>LR738713.1:401111717-401135536 GCA_902687465.1 Secale cereale
AGATTTCCGTCTTATCCGTCGCCGCCCCTCCTCGTGTTGACACGCGCCCTGGCCAGTGGTGCCTGAGGTGCCATGTAGGGAGACAGGCAGCTGAGGTAGCGCAACGGCGGGTCTCCACGAAGATCTGTGGGATGCCACGCAAGAGCCTGTCCAGCTGGTTGGGTCGGCAGCTGCGTGGGTCGGTGGAAACCCAGTTGGTGCGGGCCAGATGGTGGCCCCGTGGATGTCCTTGGAAAGGGCCTTGCCGGGGACCCCGGCAAGGGTCTTTCCATGGCGTCTGCTGTCATCCCCGGCAAGGTGCTTGCCGGGGGCCTTCTAGTCCTCCTTGGCTAGAATCCCTCCAAGGGTTGTCTTCTTCTTAACTTGCATCTGATCTTGAATGTCTTCACAAGGATCTGCATGCCACCACGGGGATATCTCCTGAATCCTCGCCCCATGGGGGCGGTGGACTCAAGGGTGATTTGCTCCGTAGGCATGGGGCGAGCTGCCGCGGCAAGGGCCTTGCCGGGGCTGCCAGGGCCGGCCCTGGCAAGGATCTTGTCGGGGAGAGCCGCTTCGTCCCTTTGCTCTTTGTGGTCTTGTTCTTGGCGTCGCTCCAGCCTCCATCGAGCTTCAGTCTTACCCTAGATCGCCTCCCTTGCCATGCTTAGGGTGGGGGCGCCGTGGCTCAGACTGCCCGTGCATAGTCATAGGGGTACAAAAAGTGTATCCCTCTTTTTGTACACCGACAGGATTTCTTCACGCACCACCACTGGCTTCAATGTCTTCACACATTTTTAGGGGTCATCTCTGGAAGTTAAACCGAATCTGTGAGTGACTATTACCTGTGTTATCCTGCAATTCTCACAAACACGTTAGTCCCTCAACCTCGTTTGTCGTCAATACTCCAAAACCAACTAGGGGGCACTAGATGCACTTATAGTTGTTCAAAGAATTTTTTATGTATTTCATTCCTTTCATGCATATGTAAATCATTTTCATGGTCTAGTAAATATTACTCTAAAGGATCAGTAGGTGGCACATCAATAGAAAAAAGACCAATTAATTCATCCTTACCAGGCAATTCTTTTTTATGAAGATTCCTACTAAACTTGAAAAAATTAAACTCATGAGACTCATCACCAAAACTAACACCAACAATTTGCTTCTTACAATCTGTCTTAGCATTAACTATATTCAAGAAAGATCTACCAAAGATAATGGGACAGAAGCCATCTTGTGGGGAACCAAGAACAAGAAAATCAGTAGGGTATTTTATTTTCCCACACAAGACTTCAACATCTCCAAGAATCTCTATTAGCAAGTTTAATAGTGACATCAATGTCTTCTATTTCTGCAGGTGCTATGTCATTCATAATTTCTTGGTATAAAGAGTAGGGAATAGCACTCACACTAGCACCTATGTCACATAAACCATGAGAGCAATGATCTCCTATTTTAACTGAAATAACAGGCATGCCCACAACGGGTCTAGGTTTATCTTTTCTATCAGGTTTGGCAATTCTAGCAGCCTCTTCATTAAAGCAAATAACGTGCCCATCTACATTTTCTTCCAAGAGATTATTTACCATAGAAATATAAGGTTCTACTTTAAATTGATCATCTGGTTTACGTGTTCTAATATAACTTTTGTTAACCACAGTTGACACTTTAGCATGTTCCTTTATCCTAACAGGGAAAGGTGGTTTCTCAATATAAACAGAAGGAACAACTGGATCAACATTATAAAGTATAGTTTCTTCTTTAAGTGGTACCGTTTCTTTAATTTCTTGTTTAATAGGTGGGTGATATTTAAACCACTTCTCTTTAGGGAGTTCAACATGAGTAGAAAATGATTCACAAAAGGAGGCTACTATCTCAGAGTCGAGTCCATATTTAGTGCTAAACTTTTGAAAAGCATCGGTATCAATAAAAGATTAAACCAATCATACTTAAGTTTAATACCTAACTCTTTACCTTTGTCGAGTTGCCAATCTTCAGAGTTGCGTTTAATTCTTTCCAGAAGATCCCACCGGAATTCAATAGTCTTCTTCATAAAAGAACCAGCACAAGAAGTATCAAGCATGGATCGATCATTATGAGAAAGCCAAGCATACAAATTCTGGATAATAATTTCCATTGAGAGCTCATGATTGGGGCATGCATATAACATCGACTTAAGAATCCCCAAAGCTAGAGCGATAATTTCTCCTTCACGAGGCCAAAAAATTTATATATAATTCCGATCACGATGAACTTGATGCATAGGATAATTTTTTTTGTGGAACTCCAATTTCAAATGATTCCAATTCAATGACCCAATATCATCACATAGCCTATACCATGCCAATGCTTTTTCCTTCAAAGATAAAGGGAAAACCTTTCTCATAACTTCA
Organism: Secale cereale; assembly: GCA_902687465.1. NCBI lineage: Eukaryota > Viridiplantae > Streptophyta > Magnoliopsida > Poales > Poaceae > Secale > Secale cereale. The sequence continues at coordinate 401,114,093 of LR738713.1, forward strand.
TCCCTGGATAACCTTGCAAGCTTAAACAATCCACAAATTTGTTCCACATATATGAAGTGCATGTCAGGATGTTCAGTTCCATCTCCTGCATAAGGATTAGCTAGCAGTTGTTCTATCATACCCGAAGGGATTTCATATTCAATATTTTAAGTAGGTGCAGCGGGTTGAGGGGTAACTAATTGTGTTTCCGGACGGGGTGAAGATACCCTGAACAAACCCCTCAAAGGATTGTTTTCCGTAGTAACAAGTGACAATAAATTTCAGCACACTATATAAATGTTTCCTTACCGAATTCCACTTACCAAAGGCGCTTCACTCCCTGGCAATGGCGCCAAAAAATAGCCTTGATGACCCATAAGCATAGGGGATCAATTTTAGGTCTTTTCTATAAGTAAGAGTGTCGAACCCAACGAAGCAGAAGGAAATGACAAGTAGTTTTCAGTAAGGTAATATTTGCAAGTGCTGAAACTGTAAGTAGCGAGTTGTTTGATATCAAGATAATTTCTAACGAGCAAGTAACGATAATAGTAACAAGTATGAAGCAAGGTAACCCAATCCTTTTGAGGCAAAGGACAGGCCAAACGGTCTCTTATGATAAGAAAAGCGTTCTTGAGGGTACACGGCAATTTCATCTAGTCACTTTCATCATGTTGGTTTGATTTGTGTTCGCTACTTTGATAATTCGATATATGGGTGGACCGGTGCCTAGGTGCTGTTCTTACTTGAAAAAACCTCCTACTTATGATTAACCTTCCCGCAAGCATCCGCAACTATGAGAAAAGTATTAAGAATAAATTCTAACCATAGCATTAAACTTTTGGATCCAATCGGTCCCTTACAGAATAACACATAAACTGGGTTTTGAGTTTTTGTCACTCTCGCAACCCACCATCTAATTAATACTCCACAATGCATTCCCTTAGGCCCAAACATGGTGAAGTGTCATGTAGTCGACGTTCACATGACACCACTAAGGGAATCACAACATACATACTATCAAAATATCGAACACATATAAAGTTCACATGATTACTTGCAACATGATTTCTCCCGTGACCTCAAGAACAAAGGTAACTACTCACAAATGATAAACATGTTCATGATCAGAGGGGTATTAAATAGCATAATGGATCTGAACATATGATCTTCCACCAAATAAACCATATAGTAATCAACTACAAGATGTAATCAACACTACTAGTCACCCAAAAGCACCAATCTATAGTTTCGGTAACAAGATTGAATACGAGAGATAAACTAGGGTTCGAGATGAGATGGTGCTGTTGAAGATGTTGATGGAGATTGCCCTCCCCAAGATGGGGAGTGGTTGGTGATGATGATGATGATGATTTCCCCCTCCGGGAGGGAAGTTCCCTCGGCGGAATCGCTCCGTCGGAGGGTAAAAGTACTCCTACCCAAGTTTCGCCTCGAGATGGCAGCGTCCCGTCCCGAAAGCCTTCCCCTTATTGTTTCTAGGTCAGAATCACTTATATACTAGAATATGGGCACCGAAGGTGGGCCGAGGAGGCCACAACACACCAGGGCGTGCCTCTGGTGTTTATTGACTCCAGTATTTATTAAATAAACTATAAAAATTCTCCGTGAAGTTTTAGCTTGTTTGGAGTTGTGCAGAATAGGTGGCCTGATGTAGCTTTTCCAGGTCCAGATTTCCATCTGCCGGAATTCTCCCTCTTGGTGTGTTCCTTGCAAATTATGAGAGAAAAGGCATTATAATCATTGTGAAGGAAATCGCTAACTAGTAGCTGCTCGGTCGGCTTGGGAGTAACGATTAATCGGTGAATCGGCCTATTAAGTGAATTAATCCGTAAAATAAATAGAAAGTTGCCAACATATGTATAATTTTTTAGGTACTTTGCCGTACTCTCATGCTCTCAGCTATGTAATATACGAAAGTATGTTACGATTTGATCGAACCCCAACTGTTGTGGAGTGAGAGGGGGTGGGATGGGTTGTGGGCCAAAATTTTGGGCCTTGTCTGCACATAAGTTAATGGGCCACCATCGGTTAATCGGCGTGAGAACCTATTAATCGGTCTCATAGGCAAGTTAATCGGCCTCACAAGTTAAAGTGGTGAATAGGTGCTATTCGATTCGGCCATCCAGCGAGTAGGGATTAACTGGCCCGTTAACCGACTAATCAGACGAATTCTTAAATAGTGATTATAATTACCCCAAAAAGCATTATTATGGATAAAAATATTATAAATAACAGTAAGAAAAACATGATGCAAAATGGACGTATCAAGGGTGTGAACGCAAGCTCTTGCCTAGCCCTGCCTCGCTTCACGCAACCTCACGGCGATGCTCCGAAGTGCACATGGTGGAAAAGAGGAAGAACACACACACAACAGTTTACCTAGGTTCAGGCCACCTTGCGTTGTAAAACACTACTCCTACTTTGTGGTGGATTGCCTCGCGAGGGAGGATGGATGAGTGAGTACAAGACGCCTCAAGAGGCTTATTAGATGCTCCGGGCTTGAGGGGAGGATGAACTCGATCCCTCTCTAAGGTGGTGGTCTAGCTATACTTATACTAGCCCGGTCCTCTTCCCCCGAAAACACAAGGTGGGAAGGCTTGCCACAACGACCCAATTCGAAGGGAAACATGAAGTACATCTTATCCCGACGAAAGGTGGTCTTCGCCTACAAAGCTTTTGGCAATGACACGTAGGTGGGCTCGGTGATGACCTCCGCCTTGACGAGCCCACCGTCATGTTCTTCTTGTACCAAATAGGTAACCTTTGGGGCTTCCTTGGGAACCGACATGCTGGCCTTGTCCCTCTAGCACCAAGGAGGAAAGCCTCCCTATCCGCGGCCGCTAGCATAGGTTCTAGCGATGATCATCGTGGCTCTCGTAACCCATGTGTAGTGTGAGGTTGGCTTGGTGACCTCGGTGCATCCGCCCGTGAGGGGGGGGCTCAGGAGGCGGCCTCGGGGATGAATCCTCAAGAGAGGGCCTCAGGAGATCCTTGGCGATGTGTACCTCGCTCGTGAGGGCCCTCGCGAGGGCCTTCTTCAAGCAACGTTGGAGATGGGATAGACTGGGCCCACGCCATGCACTGCACCCTGGGTAGGAAGACAGGCCTGGTACTCCCAGTTACACCTAGCCATGGGTAGCCCGGCCCGGTCGGCCCGACCAGAAAAAGCCCGACCCGGCCCAGCCCGACGTTCCACTCGGGCTGGGCTAAGGCCCGGGCCCACCGTTTTCACGATTTGCTAAAGGGGCCCGGCCCGTGGCCCGAGGCCCAATGGGCTTTATCACTTTCGGGCCGGGCTTGGGCCCAAAAATCAGGCCCAACGGTCGGGCTAGGCCATGCTCGAGCCTAGGTTTTCTGCCGTGGGCTTCGGTAGGCTCGACCCGGTCCGGCAGATGGCCAGGTATACCCCAGTCCCTGGGACGCGACAAATTATGCAACAAGAAAACCCAAATAGATTCAACTAAAATCAATGAACAATCCGATCATAGAGTGACAATTCACGATGTCCCAACAAACTCACCACCGATTACATCGAATTGACCTCGATCAGGAACGAGAATATGGTATTGAAGATCCAAGATCAAGAGAGAGTGAGAGAGAGAGAGAGAGAGATGATGGTGAGTGATATTTCACAAACATTCACCCTTTTTTTAAATCGACACATTTCATTAAAATCAAGCTATTCACTCGGATATTACTACTAATGACTAATGAATACAAAGGGTTCCACAAATCCTCTCTTTGATGTCCAAAAAGGAGCAAAGGAGGAGATAGAAGAAAGAAAAGGGCCAAAAAGGAAAGAAACAAAGTGTGAACACAGAAAGGAGCAAAGGAGGAAATGGGCCAAAAAGGAAAGAAATCAAGTGTTAACATGGAAAGGAGCGAAGGAGGAGATATAAAAAATCACAAGGAGGCGCACCAGAAGAAACAACACAAAAGATGACATTTCATACGACTACAACCACTCGTATGAGCAGTCATATGTTGTGGAAATCAAGGAATCTCGTCCACCTGAACAACATTTATAAGGGGGACCAAGTCAAAATATGAACAGAATGTCCATGAGCGGAGCTAGAAGAGAGTCATCTTCATCCCCTTTCATCAATCCTATTCGCCGCCTTTTCATCTCCTTAGAAACCATCACCACCATAGTTCTTCTTCCTCTAGTTCACACTTTTAATCGTGCATCCCACAAGGCATCCATTGTAAGACATATTGTCATTGAATAAATATTCAAGATGTGTTCTTCATGCGGTCTGATCTTCATGTGTGAGTTGTCGGTAAGGTATGGGTTGAGGCATAGGCATTTCAACCCTCTGTATTTGTTGTGGGGATCAATGTAAGTGCATTGAATTAACATCCTGTATGTGTGAAATATAATTGTTCCAAAGATGTCTCTTGTCTCATCTATGTTCTTCATCCCTGCATGTACCCGGGATCATAGAGAGCTGGCCACAGAGAGGCTAAGAGTAGGGAGAATGTGAAGGGTTTGGTATGGTAACCTGGATCCAATCATTGGGGATTCATGAGGTGTAGTCATGAAACGCCCAAAGCTCTTGTCTCACAATTATAATCTTAATTATCGAGGAAACCCCATGCGGTGGATAGGGCCTTCGGTTACTGCCGGCCGACGGTGGGGTGGCGGCAACGGCAGGCGGCAACAGCCGTCGTCAGGCAGCGACGGCGGAGCTTGGTGGGTGTTGTGCGCAAACCCAACAGGGACGCCACACGCAATACACGCCACCGTGGATTCATGTTGGGCCTCCATGGGCAGAGTTTTGTAGGACAGTACCAATTTCCCCTCAAGTGGATGACCTAAGGTTTATCAATCTATAGGAGGTGTAGGATGAAGATGGTCTCTCTCAAACAACCCTGCAACCAAATAACAAAGAGTCTCTTGTGTCTGTTGGGGAACATTGCATGGAAAACAAAAAAATTCCTATGCTCACCAAGATCAATCTAGGAGATGGACATCTACGAGAGGAGAGTCGGATCCACATATCCTTGTAGATCGCTAAGCGGAAGCGTTAAAGAACGCGGTTCATGTAGTCGAACATCTTCGGAATCCAATCACGATTCATCCGGCGAACTCTGATATAGTGTTGAATGGACGACACCTCCGCGTTCAACACACGTACGTCTTAATGACGCCTTCACCTCCTCGATCCAGCAAGAAGTGTTGAAGTAGTAGCTCGAGTTCTCAGGCAGCACGACGGCGTGGTGGCGGTGGTGGTGGAGGAATTGTGGCAGATCTTCGCTAAGCACTATGTGTATTAGGAGAAGAGCTACAGGAGAGGAGGGGCAGCGCCAAGGTGTGTAAAGGTGCAGCTGCCCTCTATCCCCCTCACTATATATAGGTGGGAAAGGGTGGGGTGGAGGTTCCCTAGGGATTCCCCCCTAGGGGGCGGCTGCTAGATGGGAGATGGGGGCGCCTAGGTTTTGGGTGCCCCCTAGGTGACTTGCCCCCCAAGCTAGAGGGGTCTGCCTGCCCTAGGGGCGCCCCCAGCTCCTGGCTACGTGGGAAGTGGTGAGGGGGGGCGCAGCCCCTAATTGGGCTGCAGTGCTTCCCCCCCCCCCATTTGGCCCATGAGGCCCGCAACAATTGTCGGGACCCCCGAAACCCCTTTCGGTCTTCCGACGATTCTTCCGACAGCCCCAGAACACTTCCGGAATCCATTTCCCTTCATCCTATATAACAATCTTTACCTTCGGACCATGCGGGAGTTCCTCGTCACGTGCGGGATCCTATCCGGGACTCCGAACAACCTTCTGTCACCATCACTATGACTCAACTATACTTATATCGTCACCAAATGTTAAGTGTGTAGACCCTGCGGGTTCGAGAACTATGCAGACATGACCAAGACACCTCTACGATCAATAACCAATAGTGGAACCCGGATGCCCATATTGGTTCCCACATATTCTATGAAGATCTTATCGGTTGAACCTCGATGTCAAGGATTTAGATAATCCTGTATGTAGTTCCCTTTGTCTATCGGTATGTTACTTGCCCGAGATTCGATTGTCGGTATCTCCATACCTAGATCAATCTCGTTACCAGCAAGTCTCTTTACTCGTTCTGTAATACAAGATCCTGCAACTAACTCCTTAGACACATTGCTTGCAAGCTTCTTGTTGATGTTGTATTACCGAGAGGGCCCAGAGATACCTCTCCGTCATACAGAGTGACAAATCCTAGTCTTCATCCATCCCAAGTCAACAGACACCTTCGGAGATACTTGTAGAGCACCTTTATAGTAACCTAGTTATGTTGCGACGGTTGGTACACACAAGGTACTCCTACGGTGTCAGTGAGTTGCATGATGTCATGGTTATAGGAACCTATACTTTACATGGAGAAAACGATAGCAATAAAGTTGACACGATCACATGCTTGTTCATCACATCATTCTCCTAACGATGTGACCTCATTATAAAACGACAACTCATGTCCATGGCTAGTGAGGGAGTCCTGGATTACGTGGTCCTTGGGCGTTCGTGCTACGTGACGTGGGCCGGACTGATGGGCCGTGAAGATACAAGACGGAAGACTTTCCCCCCTGTCCGGATGAGACTCTCCTTGGCGTGGAAGGCAAGCTTGGCATGTTGATATGAAGGTTCCTTTCTCTATAAATTGACTATGTACAACCCTAGCCCCCTCCGGTATCTATATAAACTGGAGGCTTTAGTCCGTAGAGGAAATCATAATCATACAAGCTAGACATCTAGGGTTTAGTCATTACGATTCCGAGGTAGATCAACTCTTGTAACCCCTATACTCATCAAAGTCAATCAAGCAGGAAGTAGGTACCTCCATCAAGAGGGCCCAAACCTGGGTAAACATCGTGTCCCGTGCCTCCTATTACCCTTGATCCTTAGACGCACAATTCGAGACCCCCTACCCGAGATCTGCCGGTTTTGACACCCAAGTTCGGATAATCGAACAATACTAGGGGTTGCGCCTATACTCACATTATAAAACTCCTATGGCTAAGTGAGAGCGATAAAGCCATATAGTCTGATTGCCTGGTTTGCCACACTAACATCTCCTTCATGGACCAAGTTGCTGGGTCAAGTGTGTTTAGGTACTATCCCGAACACCCCCGTACTATCTACGTGGGGGCTAAAGCCGACGAATGGCCAACTCTCAAATGTCGTAAATGGCTGCACAGGAGGAAATATTTCAAAATTAAACAAATCAACATATCATACATAAGCCTTGTTTCATAATACATGATTGGACAACATGGATACATTCTACAATGCGGGGTCCTTCTAGGACATCATCAATAAGCCTTCGAACACTGGCCCTCTATAATGCAGGGTCCTTCTAGGACATCATCGAAATACCACTCCGGTGTGCGGTGATCTTTTCTTGTGGGTGCTCCCTCGGCTGCGAGCTTGACGACATCCATCTTCACCCACTGCACCTTGACACGGGCGAAGGCCATCCGCACACCTTCGATGCAGACTAACCGCTTCACAGCATCAAGTCGGGGGCAGGCACTGACCAGCCCCTTCACGAGCCCGAAGTAGCTGCTGGGTATGGGCTCGACAGGCCAAAGAAAGATTATAAAATCCCGCATGGCCTATCCGGCCACCCTATGCAGTTCGGTCAACTGCTTCAGCTGATCGCTAAGGGTCACGGGATGCTCAGGCACAAGGTACTGCGACCAGAATAGTTTTTTCGTCGAGCTCCTCTCTTCGACTCGAAAGAATTCCGCAGCGTTGGCAACACTCTGGGCAGGTCCGCAAACGCTCCTAGAGAACTCCAAACCCGGGTCAGTAACATGTATTTCTTCCTCACAAATTTGCTCTGCATGTTAAAGGACTTACCAGCCGCAATTTGCTTTGCCTCCTGGATCTCCTGGCAGGCGTTTCGGGCTTCAATCCGGGCCTCCTGAGCACTTTGGAGAGCCTTAGAAAGTTCGGATTTTTGATCCAAAACTTTGCGCTCTAAGGACTCACATTCGCTTATAGCATCCTTGAGCTCTTACTGGACTTCCTCCACCCTTGACTCATGCTTTAGGCAGGTGGCTCGTTCCTCCTCTGCCTCTTTCTTGGCCTCGACCAGTGCGCTCTTGAGGGTCTCGACCTCAGCCGCGTCAGCTGGGAGAAAAGTTATAACACTCATTCAAATGACAAATTATTGCTGATATTATTTCATACGCATTTTTGGTCTTACATACCTTGCTTTTCTGCTAACTTTTGCCTCAGCTTAGACGCTTCGGCGGCATGGGAAGCTGACGCCTGCATCATAGATATGTATGTTAATATCTTGTACGAGTACTTAGATCTTCTATTCGGCCTTTCTTTGCGAACACCGAACAGAGTCTCAGGGGCTACTATCTATACACAGACACTTTTTCTCATATAGCCAAATGGTATTATATTACGTACCTCAAAGCCTCTCAGAAGGCTAGTATAAGCCTCATTTAATCTGCTTTTGGTGGACCGAACTCTTTCAACCACCGTGCCCATTAGGGCACGATGTTCTTCTACAATGACGACACTCTGAAGTGCTTACGTCAGAGTATCCCGCGCCTCCGGATTGATAGAGGTTGTCGGTGGAATTTGTGCACTCCTTTCTTTCAAAAGAGGCTGCTCACCTGATTCCGGAGCTGTATGGGTCTCCGGAATAATGTCCGGCTATGGGCCGAATTGGGCATGGCCCCCGTCACCAGTCTCCATAGGGGTTGGTGCCCCTGGGTGTCCGGTAGCAGAGGTATCGCCCTCTGGTGCCACCTCGACGGCTTCCTGCACCTCTCCCTGACCCAGAAGGGTCCTTCGGGATAGCACTTCGGCATTGTCTGTAGCTTTGGGGGAGGAGGCCGGCAGAGGTGACTCTCTATCCATCATGTTTGGATCCAGCAAATTCCCCGAAGATAAGGATCGCTGGGGGTGGACGCGAGCCGGACTGCAGCACGTAATTCAGTATATTACAATCACAAGGCGGAAAGGTATATAAGTACAAATGCCTTCGGGGTACTTACGATTCGGCCATGGGCTTCGGCCTGGGGTGCCACTCAACGGCATCCGATTCGAATTCATCCATGAGGGAGATCCTCCCTTTCATGGACGGCTCCACCTCGAGATCTGCGGAAGCCCCCATTTTCTTCTTTCCCCCTTAAGGGGAGAATTACACTCTTCCTCCTCCCCTTCGTCTTTGTCAGGGGAGGAGTGAGTCTCGGTGTCTTCGGACACTACCTCCAAAGCACCTTTACGGTGGAGGCCACTTTTGGCCTCCTTGCCCTTCTTCTTGGCCTTTTTTCCGGCGGCTGATATGGCACCGGAACTAGCATCCTTGTTAGCAGAGGGATGGCCGGGTCTTCGGGTAACGGAGCCGGACAGTGAACCCGCTCCGCTTTCTTCGTCCAGCCCCGTGGTAAGAATGGAAAGCTTAGTATGCCCCTTGGATTTACAAATAGTGAAGTTATCATGAAAACTTACGGAGACGCTATGTGAGTACAATCAAGGCCGAGGTCTTTGGCCGTTTTCGGCCACGTCTTTTGGGTCTTGAATAGCAGTTTCCACATGTCTTTGTGCTTCATGCCAAAGAACCGCTGCAGGGTCCGGGGACCAGCCGGGTCAAACTCCCACATGCGCTGAGTCCGGCCTTGGCAGGGCAGAATCCGGCGAAAAAGCATCACCTGGATCATGCTAGCAAGACTGGTGTTCTTGTCTACCATACTCTTGATGCGATTCTGCAGTGTCGTCACCTCGTCGGATGACGCCCAGTCTAGGCCCTTGTTGAGCCAGGATGTCAACCGCAGTGGAGGCCCGGACTTGAACTCGGGGGGAGCGGCCCATGTGGAGTCATGGATTTCCGTGATGTAGAACCACTCATGCTGCCACCCCTTCATGGTCTCCACGAAGGTGCCTTTGGGCCAAGTGACGTTGGGGAGGTTGCTCACCATGGCGCCGCCGCGCTCCGCGTGTTGGCCATCCACCACTTTTAGCTTCATATTGAAGACCTTAAGCCATAGGCGAAGTGGGGAGGGATGCGGAGGAATGCCTCACACACGACGATGAACGCCGAAATGTTGAGAAAGGAATTCGGGGCTAGATCATGGTAATCTAGTCCGTAGTAAAAAAAGGCCGCGGACAAAAGGATGGAGGGGAAACCCTAGTCCACGAAGGAAATGAGGAATGAATACTACCCTCTCATGGGGTTCCGGAGTAGGGACGATATGTTTCTTGGTTGGGAGCGGGTGGGTAATTTCCTTGGCGAAATACCCCGCTTCCCGGAGCTCCTTGATGTTCTCCTCCGTGACGGAGGAGGCCATCCACTTGCCCCACGTTTAGGATCCAGACATGGCTAGAGTGTTTTCTGGGGACAGAAGGGATCGAACCTTGGGCGTTGGAACTCAAGGGCGGATGTGCTGAGGAAGAAGAAGGCGTGGGGTGAAAAGGTGGATTCTTATCTCCTTATAAAGGCCGTGAATATAGAGCGTCCCCCACGAGCCTTAAAACTCACCTATTCCCAAGGGATCATGCAGACGGCACGGTTGGATTACCCAGGCCCGTATTGATGAGAATCCCGTGATAAGAGGACACGATCTCTCTTTTGACAAGATGTGTCACCGGAGGCTGTGTCTCGAAACGCGAAATAGAAAATTGAAAAACAATTCGAAATAATGGAAAGGCCAGACGTAACGTCTCGCTAGCAAAGCTGTCAGTAAAGAGATATTTTTAAAATAAGTGTTATACCCTTGTGGTAGTGGGTTGTAGCTATTAAATAGAGCAGGATATAGTTAACGTTGATCAGCTATTTTGAAGTATTCGGAGGAGGAACCTACCTTGTAATGCCAAACACAATCTGCGCGCCGGACACATTGTCATTGAATCCTGGTTCAGGGGCTACAGAGGGAGTCCTGTATTACGGGGTCCTTGGGCATCCGGGCTACGTGATGTGGGCTGGACTGGTGGGCCGTGAAGATACAAGATGGAAGACTTTCCCTCGTGTCCGGATGGGACTCTCCTTGGCGTGGAAGGCAAGCTTGGCGTGCGTATATGAAGATTCCTTTCTCTGTAAACCGACTCTGTACAACCCTATCCCCCTCCGCTATCTATATAAACCGGAGGATTTAGTCCGTAGAGGCAATCATAATCATAGAGGATAGACATCTAGGGTTTAGTCATTATGATCTCGAGGTAGATCAACTCTTGTAACCCCTATACTCATCAAAGTTAATCAAGCAGGAAGTAGTGTATTACCTCCATGAAGAGGGCTTGAACCTGGGTAAACATCGTGTCCCCTGCCTCCTGTTACCCTCGATCCTTAGATGCACAGTTCGGCACCCCCTATCCGAGATCTACCGGTTTTGACACCGACAGCTAGGAAACCATAGCCATCTTTGATCAAAGAGCTAGTCTGGTAGAGGCTGACTAGGGACATCTTGTTGTCTATGTATCCACACATGTATTTGAGTTTTCGATCAATACAATTCTAGCATGGATAATAAACGATTATCATGAACAAGGAAATATGATAATAACCAATTTATTATTGCCTCTAGGGCATATTTCCAGCAGTCTCCCACTTGCACTAGAGTCAATAATCTAGTTCACATCGCTACGTGATTAACACTCATAGTTCACATCACCATGTGACTAACACCCATAGAGTTTACTAGAGTCAATAATCTATTTCTCAGCATCATCTGATTAACACTCAATAAGTTCTTGGGTTTGATCATGTTATGCTTGTGAGAGAGGTTTTAGTCAACAGGTCTGCAACTTTCAGGTCCATATGTACTTCGCAAATCTCTATGTCATATTGTCGCTACTGCTACCACGCTCCACTTGGAGCTATTCCAAATGTTTGATCCACTATACGTATCCGGTTTGCTACTCACAGCCATCCGGATAGGTGTTAAAGCTTGCATCGACGTAACCCTTTACGCCGAACTCTTTATCACCTCCAAAACAGAGAAACATTTCCTTATTCCTCAAAGGACAATTTTGACCGATGTCCAGTGATCGACTCCTGGATCACTTTTGTACCCTCTTGCTAGACACGTGGCAAGGCACACCGTAGGTGCGGTACACAACATGGCATACCGTATAGAGCCTATGGCTAAGGCATAGGGGACAACCTTCGTCCTTTTCTCTTCTTCTACCATGGTCTAGCTTTGAGTCTCACTCAACTTCACACCTTACCACTCAGGCAAGAACCCTGTCTTTGACTGGTCCATTTTGAACTCCTTCAAAATCATGTAAAGGTATGTGCTCCGTGAAAGTCTTATCAAGCGTCTTGATCTATCTCTATAGATCTTGATGCCCAATATTTAAGCAGCTTTCCCAGATCTTCCTTTGAAAAACTCCTTTCAAACCATCCTTTATGTTTTCCAGAAATTCTGCATCATTTCCTGATTAACAATATGTCATCCACATGCCCTTATTAGAAATGTTGTATTGCTCCCACTCACTTTCTTGTAAATTCAAGTTTCTTGCAAACTTTGTATAAACCCAAAACCTGTGATCACCTCATAAAAGCGTATATTCCAACTCCGAGATGCTTGCTCTAGTCCATAGAAGGATCGCTGGAGCTTGCATACCTTTTAGCATCCTTAGGATCGACAAAAGCTTCCAGTTGTATCACATACAACCTTTCCTCATGGAAACCATTAAGGAAACTCTGTTTTGACATCCATCTGCCAGATTTCGTAACCGAAAAATTCAGCAATTCCTAACATAATTCTGACGGACTTTAGCATCGCTACGAGTGAGAAAGTCTCATCATAGTCAACTCCTTCAACTTGTCGAAAACCCTTTGCGACAAGTCGAGCTTCATAAATGGTACATTACCATTAGCGTTTGTCTTCTTCTTAAAAATCAATTTATTCTCAATGGATTGCCGACCATCGGGCAAGTCCACCAAAGTCTATACCTTTTTCACATACATGGATCCTATCTTGGATTTCATGTCTCCTAGCCATTTGCTGGAATCCGGGCCATCATCGCTTCTCCATAGCTCATGGGTTCACCATTGTCCAACAACATGACCTCTAAGAAAGGGTCACCATACCACTCAGAAGCTGTACGTACCCTTGTCAACCTACAAGGTTTGGTAGTAACTTGATCTGAAATTTCATGATCACTATCATCAGCTTCCTCTTCAACTATCATCGGCGCCGTAGAAACAACTTTCCGTGTTGTGCTACTCTCTGGTTGAAGTAAACGTTCAACAACCTCATCAAGTTCTATTTTCCTCCCACTCAATTCTTTTGAGAGAAACTATTTCTAGAGAAAGGATCCGTTCTTAGCGACAAACACTTTTCCCTCGGATCTGAGATAGAAGGTATACCCATCCGTCTCCTCTGGGTATCCTATGAAGAAGTATTTGTTAGCTTTGGGTTTGAGCTTTTCTGGCTGATGCCTTTAGACATAAGCATCGCAGCCCCAAACTTTAAGAAACTACAGCTTAGGTTTCTTACCAAATCATAGTTCATACAGTGTCATGTCCACTAATTAGATGGTGTCGTAATTAAAGTGACCGCAGTTGTCTATAATGCATAACCCCAAAATGTTAGTGGTAGATCGGCAAGAGACATCATAGAACACACCATATCCAATAAGATACGATTACGACGTTCGGACACACCATTACGTTGTGGTGTTCCAGGTGGTGTCAACTGTGAAACAATTCCACATTGTCTCATAACTCAGATACTCTTCCCCTAGATCAGATTGTAGGAATTTGATCTTCTTGTTACGATGATTGTCAACTTCACTCTGAAATTGCTTGAACTTTTTAAATATTTCAGACTTTTGCTTCACTAAGTAAATATACATATATCTACTCAAATCATCGACGAAGGTGAGGAAATAACGATATCGACCGCACGCGTCAATACTCACCGGACCACACACATCTGTTTGTATGATTTCCTACAAGTCACTTAACCGTTCCATTGTTCCGGAAAATGGGGTTTTAGTTATCTTGCCCATGAGGCATGGTTCACATGTGTCAAGTGATTCAAAATCAAGTGACTCCAAAAGTCCATCAACATGGAGTTTCTTCATGCGTTTTACACCAATATGACCTAAGCGACAGTGCCACAAGAAAGTGGTACTATCATCATCAACTCTACATCTTTTGGCATCAATATTATGAACATGTGTATCACTACGATCGAGATTCAATAAACCATTCACATTGTGTGCATGACCATAGAAGGTATTATTCATGTAAACAGAATAATCATTATTCTCTGACTTAAATGAATAACCGTATTGTAATAAACACAATCTAATCATGTTCACACCTCAACGCAGACACCAGATACCATTTATCTTGGTTCAACACTAATCTCGAAGGTCGAGGGAGCGTGCGATGGTGATCACATCAACCTTGGAAACTCTTCCAACACACATCATCACCTCGCCCTTAGCTAGTGTCATTTTATGCCACAACTTTTGTTTCGAGTTACCAATATTAGCAACTAAACTGGTATCTCATACCCAGGAACTACTAGGAGTACAAGTAAGGTGCACATCAATAACACGTATATCAAATATACTTTTGTTGAAGTCGCCAACCTTCTTATCTACCAAGTATTTTGGGGTAGTTCCGCTACTTGTGACCGCCCCCCTTAAAATAGAAGCACTTAGTCTCGGGTTTGGGTTCAACCTTGGGTTTCTTCAGTGGAGTGGCAACTGGCTTGCCATTAATGAAGTTTCAATTCTTGCTCTTGCCCTTCTTGAAACCAGTGGTCATGTTTAACGATCAACACTTGATGTTCCTTCTTGATTTCTACCTTCGCAGCCTACCACGAACAACTCCGGGATCATCTCCATACCTTTCATGTTATAGTTCATCACGAAGTTCTAGCAGCTTGGTGATAGTGACAGGAAAACTCTATCAATCACTATTTTATCGGGAAGATTAGATCCCACTCGATTCAAGTGATTGTAGCACCCAGACGTTCTGAGCACTTGCTCACTGGCAGAGCTATTCTCCTCCATCTTGAAGGTATAGAACTTATCGGAGGTCTCATACCTCTTGATCCGGTCATTTTTCGCATAAATAAACTTCAACTCCTGGAACATCTCATATGCTCCATGACGTTCAAAACGTCTTTGAAGTCCCAATTCTAAGCCGTAAAGCATGGAACACTAAACTATCAAGTAGTCATCAGAACGTGTATGCAAGATGTTCACAACATCCACAGACGATGCTAGAGGGGTTGGTACACCGAGAAGTGCATTAAGGGCATAAGCCTTCTTTGCAGTAGTGAGGACAATCCTTAGATTATGGACCTAGTCTGCATAATTTCTCACAATATCTTTCAACTTACTCCTTTTGTAGGAACGTATTAAAACAGGGAGCTACTGCGCGAGGCATTGATCTACAACATAAATTTGCAAAGACAACTTAGACTATTGTTCATGATAAATGAGTTCAATTAATCTTATTACTTAAGAACTCCCACTCAAATCAACATCCCTCTGGTTGTCCGAGTGTAACACGACACAAATTCACCAACCCAAGTCTGATCATCACGTGAGATGAGGTGGTTTCAATGGTGAACATCTCCATGCTAATCATCTCTAGTATATGACTCGTGTTCGACCTTTCGGTCTCTTGTGTTCCGAGGCCATGTTTGTACATTCTAGGCTCGTCAAGTTTAACCCAAGTGTTCCGCATGTGCAAAACTGGCTTCCACTCGTTGTATGTGAACGTAGAGTATACCACACCCGATCATCCCGTGCTGCTTCGAAACGACGAACTTTCGCAATGGTGCACACTTGAGGAGAACACAGTTTCATCTTGAAATTTTAGTGAGGGATCACCTTATAATGCTACCGTTGTCCTAAGCAAAATAAGATGCATAAAAGGATTAACATCACATGGAAATCATAAGTGACATGATATGGCCATCATCTTGTGCTTTTGATCTCCATCTCCAAAGCACCGGCATGATCTCCATCATCACCGCCATGACACCATGGTGTCCATCATCGTGTCTCCATCGAGGTTGTCACACCAACAATGCTTCTACTACTATTGCTACCGCTTAGCAATAAAGTAAAGCATTACATCGCTACTAGAAAAGGGGCTATAGATGGGATTGACACTAATGGCGCACCAGACATGCGGTGCGCCATTAGTATATACTAATGGCGCACCACCTGCTGGTACGCCATTAGAGTTGAATACACTAATGGCGCACCTGGCTCAGGGTGTGCCATTAGTATCATTTTTTTTCCTTTTCCAAACATACTAATGGCGCATCCAGACAAAGTGCGCCATTACTAGTTGTAACTAGTAATGGCGCACCAGTCACACAGTGCGCCACAACTGTTGTTTTTTTATTATATTTTTTATTCTCTTTTTGCAAAACTACTAATGGCGCACTTTGGCACAGTGCGCCATTAGTATGTTTTTTTTGTTTTTTTTTTTTTGCAAAACTACTAATGGCGCACCACCAGCAGGTGCGCCATTAGTAACCTGGGTTACTAATGGCGCATTTGGAGGTGGTGCGCCATTAGTAAGTGGGCACCAACAAGATATTTTGGACAGCCACTCCTACCCAATCACTTTCTCCCCCACTTCATTCTCTCCACCTCCTCCTCCAAAGCTTGTCTCGGGTGCCTCCTCTTTGTCACCACATTTCCACCATAGATTCATTCAAATTAAGTGGTTAAATTACCTTTTTTTGATAGGTAAGTAAGGGGGGAAGCTATATTTATGTTGTTCTCCCTACAACAATGTGCACATGCACTTTTTATGACATAGCTAGATCTATGTATGTTCGTGGTGTTGCATATGTTTGTGGTGTTGCATATGTGTTTGTGTTTGCAGGTGTACCGGTATTTGAAATGCGATAGTTGCCAATATTTTGCCGGAATGTTGACTCATTTCCGTTTCGGCGAGAATTTTTGGCATTAAGCATTCTTTTTGGTCCTATATTTAGGGAAAGTCATGCCAAAAATTTTCTTGGTTCTAAAATATCGTTTTGCTCTACCCCGCAAGCGACCATGGTCCGCACGATGACCGAAGGCATCATGAATAGGTTTTTGAGCTCCGCGAAGGCCGAGATGCTTCAAAAGAACGAGACAAATATAAGATATCCGTGTCGAAGATGCAAGCTGAAGAGCCTTATTGCGGACCCGGATTCCGGGCAGGTGCGGGACCACCTGCTCTTGCATGGTTTCATGGATGGCTATCGGTGGCAAGGTGATGAAGATGACTACGAAGTCGTCCATGGGGGCCGGGCAAGAAATGAGGAAGGGCAGCAAGACAACCACCGCGGCTTGGGCGGGCGAGAAGACGAAGAATCTCTAGGAGATGATCACGATGGTGATGTTGTACACGTGCACAGTCATCATGTAGAAGATGGAGGACATGATGATGAGGAAGATGCCGGAGCATACGACGGGCATGATCATGAAGATGATGACGTCGGCGGAGCAGACGACGCTGGACCATCGATGGGCTGGGTGCAGGTCCCTCATATTCAAGAGCTGCTTCTCAAGCAGACGGATAACGCAAGAGCTGCCGCCCGAGAGAAAGCCAAGATGGATCAACTGGAGATAGACGCGGTTACTTCATTGTATGAAGGATGCAGGCCCGAGGATACCCGCCTGAAAGTAACACTCATGGCTCTGGAGATGAAGGTAAAACACAAAATGACCGACGCATGCTTCGACGAGAACATGCCATTCTAGCACGAACGTCTTCCCAAGGGGAACAAGTGCCCGACCAGTTTCGAGGAGGCGAAGAAAATCGTGTGTCCTCTGGATTTACCGCACGTGAAATACCATGTGTGCGTGAACAATTCCATCATTTATCAGGACGAGCACGCGGAGTCTACCATATGTCCGGTGTGCGGCGTCACTCGATACAAGAAGAGGAAGAAAGCTCCTCGAAAAGTGGTGTGGTACTTTCCGATCACTCCTCGTCTGCAGCGGTATTTCGCGGACCCTAAGGTAACAAAGCTCCTGCGTTGGCACGCGGATAGGGAGGAGAAGAAGCGAGAAGATGACGCAATGATCCGGAGATAGATAAAAAAGACAAGATGCCGAGTCACCCTAAGGATGCGAGCCAGTGGCAAGCGTTGAACTTCGAAGACCTAGAATTTGGGAACGATCCAAGGAACATCGTGCTGGGCGCAAGCACCGATGGAGTCAATCCGTTTGGCAGCCGGAGAAGCACACATAGCACCTGGCCTGTGTTTGTGTGGATGTACAACCTTCCCCCTGGTTGTGCATGAAGAGGAAGTACATTCAGCAGAGTATGCTAATTGAAGGACCGAAACAACCAAGGAACGACATCAATCTGTATCTGGGGCTGCTGAAAGAGGAGCTAGACACGCTGTGGAAAATGCCAGCAAATACGTGGGACGCCGCAGAGAAAGAATATTTCCCTATGAGAGCCGCACTGCTCACGATGGTGCACGACTATCTCGGTTACGGATATGTCGCGGGGCAGGTGGTCCACGGATTTTCTGGATGCGTCAGGTGCATGGATGACACAACGTATCGCTAGCTAGATAGAGATCCCGCGTCTTCGAAAACCGTGTTCATGGGACATCGAAGGTGGCTTCGCGATGATGACCTGTGGAGAAAACGCAAGGATCTGTTCGATGGTGAAACCGAACCCCGAGGACGCCCGCGTACAAGGAGCGGCGAGGAAATAGACGAGTTGTTGAAAAATTGGAAAGATTGCCCACTGCCGGGAAAGAAGCAAAAGGCGCCAGAGCCAGGAAAGAAGCGAAAGGCGCCAGAGCCGCTGCTGAAGGTATGGAAAATGAGGTATGTTTTCTGGGACTTGCCGTACTGGAAGATCCACCGTGTGCCTCACAGCCTTGATGTCATGCATATCACGAAGAATGTGTGCGAGAGTCTGCTTGGTACCTTGCTCAACATGCCAGAGAGGACCAAAGATGGGCCGAAAGTAAGGGCAGACTTGAAATCAATGGGCATCAGGCAGGAGCTTCATCCTAATGATGACGATGATGATGATGATGGGGCGAAGCAGGAAACGGAAAGTCGTCGCAAAGGCAAAAAGGCCAATAAGATCGGAAATGACTACCCTCCCGGGTGCTTCACTCTAAGTCAGGAGGAGATCGAGCAGTTTTTCACCTGCCTCGTAGGAGTAAAACTTCCTAACGGTTACGCGGGGAAGATAAGCAGATACCTAGACCCAGCGAAGCAGAAGTTCAGCGGGATGAAGTCTCATGACTGTCACGTGCTGATGACGCAGATACTTCCAGTTGCAACCCGTGGGATCATGGACGCGCACGTCCGTGAAACGCTATTTGGCCTATGCAACTTTTTCGACGTCATCTCTCGGAAGTCGGTTGGCGTGAGGCAACTCAGAAGGCTACAGGAAGAGATCGTGGTGATACTATGCGAGCTTGAGATGTACTTCCCGCCCGCATACTTCGATGTTATGGTGCATCCGCTGGTCCATATCATGGACGATATCATCCAACTCGGGCCGACGTTCCTGCACAGCATGATGTCGTTCGAAAGGGTGAATGGTGTCATCAAAGGATACGTTCGCAACATGTCACATCCAGAGGGAAGCATAGCCAGGGGCTTTCTGACCGAAGAGTGCATCTCCTACTGCACGAATTATCTAGGCATCGAGAACCCCGTTGGTCTGCCCGTCAACAGGCACCTCGGCAGGATCGCTGGATGGGGTCACCGTGAGGGTCGCCGCGAAATGCATGTCGACTTCGAGGGTTGACTCGCTGACTTTAAAAGACCAAACCTAGTCGCGCTACAACGCATAGACGTGGTCGATCCTTGGGTGGTAGAGCACAAAACCTTTATTGAGAAGACGTACAATGACCGAGGCCAACAGAGGACGGACGGAGATATAATCAAACAGCACAACTCATGTTTCACGCGTTGGTTCAAGCAGAAGCTTCTGTCATACCCTTTACATGAGGATTCTTCCGCGGAAGAACAACTCATATTCGCCTTGTCATGGGGCGCCGAGCACAACCTGATGACCTATGAGGTGTACGATATCAACGGCTACACATTCTACACCGAGGCCAAGGACATGAAGAGCGATGGTTATCAGAACTCCGGGGTAACGATGGAATCCTACACCGGTAATGACAAGGACAGATACTACGGAAGGATCGAGGAGATTTGGGAGCTGAGCTACGCTGGAGAGAAGGTCCCAATGTTCCGTGTCAGAAGGGCCAAGATCGTCCTAAAAGAAGACCGGTATTTCACCACCATGGTTATACCCGAAGCCAAATCCAAGATCGCGGGCGCAAACGTCACCGCAAAAAATGAGCCATGGGTACTGGCTTCCCAAGTTGACCAATGCTTCTTCATTACCGACCCGTCAAAGCCCAGTCGTGTTGTCGTGAGGAGAGGAAAAAGGAAGATCATCGGAATGGATGGAGTAGCCAGTGAGCAAGACTTCGACAAGTACGTCGACCCGAAGATCGAACATGACGACGATGATGAAGTAGCAGCATACACCACAAGAAGAAGCAGGACCACCCTACCTAAAGGACGTCCGTTCCACAGAAGAACTCCATTTGCGAAAAAGAAGGGCAAGAAGATTGTGAACAGATAGCTAGCTAGCTAAGATCGATTGTATTTAAATTGTAATCTTCATTTTTCGATTGTATTTCATGGGCACTTTTTGAACTATCATGAATATTTTTAAATTTCATGGGCACTCTTTGAATTCATGAGAACACTCGATCTCGATCCCCCTCAATCTCGATCCTCCCTCACCAGATCCCCCTCGCCACCGAGCACCCCCCGCACCCTCCCCCGCTCCACCACCGCCGAGGACCCCCGCACCCTCCCCCGCTCCACCGTCACAAATGAATGCAACTAAAAAAATTGATTATATTTTCAAAAAACAAATTTGATTATATTTTCAAATAACAAATTTGATGGTATTTTCAAATAACAAATTTGATGATATATTTTTATATTCATAAATATTTTCAAATAAAAAAATCAGATGATATTTTTATAAAAATTATTACTGTTTTTATAAAAATATATTAGTGTTTCATATTCATATTCATATTCATGATATTTTTTTTATATTCATAAATATTTTCAAATAAAAAATTATTACTGTTTTTATAAAAAATTATTACTGTTTCATATTCATATTCATGATATTTTTTTATATTCATAAATATTTTCAAATAAAAAAATTATTAATGTTTTTATAAAAAATAATTACTTATGGCGCATTACTGGCTGGTGCGCCATTGCTATCTAAAAAAATTACTTATGGCGCACCGTCCCACTTGTGCACCATTGCTATAGAAAAAAAACATTCTAATGGCGCACCTCAAGGGGGTGCGCCATTAGTATTCTCCCCCCTATAGCTAGTACTCCTCCCTCGTCCCTCCCTCGCTTGATCGTCCACCTCTTCCTCCCCCCCGCCCACGCCGCCGCGCCGCCGCTGCCACTGCCTATGCGCCCCAGCCCACACACCCC
>LR738713.1:401135546-401260381 GCA_902687465.1 Secale cereale
GCCGCCGCCGCCTCTTCGACACCACCGCCGCCGCCTCTTCGACCCCGACCCCGACCCCTTCGACGCCCGTGACACCGCCGCCGCCGCCGGGTCGATTTCTTCTCCGGCCATCTCCACCTCATCTCTATCTCTATCAGGTTTGCTCTTCTTTACTTTACTCTATCTATACTTGATTTTATCCCCTCCCGCTGCAACCGCAACCACCAACACAAATTACTTACTACTGTACCCCATTTATTAGTAACAAAAGGTTTTTATTTTGATTTGGATTTGGATTTTGTATTGGGGAAGGAATCAAGGGAAGGTAGCAACAGCTTGCTTAGTTTTGACTCTAGTTATGTAGCCTCTAGAATTTAATTCAGATAAGTACACCATTCATCTCCACAAACATAGACAGGCCATTTCTTTTCTTAGATAGTTAGGCAGCATTTCTTTCTTTATTTTCTCCACAAGAATTGCTTCATCATTCATCTTTAACAGAGTACATTCATACATATATCCGCCTTATTTAGTATGTATGTATCGGTCATACACTCTAGTACAATGAATACCATTACTACTTTCACCCCTATCCTACCCACTGATGCCTGGGAGGGACAACATTACAGACAGACACCATTTTATCCAAAGAAAAAAAATTAATTTGCTCAACAAACATCCCTCATCTATATATGTTGTATCTTATCTGACTTGTGTGGAATTAGTTTTCACTGTGGACTTGCTGCTTCTTCTTCTTCCAAACTTTGCTCAAAACTCTTCCCCCCTTTAATCATGTTTGTTTACAACTATTTTACACAATCTAGCTTTTTTGGGTCTACTAGCAGTGATAGCCAGGTTTCAAGATATAATTTAATGTAATCATGTACGTTACAAGTACTCCTCCAAACAAGTTTCAGCAGATTTCAGTCATCTATGATAATGTAGGCTGGTAGGTCTTTTGGTAATTAATTAAGTTCACTCTCTGTCATATTTTCCAACTCCAGCTACTAAAATGTTCAGATGCTGAATAGGAATGGAACTATGTGTGCTCTGTATATTTTGGAACACTACAGGCATCGATATTAACGATAGTGACATATTGCGAACATCAAATCCTAATAGGGTGTTAAGTTTAGCCGCAGATATATAATGTCATCGTTACCTGAAATGTTGTGTACAGACCAGAAGCACTAAAGCTGCTCCATAGTTGCTACTGTTGATCTACTTATGTGTGCTTACCGCCGCTATTAGTATCTGAATTATTCACTGTTGCCTGCAGGATATGCTCTTTTAGCAAGTCCATTTTGTTACTGACTTGTAGCTCCTCTGGTTAGTAAAATCACTTGCCCTGTTGGAAGATCCACCGATTGATATTTTTTGAAGAAACGTGGCCTCATATTGTTGCTGGTAGCTTGCAGTAATGGAGAGCACTAGTAGTTATTGTAAATTTGAACAAACTGTTGTGCCAAAAATGACCATGATAGAGCCATTGGGCAGAGCTAGCAAAGTAGATAGGGTATGTATGTCAGCTAGTTGTATGTTTAAGATTAAAAATACACTAGGTATCTGTGCGCTTTTATTCTATTCTGCCAATTTGCAATGATATGCTCAAGCCTATGCAAACTGGAAATATATGCTTTTGCAAGCTATACATGTGCTTGTCTTATTGCTGGTGCTTTAATTTGTTTGTACTGTAACATCTTATAGCTTCACTGGTCCAATCAGCTACTGGAAATATCCATGTTTAGACATGGCAGATTTCCCCACTTTGCACTGCTGGATTTTGTCTCCGACCATCGTGTCGTGATGATTTTGCAGGTACCCCGAGAGGCCCTTGAGTTTGCCGGAATGTCGATTAACTTCCGTTTCGGCAAATTCGGGTACTCCATATGTCCTATTTCTAGAAAAGGTCATGCTGAAATTTTCCGTGAATTTTAGCATGACTTTGCTAAAAATAGGACATATGGGGTACTTGTTACTAATGCATGGGCCGGGGTATCTTAGTAGTTAAGTAAGTAGGATCAACTGCCCCTTTATTCTTGCTGCATGAAACCATAGGCGGCAATAGAGCCAAGTGATTAGGCCCAACTTAGAATTCTCCTTCCCAGCTTATCTTTTAGGATGCCTCGGTGTCGACAAACCATAAATTATAAAACCTTGGCTTTTAGGGTGCCTCAGTGTCGATAAAAATCAAAATGATGAAAGCTTAGGCTTTTAGGGTGCCTCGGCGTCGAGAAACCCTCAATGATAAAAGCTTAGCTTTTAGGATGCCTCGGTGTCGACAAACCCTAAATGATGAGACCATGATCTGGTTCCTTGACAATAACCAACTTTTTGACCAATTTTTTTTCCTATTTAGAGAGAAACATGGCCAACAACAATGAGGCCGGGGGTTCGGGCGGCAAGGCATTCTGGGAGCTGTCCTAGGAGATGGAGGAACAACCTCACTTGTATGAGGACGCCGCCTACCCCACAGATCCTGACACTACCACTGATGGTGCCGCCGAGGATGACCCCACTGATGGTGCTGTCGGGGATGACACCACTGATGGTGCCGAGGATGCCACCACTGATGATGGCGGCGCACGCACAGATGGCAGCCAACCGAAGAGGCAACGGAAGGAGGAATTTACTGAAGTGGACTCCGACGGGAATCCAACGGCGCCCGATCGAATAGTCAAGGGGTACTCGCTTCAGCTCGGGTGCATTCTCCGGAGCACCATCTCGATCAACACCGAGAACCTGAGGCATCCTGACCGAGGGAATTTGCGCAACCTCCTCTTCATGAAGCTGCACGAAGGATACAAGTTCCCCGCTGAATTTGAAAACACAAGCCTCAAAGGGAATAAAGTGAACAATTCCGCCCTCACGAAGATGAGCACGGCCCTGCCTACTTGGAAAAGCACGGTGAAGAGAATGATTGACGAAGGTGATAGTTATGAGAAGATGAAGGAGAAAAATCCTTCGATCACCAAAGATGACTACAACGACTTCAAGATCAAGTCCTCGAGCACCGCAACCTCCGAATCAAGTCAGTGGGGGAAAGAAATGCGGGAGCTGAACTTAGGGGAACACACACTCGGTCCCGGCGGTTACAGAGTGGCGGAGCCTATATGGGACAAGGAGGAGGCGGACCGTGCCGAGCAAGGCCTACCGCCCCTCTTCGATAAATACGGTGACAAGCAGACCATGAACTTTGTCAGGGCCCGGTACAAGAAGGACCCGAAAACAAAGGAGCTTACCACGGATCCGAAGACCAGGGCGCTTGAGCTTGTTCTGGTAAGGAATACACCCCCGCGTAATTAGCTCCATATGGTTGCATTCTAATTAATGAAGCCAATTTTCTAAATGGTTCACATTCCTTCCGCAGGCGACTGAAAGCAGTAGCGCGGGGTCGACTAAGAGCAACCCTTGGGACACCACTCTAAATAGGGCGTTGAATGTAATGAAGAAAAAGGATAAGCTCAGTAAGCCGTCGTCAGCTGGTCGTGTGGCCGGCAAAGGCTTGTCCACAGAATGGTCGTCATACTATAACGCTGGTGGGCGAAAGGAGAAAAAGACCAGCTCTGAAAGCCAGTCGCGCGAGGTTCAAGAACTCAAGGCACGAGTGGCGCGGATTCCGGAGATTGTCCAAGAGCAAGTGCAACAACAACTGGGAGCAACGATCACCGCCATTGTGCCTACCTTGATTGAGGGGTTGCAAGCATGGATTGCGGGCGGCCAACAGGGGCCGCCCCCGATTCCCAGCTTCACGGCCAGCAACTCGCAGAACGCGATGGCGGGGCCATTGGTGTCTCCGGCGGAGGCGGCATTGGTGTCTCCGACGCCGGCACGGGAACTTAATGCACCCGGGTGTACGCCGGCCAGCACCTCTGCAGCAAGCGGCCCCTCCGACAACTGCACGCCCGCCGTTGGCGGTGCCTCGACATTAGCCGAGCTCGACGCCATCATCACGATAACTAATTAAGCCTCTCTCGGCTGAGGACTTCATCTCCTTGCCTTTGACTGGGCATCCCTGACGCCCTACATGTTTTCGCAGGGCACCGCCGACGTTTCGTGCACTCTCCTGCACTTCGTGAACAACGAGTTGGTCGATGTCGCCAAGGGCAAAATCGTTCAACCGGGCAACCCCGTGTTCCATGGTACTAGGATGCCACCCAACTTGTATAGTATTCAACTGGTTCGGGTGCTGCCAGGCTGCGACGAGTTGTTACCTCTGATTCGACCCGTCGGGGCTGACGAAGATGACATGATGACCCTCAGCGCCTGCCTGAGTTGGCCCCTGCTTTGGCCGAAGAGCCAGATTTGTTTGGGGGTGGGGGACACCACCTTAAAGACAACACCGCCAGTTGTGTCGGCGCCAAGTCGGCCCCATGGCAAGACCGCCGCAATGGTGCCGGACATCCCTATGCCACTGGATCCAAACATGCATATGGCACAGGATCCGAATGACGATGACAACAACGACGACGATACATTTGCCAACGTCGATCAGTACTTTGCCGATCATGGGTACGGTGGCGACTTCATGGGGCCTCCTTCTCAAGAACCCAACCCTACAAAATACGTGCGCGATCTAGCTGGTACCACGGAGAAACCAAGTTGCAATAGGCGTCGTCTGCCGTTCAGTTCTCAGGAGACGCCTCCAGCTGCCGACTTCACCGAGCCTCAGATAGGCGAGGTGCAAAATATTATCAGCCCCAACACACTCAAGAAGGCGGTCTGTGAGCAGAACTCGGTCCCATTACAGGAGAAGAAGAAGGCAGGGAAAAGAAAGACTAACAAGGGTGCGAGCCCGCCTGCACCAAGTACGATCCGTGCTCAAGACGGGCCACCTTCACCTGAGGATGTAATGAGGAGGGTGCATGTGGCGAGTAGGGCGATGCTACCGAGTAATATGCTCAATGCTGCAACCGGTGCTATGCGGAGTCTGCATGACAATGTTCTTTCTTTGGAGAAGCGGCGTCTCAGAGAGAAGGATGTGGCATACCAGGTTTTTGCGGCCAAGGTGCCAGAGGGCAAGGGCTTTGTGGATAACTCCATCGAGGGTACGATCGTCCTGCGGTTTCATGACAGCTACGCTGTGTCGAACCTTCATCCGCTGCACTACACCTTCGTTCGGCTATTTTCGCTGAGTATGGAGATGCGGATCATTCGCGACAAGACCCCGGACATCGTGATAGTCGACCCCTTCTACATGCCTGCCAAGATCTTGGGCAGCACTGGGGACCGGCAAGTCGCGAGTTCTTACCTCGAAGACGTCATTCTGGCAAACCGGGATAAGGATAACTTCCTCGTGCCTTACTTTCCCAAGTAAGTCCTCCCCTCAACCGCCCCGTAATATATGAATTCTTAGATTTCGATCATTTTTCTTTTAACATTTCGTGTTTTGTGCAGTGGCACACATTGCACACTCATCCTCCTAAGCCCCAAGTATTCCATGACCACGTATTTTGACTCGGACCGTCAGTCGAAGGTAGACTACACAAATGTCAAGAATGTTCTTGATGATGTTCTCCCCGGCTACGCCAAATATGGAGGCACCTTCACCAGGCCTATTCGTAAGTATGACAAGCACGTGTTCTCCCACAATACGACGTTCTGCTGCGTCAAGCAGCCGCCTAGCGGTCAGAAGGGTGCCTACTACGCCATCCATCACATGCGGGCGATCGTACGGGACCATCATCAACTTCTTCTACCGAGTAAACTCAAAGATTGGGCCGCGAGCGTGTCGGCAATCCAGGACGCGGACATCAGACAAGAATTCTTTCGCTTCCAGTCGGAGTTTGCGGAAATCATCCATCAAGATGTCCTTCGTACCTTGGGGCAGTTCTACCTCAGAAATCAACCGTCCAACAGTGACATCGACACAATGCTACAAATGCAGGCTGACAACGCCCATGATTTCATGACTCCCACGATAGACGGCGGCTTCAACCACGCTCCGGTCCCTTGAGTCGAGTCGAAAGTAGTGCTGCTGTGTCTAGTTCTGAAACATCGATTGGCTCATGTTGTAATTAAACTTTAATGAACTTGTAGTATGTCTCTTTGGTCTCGACAGTCGTTCAACTTAGATGTAATCGATGCTATTAATGTCTTGCTTTTCTCTTCCGATCGTTCTGTTGCATACTTATATATTGCTTATGTATTGTCTGTGAATTGGTACTAACGTTTCGTTTGGCTAGTGCATAGCGATGTCGTCGTATGTCGTGTACAAGGGTAAGGTTCACGGAGTCTACGACGACTGGGAGGAGTGTCAGAGACAGGTTCACCGATTCAGCGATAATAGTTACAAAGGGTACACCACTAGGACCGAGGCGGAATCTAGATAAGACCACTATCTAGCGGGAGAGGGGAGGGAGCGTTGGAGGAACCGGAAGAAGACGAGTTTCATCATGATGATGCTCATCGTGATGACCGCAGCTCTCTTCTATGTGATCGTAGTTTAGATGATCGATATCGACTTGTAATGTGAAGACAAACTCGCTACTCGTGGTCTCGAGACTTGTAATATAATGTTCTATCTTTGTTCGGTCTTTTGAATTCGAAGACTAATATGATGAATTGTATTCGGAGACTAATATGATGAATTGTATTCAGAGACTAATCTTCTATTGTATTCGATGAATCTGCTGTTGCTATGTGCTGGTGCTGTCTATATTCTGTCCAATAATACATTTTGTAACTTGTGCAAAAAACAGAAAATTAAAAAATAAATAAAAAACCTAATATTCATACTAATGGCGCATCACATCACAGTGCGCCATTAGTATTCCAAAGGATACTAATGGCGCATCAACCAACAGTGCGCCATTAGTATGCCAAAGTTACTAATGGCGCATCAGGCAAGAGTGCGCCATTAGTATGCCAAAGCACCTGGGTATATATGGTCTCCTGGGAGGCATACTAATGGCGCACGGTGGTATATACTAATGGCGCATCTGTGGTGCGTCATTAGTATACCAGATACTAATGGCGCACCATAGGTACGCCATTAGTAAAATATACTAATGGCGTGGCACTAATGGCGCACCACTAATGCGCCATTAATGGCCAAAATAGGTGCGCCATTAGTAGGCCTTTTCCTAGTAGTGCATAGAGCTTAATGATTGACATGCATGTCATACAATAATTGAAGACAACCCTATGGCTCCTACCGGTTGCCGTATTCATCGACATGCAAGTCGTGATAATCTATTCAAAACATGATCATCTCATACATCAAATATATCTCATCATGTCTTTGTCCATATCATATCACAACATACCCTGCAAAACAAGTTAGACGTCCTCCAATTTGTTGTTGCATGTTTTACGTCGATGCTATGGGTATCTAGCAATAACGATTCTTACCTACGCAAAGCCACAACGGTGATATGCAAATTTCTATTCAACCTTCTACTAGGACCGCCTTCGTAGAATCCAATCCAACTAAGATGAGAGAGACATACACTCGCCAGCCATCTTTATGCAACAAGTTGCATGTGTGTCGATGGAAACGGTCTCATGTACATGGACATGTAAGGTTGGTCCGAGATGCTTCATCCCACAATACCGCTGAATCAAAATAAGACTAGGGAAGGAAGCAATTTGAATATCAATGCCCACAAACTCCTTTGTGTTCTACTTGTGATGTCATCTACGCATAGACCTAGCTCTGATACCACTTTGGGAAACGTTGCAATGGGAAACAAAAAATTTCCTACGCTCACCAAGATCAACCTAGGAGATGCACATCTACGAGAGGAGAGTTGGATCCACATACCCTTGTAGATCGCTAAGCGGAAGCATTCAAAAACGCGGTTGATGTAGTCGAATGTCTTCTCGGTCCAATCACGATCCGTCCCGTGAACTCTGATCTAGTGCCGAACGGACGACACCTCCGCGCTCAACACACGTACGACTTGATAACGCCTTCACCTCCTCGATTCAGCAAGCGGTGGTGAAGTAGTAGCTCGAGTCCTTCGACAGCACGACGGCGTGGTGGTGGTGGTGGTGGAGGAATTGCGGCAGAGCTTCACTAAGCACTACGTGTATGAGGAGAAGAGCTATGGGATTGGAGGGACAGCGCCAAGGCGTGTAAAGGTGCGGCTGCCCTCTCCCACTCACTATATATAGGGGGAAAGGGAGGGGTGGAGGCGCCCTAGGGTTTCCCTCCTAGGGGGCAGCGGCCAGATGGGAGATGGGGGCGCCTTGGGTATGGGTGTGCCCCCCAAGCCAGAGGGGGGCAGCTGCCCTAGGGGCACCCCCAGCTCTTGGCTACATGGGAAGTGGTGAGAGGAGGTGGGTGCAGCCCCTAAGTGGGCTGCAGTGCTTCCCCCTATTTTGGCCCATGAGGCCCGCAACAATTGCCGGGACCCCCGAAATCCCTTTCGGGCTTCCGACGATTCTCCCGGTAGCCGCGGAACACTTACGGACTCCGTTTGCCTTCATCCTATATATCAATCTTTTCCTCCGAACCATTCTTGAGTTCCTCGCCACGTCCGGGATCCTATCCGGGAAACTGAACAACCTTCGGTCACCATCACTATGACTCAACTATACATATATCGTCACCAAACATTCAGTGTGTAGAACCTGCTGGTTCGAGAACTATGCACACATGACCGAGACACCTCTACGGTCAAAAACAAATAGCTGGACCTGGATGATCATATTGGTTCCCACATATTCTACGAAGATCTTATTGGTTGAACCTTGATGTCAAGGATTCACACAATCCCATATGTAGTTCCCTTTGTCTATCGGTATGTTACTTGCCCGGGATTTGATCGCCGATATCTCCATACCTAGTTCAATATTGTTACCGACAAGTCTCTTTAATCGTTCTGTAATACATGACCCCGCAACTTACTCCTTAGTCACATTGCTTGCAAGCTTCTTGTGATGTTGTATTACCGGGAGAGCCCAGAGATACCTCTCCATCATATGGAGTGAAAAATCCCAGTCTTGATCCATGCCAACTCAACAGACACCTTCGGAGATACCTATAGAGCACCTTTATAGTCACCCAGTTATGTTGCGACATTTGGTACACACAAGGTACTCCTCGGGTTTCAGTCAGTTGCATGTTCTCGTGGTCATAGGAACATATACTTGACATGCAGAAAACAATAGCAATAAACTAGACACGATCACATGCTACGTTCATAGTTTGGGTCTTGTCCATCACATCATTCTCCTAATGATGTGACCTCGTTATCAAATGACAACTCATCTCCATGGCTAGGAAACCATAGACATCTTTGATCAATGAGCTAGTCCGGTAGAGGCTGACTAGGGACATCTTGTTGTCTATGTATCCACACATGTATTTGAGTTTCTGATCAATACAATTCTAGAATGGATAATAAACGATTATCATGAACAAGGAAATATGATAATAACCAATTTATTATTGCCTCTAGGGCGAATTTCCAATAGTGTCCCCAACACACCCTATACAATGGTAAATTGTATAGATGCACTAGTTCGGCGAAGAGATGGCGATACAAGTGTAATATGGATGGTAGATATAGGTTTTTGTAATATGAAAATATAAAAAACAGCAGCATAACTACTGATAAAAGTGAGCAGAAACGGTATTGCAGTGCTTGGAAACAAGGCCTAGGGTTCATACTTTCACTAGTGCATGTTCTCGCAACAATGATAACATAATTGGATCATATAACAACCCCTCAACATGTAACAAAGAGTCACTCCAAAGTCACTAATAGCGGAGAGCAAACAAAGAGATTATTGCAGGGTACGAAACCACCTCAAAGTTATTCTTTCTGATCGATCTATTGGGCTATTCCTATAAGTGTCACAAATAGCCCTAGAGTTCCTACTAAAATAACACCTTAAGACACACATCAACCAAAACCCTAATTTCACCTAGATACTCCATTGTCACAACAAGTATCAACGGGTTTGATTATACGATATGCATCACACAATCTTAGATTCATCTATTCAAACCAACACAAATAATTTCAAAGAGTGCCCAAAGTTTCTACTGGAGATTCAAGAAGAATACGTGTGCCAACCCCTATGCATAAGTTCAGAAGGTCACTGAACCTGCAGGTTGATCACCAAAACATACATCAATTGGATCACATGAATATCCCATTGTCACCACAGATAAGCACATGCAAGACATACATCAAGTGTTCTCAAATCCTTAAAGACTCAATCCGATAAGATAACTTCAAAGGGAAAACTCAATCCATAACAAGAAGGTAGAGGGGAAGAAACATCATAAGATCCAACTATAATAGCAAAGCTCGTGGTACATCAAGATCCTGCCAAATCAAGAACACGAGAGAGAGAGAGAGAGAGATGAAACACATAGCTACTGGTACATACCCTCAACCCCGGGGGTGAACTGTACTCCCTCTTCGTCATGGAGACCGTCTGGATGATAAAGATGGCCACCGGTGATGGTTTCCCCCTTGGGCAGGGTACCGAAACGGGACCTCGATTGGTTTATCATGGCAACAGAGGCTTGTGGTGGCGGAACTCCCGATCTAGGTTTCTTTTAAGGGTTGCTGTATTTATATGAATTTCCAACGTCGAGAGCAAGTCAGGGAGGGTCCATGAGTCAACCACAAGGACGGAGCACCCTCCCAGGGGTAGGGCACGCCCTCCACCCTTGTGGTTGGCTCGGGACCCTTCTGGCCAAACTCTTTTGCTTGGGGGGCTTTTTCTGGTCCATAAAAAATCACCGTAAATTTTCAGGTCAATTGGACTCCGTTTGATATTCCTTTTCTGTGAAACTCAAACACAAGGAAAAAATAGAAACTGTCACTAGGCTCTAGGTTAATAGGTTAGTCCCAAAACTCATATAAAATAGCATATAAATTCATATAAAACATCCAAGATGGATAATATAATAGCATGAATACTTTAGAAATTATAGATACATTGGAGACGTATCAGCATCCCCAAGCTTAATTCATGCTCGTCCTCCAGTAGGTATATGCTAAAAGAAATAATTTATGAAGTGTGAATGCTAGCAAGTGCACAAGTTTGATCAATGATAATTTCAATCACTTTTTCTAGCATCATTATATATCATAACAGTAGTTCATCTCATAAAACTTCTCATGATCAAGTAGCAAGCTATTCACATGTTAAAGCATAGATCATAAACTTTCATGAAAACTAAAAAACTAGGTTCTCAGTCATCAAATAATTGCAATTCATCTTATTTTTAGGAAGGGTCTATGAAGAGCTTTAATTCAGCAAATCCCACATACTCAACTATCATATAGTGTTCCATGATTGCTACCACTCAAAGCATATTTTTATAACAAATAGCATCTATTGAACACTGAGAAAGATAGGGGCTTAATGTTTCACCTCCCAACTTATTTATCATATAGATAATTATCAACAATAATAATTCATGATCAAATATATTTGGATTTCCATATATGCTTAGATCTTTCCCCAGCACATGATGCTTGCCAACTAAAGTATAGGATTGAATGAGAACAAATACTACTGACTCTTGCGTAAAATTAAAAGATAGGCCCTTCACAGTGGGAAGCAGGGATTTGTAGAGGTGCCAGAGCTAGAAGCTTTTCAAACAGAGATGAAAAAAATAATTTTGAGAGGCATGCATTCATTGTCAACATAACAACCAAGAGTTTCCAATATCTTCCATACTATACACATATAGGTGGTTCCCAAACAGAATAGTAAAGTTTTTACTCCCCCTCCACAAACAATCACACTCCACGGCTGATCGAAAACAACGGGTACCATCCATACCAACAACAGTCCTCTCGGAGTTTTGTTTAATTATTTGAAATTTTGTTTTTGATCTTTTGATCACGGGACTGGGCATCCCATTTACCAGCCACTCTCTCGTGAATGATAAGTGAATAAACACTCATCGTGAGAATAACCCACCTAGCATGGAAGATACTGACAGCCTCTAGTCACTACATGAGCGATTCGGGCATACAAAACAGATTATTATTTGAAGGTTTAGAGTTTGGCAGATGCATATTTACTTGGAACGGCAGGTAAATATCGCATATAGGTAGATATGGTGGACACTCATGGAAGACACTTGGTTCAAGGATTTTGGATGCACAAGCAATATTCCCACTTAGTACAGAAATTTTGGCTAGCAAAATATTTTTAAAAAGCAAGCACCACATGTTGGAGGATCCATAAAAAGCAAGCACCACATGTTGTAGCCATGTGACGACTCTCTCTCATTAAAATAAAATTCAGATCTTAATATTCTATTCAAACAGCGAGCAGAACAAAATAAAATGACATTGCAAGGATAGCACATATCATGTGAAGGGGCAAAAACTTAGGCTAAACCGATAATAACCGATAGTTGTTGATGAAGAAAGGTGGGATGCCTACCGGGGCATCCCCAAGCTTAGATGCTTCAGACTTCTTGAAATATTATCTTGGGATGCCTTGGGCATCCCCAAGCTTGAGTTCTTGTCTCTCCTTAATTCTTCTTATGTCACGGTTTCCCTAAATCTCAAAAACTTCATCCACACAAAACTCAACAAGAACTCGTGAGATAAGTTAGTATAAATCAACTCAAAACCTTATCCTTCCGTATTGTAGAAAATCACTAAAATTATAATTTTGCATACTAAATTCCTTCGCATATTTAACACTCCCATCCTCAAATAGGATCATTAAACACGTAAACATATGCAAATAATGCAAACATAATAGCAATTTGTCTAAACATGACAGTTTGTAAAGAGTGAAATTTTACTCATACTTCCCTAACTCAAAAAATTCTGAAAAATTACCACGCTATAGAGAACTTATTCATGCTACTGTGTAATAATTTCAAGATTTGATCACGTTCTAACTATCTAGAAGAATTCAGACAATGATAGAAAACTTTTTATTTTAAACTACAACATAAAGACTTGCAAAATAAGCATCGTAAAATCTACACTTGTCTTTTTTATTGAAATAAAATGGTACAAAACCTTATTATAAATAACAGCAAGCAAATATAAACAAAATAAAATGACGCTCAAAGAAAAACACATATCATGTGACAAATTAAAATATAGCACCAAGTGAGGTTACCGATTACGTTGAAGACGAAAGAGGGGATGCCTTCCGGGGCATCCCCTAGATTAGTTGCTTGGATCTTCCTTGCATATTACCTTGGGGTGCCTTGGGCATCCCCAATCTTAGTGTATTGCCACTCCTTATTCTCCTCATATCGATGTCTCACCCAAAACTTGAAAACTTCGATCACACAAAACTTAACGGAACTTCGTGAGATGGGTTAGTATGATAAAGATCAAATCATTCACTTGGGTACTGTAAAAGACAAGATTCATAATTTTCTCACACAATACCTACTTTACCTTATCATTTCCACAATTTGTCAAAAGACAAGAATCTATCAAAAACAGAACAGTCTGTAATGATCTGGACAACCACCATACTTCTGCAACTCTAAAAATTCTGAACAATTAGGAAAACGTAGGAAATTTGTATATCAATCATGTCTAAAAATTTCAGCTAATTATCACGTTCCAGTGATTTATTGAATTTTCTGCACTGGACGCAAAAGTTTCTATTTTTGCACAGAGTCAAATCAACTATCATCCACACTATCCAAAGGATTTACTTGGCACTTTATTAAAATGAAAGCTATAAAAGATGATTACTACAGTAGCTTAATCATGTGAACACACAAAAACAGTAGGTATAAATATTGGGTTGTCTCCCAACAAGTTCTTTTCTTTAACGCCTTTGTAGCTAGGCACGAAAATTTCAGTGATGCTCACGTAAAGATAACAATTGAAACATAAAAGGGATCATCATGAATCACATTGCAAACATATTTAAGTCTAAACCACTTCCTATGCATCGGGATTTTGTTAGCAAACATTTTATGGGAACAAGAATCAACTAGCATAGGAAGGCAAAACAAGCATGACTTCAAAACTTTCAACACATAGAGAGGACCCTTGATATTATTGCAATGCCTACAAGCATATGTTCCTCTCTCATAACAATTTTCAGTAGAACCATGAATGAATTCAATAATATAACTATCACATAAAGCATTGTTTTCATGATGCATAAGCATAGAAATTTTATTACCCTCCACATAAGCAAAATTCTTCTCATTCATAGTAGTGGGAGGAGAAAATTCAACAAAATAACTATAATGAGATACTTGATTGCTATAATCAAATTGAACATTAAAATCATGATGACAAGTTTCATGGTTATCATTATTTATTATAGCATACATGTCATCACAGTAATTATCATAAATAGGAGGCATGCTTTCATCATAATAAATTTGCTCATCAAAACTCGGGGGGCTAAAAATATCATCTTTATCAAACATAGCATCCCCAAGATTGTGGCTTTGCATATCATTAGCATCATGGATATTCAAATAATTCATACTAACAACATTGCAATCATGCTCATCATTCAAAAATTTCGTGCCAAACAATTTATTGACATCTTCTTCTATCAATTGAGCACAATTTTCATACCCATCACTTTCATGAAAGACATTATAGAGATGAATAATATGTGGAAACCTCAATTCCATTTTTTGTAGTTTTCTTTTATAAACCAAACAAGTGATAAAACAAGAAAGTAAAAGATTTAATTGCAAGATCTAAAGATATACCTTCAAGGACTCACCTCCCTGGCAACGGCGCCAGAAAAGAGCTTGATGTCTACTACACAACCTTCTTCATGTAGAATTGTGTTGGGCCTCCATGCGCAGAGTTTTGTAGGACAATAACAATTTCCCCTCAAGTGGATGACTTAAGGTTATCAATCCGTAGGAGGCGTAGGATAAAGATGGTCTCTCTCAAACAACCCTGCAACAAAATAACGAAGAGTCTCTTGTGTCCCCAACACATCCAATACAATGGTATATTGTATAGGTGCACTACTTCAGCGAAGAGGTGGTGATACAAGTGTAATATGGATGGTAGATATATGTTTTTGTAATATGAAAATATAAAGACATCAAGGTAACTAGTGATAAAAGTGATAATAGTGAGCCCAAACGGTATTGCAATGCTTGGAAACAAGGCCTAGGGTTCATACTGTCGGCATTCTGGGAACCAGGGTACCCAGACTTGCTTGCCTGCGGCCCATGACGTAGCTCCTTCACAGGCCTGGTACGGCCCATCTTCAGCATCGACACTCAAGACCATCGCGAGGGGCCAAGCCTCACGAGGCGTACGACATCAAGACCTCCGGAAGGAGTAGTCTCACCAGGCTGGCTCCCGAGGGGCGGAGATCTCTATGCAAGCCCCCACCTCGCAAGGTTTGGATGACGCAAGCCATGACGACCAAGGCCAGGAGGGCGCCAGCGAGCGCGAGACGAAAAGTTTCCTCTTTGGTGCTAAAGAGGCAAGCGCAGGCACGGAGTCCCGAGGAATCAACCAAAGGTTTTTATTTCCATGCAACAAGACCAGGATCGCCAGGATGGAAGGACGGAGGTTATCACCAAGCCCACCGCGGCATCAGGATCAGAGGCTTTTGCAGGCGAAGACCAGCTTTATTCAGGATAAGATGTACTAGTTGCCTCCCTTCAAATTTGGCCATTGTGGGATCCCTTCCCGCCTACATTTGAGGGAAGAGGACCGAGGCCACTATAAATATAGCTTACCACCACATAGAAGGGGACGGATCATTCACACCTCCCGAACCACCATAAGCAAGAACACACCTCGCGTGGCTATTCAACCACTATACTAGTTCTTCCTCAGCCCACCTCGAGGCAATCCACCACATTGTAGGAGTAGGGCCACTCACCGATAGGTGGCCTGAACCTGGGTCCTCCACCACCTTAGGCGGGCGACCTGGCCCACGGCGCAACTCCTCCTCCTCCTCCTCTCCGGCGTGATGTCATCCCCGAGCCAAGGAGCAAGGCTCCCCAGTGCGACCAGCCACGCAGGGTGCCTGCGCGCAATGAAGAAAGCTGCCTGGTGGTGCGGCGGCCCCAAGGCAAGGCGCGTGCACTCCCAGCGCCGCCTCGTCAAGGTCGCGTGCGGCCTCCCGCAGCGGCGCGTGAGCACCCTGATCAGGCTCCGCCTCAACGGCGGGCACCCAGAGGCACGGCAGGCTGCCGGGCGTTCACCCCGGAGCTGCAACGCATCGTTTGGCCCGACAAGTTCAAGCCAGGCCTGTCTCCATGCTATGACGGAACACCTGACCCCGTTGAGTTCTTGCAGCTCTACGAGTTGAGCATCGAGGCAGCCAGTGGTGATGAGAAGGTTATCGCCAATTGGTTCCCCATGGCCCTCAAGGAAGGTGCACAATCGTGGCTCTTGAACCTCCCAGCGGAGTCAATCTCTTCCAGGGAGGAGCTGTGCGAGTGATTCATCTCCAACTTCGAAGGGACTCGTGACCGCACGTCTACGACGGGTGACCTGCGGCATATCAAGCAGTAGCTGGGGGAAACCTTGCGCAAGTATATCCAGCGTTTTACCATCGTCCGCATGAAGATTCCCAAGGTGTCAGACGAGGACATCATCACCACATTCACTAACGGTGTCCGAGACGTCAGAATGAAGCTGGAGCTCGCCATTCATGAGGACATGTGATCAGCTATGGAGATGTTCAACATGGCAGTCAAGTGCGCAAGGGAAGAAGAGGGTCCCCTCTCACTCATCGAGCTCCCTAAGGCTGAACCAGAAGACAAGAAGGCCAAGACCAAGGAAGTCAAGCGCAAGGGATCTGCTGTGCTGGCGGCTGAGCCCGAGATGAAGCGCGGGTGTGACTACCCTGAATCCTCCAAGGGTAGCCGCTCTTATGCGTCTTCCATAACGTGCACAGCCACAACACCAATGACTGCCAGGAGCTCAGGGCGATTGAGGCTACGCTGCGGATGTGGTCGAGGTGGAGGACGCTAGGAGAACCGTGACTCTCGCCAAGGCTGGCGTGATCAGCCTCGTGAGGACCACTGGCAGGGCCAGCCTTGTGAGGGCCCTAGGAGGGACCAGCCTCGTGAGGGTCCATGGAGGGACCAACCTCATGAGGACCGTCTGCAAGGCAACGCTGGCCTTCCTCCACTACCTCCACCGCCAAGAAGGAATGAGGACCGCAACCAAGACCAGGGGGCTGGGGGCTTCCAGGAGCCCAGTGTCATCGCTACCATCCTCGGTGGTGCTTAGGTCCCAGCATCTCACCGCGTCTTCAAGCAGTTTTCTCGTGAGGTGAAAGTAGTCCTCCCCGAGCTTGAGATAATGCATCCTCTCAAGTGGTCCAAGTACGCTGTCACCTACGACTCAGCCGACCAGCTCAAGTGCGCGGCCGCGCCCGGCGCCCTACCGCTGCTATGCTCACCCACCATCAACAACGTGCTCGTCACCAAGACGCTCATCAATGGAGGAGCAGGACTCAACGTCCTCTCCGTCAAGACCTTCGACACACTCCAAGTGCCATATGATCAGCTTTAGCCTACTAGGCCCTTTTCAGGTGTGACCGACGGCTCCACCATCCCGATAGGGCAAGTCCTCCTCCCTATCACCTTTGGCGACTGCAAGAACTACCACACCGAGCTCATCAACTTTGACGCCGCCCACATCCGTCTCTCGTACATTGCCATCCTCGGGTACCCGGCCTTGGCCAAGTTCATGGTAGCGACCCACCACGGCTACAACGTCCTCAAGATGTCAGGAAGCAGCGACATCATCACGCGCACCTGCAACGAGAAAGACACGGTGTGCTCCCTCGAGCGCGCCTACCAAGCTGCAGCGGTTGAGAACTTAGATGCAGAGGGCTTTGCCTACCCACTTGAGGCTATCCCGAAAAAGAAGAAGCAACTGCTCACCCTGGGGCCTGAAGAGGGCGGAACACCTGATGGCCATGCCTCAGGACCTGCGTCCACCGACGGGGCCCCTTCCCCTCTCACATAGGAAGGCACGCTCGGCGCCCCTCTCAGGCTAGACTCAGGGGATCTTGTCTAGACGACCTCCGACCTGGCCAACATCACGAGGGAGGCACTCGGGCACTATGTGGAGGCGTACTTTAGCATGCACTTCTGTGAAGAGAGCGCATGGCGCCAGGCGCCTAGTGCTCAGGATTTCATCACCAAGGCAATCAAAGATCTTCAGGAGGCAAGGGCAATGCGAGGCGAGCATTGCCCTGCATCACCAGGCACCGCTCCCTCTACGGATGAGGGCAAGCGGCTGCGATTCTGTGAGGCGGACGGCCCCAAGACCCTCGGAAGGAGCAGTCTCACCAGGCTGGCTCCCAAGGGCTGGAGATCTCTATGCAAGACCCCACTTCGTGAGGTTTGGATGACACGAGCCATGACGACCAAGGCCAGGCGAGCACCAGCGGGCGCAAGATGACAGGTTTCCTCTTTGATGCTAAAGAGGCAAGCGCAGGCGCAGAGTCCCAAAGAATCAACCAAATGTTTCCATTGCCACGCAACAAGACCATGATCGCCCGGACGGCAGGACGAAGGTCATCACCGAGCCCACCGTGGTGTCAGGATCAGACGCTTTTGCAGGCGAAGACCACCCTTAGTCAAGGATAAGATGTACTAGTTGTCTCCCTTCAAATTTGGCCGTTGTGGGATCCCTTCCCGCCTACATTTGGTGGAAGAGGACATAGGCCACTATAAATATCGCTTAGCCACCACATAGAAGGGGACGAATCATTCACACCTCCCTGACCACCACAAGGAAGAACACACCTCGCAAGGTTGTTCAACCACTGTACTAGTTCTTGCTCAGCCCACCTCGAGGCAATTAACCACATTGCAGGAGTAGGGCCACTCACCAATAGGTGGCCTGAACTGGGGTAAACTGCCTCGTGTCATTTCCTTTCCCGTTCCACGAGCTAGATCATAGAGACGACGAGTAGGCTGATACGGGAAGTTGAGTTCTTCGCATGCACCCCGGTGTCCGAACATACAAGGGTTTTGCGGAGACCTGAATCCGACACATACTTTCACTAGTGCAAATTCTCTCAACAATGATAATACAATTAGATCATATAACAATCCCTCAACGTGTAACGAAGAGTCACTCCAGAGTCACTAATAGCGGAGAACAAACGAAGAGACTATTGCAGGGTACAAAACCACCTCAAAGTTATTCTTTCTGATCGATCTATGAGGCTATTACTATAAGTGTCACAAATAGCCCGAGAGTTCGTACTAAAATAACACCTTAAGACACACATCAACACAAATCCTAATGTCACCTAGATACTCCATTCTCACCACAAGTATATGCGGGTTGGATTATACGGTATGCATCACATAATCTCAGATTCATCTATTCAAACCAACACAAAGAACTTCAAAGAGTGCCCAAAGTTTCTACCGGAGAGTCAAGACAGAAACGTGTGCCAACCCCTATGCATAAGTTCACAAGGTCACTAAACCCGCAAGTTGATCACCAAAACATACATCAAGTGGATCATGTGAATATCACATTGTCACCACAGATAAGCACATGCAAGACATACATCAAGTGTTCTCAAATCCTTAAAGACTCAATCCGATAAGATAACTTCAAAGGGAAAAGTCAATCCATTACAACAAGGTAGAGGGGGGAGAAACATCATAAGATCCAACTATAATAGCAAAGCTCACAGTACATCAAGATAATGCCAAATCAAGAACACGAGAGAGAGAAAGAGAGAGAGAGATAGATCAAACACATAGCTACTGATACATACCCTCAGCCCCGAGGGTGAACTACTCCCTCCTCATCATGGAGACCGTCGGGATGATGAAGA
The DNA here is from genome assembly GCA_902687465.1 of Secale cereale. Taxonomy (NCBI): domain Eukaryota; kingdom Viridiplantae; phylum Streptophyta; class Magnoliopsida; order Poales; family Poaceae; genus Secale; species Secale cereale. Next base: position 401,155,254 of record LR738713.1, read on the forward strand.
TGGCCACTAGTGATGGTTTCCCCCTCCGACAGGGTGCCGGAACGGGCTCCCGATTGGTTTTTCGTGGCTATAGAGGCTTAAGGCGCCGGAACTCCTGGTCTAGGTTTTTTTGGTTGTTTCTGTATTTATAGGAATTTATGGCGTCGATAACAAGTCAGGGGGGTCCACGAGTCAACCACAAGGACGGAGCACCCTTCCCGGGGGTAGGGCACGCCCTCCACCCTTGTGGTTGGCTCGGGATTCTTCTGGCCCAACTCTTTTGCTTTGGGGGCTTCTTCTGGTCCATAAACAATCACCGTAAATTTTCCGATCAATTGGAGTCCGTTTGATATTCCTTTTCTACGAAACTCAAAAACAAGGAAAAACAGAAAATGGCACTGGGCTCTAGGTTAATAGGTTCGTCCCAAAAATCATATAAATTAGCATATAAATGCATATAAAACATCCAAGATGGATGATATAATAGCACGGATACTTCATAAATTATGGATACGTTGGAGACGCATCACTCTCGCACTCATGCAACCTCAAATATGGGGGCAATGTGTGTCGAACGGTCTTCCCGGGGCCACTGCATGTAGGGGTCGGACATGAAGGACCTCTCGAGGTCACATGCGCGGGTCTGTCCTGCCAGACAGAGCTCGGCACTTGGGTTTAGCGACACTGCACTCGCGTACCTGAGCACAGACGTTGTGTCCAGTTCCTTTATGCAATGATCAATGGAAAAAAGGCGGACCCATGGGACCCGGGGTGGCGAAGCACCCATCCAATCATATAAATTAGGCCGTGATCCCGCTTACTCGCTCGCGAAGGTCCTGTGGGATTGGGTAGGGCACCAAGGACCTCTGGAGGTGACGCGCACAGGTCTGGCCCAAGAGATGGAGCTCGACACTTGGAGTTATCAGCGCTGCAGGGACGGACCCGACTACAGACGCCGTGCCAATATCCCACCCCCTAGGGCCATCACGAAGAGGCCACGGGCGTGCTGAGCCCCCGGGAAGCGGTGAGGCACCATCCCTAGGGTTAAACAAGTTAAACCACGTCCTCAGTCATACGCCCTTGACAGTTCCATGAGGGGGCGAGGCACCAAGGACCCGTAGGGGTAACATGCGCGGGGACGGCCCGCGAGACAGAGCTCGGTCACTTGGGTTTGTCAACATTGCAGGGACGAACCCGAGCACAAACATCGTGCCTGCCATGTGTCATGGAACGGTCAAGGGAATGGTCGCGAGGGTGCGGGGATCCCAATGGCGGTGGGGAGACGAAGCAAGGTTAAACAATGCGGGCCGCACCCTTACATTCATGACCTTGATGGTCCCATGAGAGGACCAAACACCAATGACGCCTGGAGGTGACGTGCACGGGCGCTGGCCCGCGAGACAGAGCTCGGTCGCTTGGGTTTATCGATGGTGCAAGGAAGGACTGGAGCACAGACGACATGTCGAGTCCCAATCATGGGGCGATCAAGAGCGAGGTTCGTGAAGGCGCGACGATACAAATGGTGGCGAAGCACCAAACACACGCCTTAAGCCAACAAAACGACTTCATCAAATCATAAACATGTCCAGTACAAGACGAAAAAGACGTGGTTGCAGGGGCGGACACTGACCAACCCGAGGATAATGCAGCCCGGGGGTGCCGTCAATTGAACAAACCAAAATGTCACCTGGCAATCATGCTGCTACGAGAATGTTGAGGTAGTCGATGAAGCACATCGTGAAGATTGGGCCCTCAGGGGCCGGTCAGCTCCTGAGGCCCTGGGGGTTCGTGAGGAGCTAGAACCTCACGAGATGATAGCGCCGTGCACCGGGCCTTGTGAGATGCCAGCGCGAGGTGCGAAAACCGTTGATACGTGGTGCCAGCATTCAACAGTCCGAAAGGCATGCAAATGTAGTTGCTGGGGACGCCCCTTCTCCTGCCGACGTGCGACAGCCAGAAGAGGTCCTGAGACATGGCCCTATTAAGGCTTGGGATGTTAACACAAACACGCAGCTCGCCACCCGTGTCTGGGCCGGCGGCTATGCATGTGGGGCGTGCGGGGCGACGCTCACCGCGCATGGCCCGTGCTTTCTGAAGCTCGTAGATTTCCTTGGTGATTGAATCTCGTGCTTGTGGCACCTCACGCCGTGTCCTTTGTGAGGGAGTCCTAGATTGAGGGGTCCTCGGGTGGCCAGATCGCTCGTTATGGGCTGGACTGGTGGGCTGTGAAGATTATTACTGAAGACTATCTCCTGTATCCGGATAGGACTCCCATAGATTTCGGGTGTAATACTTTCCTTCCTCTGCAAGATGGCCATGTACAACCCTAGGTCCCTCCTGTGCATATATAAACCGAAGGGTTAGTCCGTAGAGACAAGAATCATAACAATCACATAGGCTAGACTTTTAGGGTTTAGCCATTAAGATCTCGAGGTAGATCAACTCTTGTAACCCATATCCATCAAGATCAATCAAGCAGTAAGTAGGTTCTTACCTCGATCGAGAGGGCCTGAACCTGGGTAAAAACACCGTGTCCCAGTCTCCTGTTACCATCAATCCTCGGACGCATAGTTCGGGACCCCCTTCCCTAGATCTGCCGGTTTTGACACCGACATTGGTGCTTTCATTGAGAGTTCCACTGTGTCATCCACAGAAGGATTAATGGCTCGCTTCATCATCAACGACGGCACCACCGCTGATGGATGTTTTCTCCCCGACCAACTTTTTGTGTTCAGCGGCTTCACGCTTCGTGCTAACACGGATGGCCACCTCGAGCAGGTTGACAGCTACGACCCTGGTCATCAGATCGGATTTGGAAACCTAAATTTCATTGCTAAAGTCCGTGGAGATTTGATCTTTGACAGATTCGCACCCATGACGGCTGCTCCCTGCCACCACGATGAACACGACTTAGATCTGTCATCGGGGCCCATCTAGGGGACAACACCTGCATCATCTCTGGCCATAGATCCAGAGCAGATTGCTTCGTCCGAGGACGGGAAGATCAACCCCGCCATGGAGATAGCAGACTTAGCGGCGCTTGAGCTGCACATAGACCTAGCCTTAAGCGGGATTTCCCCCGCCGCTGGAGCTCTAGACTCGCCTCCGATTACGAGTTCTAAACTTTCGGGATCTGCGCCCTTTGGGCTCGATCGAGCTATTATCACCGAACTTAGCCCAGCAGATGTTTGGACACACGTCCAGCACTCGCCCTTGGACGAGGCGCTGGACTTACTAAAATCTCTCACCCTAGCAGAGAATTCCCAGCCGAACTATGCCTAGTTCGAACTGGGGACTGAGGACAGGGAATTTTGCTTCCCACCCACCACCCACTTGGTAGCCATGGTCGAAGATTTAACCGATCTTTTAGATTACGCTTTCGAAGACATCGATAGGATGGACCACGATATACAGGACCAATTACTAGAGCTCGCGCACGCTAATTAAATTACCACGTACTTTCGTTTCTTGGTAATGATTCTAATGTCATGAGAATAAGATGCTGCCTAAATTGGATACATTTGTCTTGCTTACAAATGAAGGGCCTAGCTTGGACAAGAAGGATGAACATTGGAGCAAGATCAAGCATGGAGATGATGGCATGCACAAGGGGAACAAGAATGGAGTTACAAATGATGATGTCAGGACTTTGAAGCAACCATAATGAGTGCGTGAAGCCTTGGACGAAATATACAAGATGCCACTTCACAAATTTCGTCCAAAGGCTATTATAGGTGCTGCGTCACCTTATTATTAGGCCAGGCCCATGTAATTTTGAAATACTTGAGTATAGGCTATTTTTAGAGTCCGTATGTATGGGGAAACAAGAGTTAGGGTTGGTTTCGGACCCCTCCTCCATGGTCCACGAAATTCCCCCTATTCCTCCATATATACAGCCCTTAGGGCGTCGTTTAGACTTATGATTTTGTTTAGATGGAAGTTCGCCATAGCTGCAACTTCGCGTACTCCGTTTGTGTTCAACAACCAGACAAAGATGTCATAGAACCCCACCTAGATCAATAAAGCTTTCCTCTTATATTCGCAATATCCAGATTGCAATCTCAGTTTCTTGCTTGTCCTTCATTTGCTTGCAGGAAATAGACCCTCGTGGTCAGGTTGATCGTGCTCCGGCTTAGTCAATGACCTCTTAGAGTTGGTTTAGCAATTGCTAAGGCGCGATGTCTTCGCACGTTCGTTGTCGGATCGTCAAAGTCTGCTGCTCTGAAAGCGATAATCACCATCTCATCGAAAGACGGGACACCTTTGCCTCTATCAAGTGGTATCAAATTTCCAGGTTGCTCGGTGAGAATTTACAGTTTTCGTAGATTAGATTGAGTCTGTTTTTGTAACTACAGTCCATGAAAAAGCCAAAAAAAATTAGGGTAAGTTCATCATATCCAAACCAGTTTGAGCCTTCGCATAGTCTTTTCAGTATTTTTCTTTGTTGAATTTTCGGTTGCATCGTCGTGTCAAGTTGCTGGTCTTAGCATCTAGTCTTTTAGAGTTTCGAGTTCTGGTCATAAGTAGTCACGCCGCCGCCGCAACATCTTCATCGCCACTGCCATATACCACCACCGCTGCCATATACCACCACTACTGCCATATTCTACCACCATATATCCACCACCAATCCGAGTTCTTTTTGTTTTAGATTGGTTTTCGAGATCCATCCAGTTTCGATTTGGTGTTTCCTTGCCTGAGTAGGTCTCGGAAAAAATGTCTGGAGACCCCCGGGCAGTTTTCAGGCCGAAATTTTGACAGGTGAAAATATTTTTTCCGTATCCTATTCTTAGGATTTTCTAAGTCTTTTGAGACACTTGCCATCATACTGCTTTTTTACGGCACTTTTTCGTCGTCGCTGCCCTGAATCCGAAAAAAAAATCGTCAAAAAAAATGTGTGCCTATCATCTTAGTTTGACTTGGGAAGAGTTTTGAGACACTCGCCATTATAGTGATTTTTGGCCAAAAAAAGGAACGCAAAAAAAAGGAACGCAAAAAAAAGAGCGCAAAAAAAAGGAAAAAAAGGAAAAAAATTCAGAGTGTGCTTTCCCCTTGATTACGTGCAGCGCCGTGATTTTGTTAGTGTTCTAGGCTCGCGTCTCTAGTACGGTCTAGCCTACGACCAGCACAGTACCATCGTTGAGCATTTATTCAGCATTGCATCTCTGAATTGATTATTGCTAATCTTTTGCTACCTTATTATAAGCCTTCCCAGCTCCACATACATCTACGTCGTGCGTTTGAGTCTCCTTGGTAATCGCTATATCCAAGCTTTGAGATTTTTGACTACCACGGTTGCCGATCACCACCTGCTGCTGGGTATGAACTGGTAAGAATTTGAGATTTGCTTGACGGATTTGTGACGCCCTACCACCACCATTTTCTAGTAGTCTGTACGATCATATTTTTGTGTGTTTCTATTGCTGCTAACCATGCCAGGATCACAAGTCGACGAGACTGACTAGGAGAACATGACGAACAAGGAGTTGCATGATAAATTTCAGCAAATGATGGGTCAACATGTAGAAGATGTGATGACCAGTTTTGGCGATGCACTAACGAGGATGGATGGCATTGAGAAGTCAGTTGACACCAAGTTGGATGCCAAATTTGCTGAAGTGCTTGCGCGTCTACCTCCACCTGCTGCACCATTGCAACAACAACAACAACCACCTTCACGTCGCGAAACAGCCCTCCGCAAAGCATGTCGCGTCCCTCTTGAGCCTGGTCAAACTGTTGGTGCTGGTGTTGATACTTCTGTGGCTCCTGCTACCGAGGAGGAGGACATTTATGCGGGAGATTACGAGGATGAGGTTGATCAAAATCTGAACTACGTTCAACCACCACCACCAGGTCGTCCACATGCAAATAATCGCAATGGTAGGGCGGCATCACACCCTCAGGTACGAGATCATGACCATCTCCCTAAACTAAAATTGAATATTCCACCATTTGAGGGTAGATATGTTCCTGATATATATCTTACTTGGGACTTAGAAACCGAACAACGTTTTACATGTTTAGAATATCCAGAGAAGAGATGTGTTGCTGCTGCTGCTCTTTGCGCTTTCACTAGTTTTGCTTGTGTGTGGTGGTCTGAATATTTTCGATTATATCCGGATAATATTCCAACAACTTGGGATGCTTTGAAAATTGCTATGCATACTCGTTGGGTTCCACCATATTATCAACGTGAATTACTTCAGAAATTGTAGCGTTTAAGACAAGGAAAAAATTCTGTAGAGGAATATTATCAGGAATTACAAACTGTCCTGATTAGATGTGGTATTGTTGAGGATAATGAGGCCATGCTAGCACGTTTTATGGGTGGTTTAAATAGAGAGATTCATACAATTCTAGAGTATAAGGAGTATAATAATATCACTCGTTTATTCCATCTTGCATGCAAAGCTGAACATGAAGTGTAGGATCGACAGGCCTTGGCGCGAACTAATTTTTCTGCAGGTCGACCTTCATCATGGACACCGCGTGCATCCTCTACTTCGACACGTCCGGCTGAACCACCGCCTACTTCATCCGTCACTTCTAGCCATGATAAAGGCAAATAGGCACCACCACCATCAGCCTGGAGTACACCTTCCGGTCCTGCGCAGAACTCTTATTCATCCATGGCATCCATAGGGCCAACACATGATGTTATATGTCGTTGTTGCACAGGCCATGGTCACTATGCGAGCAAATGCCTATCCCAACGTGTCATGGTTGCTACTAAGGAAGGTGGTTATGTGTCCTCTAGTGACTATGATGAGGAGACTTTGGCTCTTATTACACATGAAGAACACGATGGAGATGATTCTGAAAATGAGACACAATACATGGCTCCTAAAGACGCTGACATGTATGAATGTTTAGTTACTCAACGTGTTTTGAGTGTGCAGTTCACACAAGCGGAGCAAAATCGGAGGCATAATTTGTTCCATACAAAGGGAGTTGTGAAGGAACATTCTGTTCGCGTCATCATAGATGGAGGGAGCTGCAACAACTTGGCTAGCATGGAGATGGTGGAGAATCTATCTCTCGCCACTAGACCACATCCACCTCCTTACTACATCCAATGGTTCAACAACTGCGGCAAGGTTAAGGTAACACGTATTGTTCATGTGCATTTTAGTAAGTCTACGTATGCTGATTATGTTGATTGTGATGTGGTACCCATGCAAGCATGTTCCTTACTACTTGGTAGACCATGGCAATTTCATAAAAAATTTGTACACCATGGTAGAAACAATCAGTATACTCTTGTTAATAAGGATAAACGTATTACTTTGCTTCCTATGTCTCCTGATTCCATTGTGAAAGATGAAATTAATAGAGCTAATAAAGCGAAACAGGAGCAAAATAAGAGTGAAAATCAGATTGTGGCAAAAGAATTTGAGCAACAAATGAAGATTAAAAACACACCATCATCTCATGTTGCGTCTGAAATTAAATTGAAAAGTGGATGTTTACTTGCCACCAAATCTGATATTGATGATCTAGATTTCACCAAATCTGTTTGCTATGCTTTTGTGTGCAAAGAGGCATTATTTTCATTCGAGGACGTGCCTTCCTCTTTGCCTCCTGCTATCACTAACATTTTTCAGGAGTTTACGGACGTCTTTCCACAAGATGTGGCACCTGGATTACCACCTATTCGAGGGAGTGAGCATCAGATTGACTTAATTCTTGGTGCATCGCTACCAAACCGCGCACCATACCATACCAATCCAGCGGAGACGATGGAGATTATGCGTCAAGTATAGGAGCTACTCGATAAAGGTTATATACGCGAATCCCTTAGTCCTTGTGTTGTTCCTATTATTCTAGTGCCGAAAAAGGATGGTACATCGCGTATGTGTGTTGATTGTAGAGGCATTAATAATATTACTATTCATTGTCGTCATCCTATTCCTAGGCTAGATGATATGCTTGATGAATTGGGTGGCTCTACAATATTCTCCAAAGTTGATTTGCGCAGTGGATACCATCAAATTCGTATGAAATTGGGAGATGAATGGAAAACATCATTTAAAACTAAGTTTGGATTATATGAGTGGTTAGTCATGCCTTTTGGGTTAACTAATGCACCTAGTACTTTCATGAGATTAATGAATGAAGTTTTACGTGCTTTCATTGTTCGATTTATTGCAGTTTACTTTGATGATATATTGATTTATAGCAGATCTTTGGATGAACATTTGGAACATTTACGTGTTGTTTTTATTGTTCTAGGTGATGCACATTTGTTTGGTAACCTTGGAAAGTGCACCTTTTGCACCGACCGAGTATCTTTTCTTGGCTATGTTGTTACTACACATGGAATTGAGGTTGATAAAGCTAAGATTGAAGCTATTGAGAGTTGGCCGCAGCCCAAAACGATCACACACGTGAGGAGTTTCCTTGGTCTTGCTGGATTCTATAGGTGTTTTGTGCGAGATTTCAGCACCATTACTGCACCTCTCAATGAGCTTACAAAGAAGGATGTGCCTTTTGTTTGGGGTACTACACAGGAAGAAGCATTCACGGTATTGAAAGATAAGTTGACACATGCTCCTTTACTCCAACTTCCTGATTTTAATATGACTTTTGAGCTTGAATGTGATGCTAGTGGAATTGGGTTAGAAGGTGTGTTATTACAAGATGGTAAACATGTTGCATACTTTCCTGAAAAATTGAGTGGGCCTAGTCTGAATTATTCTACTTATGATAAAAAATTATATGCTCTTGTTCGGACTTTGGAAACATGGCAACATTATTTATGGCCCAAAGAATTTGTTATACATTCTGATCATGAATCATTGAAGCACATTAAAAGTCAAGCAAAACTGAACCGTAGACATGCAAAATGGGTTGAATTCATAGAGACTTTCCCTTATATTATTAAACACAAGAAGGGAAAACAAAATGTTATTGCGGATGCATTGTCTCGTCGTTATACTATGCTTTCACAACTTCACTTTAAAATATTTGGTTTGGAGACCATCAAAGATCAATATGTGCATGATGCTGAATTTAAAGATGTATTGCAGAATTGTAAAGAAGGGAGAACATGGAACAAGTTCATTGTTAATGATGGATTTGTGTTTCGTGCTAACAAGTTATGCATTCCAGCTAGCTCTGTTCGTCTTTTGTTGTTGCAGGAGGTGCATGGAGGAGGATTAATGGGACACTTTGGCGTGAAGAAGACGGAGGATGTACTTGCTACACATTTCTTTTGGCCAAAGATGAGAAGGGATGTTGAGCGTTTTGTTGCTCGTTGCACTACATGTCAAAAAGCTAAGTCACCACTCAATCCTCATGGTTTATATATGCCTTTGCCTGTCCCTAGTATTCCTTGGGAAGATATATCTATGGACTTTGTTTTGTGTTTACCTCGAACAAAGAAGGGGAGGGATAGCATATTTGTTGTCCTGCATAGGTTCTCAAAAATGGCACACTTTATACCATGTCATAAAAGCGATGATACTGCTAATGTTGCTGATTTGTTCAAACGTGAAATTATTCGCTTGCATGGTGTGCCAAATACTATTGTTTCATATCGTGATACTAAATTTCTTAGCCACTTTTGGAGATGTTTAAGGGCTAAGTTGGGGACTAAACTGCTTTTTAGTACTACTTGTCACCCCCAAACTGATGGATAAACTGACGTAGTCAATATAATTTTGTCTACTATGCCTAGGGCTATTTTGAAGAATAACAAGAAAATGTGGGAAGAATGTTTGCCTCATATTGAATTTGCTTAGAATCGTTCGTTGCATTCTACTACTAAGATGTGCCCTTTTGAAATTGTCTATGGTTTCCTACCTCGTGAACCTATTGATTTGTTGCCTCTTCCATCTTCGGAGAAGGTTAATTTTGATGCTAAAAAACGTGCTGAATTGATCTTAAAATTGCATCAGTTAACTAAGGAAAATATTGAGCGCATGAATGCTAAATATAAAATTGTTGGAGATAAGGGTAGAAAACGTGTTGTCTTTGCACCTGGAGATCTTGTTTGGTTACATTTGCGTACAGATAGGTTTCCTAATTTGCGCAAGTCAAAGGTAATGCCACGTGTTGATGGTCCTTTTAAGGTGTTAGAGAAAATAAATGATAATGCATATAAACTTGAGCTGCCTGCAGATTTTCGGGTTAGTCCCAAATTTAACATTGCAGATTTAAAGCCTTACTTGGGTGAGGAAGATGAGCTTCCGTCGAGGACGACTTCAATTCGAGAAGGGGAGGATGATGAGGACATAACTAACAAGGTTACACCCACAGCCCCAACTGATACATATACAGGACCAATTATTAGAGCTCGCGCACGCCAATTAAATTACCAGGTACTTTCGTTTCTTGGTAATGATTCTAATGTTCATGAGAATATGATGCTGCCTAAATTGGATACATTTGTCTTGCTTACAAATGAAGGGCCTAGCTTGGACAAGCAGGATGAACATTGGAGCAAGATCAAGCATGGAGATGATGGCATGCGCAAGGGGAACAAGAACGGAGTTACAAATGATGATTTTAGGACTTTGAAGCCACCATAATGAGTGTGTGAAGCCTTGGACGAAATATACAAGATGCCACTTCATAAATTTCGTCCAGAGGATATTATAGGTGTTGCGTCACCTTATTATTGGACCAGGCCCGTGTAATTTCGAAATACTTGAGTATAGGTTGTTTTTAGAGTCCGTATGTGTGGGGGAAACAAGAGTTAGGGTTGGTTTCGGACCCCTCCTTCAAGGGCCACGAAATTCCCCCTCTTCCTCCATATATACAGCCCATAGGGCGTCGTTTAGACTTTGGGTTTTGTTTAGATTAAAGTTTGCCATAGCTGCAACTTCGCGCACTCCATTTGTGTTCAACGACCAGACAAAGACGTCACAGAACCCCACCTTGATCAATAAAGCTTTCCTCTTATATTCACAATATCCAGATTGCAATCTCAGTTTCTTGCTTGTTCTTCGTTTGCTTGTAGGAAATAGACCCTCGTGGTCAGGTTGATCGTGCTCCGGCGTAGTCAAAGACCTCTCGAAGTTGGTTTAGCGATTGCTAAGGCGCGACGTCTTCGCACGTTCGTAGTCGGATCGTCAAAGTCTACTCCTCCGAAAGCGATAATCACCATCTCATCGAAAGACGGGACACCTTTGCCTCTATCACCCGCCCGCAAGCGGGCAATGGACGGCTACTTCTACATACGATGTATACATGGTGGACACACCCAACGAGAAGGAAGGCGACGACGATACCAATCCAGAATAGGATAAGCCTGTCGATGATCCTCCCAAACATCGGCGTCAGAAGTTTCGATCTCGATCCCATAAAGGAAAAGAGAGTAATATTGTCATCTCGTGGAGCCAGCGGTGGAGCAGGACGAACGGGAAGATGGCAAACACAGTACCAAATCGCTGGTTGACCACAACGATGGCGAAGACATCAGTTATCAACATGTCTCCGAAGTAGACATCAGCCTGGGAGACGACGATTTTATCATCCCACAAGAACCTCTCAAACAAAAACATTTTCAACAACAGCTCATTGCCACGGCAAGGATCCCGAAGAAGCAACAGCAGCGGCTTAGAGCCGAATAGGATACGCTCAATGACAGATGGAATGAAGTGCTAGACGGTGAAGAAAGATACGGCCGTGAGCGCCAGACAAAGAGCTATCCGAAGCGCAAGCTGCTACCCCAATTCGACGACGAGGCCCTTGCGCCTATTCCGCCAAAGTATGGTCAGTCTAATCAACCGGACCGACCACCCCGGGGACGAAATAAAGCGGCCAGCAATGCAGTACACAAGCCCGCACCTCCTCGCCATAAAGGAAAGGACACAACGGCTCAGAGCCATAAGTACGATCTACGTGAGGACCTGAATAAAATGGCTGGCCAGGCCAAATCAATTTACGGATCAAGGGAACGTGCTCACACACGGGACGACAGCTATGAAGCTAAACAAGCCAGTCACAATCTAGTTCGGAACCAACACTGAACACAAACACCGTCCGAACTACGCCACGATATCGCAAAGTACAGGGGTGTTGCACACCCTCTGTGCTTCACCGATGAGGTGATGGATCGTGAATTTCCAGAAGGGTTTAAACCTGTAAATATCGAGGTGTATGATGGAACAACGGACACTGCTGTATGGATAGAAGACTTTATTATTCACGTACACATGGCTCATGGAGATGACCTCCAAGCCATCAAATACAAACCTCTCAAGCTGAAAGGGCCAGCTCTGCACTGGTTAAACAACCTCCCAGAGAACTCCATTAGAAGCTGGGAAGAACTTGAGGACGCTTTTCAGGCCAACTTTTAGGGGACTTATGTCCGGCCCCCGGATGCTGATGATCTAAGGCATATAATCCAGCAACCCGTGGAGTCAACCCGCAAGCTTTGGAATAGGTTTTTAACTAAAAAGAACCAAATTGTTGACTGCCCCGGACGCCGAGGCCTTAGCGGCATTCAAACATAGTGTCCGGGACGAGTGGCTGGCTAGACACCTCGGACAAGAAAAGCCGAGGACAATGGTAGCCCTAACAACACTCATGACCCACTTTTGTGAGGGCGAGGACAGTTGGCTGGCTCGTAGCGGCAACAGCACCACCGACCCTGGCACCTCTGAAGTCAGGGATGCCAATGGCAAGCCACGACGCAATAAAAACAAGCATTGAAACAATACTGGAAGCACAGACGACACGGTAGTGAACCCCTGATTCAGTGGCTCCTGGCCCTGTCAAGGGAAGAAGCCATTCAAAGGAAACAGAGATAGCCCGTCTAGCTTGGAAAACATACTAGACATGCCTTGCTAGATTCATGGCACCCCTGATAAACCCACAAATCATACCAACCGAAACTGTTGGGTCTTTAAGTAGGCCGGCAAGCTAAATGCTGAACACAAGGGGAAACGACCTCAAAGCGAGGACGAGGATGAACCTCGCAAGCCGAACACGGGGGAATAGAAGAAATTTCCAACAGAGGTAAAAACCGTGAACATGATCTACGTCACCCATATCCCCAAGAGGGAGTGCAAGTGCGCACTCATGGATGTCTATGCCATCGAGCATGTCGCCCCCAAGTTCAACCCATGGTCGGCTTGTTCGATAACCTTCGACCATAGGGATCATCCAACTAGTATCCGTCACGGAGGATCGATGGCCTTAGTGCTCGATCCTATTATCGGCAGATACCATCTTCCTCGATTCCTTATGGACGGCGGCAGCAGTCTCAATCTGATATATGAAGACACTGTACGCAAGATGGGGATATATCCAGCAAGAATTACGCCCAGTAGCACTACCTTTAAAGTATTCATACAGCCGTAGAGGCCCGCTGCACAGGTTCATTAACAATGGAGGTCGTATTCGGCTCTCCTGATAACTTTCGAAGCGAAGAGTTAATCTTCGACATCGCACCTTTCCGAAGCGGCTATCATGCACTACTCGGAAGAACACCCTTCGCCCGCTTCAATGCGGTCCCGCATTATGCCTACTTAAAGCTCAAAATGTCCAGACCACCGGGCGTCATCATGGTCACCAGAAACATGGAGCGCTCCCTCAGTACGGAGGAAGACACTGCGATGCTAGCAGCCGAGGTCCAAAGCGGCTTATTTAAGCCGAAAAGTTCATCGGTCGTCAAGACCACAGACATAGCTAAACGTGTCCGGTCCGCACTACAATGCGGCGACTCAGAGGAACCTGAGCTCGATTAACAGTTACGCCCCTGTCGTCTGTCCCATAAGGCGGTAGCACACGTACCTCGCGTACACAATTATAACCTTAATGTACCTTGGGCGGCACCTGGGGCACACTGCATAGAAATAGTCCATAGTTTGGCTCGACCCTATTCGGATTCTAAAATACATTTTCTTTTTCAGGTTCATTTACAAGAACCTACATTGTTTACGACTGTGGAGGACACTCTTTTCCAGAATCCTATTTTCTTTTTTATAGGCGGCCATTATAATTCTCCACTTCAAGGACATATTACCAAGGAGAAAAAGGCGTAGACATGCAGAAGGTCCACGTGTTGAGATTTCTTTTTAGATTCAGGCTCTGCGTAAACCTTTTTTTCTCTCTTTTGTTTTTTTTTACTTTTTGGCATGTAAAATGGCCAAGGATGTTATCGGCATTATCTGTAACCACACGGCTTGCCGTATTAAACGGGATATAAAAGAAGCAGTTTGGTTCCAATTCGCTTGGAGTATAGTTTATTTACCACATGTGTTCTTGATACGTCTCCGTCGTATCTATAATTTTTTATTGTTCCATGACAATATTCTACAACTTTCATATACTTTTGATAACCTTTTATACTATTTTTTGGGACCAACATATTTATCCAGTGCCCAGTGCTAGTTCCTGTTTGTTGCATGTTTTTTGTTTCGCAGAATATCCATATTAAACAGAGTCCAAACGGAATAAAAAAGGACGGAGATTTTTTTTGGAATATATGTGAATTTTGGGAAGCGGAACCAACATGAGACAATGCCCGAGTGGGCCACGAGGCAGGGGGCGCGCCCACCAGGGGCAGGCGCGCCCTGGGCCCTCGTGGCCACACCGTAACGCGGTTGATGCCCTTATTTCTCTGTAAGAAAGCTAATATCCGGATAAAAATCGTGTCAAAAAATCAGCCCAATTGGAGTTACTGATCTCCGGGAATTTAAGAAACGGTGAAAGGCTAGAATCTGGGAACGCAGAAACAGAGAGAGACAGAGAGACAGATCCAATCTCGCAGGGGCTCTCGCCCCTCCCACGCCATGGAGACCATGGACCAGAGGGGAAACCCTACTCCCACCTAAGGAGAAGGTCAAGGAAGAAGAAGGAGGAGGGGGGGCTCTCTCCCCCTCGCTTCCGATGGCACCGGAGTGCCACGAGGGCCATCATCGTGTGACGGCGATCTGCACCAACACCTCCGTCATCTTCACCAACATCTCCCTCACCTTACCCCATCTATCTACAGCGGTCCACTCTCTCGCAACCTGTTGTACCCTCTACTTTAACATGGTGCTTTATGCTTCATATTATTATCCAATGATGTGTTGCCATCCTATGATGTCTGAGTAGATTATCGTTGTCCTATCGGGGATTGGTGAATTGCTATGATTGATTTAAATTTCTTTTGGTTATGTTGATGTCCTTTAGTGTCCATCATATGAGCGCACGCGTGGATCACACCATAGGTTTAGTTGTATGTTGATAGTACTACGTATTGGAGGGAAAGAGTGATAGAAGCTTCAACCTAGCGTAGAAATTGATGCATACAGGATTGAAGGGGGACCAATATATCCTAATGCTATGGTTGGGTTTTACCTTAATGAATGTTAGTAGTTGCGGATGCTTCCTAATAGTTCCATTAATAAGTGCATAGAATTCCATGTAAGGGATGACATGCTAGCAGTGGCCTCTCCCACATAAAACTTTCTATCATTCTAGTAACGTAGTCAATTGCTTAGGGGCAATTCCGCAACTCCTACCACCACTTTTCCACACTCGCTATCACTAACTTTATTGCTTCTTTATCTTAACAGCCCCTAGTTTATATTTACGTGCTCTTTATATTCTTGCAAACCTATCCAACAAAAACTACAAAGTACTTCTAGTTTCATACTTGTTCTAGGTAAAGTAAACGCCAAGCATGCGTAGAGTTCTATCGATGGTCGATACAACTTGAGGGAATATTTGTTCTACCTTTAGCTCCTCGTTGGGTTCGACACTCTTACTTATCGAAAGAGGCTAGAACTGATCACCTACAATTGTGGGTTATCATTTCTCCCCCAAGTCAGATCGCGACATGTGCCTTAATACCTGGACTTAATACCAGGGGCTGTATTCGGCCTGGCACACCTCCAAAAAGTCTGAACACCTATAGGGAACTATTCAGCATCCCAGATATTGCATTATATGCATCGGCTCCGAATCATGTCTTTGGTCTATAGTTGGGTTGCCCGGTTCCTCTGCTTGCCACCATACGTTCCGCATTGTTCGGCTAAGGTTGTAAAGGGAGAACTACTGCAATTGTACTTCTGGTTTGTCTAGTCAAGTACCTCAGTAGAAAAAGCCGAAAACTGATTGTCATGATGAAACGAGAGCCGGTCAAGCGATTCGGTGACTTAGTGTTATACTATTATCGATAGTGATCCACTCTGTGTTATTTCGAGGGTTGGTCTTCGCCCAGCCGCGTAAAACGGACACCATAGTTCGGAAAGTCCTACACACACTAGGGGCTAGTACTTAGCCCCACTAGTCTACCTCCTATGGCTAAGTGAAAGCAATAAAGCCACATAGTCTGATTGCGTGGTTCGCCCTGCGGACACCTCCTTTACAGACCAAGACGTTGGATAAAGAGTGTTCACGCGCATAGCCGAACACCCATGTAATATTTACATGGGCGCTGAAGCCGACGACTGGAATCTTTCAAATTTAAATAAACTGCCGCACGGGAGGAAAAAGTCTCTTATAATACAGGAGCGCAAAAATTATATATATTGGTACATAGGCATAGTCCTTACAATCCGGATACAATCAGTCAAAGATTACATCCTCTGAGCACTGGCCCTCTACAAGGCGGGCTCCTTCTAAGACATCACTGAAGTACCTTTCTGGTTTCCGGTGATCCTTGCCCTCGGGCGGGCCAGCCGTTGCTATCTTTGTGGCCTTCATCTTTGACCAATGCGCCTTGACGCGGGCGATGCCATTTGAGCACCTTCTATGCAGCCCAAACGCTTAGCAGCGTCGACCCGCGAACTCACATCGACGAGTCGCTTCACCAATCCGAAGTAGCTACTTGGGATTGGGTCAGCGGGCCATAGCTGGACTATCAAGTCCTTCATGGATGTACCCGCCATATCATGCAGCTCGACCAGCTGCTTCATCTGGTCATTGAGGGGCACTGGATGACTTGGCGCAAGAAACTACGACCAGAACAGCTTCTTCGTGTTGTTCCCCTCCTGGGCTTGGAAGTATTTGGCGATATCGGAGACGCTCCTTGGAAGATCGGCAAACACGCCTGGAGAACTCCATAATCGTGTCAGCCCAAGATACCTCCGACCTCTGAAGATATTCTGCAAGAGAATAGTCTTACCAGCTATCATCAGCCGCACCTGCTTGATCTCCTCATGGGCACTGCGCGACTCACTCCACGCGCTCCTTGGCAGCATTAACTGCCGTGTTGAGTTCGGATGCTTGTTCTGAAGTCGTCCGCTCAAATTCCTCGCACTTGCGAATAGCATCTCGCAGCTTGACCTCGGCTTCGGCCACCCGCGACTCGTGCTGCTCACGCACGGCCTTTTCAGCCTCCAGGTCAGCAGCCGCTTTGTCCGAGGCTGCCTCGCTCGCCTTGGCCCTCGCAAGCTCGCCCTTAAGGGCCTCGACCGAAGCTGTGTCAGCTGTTACACAAATCATATAACACAATTAAGCATACTCCAACACATACAATGTCTTAACATTTTAATGCTTTGAAAATCCGCATACCTTGCGTTTCATCAAAACGCTTGTTGACAAGGTCGAGCTCCTCGTTAGCTAGTTTGAGCTTCCGATTGAGATTGGAAACCTCTGCGGCTTGGGAAGATGCCACTACTAGCGAAGCTTGTTCAAAAACATAGTACACAGATCAGCTCTGATCAAATGCTATAACATGGATCTTTCGTCTGATTCTGTTCAGAATCAAACAAATCATCAGGGGCTAATGTATGTATATATATATATGTATGTATTTCAGAATCAAACAAAGCATCAGGGGCTAATGTATATATATATATATATATATATATATATATATATATATATATATATATATATATATATATATATATGTGTATATATTAGTTCTTTTTAGAACATTACGTCGCATACCTCAAACCCTGTAAGTAGGCTGTTGAAGGCTTCGTTCGGTCCGCCTTTGACGGACTGAATTTACTCCATGACCGCACTCATTAGAGTGTGGTGTTCCACTACGATGGAAGTACCTCGTAGTGCTTCCTATAGAGTGTTCAACGCCTCCAAATTGACGATGGGTGCCGTTTGAGCAGGTTCTCCTTCCCCCATCATGGGGGTCTAGTTTCCTAATCCTGGAGCTGCACCGGGCTCCGCAACAGTATTCAGTGGGGGCCCGGATTGCTTGGGCCCCCCCGTCTTCGGTCACCATGGGGATCGCTCCCCCTTGGGTGATAGCGGCCAAGGGATTAACCTCAGGCTCCTTATCATCCACCGCACTCCCACCTGCTCGAACAGGGGGAGCTTGCATAGAGGACACCTCGGCATCCCCTACAACGGGCGACGAGCCCCGCGGAGGCGTATCGCTCTCCACCATCCCCGGCAATAGGGAATTCCCGGATGACAGTGAAGCCACGGGGATGTCATGTGGAGGACTATATAAAGGCAAAATGACATTAGATACTTGAGAGGAAAATTATTCTAACATAAGCAGTTATCGTCTAAATACATACGGTTCGGCCAGGGGCTTAATCCTGGGCTGAACTCCAAAGCTGTGTCCGGTTGTTAAGTCCGAACTATATGGAAGAGTTAGCTTCTTCCTGGGCATGTCCTTGCCTGTGTCAGCAGGGCTCGCTCTCTTCCTCCCCCTCACCTAGACGGGGGAGTCATCTTCCTCCTCCTCCTCCTCCTCCTCTTCTTCTTTAGGGGAGAGGTGGGACCCAGTTTCCCTGGACCTTGACTTCCTTGCCCTTCTTATTGGTCTTCTTCTCCGATGCCTTGTACGGCGCCGGAACCAAAATTGCCGTCAGCTAAGGCGTCTTCGGGTCTTCAGGCAAGGCTGCCGGACACTTGATCCGCTCTGGATTTTTCGCCCAGGCCTGGATAGAACGCAAAAATTCTAACTCCTGTTATAATTGAGGTATGGACAGTGTGTATATTCATTAGAAATTTTGATTACCTATGAAATAGTGAGCACGGTGTTGAAGCCCTTGTCCTCGGTCTCCGCCGACCACCCCTTCTGTGCCTTGAAGACATGCTTCCAGATGTCTTCGTGCGTGGTGCCGAAGAGGAGTTATGCAAGGGCCGGGGCCCTTCCGGATTGAACTCCCATAAATGGGAGTCCCGGCGTTGGCAGGGAAGGACGAGGTGGACGAGCATTACCTGAATCACATTTGTAAGGAGGGTGCCCTTGGCAATCATGCCAGAGATGCAATTTTGGAGGGCTAGCACCTCTGGCTGAGACCCCCAATTCGGACTCTTGTCGGTCCAAGAGGTCAGCCTCTCCGAGGGTCCAGATCTGAATGCGGCGGCCACCGCCCAATTGGCCTCATAGGGCTCAGTAATGTAAAACCACTCCTGCTGCCAGACCTTGTTTGTCTCCACAAAGGCCCCCTTTGGGCAGGTGGCGTTGGGGAGCTTGCTCACCATGGCTCCTCCGCACTCCGCGTGCTGCCCGTCGACCACATTCGGCTTCAAATTGAAGGATTTGAGCCATAGGCCAAAGTGTGGGGGACGCGGAGGAACGCCTCACATACCACTATAAAAGCGGATATGTGAAGAATCGAGTTCGGGGATAGATCATGGAAATCTAGCCCATAGAAAAATAAGGCACCCCGTACAAAGGGTTGGAGAGGAAACCCTAGCCCCCGTATGAAGTGGGAGAGGAAGACAACCCTCTCACACGCCTTAGGCCCGGGGATCACTTGGTCCTTTTCGGGTACTTGGTGCGCAATATTATCGGCAAGATAGCCCGCACTCCGAAGATTCTTCACAGTCTTCTCCGTGACCGTGGAGGCCTCCGACTTGCCCTTAGAACCGGATGCGGCCATGGCTAGGAAGAAAGGCGGTGGTTGAGGAGTCGAGGGGTTGCGGGCGCAATAGCTGTGGGCACTGGGGCTAGGGAGATTGGAGAGCTATGGCTTGAGGAGAGCGTGGGGATAATGCGAGATATTTGAGTCCTTTTATAAGCAGTGAATGCTAAACACCCCCCCACTCCAGCCGTAAACCTCGCCGGTTCCCAACGAGGTCGTGCGTAAGGCGCGACTAAGATGCTCACGTCACATTGATAAGGATCCCATAATAAGACGGCATGATCTCTGTTTTGACAAGACGTGCCAATGGGGCTATACCTCGAAACGCGAAACTAGAGCCAAGAAAATGGTTCAATATATTAAATGGACAGACGTGACACTTCACTAAAAAGTTATCAGTAAAGACATAGTATCGGTTTTTCGATACCTTGCCTTCGAGGCTAAGGATTGTACTAACCATGTAGAGCTGGACATAGTACCTTTGTGTAGGGAATATTGCTTCAACGTGTTCGGCAGAAGGAACCCGCCTTGCAATGCCGAAGATAGTACGCGAGCCGAACTCATCATCATCGAAGACTGGTTCAGGGGCTACTGACGGAGTCCTGGATTAAGGGGTCCTTAGGTGGCCGGATCGCTCGTTATTGGCAGGACTGGTGGGCTGTGAAGATTATTACTGAATACTATCGCTCGTATCGAGATAGGATCCCATATGTGTCAGAAGTATTTTGTTTCTGCTGTAGTGAAGCAGAGAACTTTGCTAGAGATTGTCCCAAGGAAAGGGAGCCTTGTGCTAAGTAGTTGAGTTGAAGCAAGTAATGGAAGTGCAGTAGATCGGAGTGAGTTGAGAGTCAATACAATTAGCATCATGGCACTGATTTAGGATTTTCTGAGTTGTTACTACATAAGAGATGAGTGAAGACATGATACATGGATCAAGATTTTGAAGAAACTAGTGTTATTCATTTTAAGTGTGGTAGAATCCAACATCATTACCCGAATACACTAGCTAGTGGTTCGTTACGTCAGACTTGGAATGGATTGCCCAAGGATGAGTGTGAGTAATTACACTCAGTTTTGAACCAAGAAAAGTAAGGGATAATTGGATGGATTCCCAAAAACCAAGGTAGTTGGATGTCGGAAGTATGATCAGTGGCAACCCGATGTTGAGACCAAGTGTTACTAGTGACAAGTTGGAGATGACCCATAACCCACAGGCCCCAGGACCTGTCAAGAAAGCAAGCACACTCTTGCCGAAGGAAAACTCCTGGAAGAAGCCATGACTTTGTCAATATAGGTGGTTACATTAAACCCGAGGGTTGTGAAACACGATAGATGGTTGTTTGGCTTGCAGAATCAATGAATTTATGCGAACTTAGTTCATTGACAAGAGAAATCATGCAATGCTTGTGAGGATGACCGAGAGTTAGAATGCGAGATTCACTAAACCATATACAAGGTAATGATTTGTGTGCAGGATGGATTGATCAACATACCGACTTACTCTTATTATTCGCCTCTGTTATACGGGATGGTAAATCTGAGTGACTTACCTATAGAAGAGAGACGACGATGTCAAAACTTTGTTTAAACCTTAGAATGGTATAGAAATTTTTCCCTTCTACACGGCATTCCGTTGCCAACCGTAGGATATACGGTAAGCATGAAGCCCAGACCCGTTTTCTGCAGGGACCCAGTTAATTTGTTTGACGACCACCATGAGATACCGATATTTGTTTATTATTGGTGCCAGACCAGTTAGTTTAGAAGAACCAATCTCAGAAGAACCTTACCAAGATGAAAGGATACAAGAATTGACGACAAAGGATATGCCCCTACCGAAGGAGCCCCGAGAAGGAACTACCCTGAAGATCTGGGAAGACCAACACCGTCAACCCAAAGAATGGAGTACCTGATTTTGGTGGAACCGTAACCATGTTACTAAGTGTGGTAGCACACGAGACCTTATCAATCAATGGATTTGTTAGAAGACCCCCAAACCCTAACCTATTTCTTGCTAGCCTCTCCGAATCTCGAGGACGAGATTCATTTTTAGTGTGGTAAGTTTGTAACATCCCAAAATTCTAAATTTTGGAATGCTATAATAAATAGATAGATTTGATTTCTTGTTTGATGCACTGAGTGAAATTGAGTGAAATTCGAAACTTTTGAAAGTTAAATGAGAGGGAATAAAATCACATTCCCAAAACTTCCACTTCTCCGGGAATTCAAATTCTTTTCAACATAAAACCCTAGACTGAAGATAATATGACTTCTTCCATTTATTTTAAAGGATAAACGGCTTTGAAAGGATTCTTGAATTTCAATCTCGAAATATTTTAAATTCAGAAACTTTATGCAACTCAATGATTTTCCCAAGAGTAGATAAAATGACCTCTTCAAATTATAGGAAATATGAGTTGGAAGTTCCTTTGAAGTAATTTAAAACTCATTTTCAAATTTTGAGTTATTTGGGTTTTATTCAAATTATTTTTCTCCAAAAATAAAATATATGGAAAATAGGGTAACATGATTCCCTATAGTGGAAAATTGGAGAGAAATAAGTTTGAAATCATTTTGGTATTTTTTTAAATGATTTTTACTTGATTTTATTGCATTAGTAGCACCTTTTTATTTATTAGAATTTGTGAGGATTTTATTTGGTTGTAGAAAAATGTTCATCTTGTAGGGTTTCTTTTTCTAAAAATTTTGATATATAATATGCCAATAGTATATTATATGTTATTTGTTTTTATTTTGTTTTAGTGTCTGTGTTTAAAAAAAGTCTCCCCCGCCGACTGGGCCGGCCCAGCTGCTGCCAGGAAACGGCCCGGCCCAGCGCCGCTCGCCCCCGTCGTCCCCGAGCGGGACACCGCTCGAGGAGACCGCCGCCGCCACGGCCGGCTGCCGTGCCGCACCAGGCCACCTCGCCCTTGCCCCTCCTCCACGCCTAGACGCCGCCCCTCCCCTCTATAAAAGCCGAAGCCCGGGCCCCGCTGCCCCTCGCTTCGCACGCCGCCGCCCTCGAGATCCACCGCCGCCGCTGCAGATCACCGCCGCCGCCGCAAACCACCACCGCCGCCGCAGCAGCTTCGCCCCCGCCTCGCGCTTGCTCGCCGTCGCCGCGCCCTATGCTGCTGCTGCCACCGCCGCCGCCGCCGCCTTGCCCCGCCTCGCCGGAGTTGCCGCCGTCGCCGGAGCGAACGACCGCCCGAATCGCCCGAAACCCGATCCGCCCGGTTCGATCCGCTGATCCAGCAATTTTCGAAGAAAAACCGCTAGGTATAAAACCCCCTGTTTCTATTAGTTTGGTTTTTATTTTCTTTAGATCTGTTTTTATTAGGTTTAGATCTATGTAGTGAACGTTCACTAGTTAGGGTTAGAAAACGAACGATCGTTCGTTAACCTTTTCTTTTTCTTTTTAGTTTTCTGCCAGGGACTTAGATGTAAGTGTTTCATTTACAAATTAGTCCCTAAGCTTCAAACGGCCATAACTTTTTGCTCGTTGGTCCAAATCCAACGAAACCAACGCCCACATCTTCGTTATGATCCCCTCTTTCCAGTAAAACAACCTAAGCTTGATTTGAAACTTTTAAAATTTGAATTCAACTAGTTTTGTTTCAAACTTGTTTTTGTCATAACTTGAGTTTTATAACTCTGATTTAGTTGATTCTTTTTGCAAATCGAAGCTCTTGACCTAAACTTTCTGATAAGGCCAAATTCACATAATTTTGGTATTGTTAGAATTTTTTCTTTTTCAAGAGTCATTTGTTTGTTTTCGAAGTTTTCCGAAGTGTTTTATTCGTTCTGTCCGATCTTCTGAGTGATTGCTTATGTGTGGTTACTATTGTTTGCTTATGATAGATTGAACGGAGTGTGACGGGTAGATCTATCACGAGTTATGAGTGCGAAGAATCTACATCGTCAGTACAAGGCAACTTCACACTTCGATAATACTTTCCAATACCCAGTTTTCATTCCATTAGTTATATCCTCAAACACTTGCATGAGTAGGATCTCTTAACTTGTGGGTCTGGGAAGTAGATTGAGGTAGAACCTATTACCTGCATTATTTTCAAACCCCTGGGAGTTACTTCTACGTTATGCTTAGGTTGCCATGCTATGCTCGTAGACGTGGTTTGGGTTTGGTGAAATCCATGACAGATGTGAGTTGTTAATTAATGGTTCAACTTAAGGCGGCTACTTGAATACACATCTGGGTGGATTGGTTGCAGGGCACCAGGGGAATCCAGTGTTATCCTAGGAAATCCCAGGGTTCCGTGTGATTTTTCCTATGGAATGCCACCCAGGCTCAAAGGGATCATAAAACTATTCATTCTAGTAACTTCCGTGTGCAGCCACAATGCCATTATGGGCTCTGGCATAGTATGAGTAAGTTGTGTGAGCTCTTTCAGTGGTGGACTAGCAGATGTGGGGGAAAGTAGGTGTATCGGTCCACCCGGGGTAAAGATTAAATGCTTCTGAAATACTGTGTCTCGGTCATCCGTTTCTCAAACACCATGCAGTGCGAGAAATCCAACGGAAGAGATCAATTCTTGTGGGGAAAAGTGCACAAACCTCTGCAGAGTGTACAAACTGATCATGATTAGCCATGTCCCCGGTTATGGACAATCTTGAGTATCTGGTACTTGAATTATTGGTTCATCTCATCACTCCAAAATAAATTTGTTGTTTTAATGATGACTACTTTAATTAGGATTGAGTTGGAGGTACCTTCTCAATGATGTTTCAACTACCATGATAGTTAAAATAAAACTTATTCCTTTGTGGTAGGGAAAAATCAGCTTTATGCAAAAACAGCCTTACAGCCTCCACCAGCCAAATATGCATGTAGTTGTAGGCTTTTGTTCATCATTATCATTATAGTGTGAAATTGCCCGTACATTCAATGTACTGACCTACATGGCTGCAACGTCTCATGTTGCAGGAATTATTCGACGAGTAAGTGTTACGTTAGGGTTGCGCTGTCTACACTCAACTTTGTCGTTTTTGTTGATGGAACCCACAACCTTTGTTGCTTCCGCTATGACTGATTGAGGTAATAGTATTTACTATACTTGATACATGTGATTTACTTCTGTTATAAATGCTCGAGTACTGTGTGTGTCAGCATACCAATCCAGGGATGAACCTTAAGCACAGAGAATTGATCCATTCGGGTCGGGTCGCTACATCTGCAGAGTACAACTTCTTTGACCCAATCCTAGGAATGGATGAGGTACTGGAGTTTGCTTCTACTGGTCATTCCAGAATAGAATGGCTTGACGGACCACAAGAGTAAAAGGCATCAATGAACATGAATGCCCAACTACTCCTGACTATCAACTGATAGACGAAGGTCATAATACAACTAAAAGGGAAAACTCAAAGGAACATATAACTTTCTGAGTTGTGGATGCATAGATTAGCATGTCGAACTTTCAACATATTTCTTCCGGATAACCCATGCAGAAAGGTGGAATTGGCAAAGCCACAATATGGAGTGTAGAACTCATCAGGAGCAATCTGGTTGTGATCTTTTGGTTCAGAAGAACTTCTGCCATGATGGTTCATTGTATTGGAAGAACGATAACCACGGACCTCGAGGACTATCGCAAGGTTACAAATATCCTAAAGGAACTAGCAAACACTATCTACATGAAGTAAGTAGGGTGAATATTGGGTTCAAGAACCCAAGAGTAGAATACCTACTACTAAATGGCATCACGGGATGCTTTCGAGAATGATGGCCAGAATCATCACACTAGGAATATAGAGTATTGCTAGATTAGTGGGTGATTCTCTAAGACACCAAGGGTCATAATAATCGTTCCAGCATATATGTCGAGGCAACGGAGTACCTCCACACACCAACTGGTGTTGTTAATCTGGCCTAAAAGGACATCGGAAACAGGGAGAAGGGATTTGCAAATGCATCAGACTATTAGAAATGTGGGATGACTCGGACAGCATAACGGCTGTAAATGCCCAAATAGATTTTGAGATCCAAGCAAAAAGGTAGCATAACCACTTAACATCATAATGTCAAGGTTCTGAGACCAACAGTTGAACACACGAAAGTACTTGAAGCTGAATTTGGGAGTTGAATGCATCATTAACGTGATCCTGATAAATAGAATGAGAAGCCTAGTTTCTTAACCCCGTGGAAAAAGAGAACGACTCAGATAAGAAGGGTATAGGTTAAAGAAGTAAAAAGAGCCTTACGTTCCCTTCCACAATCAATTCCCTTATATAACTAAAGAATTTCTAGACACGACTTCGACCAGTTTGGCTTGGTAATCCTACAGGCAGTCAGGCTCTGATACCAAAGCTGTTAGGACCCCGATCCTAAGTCACACCGATCTAGCATGTAACACATCATATCACTTTGCGGCTTCACGCATGGTATCCCCATGGGTGCCACCTTACCTGGCCCGGGATCGTTTGCGCGTTTTGGCTCACGTATATGATAGTGTCGCTAGCATCCATATGACAGAGATCCCGAGCCGACATGGCTAGTTATAAACCAAAAGTGGCACTAAATTAGAGAGACAGGCATACATGACCCATCAACGAACGTGTCGGTCATCAACATATGAACCCAAGTCATAGCAAACTACAAGGACTTAAAGGAACAACGCGTGACATTTCCCCTAAGGGACAGACACAGGAACGAAGAAGGACACATGCCGGCCAGCCTAAGTGTTTTGGAGCAGTAGCAAGCTACCAAGGCTCAGTGGAAGCACTAGGAGGCATTTCCTTGTAAGATAGACTACCAAGGGTAAACAACTAGGTGTCGGATCCCACACATAGCAAAACACATTACACGTACGCATAACATGCAAGTATGTGTTGTACAACATGGCATCACAACATAACTCAACAACTCATATAGATAAAGACCCAGAAGAGCCATCATAACATTTATTACAAACAGAGGTCACATGACCCAACATACAAAGCATACAGGAAACGGAAGAATAACATGTCTGAGTACAGACAACTCCAAATGAAAAAGGCTGAGAAGCCTGACTAACTACAAGACCCTCCTAAGGGTACAAGACCGTAGCTGAGGTAACAAGATAAACGTCGAAGTCCACGTGGAAACACCAGTGAGACTGAAGTCTCTCTGCAAAAACATAAATAAACCAAATGTGAGTACAAAGGTACTCAGCAAGACTTACATCAGAACTAGCTACATATGCATCAGTATCAACAAAGGGATAGTGGAGTTTGACTACAGGAAGCCAGCTTTGACTCGGTGGCTATCCTGAACTACGACTGCAAGTAACTCATTTGAGGTGGCGCACAAGAGTCCACATATTCACGAATCAATACACCACTATGGATCCGCTCCCATCTCCCTACGAGAAGGCCATCCATAGCACTCACGCTTATCTTGCGTGTTTTAGAGTATCTACTTTCACTTGTCTATGAACTATACAGGTAACCTAGAAGTCCTTTACCGCGGACACAGCTATTCGAATAGATGATGTTAACCCTGCAGGGGTGTACTCCTTCACACACGCTCTCACCACTTATCGCCATTTACACGACATGTACTCGGCAACCTTCGAGCGGAAGCCCAGCGATGGTGTGGGCCACGACCTGACTAACCACGCAAGTCCCTAGTCCAGGTTTATCGCATATTCAGGTTCCATCCACAGGGAGTCCGGCTGAGGTTTCCACATACAGCCTCGAACGATGTGTACATGGTTCCCGAGGCACCAAACGGGCGTCCCGGTACACCATGCCACATACCTACTGCATCACAGCCCACCCCGAGGGTCAGCGCTGCGTACGGCCTCCAGTATGCTACAAACACCAAAAACTAATTGCAACTCCTAGACAGAGGACAAGGGCGATTAATAAGTCGAGAGAGTCAATTAAGGATCCCAATGTGTGGTAGTAGCAGTTTATGGATCACAAACACAGAACTCAATTCCTGAGGACGGCTTCAATGAGACAACCCACCACCTTTACCAAATCGTGTTCACTCACTTAGCTATCAACAGTAGGACATGTTCACCACATTCCAATTCATCCCGGATGAATCAGACCCGACACAACTATAAGCATAGCAGGCATAACCAGAAAGCATGAATGAGTAGGCACAACATGGCTCAAACAAATCCTACTCATGCTAGTGGGTTTCAACTATTTATTGTGGCAATGACAGGTCATGTAGAGGAAAAGGGTTTCAACTACCGCAGCAAAAAGCAGTTGAAACATTGTTGTCCTAATGCAGTAAAAGAGAGCAAGAGTGAGAGAGTGGGATTGTATCGGAATGCTCAATGGGGTTTGCTTGCCTGGCACTTCTGAAGATAGTAAAGATCTTCATCCATGTCATCGAACTCATCGTCAGAACAGCGTCTACTGAGAGGGGACGAACACCGACAAACAAGAGAGAACACAATCAATGCATTGCGACAATATGATGCATGAACATGACATGACAATATGCTGTTGATTGAGCTAATGCAACTAGCAACCATATTAAATGAAGTTGGTTTGAACCTAATGTTCAAATTCAAAGTCGATATGTGATTATTCAAATGCCATTTATTCAAAATGTCCTAAACAGTAGCTGTAAGTTGTTCAAACATGCATGACAATGCCATAAACAGATTCTTTGGATTTTTCTGATCATTTTTCATATATAAATTATTTTCATTGGAGTTATTGATTATTTTCTATGACTTTTAGAAGTTTAGGCTATTTTCTGAAATAAATAAATCATTTCTGACTTATTTTAAATCCTAGAAAATATTTACTGCATCAGCATGACTTCATGCTGACGTCAGCAGGTCAACAGGAGCTGGTCCAGGTCAAACCTGACCAGTGGGCCCCACTGGTCAGTGTGTTAGTTCTAACTAATTAAGTTTAAAACTAAACTAAAAGTTAACAGGGTCTGGGCCCCACATGTCAATGTCTAATTGAACTAACCTAATTAACTAAAACAAAAATGGGTTAAACAGTAGGGCGGGCCTACTTGTCAGCGTCCCAGGGGAGGTCAAACCCCTGGTCAGCGAGTCAAACTCGCCGGCGGCTCGACGCCGGCGACGACAGACTGGGAAGAGGGCTTCGGAAATGAGCCATAGTGAATCGTTTCGAGCGCGGTTAGTTGAGTTTGAATGCACGCAGTGGCGCGCATCGAACGGTGGCGGTGGTAAGTGCTGGGGTGGCCGGTAACGACGGTGGCGAGCACCTCCGCGACGGCCGGAGTTCGGGCAGGTGTGGGTGCGCCACTAGGGAGCACGGGAGGAAGAGCTGGTGGGCGTGTTAGGCTCCTGGGAGTGCAATGATTACAGTGGCGAGCTCGGGCGTGTGCTTGCACGACCATAGCCACGGCGGCGACATGGCCGGCGGCGGGAGCTCTCGACTCCGATGAACACGGCAGCCACACGGCGCAAACAAGGTAGGAAGAGAGGGGTTCAGTGCAGGGGCTCACAGCGGGGCTAGCGAGCTCGAGGGAGAGATCGGGGATACTCTGCAGCTCCCGAATCAATGGCGAGGAGCTCCGGGCACCGATGGTGAAGATGACGACGGAGCCGGCATTGTAGGGCATCCGGCGTTGGTTGGCTCGGCGAGGATGAAGAGGAGGACAGTGCAGAGCTCTTGGGCACAAAGGAGGGATGATGGGATAGATGTGGCCGCGGTAGTGCTTGTCGGCGCGGCCGCGGTGGCTTCGGTCATGGAGAGGAGGAGCAGGGTAGCGAAGGGGAGATTGAGCGAGGGGGAGAGAGCGGTCGAGGGTGGTGCGTGGCGTCTCCAGGGCCAAGAGGGGACAGGCAGGGAGGGTGGAGGGGGCCGTGCGCGTGCCGGCGCACGGCGACCACGCGCCCCTGTCTTTCTGTCCATGGAGGAAGACGACAGGGGAGGAGGAGGTGGGCTAGGCCGGTGTAGTTGGGCCAGCTACAGGTAAGTGGGCCGCCAGGTAAGGACAGGTAAGTGGCCCAGGTCACTCTTTCTCTCTCTCTCTCTCTTTTCTAATTCTTTTCTCTTTTCTATTTTCGGTACTTGTGTTACTTTATTAACAATGCTAAAGCACTTTCATAAATCATGGAACTACTCATGCCCACTGTATATAATATATCCAACAGGGAACATTTTGGTTTATGATTATTTGGGTATTTAAAATATTTTATAGCATTTGAATGCCCAAATGCAAATAACATATGATTTAATTCAAAGACCTTAGTATGTCCTAGAAAATTGTGCACCATTTTTGACAGAGGTTTAGTACCAATGCAAAGATGATGAACATTTTAGAAGGGAATTTTGGGTACAACGAATAGTATTTATTAAACCCTAGTTGATTTCAGAGGTGCTGGGGGTTTATGCCATCCCCATTTCAGGCTTCTGGAAAAGTTTAAACATGATGACATGATGATCAAGCAAAAACAAACAAGGGCTGATCTAGGGCTATGACAATAACTTTTGAGCTATTATAATATGAGTGACTTTCACCTCATGTGGGGCCATTTATATTACTCTGAAAGTTTCCAGTCATCGGCTTCAGCCCCCATGTAAATATTACTAGGGTGTTCGGTCATATTCATAGACACTCTTTATCCAGCGTCTTGGTCCATGTAGGAGGTGTATGCGGAGTGAAACAGGCAACCAGACTATGCGGCGTTATTGCTTTCACTTAGCCATAGGAGTTTGACAAGTGGGGCTAGGTACTAGCCCCTGGTGCGTATATGGTATTTGTGAATTAAGGTGTCCACTTGTATGCGGCTGGGCAACAAACCAACCGTTCGTAGAACACGGGGTAGATCTCCATCGATCGTAGTATAACACTAAGTCATCGGATCACAGACCAGATTCTCGCATATCATAAAAGTCAGTTTTCGGCTTTCTCTACTGAGGTACTTGACCGGTCAAGCCAGAAGTACAATCGTAGTAGTTCTCCCTTTACACCCTAGCCGAACAATCAGGAACATAGGGGTAAGCACAGGAGATGGGCAACGCAACTATTAACCCAAGACATGATTCGAAACTGATGCATATAAAGCTAATATCCAGGATGCCGAACACTCCCTATAGGTGTACGGGCTTTTCGATATATAACAGGCTCAATACAGCCCCTAGTAATGGACCTTGTTGTCAAGGCACATGTGGCAATCTAACATGGGGAGAGAACACAAGTGGTGAGAGAAGCAAACTCCAAACACAATTTAAACCAAGTTGTTTCTATAATATCCCGTTATATTACGACGAGCCGTATGTTTTTAAAGATAATGCCGATAACTTCCTTGGACATTTTACATGCCAAAAAAGTATAAAACAAAAAGAGATAAAAGGATTACACAACGTCTTAATCTAAAAAGAAACCTTAGTGCGGGTCCCTGCTACACGTCTGCGACGTTTTCTCCGTTGTAATGTATCCTTGAAGGGGGGAGTGTGATGGCCATCTATAAAATAAGAAAAAGAAATAGAAAAAACCAGGAAAAAAGGAATCCAGTGTGGCCGTAAATAAAGCTGGTTCGTTTAATGAACCTCGAAAGTCTGAATAGGGTCGAGCCAAACTATGGACTATTTGTATGCAGTGTGCCTCCAGCGCCGCCCAAGGAATTTTGAGGGCATAATTGTGTACACGAGGTACGTAAGCTGCCACCTTATGAGGTTGTCGACGGGGGTGTAGCTGCTAATCGAGCTCAGGTTCATCTAAGCTGCCACACTCAGGCGTATGCCGGACACGTTTAGCTGTGTCCGCGGTCTGGACGACAGATGAGTTGTTCGGCTTGAATAGGCCGTTTTGGACTTCGGCTGCTAGGGCCGTGGTGTCCTCCTCCGTACGGAGAGAGCATTCCATATTTCCGTTGACCGTGATGACGCCCCGTGGTCGAGGCATTTTGAGAATTAAATAAGCATATGTGGGACTGCATTAAAGCGAGCGAAGGCCATTCTTCCGAGTAGTGCATAATAGCCACTTCGGAACGGAGCTATGCCGAAGATTAGCTCTTCACTTTGAAAGTTATCGGGAGAGCCGAATACGACCTCCAATGTTAAAGAGCTCGTGCAGCGGGCTTCTACGCCCGGTATTACTCCTTTAAAGGACGTGCTGCTTGGCAAGATTCTTGACGGGTCCATCCCCATCTTGCAGAGAGTGTCCTGATATATCAGATTAAGACTGCTGGCACCATCCATGAGGACTCAAGCGAGATGGTATCCATCGACTATCGGATCGAGCACTAGGGCAGCCGAACCCCCGTGATGAATACTAGTCGGATGATCCCTGCGATCAAAGGCGATCAGACAGGCTGACCATAGTTGAATTTGGGGGCCACAGGCTCAACGGCATAGACAATGGAGTGCGCTCTTGCGCTCCCTCTTTGGGATATGAGTGGCATAGATCATGTTCACTGCTTTGATCTCTGGTGGAAAATTCTTCTGTCCCCATGTGTTTGGCTAGCGAGGTTCATCCTCGTCTTCGCTCTGAGGTCCCTTTTCCTTGTGTTCGGCGTTGAGCTTGCCGGCCTGCTTAAAGACCCAACAATTACTATATTTTGTCCAAGCTAGATGGACCGTCTTTGTTGCCTTTAAATGGCTTCTTCCATTGGCTGGGTCTGGATCCACTGAATCCGGCATTTACCGTTGTATCGTCTGGGCTTCCAGCATTATTTCGATGTTTGTTTTTATTACGTCGTGGCTTTCCATTGCCATCCTTGACTTCGGATGTGCCAGGGTCACTGGTGCTGCTATGAGCTAACCAGTTGTCCTCGCTCGTGCAAAAGCGGGTCATAAGTGTAGTTAGGGCTGCCATTGTCCTCGGCTTTTCCTGGCCGAGGTGTCTGGCTAGCCATTTGTCCCGGACACAATATTTGAAGGCCGCTAAGGCTTTGGCGTCCGGATAGTTAATGATTTGGTTCTTCTTAGTGAGAAACCGATTCCAAAGCTTACGTGCCGACTCCTTGGGTTGTTAGATTATGTGACTTAGATGATCATCATCCAGGGGCCGGACACAGGTCCCTTGAAAATTGGCCCGAAAAGCATCCTCAAGCTCTTCCCAACTTCCAATGGAATTTTCTGGAAGGTTGTTCAGCCAGTGCTGAGCTGGTCCTTTCAGCTTGAGGGGTAAGTATTTGATGGCGTGGAGATCATCTCCACGAGCCATATGGATGTGAAGAATAAAGTCTTCTATCCGGACAGCAGGATCCGTCGTTCCATCATACTCCTCGATATTTACAGGTTGAAACCCTTCTGGAAACTCGTGATCCAGCACCTCATTGGTGAAGCATATAGGGTGTGCGGCACCCCTGTATTTTGCTATGTCATGGCGTATTTCCGTCGGTTGCGATGTACGGTATTGACCCCGAGCTAGTATATGATCGGCATATTTGGCTTGATAGCGACCGTCCCGTGTGGGAGCACGGTTCCTGGATCCGTAGATGGATCTGGTCTTGCCTGCCTT
Source organism: Secale cereale (assembly GCA_902687465.1). Lineage (NCBI taxonomy): Eukaryota > Viridiplantae > Streptophyta > Magnoliopsida > Poales > Poaceae > Secale > Secale cereale. The sequence goes on from LR738713.1 coordinate 401,188,377, forward strand.
TTTGTTCAGGTCCTCACGTAGATCGTGTTTCCGGCCCTGAGCCGCATCCTCCTTGCCTTAATGGGGTGAGGGTGCGGGCTTATGTACGCCGTTGCTAGCCACTCTGTCCCGTTCGCGAGGTGGTCAGTCCGGCTTGTTGGCGGTGTTGTTCTTCGGTGGTATAGGCGCAGTAGCTTCATCGTCGAATTTGGGCAGCAGTTTATGCTTAGGATAGCCCTTTGTTTGGCGATTGCAGCCATATTTTTGCTTAGCATCTAGCACTTCATTCCATCTATCATTGAGTGTATCATGTGAGGCTCGAATCCGCCACCGCAGCATTTTCAGGCTCCTTGCGGTGGCAATATGTTTTCGATGGAAGTGTTGTTGTTCTAAGGGTTCTTCTGGAACAACGTATTTGTCGTCACCCAAGCTAACAACTTCGGAGACAGGTTCATATGCTATCTTCGGCATCGCTATCCTCGGACAGCAATCTCGGGCTATGTTCGCTGTCCTCTCGCTCGAACTGATCCATCATTGGGTCTGTGTGGTCTTCGGCTTGCTTCGGACTGTCATCGTCGTTAGTGATAGTGTTTCTATCTTTCCCTTTACGGGGTTTAGTTCGACGCTTTAGACGCAGACACTTGGGAGGTTCATCTATAGGCTTATCCATTGTAGGATCATTTTCCCCGTCGCCCTCCTTCTCCTTAGGTTTGTCCAACATATACACGTCGTATGAGGACGTAGTTGTCCATCGCCTGGTTACGGGCAGGTTTGGGTCTAGATCTGCTTCGGCTTTGAGGTCCATCCCTTCGAAGTCTTCGAAAGCGTAGTCAAGTAGATCGGTTAGATCTTTGACCGTGGCTACCAAGTGGGTGATGGGTGGGGAGCGAAATTCTCCATCATCAGCCTCCAGTTGAAACCGGATAAAATTCGGCTATGTGTCCCCAACTAAGGAGAGGGATTTTAATGAGTTCAGCACCTCGCCTAAAGGTGAGTGCCAGAAGATATCTGCGGCGCTGAATTTGATGATAGACGCCTGATCAAGCTCGAAGGACACATATGCACATGGTTCGGAACCTGCAGCTGGAGACGAGTCCGATGTTCCAGTAATACAGATCCCGCTCAGGGTTGAGTCTGTGGCTGCCGCGGTGGGGTTAAGCTTCCCATCCTCGGGTGATGCGATCTGCTCCGGATCATAGGGCCAGAGTGGCTACAGGTACTATCTCCGAGAGGTGGTCAGATGATAGATTTAGGTCGTGTTCATCGTGGTAGCAGGGAGTGATCGCCATGGGCTCGAATCCGTCGAAGATCAAGTCTTTGCGGATATCAGCAACGTAGTTCAAGCTTCCAAACCTGACCTGATGACCAGGGGCATAGCTCTCAACCTACTCAAATTGGCCTTCTGTGTTGGAGCAGAGCATGAAGCCGCCAAACACAAAAAGCTGGCTGGGAGGAAAGGTCCCCTCGGCGATGGCGCCGTCGTTGTGGAGGAAGTGATCCATGAGTCCTTCAGTCGACGACATAGTGGAACTCTCAATGAAAGCACCAATGTCGGTGTCAGAACCGGCGAGTCTCGGGTAGGGGGTCCCAAACTATGCGTCTGAGGATCGATGGTAACAGGAGACTGGGGACACGATGTTTACCCAGGTTCAGGCCCTCTCGGTCGAGGTAATACCGTACTTCCTGCTAGATTGATCTTGATGAATATGATTACAATAGTTGATCTACGTCTAGATCATAATGGCTAAACTCTAAAAGTCTAGCCTATGATTCAGTTGTTCTCTAGCCTCTACGGACTAAACCCTCCAGTTTCTATATGCACCGGAGGGCATTAGGGTTTGTACATAACCAACTTGCAGAAGAAGGAAAGGTTACACCCGAACCTAAAACCTGCCATTATACGCATATAGGAGTCCTATCCGGATATGAGAGACGATCTTCAACAATGAACTTCATGGCCCACCAGTCCGGCCCACCACGAGTTATCCGGCCACCTGAGGACCCCTCAATGCAGGACTTCCTCAGAGGATTTCGTCGGAATGTCGTTGGTCCACCCGAATGGGAGTGCGAGGCCATGGATTCCGTGGTGTGGGTACAGTGTGCTACCTCTGCAGAGTGTATCTAATCTATAGATAGCCACGTCCTCGGTTACAGACACAACTCGTGAGTAGTTTACACCATGCATCAACATTTATAATTAATTTTGCACACAACGTATAATCACTTGGCACTGTTTGAAAGATGATGGTTGAGAAATTATGATGATGTGGAGACCAAAGTGTTGGTTTTGTTTGTGATCCGAGTAAGATCACCGTTTGGTTACAAGGTAGCACGTTTGGTAAGAAAGTTCGATGGACTTGGTGCACGATGGTGTTTTCACTGCATCAGTACTATGAATCTGCATTGCATTTAACTTGATTAAATATCATGATAATGTTTGCCTTTATGCTTATGCTTGTTGTGAGCTCGCAACTACATTCAATGTACTAACCTGGTGTGTCATGCCAGATTTCAGGAATGTTGCGTTGGATCGAAGTGCTGCTTGAGTCTAGATCGTGTCCAGATCGGTGTCCTGTGATATGGAGTCCCGCTTCGTCGTCGTTCCACTGCCGCGTAGTTGAAGTGATCGATGCCCCTTTATGTTCACTAAATAATGTACATATTGTTCAGCCGCACCGTGTGTGCCGCATGGCCTTGCTACTTGATGTAACATCCAACTATGTTCCGCTAGTATCAATAAAGCACTTGATTTCTGTACCAAGATGTTTTGTGTTGCTAGAAGACGTGATCTCTGGGCTGGCAACGCAAGTTAAACCGGTTGCTCTGAGCCAGGGTGCCATAACGCTTGGTATGAGAGCCACGCTGACTGTAGGACACGCAAGACCACCGACGTGTTAATTGGACATTAGTTAGATCATAGATTAAGTGCCGGTAATGTTTGTCTCTGGTTGCTGCATTGCATGCATTTGATTTATTATTATTTCTAACCGACTAATAGTTGTGAGTATAGATGGCTCCAGTGTCGTACCCGTGCCAGCTGGAGCTGCTACCGTGCATGTTACCGCACCTTTTTCGAAATGTATGGCGCCGACTCTATCCTCACGGTGATGACCCAGTGTATCAGGTATACCGGGAGCGTCTAGCAGACTCGGTATACGAGTATCACGTTGTGGTTACTCTGCGTGCCAGTTCAGCCTCGAGCTCTTACACCCGTACCTCTAGGAGCGGTTTCGCTTCCACCGTCGCTCAGGCGTTCCAGTTTGTTGCATTTGAGGTCCTCGTTGAGCTGCGCTATAAAGAGGTCCAGATGCAGACCCACCCTGGTTTCCACTACTATCCATCCATGTACGGTGATGGTCGTGTCTGTTTCCCTATCATTGATCCGTCGGCCGATAGCCTGCTAGCCACCTTTCTTGCTATACCACTACTAGTTATCTTCTGATTCATGAGCTGGCTCGAGAGCTGACTCGTGCTTGCACTTCTTTAATAGCCGCTAGGTCCTATCCCACTCCCATGTCTATGGGGTTTACTCCTTATATTGCACCCGGTTCTAGCTCGCATGTTCCCCTGGTTACTCCTCCGAGTAGCTCGGGAACCTCGACCATGACTCCCCAAAGTGCCCCTGCTGAGTGGGCTTCCCTTCTCGCTACCCCCGCTGCCTCTATGCTCCAGCCTCATCCCGCACCTGCCCCTGAGGGAGATCCCAAGAGGTAGCGTCGTCGTGTTATCTTTAACCTGGAGGTCTCGGTTAATGTCGTCAGCCAGGATCTTAGTCTGCTTCAGGAGAGGACCCAGCAGGACCAACAGAGCACTAGAGCGTCCGAGTACCCGTAGTTGTCATGTTGATGTACGGATGTTGTCATACGGGTCATGATGTTTCGTTCTATGTATGAAAGTAGTTGTATTATTCATGATGTTTATCTGTCGTGCATGAGTCTATGTATAATTATGTTGGAATCTTTTTATTATTCGCTTGGTTTTCCGCGGTTTTCCTTCTTTTTCTCTGATTTGTCGTTGGTTTTTCCCTACTATTTTGGGTGTTGCTCATCACGATTGCTCTATATTGGGAAAAACAAATAATAGGATGACGCGGGGAGGCAGCAACAGTTATGCTTGTGATGATATCTCTGTTCGCCGCTCAGCATGACAGGCATGGCATTCCCCCAAGCCGTACAATCCACCACCACCTCCACCGCCATATTCACCCTCCACTGAACAAATTATGCGCATGTTTGAAGAAAGAAGGAATAACGATCTAGTTGAATTGTTAATAAGTGTGCAAGCTATGGTTGGGCAGAAAGGAAACCAGAATGGTCATCACTCCAGACCGTTAGATTTTAAGAAAACCAAGTCTCCCAGTTTCAGTCAAGTTGTTGATCCTTTGGAAGCGGATGATTGGTTAAGGACCATTGAGAAAAAGCTTGAAATTGCTCATACTAAAGAAGATGACAAGGTTCCGTTCGCTACGCATTACCTCTAAAGAGCTGCCGCTATATGGTGGGACAATGCTAAAGCCATGTGGCCTGCAGATGAAGAAATCAGTTGGACTAAATTCAAGGGCCATTTCCGCAAATATCATATTCCTGCTGGTATTATGATGGTCAAGCAGCGGGAATTCCTCGCGCTCACCAAAGGAAGCATGACTGCTAGTGAGTATCTGCATAAGTTCAATCATTTGTCCTGCAATTCCCTCTATGATGTGGCCACCGAAGAAAGAAAGGTCGACAGATTTCTTGGAGGACTAAACTAGCACCTCAGATGCACTCTTAGTATGTTTGATTTCCTGGATTTCCAAACTCTGGTAAACAAGGCCCTCATTGCTGAAAGGGAGCACAAGCTTGTGCATGACAACAAGCCTGCCAATAATGATCGCAAGCGTAAGTTTGAGCCTAAGAAGGATGGCCAGCCAATGCAGAAGGCTCGTACTTGGCAGCGGACTCCACTACAAAAAAAATACACTTCCGTGATGATACATGTTTGACACAGTAGGTCACGTTTTCTGTCATGCGTGTACATCCATGACAACTTTATGACATAATCAAGATAGTCATACTTATGCTGTCGTAGAAGTGTTCCATGACATTACCAAAATTATCATCACGGAAGTGTCCACTTCCATGACGTTAAATCGCGCGTCACAGAAGTGCTTTCATCAAGGGTGACCGACACATGGCATCCACCGTAACGGAATGCCGTTAAGCTATCAGGTCCAGTTTTGGATTCGATAACCCGTTAACAGCCCCGACCAATGGGGATTTTCCACGTGTAAAATCATCATTGGCTGGAGGAAACACATGTCCGCTCGCCATTGGAACAGATGTCATCCACTCATTGGACCCAAAGCGCATATGATACGCCGACACGTGGCACGGCCCAACAGAGGCCCATTCATGTGAAAAGGCCGGACCGTTTGACTTGGTAAAAAGGTGGCGGGCCGGCCCACGGCAAGCCTGTTAATGGCCTGTTCGCATATAGCCCATTTACAGCCCGCTAACCCAGGGCCCATTTACGACCTATCCGAATTAGGCCTAGTAACGTCATCTGGGCCATCCAATATAAATCCAGCCCGTTTTAACTTCCGGCCCATGTATGGCCCATGACGTCTTTCGGCCCATATGAGGCCCTTATTACTCTTGGCCCATTAACGGCCCGTGGTAAAACTGGCCCGTAATGAATAGTGTATCACTTTATACCCATTAACGACACGTGCTGAAACTGGCCCGTAATGAACAGTGTATCACTCTATACCCATTAACGGCCCATTATTTCGTTGGGCCGTTTCCAGCCCATGTTATCTTTCGGCCTTCTCGGGGACCATTTATTCTTGGGCTCATTTCCACATTCGTTTACTTATGGCCCGTTAATGTCATTTTCTGCTTGTGGGCCAAATTCAGCCCGTGGTTACAGTCGGCCCGTTTGTGGCCCGTTACTACGTTGGGCCGTTTTCATAGCATCATCAAAATACAGCGGATTAACGACGACCCGTTATGGTCGGCCCATGAACAGACAATTTCAAATCTAGCCCATTTACGACCATAATGTGGTCTATTATTGGCCCATGTTTGGCCAACCGATCATACGGCCCGTAGAAGGCCCATTGATGATACGGTCCATAGAAGGCCCATTGTGTCTACAGCCCGTATAAGGCCCATTGTTTCTACGCCACGTAGAAGGCCCATTGTTTTTTTTGAAATAAAGAAGGCCCATTGTTTCTACGGCCCTTAGAAGGCCCATTGTTTCAATGGCCCGTAGGAGTCCCATGTTGACTACAGCCGATGGGCATCAAAGTTCGCCACCAGTGCAAATATAGGGAACACCCTACACTATACAAAAATGGCTTGCTGTTTTCTTCAGTCGGTGGCTGCACGTTAAAAACAAAATTTGTATCGCACCAAAACAAATTACAACTATAAAACAAAAGAAAGATTGGCATAAAAGTTAACAGTCTAGCAGATAAATGCACCACCAGAAGTTCAGAAGCGCAGATCATTTGACCTGACTGTTAAATTTCATGCTGTATTGTCCGGTGGAGCACCATAACCTTCGCCTTCAGTTCTCCTAGGCTCCTGAACAACATAGCAAATGTCTGATAGTCTGGTTTCAAAACCATGCATATCTTGCAACATCGAACAATGTCTCTCCTTGTTTCACAAAGGGCCTCTGTTAGGGAATGGAATTGTGTCTGGAGCGCAGATACAACATTGTTTGAGCTTGCATATCTTGATCATGAGGAAGTTTGGACGAGATTGTCGTCACAAGCAAGCCAGTATTATGCAGGAACGTGCTTTTGGCACTGTTAGTGGACATGTACTGACCCACTGCAGCAAGAGCTGACATTGCGGTTATAGTTGCCTCGCCACCTTCAGAAGGTTGTGGTTCCACCATTTTTTCCATAGCTCGCTGAAAAGTTGAGGTTTTACATTAGTAGTAGCAGAACAGAAGATATTAAGGAGGCAGCAAAACCAAACAAAATAGCTTTGGTCTATATACAGAACTTATTCTGGTGAACCCATGTAAAATAATAGTTGTATTTTATTGCAAAGTACATAACAAAACCAGGTTCCAAACATATGACCATGTACCATCGTTAATGTATTGTCTATTTCTTCACATTGTATTGAGAGCTAAGGATAAAGAGCCGAAGATTATAATGCGGTAAGCATAGTATGACATCATTCATATCACAAAACAACTAAGAACAGACAAACAAGCAATTGTAACGTTGTGTGGGCAAGTCCAGCACAGAACTAGATTACAGGTCAAGATCAAAGGAACATCACTCCTTTGTTTTAAACCGTAAGGTGCAATGATATGCTAAGACAATTGTGTGTAAAATTGAAAAGAGTAAAGACATTGGCTGCAAACCATGCAGTTCAAGGCACAAGTCAGAGTTAGTAGTAGTTAAAAGGCATGAGGATTAAGGACTAACAACAGCGGCTTTGACTGGTGTAGTCATGCCCTTCTTCTTCCTGGTGTGGCAGTCCTTGAAGATTTCCACATCATTTGGTTCAGGTACTTTTTGGTCCATGCGGGCTTTCCTCTGCATTTGGAGCAAGACAATATAGATATGATAATATGGTACATCGAAAAGAGTGAAACAACAGCTAATTACAAGAGCCTCGCAGTGTGCAATATAGCTACGAGATCCTGTCGTCTGTTGGAATTTCATTTTCGTACGGTTGGCCTTGTTCTTTGAACAGTTCACCTACAAGAAGATAGATTTATGTGGCACATGCGTAAATAGGACTTCAACACGTGATCCGATCACATATATATAATGTACCTGATACTTTGGATCGGACCAGTGTTTAACAAGGCCTCTCAAGTCTTCATCAGATATATTTTCCACTCGAGATGTTTGGGCAAGTTCACTTTTAGCGTTGCCTTCAAAGTGAGTTTTCCTCAAGTTATACCGATAGTGTCTTAGAGCAGACTTGAAAACATGGGTGCAAGCTTGTCTGGTTGCATCATCTTGGCTATCCAACTTGAACCACATCTGTTGAAAATTATGGGAGTCTCATTATCAGCAACCTAGAAAGTATTGGACAGAGAAAGACGATATTACTAGTTTCCATACATAACCATACTTACAGATAAATGGTCGAGGAAGGTGTTGAACCGGGTTTCGTCTTTGTCATTCCTGTACTAAATCCATGTTGGGAGGATATGTACATGACACCTAACAGCAACCACTGCCTCTGATACTAACTTGGCTGACTATGTAGCATCACGTGGACTTTTTAAACCAGCCTCAAAACGGATGTCCATTCTTCCTCCTCTAGATTTAGTTAACCTATCGAGCATTATCCCTGATATTTGTTTCCTGTTGCACCTAGGTGCTAGTCCAACAACAAACATAGGAAGTGTTAGTGTACATCAGACTGGGAGACTACATATAAAGAAGCATGCAACTGTAACTTGACTCCAGCAACTACCTTCTTGCCGTTGAAGCTCACAAAGTTCATCCGATCTGGCCAACTCATCTTGTGTCAAGAGTGCTTCGGAAGTAGTGCCAGGTGGCAAGGGAGCTTGGGAACGTGCTGCTAGCTGAGTTGACCAACGAGTAAATCGTGCAGCTGGTCGTACTGTGGAAGGTGTTGCAACAACTAGGGTTGTCTCTGCTTTTTTGGTGGCAGCTATTTTTTTCTATTTGGCTTGTTATGTAGCTCGTGTAGCACGGGATACCCTGTCGGTACAATTTTCTGCTGGACTTTTACCTTCTATTGCACCATCAGTACCAACAGAATCTGCAGGATTGTTCCGCTTCCGTTTCCCTATCGTTCTGTCTTGCTTCCTCTTACTCTGTGCCATGTTAAATCAAGCCGACAAGAAAAACGAATATCAATTTAGTTCTTCAGAACAAATGTACTTTGATGTAAGAACATGGTGTGATATACAGATATTGTATGTTCTAGAAATAGGAACACGTGTCTTAGTCACAAGTATAATGTGTAAAGTAAGCAGATGAAATTCAATAAAATTAGAAGCAATACAAGCTAGAAATCATACATAATATGCAACCACATATAACAGTGCCATGTTAGAGGGAGCACCTGTGATGGTGCACTAGGGGAGACGTGCTCATCACCAACACAGCTACGTTGAGTGTCTATGCATGTGTTGTCTTGGAAATCATCTTGGGGGGGGTGCAGGAGTAGAATCTGTAGAGGCCCTCCAGTTGGAAGGAGCACCTTCATCTGCTGCCTTGCTAACTTCCTTCCGCTTTATTGATTTTGAATTGTGAGTAAAACTGACAAGAAAAAGCAATAAAATTTACTCTTCAGAACTCATTCGTCCATGATACTGACAAGCACTACTTTGATGTAAGGCAAACACATGATTCCAGGATGGAATAATAAGAAAAACAGGACGGCATGGCATATTCACAACTGTTTGTGTCAACTAAGCAGAAACCATTTCACCAAATAAGAAGCAATGCAAGTTAGACACCACGTGAAAGATGCAACCAATATGACTCTGCCAAGTTAAAAGTGTCCCATCATAAATTGCATTTCAAGAAATTAGAAGCAACGCTTGCTATAAATCATATCAAAGATGCAACTAATATCACACAGCATATACTGAAGGTATCTCGTCATATTGATTTATGCGGGATACAAAAAACAATAGTTTTATGTGAGGACATGCTTAATAGACAGATGTACTATGTACTAAATACAGGAAGGCATGTCACATTAACAGGTATAATGTATAAGCTAAGCAGAATAGCACATGCAGTTTAACAAGATTGGAAAACTTACAATCTTGACATCATATGTGTCGGATTACGGGCTACGCAAACCCAAGAAGTTCGAACACAGGGGCGTGAACGAAAATCTCTCCCACTCACGTCTACCTAGCGTCTCGCCCTCGTCCAGTGAAGAGATTCAAGCGAACAACAAGTAAAGCACACAAGAGTTTACCTAGGTTCATGCCACCTTGTGGTGTAAAACCCTACTTCCTGCTTTGGTGGATTGGCCTCAGGAGGGCTTGAATATGGACTAGTACAGTGGTTCCTGAGCTCAGGAGAAGAGCTCAAGAGGGTCAGGAGGCAAGAGTTCTTTCTCTTTTTCGTGAAGGCAGAGTTTATGGATCTACTCCGAATTGTCCCCTCATAGTGGGGATCCTAGCTACTTATATAGGCGGCCAGGGTCCTCTTCCCCCAAAATGTTTAGGCAGGAAGGAATCCCACAACGGCCATTTTTGAGCGGGAACACAAGGATGTTCCTATCCTGATAAAAGCGGTCTTCGCCTGCAAAAGGATCAGGCGGTGACGCCGTGATGGGCTCGGTGGTGACATCCTCCCTGTCGTCCTTGCGGTCTTCGGTCTTGTTGCACCAAAAGTGACACCTTTGTCCCGCTCCTCGGGAACCTACGCCTGCGTTATCTCCTTTGCACCAAAACGGCAACTGCGCCGCTGGCGGGCACTGGCACTCGCTGGCACGGTGCATCACTGCTTACGTTACTGCCTCCTCCTGAGGAAGGCTTGGCCTCGGATTCTCCGCCCCTTGGGAGCAACCTTGTCGAGGCCACTCCTGAGGGGGTCTTGACGTCGTTCTCCTCACGAGGTCTAGCCCCCTCGCGAGGGTCTTGGGCAGCTGGTCGATCAGCTGGGCCGTACCAGGCCGTGGTAGGAGCGCGTCGCGGCCCGCAGACAGGCAAGTCTGGGTACCCTGGTTCCCAGGACGCCGACAGTAGCCCCCGGGCCCAAGACATGCATGGAGTTGGCTTCGGGGCGAAGCCTTAGCCATGGACCCAAAAAGGCTGCGGGCCAGGCTGGCGCGTGACGGTTGGATGGGACATGGGCGAATCCGCTCCCCACGCAGTCTCGGCAACCGTGTAGCTTGACAAAAGGGGTCGTCTCCGCTACAGAGGAGTTATTGCCTCCCTTCCTTCCTGCTTAGATCCTCTTCTACTTCGCCTATGGCCTTCCTAAATCGCCTGCATCCTCCGACACCTTCAACAATGGCGAAGAAAGGCAAGGGTACCGCGCAGGCGTCTAGATCTGCTCCTCGAGGTGTCCACCATCACCAAGGAGGAGAACTACTCGGAGGTCCAACCTTTCTTGTCGAGCGTCCACAACGAGCATGGCCCGACGGCGATTTGGGTCGGATCCACCGCGACGCGGATCTTGCCGAAGTCCTGCTACCCCTTCTTCCTTCACTACATTTCCGTCGGGCTCGTGCCGCCCATCTCAGAATTCTTCTAAGCCATCCTGGACCATTACCAGGTGCATGCTCTCCACATCCAGCCTCGCTCCATCTTCGTCCTGTCGCTCTTCGCCTTTTACTACGAGGTGCTCGTGGGGGTGAGACCGACTGTCACCCTCTTCCGCCACTTCTTCTCCATGCGGTGGTATGACGAGGGTCCGTGCTCGGGCTGTGTCTCCTTTGTCTTCCAGCGCCAGGGCTACCAGCTGATCACAGCCGGGAAGAAGATAGACTCCCACCGGAAGAGGTGGGTCTATTTGGATGCCCAGCGTGTTCATCCACTGCTGGTGCTGCATACCGCCCGTCCGGCGAAACGCGCCGGCTGGAGCTACGCGAAACTCACCGACCCCCTTGCCGAGCCTGTTCTCGCAAGGATTGAAGCCGACCTGGGCTCGAGGCTTGAATGGGCCCAGATCATGATGGAGTTCCTGAGGCAGCGTCTGGCGCCGCTGCAGGCACACTCGCGCCCCATGTGGGAGCTGATGGGGGATGACGACAGGCTCCGGCTGCGCGAGCGTTGGCCGAGGCTGACCTGGACTTTGCCTCAGTCACTCTCGTGGGGATGGTTCTTGAGGACCTCTCAGGGGCCCACCTGCCACTGTACAGCCATCCTGACAAGACCGAAATGCTGAAGGCCGTGTCAGGTTTCGGGGTACCCATAGTTGACGTGTACTCCGGCGCCGACAATGGGAGCGACGAGGAGGGTTCGGAGGAGACCCTGTGCGACGAGGACCGGGCTAACAAGGGGGACTCCTCCGAGGCGTCCACTGAAGAAGCGGCGTCAAACGTTGGTGTTGCCAGATGGCCCCAGGCGACCACTCCGCTACGATCCGGATGTGCTGCATCCGGGGGGAAGCAACATGGCGACCCCGCTGAGGAGTGCCAGCCAAACTGGTGACCACGACTGCGCGTAGGTCTGTGGCCTCGCGCCTTGCCCAGATCCGGACTGCCGGCACACCCGTAGCGCCAGCGGCTGCGGTCGACCTGCTGATGAAGAGGAGGGCGTGCCTTGCCTCGGACGAGTAAGTGTGCAATCTCCAGTTATCCTTAGTTGCTGTGTCCCTGACGTACTTCTCCTGATGTAGCATCCTGGGTGGCGTGATGAAGAAGGTGAAGGTGGGGTCACGTCGCGGTGCCCTGCTCCTCCTGCTGCTGCTGTAGCCGCGGAGACTGGTGCCACGGCTTTGGGCGCCTCAGCCAGCTGGGCCACCGAGCACGCGGCGGCGGCGTCGCTTGAGGGCGTCATCGCTGTTTGCGAGGCCGCGGCAGCACCCACTCCGGTTGCTTTAGCGAGGGAGGCCGGAGCCCCCGAGCCCCTGGTCGAGCAGCCGGTCTTGTCGGCGCCCATCCGCCCGTTGGTGTAGCCTGGCCCTGAGACCTTGGAGGCCGCCTCCACTACGCTGGGTCGGCTTCGTACCGAACTTCAGGGTGGTGATGGCTGCACGATGGAGGGACGCTTGGGGCTGATCTCTGGGTGGCTCCTAGCAGACGAGTCCGCGCGGGCCTCCTGGAACCAGGCCATAGCGATTGCTGCCAAGGGTCAAGAGGAAGTTGCGGCAGCCACACGGGCATGTGATGCCGCGCGAGCCGATGCTGCGTCCTTCAAGAAGCGCTGCCTCAAGGCGGAGAGTGAGCTGGAGGCCCTTCGCAAGGAAGGCACTAGGCACGCCCTGGAGCTCGAGAGGTTGGAGAAGGAGATCAAGGCGCAGAAGGCTGAGACGTCCCGGCTGCAGCAGGAGCAGCTCACTGATCACGAGAGCCTGGAGACACTGAAGGTCGAGCCTGAGCAGGCCAAGGCGACCCAAGCTGCGCGTGACAAGGAAGACGCCCTTGCAGCCTCGGCAGCGGTGAGTCGCGAGGCCCTCTCCGCCTTTGAGCTCGAGGCCCGTTCGACGCTGTGGGCCACTTACGGGGAAGGGTTCAAGAAGCCGCTGGCCGCCCCGGAGGAAGGCCCCGCCGGGCTCCTCGCCGCGCTTGTGAAGTGCCTGTGCAAGGTTGCGGCCGCAATTGGCCAGTTAGCAGACGTCAAAAGCCGCACGGTCCTTATCTTGGTCCGGACGCAGGTGTGGGGCTACCTAAGTCTCCGTGATCCCTCTCTTGACCGTGCCTCGCCGTCCGAGCCCGTGACCACAAGCATAGAGGGCGCGGCTGCTGAGGCCCAGTAGGCGAAGGTCACGGAACTGGTGGAGGTGTTCCTCCAGGCTACTACTACCGCAGCCGAAGGGGCGGAGACCGGTGATGACGCGCTTGGTGATGCCTGATCTGTTCCTGTCCAGATGAGAGAAGTGCGAGTACCTCGGGGAGGCGTAAGAACTTGTTTGAATTTGAAAAACTAGGTATTATTGTAATAACTTGATGATTTATGTGCTTGCTTCCTTTCATGTTTTCTTAGGTGCTTTGCGTCGGCAGGGCCCAACCCCGCGCATACCTCGATCGCCATTGAGCCCCCCGGGTGACCGGGGTTATCCTAATAACTGGACTCAAGGGATGAGGGGCTACATGGCTAGTGAGGCCCCTGGGTCGTGATGCCCAGGGTCCCCCTTGATGTTCTTGCGATCCCGTTTGCGTTCTGCGTCGGCAGGGCCCAGCCCCGCGCATACCTCGACCGCCGTTGAGCGCCGGGCTCAAGGAGTGAGGGGCTACGTGACTAGTGAGGCCCCTGGGTCGCGATGCCCAGGGGTCCCCCTTGACGTACGAACGACTCTCATGAGGGAAAATGAGCACCATACCTTGCTCACGAGCCTTCGCCTGGGATAGGGGCACGAGAAGGCCAGGTGTCTGGGCACCTGGTATGGTGGCGTCTGCGAGGCGTGACCTGAGCATAGCCCCCATGCCTAGCCCCCCTCGCGACACCCATCCAAGGAGAAGCTGTGAGCGTCGTGAGCTGAAAAGCTCCCTGAGGTTGGTGCGACCACTGGGGGGCTCCCTCAGTTGTTTATAACTAGCGCGGAGCCTAGAGCTACCACACTTCCGCGGAGTGTGGGCATAACCGCGCCTCGGTCGTGGCGGCCAGCGCGGAGCTTGGTGCTTCCACTGGTTCGTGGGCATTACCGCTCCTCAATTGGTTCTGCCAGCATGGAGCATGGCACTTCCACTGGACCATGGGAGGAGCCTCACACCGGGAGAGACTCCGTCGCGAGTACAGCCTCGTCCTAACACGTGGCTTGGACGGCAGGACAACCAAGGTTTATATGGGTCCTCCTCAGGAGAAGCTGAACGACTCTGAGGAAGTTCTCGTGAGGTTACGCATCATTCACGAGACCCTACCCTGAGGTGGGTTGCGCCTGAGTCTTTTTCTGCAAAATGTGAAAAGAGAGGTGTTGTGTCGACCTGCGCCGAGTGCATCTATGGAGGGCATCGCATGAGAAGGCCGCAGCACCAACGACCCCAGGAGGTGACGTCACAGGAATGGCTCGTGAGACAGAGCTCAGCCGCTGGATTTATCGACACTGCAGGGACGGACCCGAGAATAGACGCCATGCCCAGTCTTCTCATGCAACAATCCAAAAGAAAAATAACCGGCGCGCGGTTCCCGCATGAGCGAGGCACCTTACAGGGGCCCCTACTTACCCATCCACGATTAGCCCATGCGAGAACAAGGAACCAAAGACCACGGGAGGTAACGTCACGGGAATGGCTCGCGAGACAGATCTCAGCCCTTGGGTTTAGCGACGCTGCAGGGACGGACCGGAGCACAGGCGCCGTGCCAGTCCTTAATCATGGGGCGGTCGCGAGTGGGCTCGCAAGGCCACATGACCTTAGTGGCCGTGAGAACACCAAGCATATAGATAATGCGAATAGGAATGAGCAACTAGCCTTGATTCATGCACAAAAAAGAGACAGGTGCGGGGGGATAGCCCCCATCAGCTCGAGGATGATGCAGCCCGGGCGGCGCCCTCGGTTGAATACCTGAAATGTCACTTGACACTTGTCGAAGAACAGTTGGGGTAGCTGTAGACGCAAGCCGTGCGGGTCACTCCTGAAGATCGTCGGGCTCCTGAAGCCCAGGGGCTCCAGAGACCCCCAGTGGTCGCGGGGGTCCAGTTCTCACTTCGTACGGACCACCTACCACTGAGCCTCCCGAGCCCCCAAAGCCTGGCGCGCGAGGTGCTGGAATGTGGCAGCTGCGTTGCGGAAGCCGAAGAGTGTGCGGACATAGCCGCATGGGAGGGCCCTCCTCCGGCCGACCGCTATTGGCCAGAAGGGCTCCAAAGAGGCGGCTCGGTTGAGACACGCGACGTCGATGCAAACGCGGAAGTGGTCTCTCGGGTTGCGAGTAAGTGAACACGGCATTGTGTGGTTACGCCCACCGCGTATGAGACTTGCGTGCTGAAGTTCCTCGGTAACCTGGTCGATGAAGTCCTGAGCCCCCATCGCTGTGCGGTTCACGCTGGGCTCACAAAAATGCGCGTCGAGACACGCCTGCAAGTGGTGCCCGAACACCTCCCTCGAGATGCTGGTCAGGCCGGAGACACTCCAGAGGAGAGCCCCCGAGCCCATCCTGAGAGGGGCGTTGGGCGCGCCTCCCTAACCGAGGGTGGAGGGTGCCTCGTCGGCAGGCACGAGTCCTGAGGCGGAACCGTCAGGAGCCCCTGCGTCCTGAGGTCCCTTGGCGGGCAGGTTCTTCTTCTTCCTGGGGGCGGTCTGCAGGGCGATGACGGCTCCATGCTCATCGGAGCTTTCGACCGCCGCAGTCTAGTAGGCGCACTCCAGGGAACGCACCGCTTCCTTCTCATCGGAGGCGATCGTGATGACTCTGCCACTCCCCGGCATCTTGAGGACGTTGTAGCCGTGATGGGTCGCTGCCATGAACTTGGCGAGGGCAGGATACCCAAGGATGGCATTGTATGGGAGGTGGATGTTGGTGACGTCGAAGTCGATGATCTCGGTGTGATAGTTGTTCCGGTCACCAAAGGTTACGGGGAGTGTCCCGAAAGTCTATACGGAGAGGACGTTGAGCCCTGCTCCGCCGTCGATGAGGGTCTTGGTCACGTGGACGTTGCTGATGGTTCCTGGAAGCATCGGGAGAGCGCCTGGGGCTGCGATGCACTTGAGCTGGTCCTTGGGGTCGAAGGCGATGACCTGCTTGGTCCACCTGAGGTTGCGCGTGGCGTTAGGCCTGGGAAGCACCGTGTTCACCTCACGGGCGAACTGCTTAAAGATGCGATGGGAAGCCTGAGCATGGGCTCCTCCCAAGAAGAATGTAACTGCACATGGCTCCTGGAAGCGCCCTGCTCCATCTCCCTGGCGGTCGTCGTTGTTCCTACTTGCCGCCGGTGGCAGCGGAGGCAGGCCTCCGTTGCCCTGAGGGTGACCCTCACGAGGCTGGTCGCGCCAGGGGGCGTCACGAGGGGTCTCCTGCCAGTGGTCTTCACAAGGCTGTTCACGCCACCCTTGGCGCGAGTTCCTACCATCCCAACATCCTCCACCTCGGCTGTAGCCGCGGTTGTCGCGCTCAGGGCGCTGCCTGACGCGCCCGCCGCGCATCGCCGTGAGCTCCTGACAGTCGTTAGTGTTGTGGCTATGGACACTGTGGAAGACGCAGTACGGACGGTTGTCTGTGGGGGTGTCGTCGTAGCCGCAGCCACGCTTCACTTATGGCTCCAAACCAGCACGGCGGGACCCTTGTGCTTTGCTTCTTTGGCCTTGGTCTTCTTGTCGTCCGCCCCCGCCTCAGGCAGCTCCTGGAGGGAGAGGCGTCCTTCCTCCGCCCTGGCGCACTTTGCCGCGAGCTTGAACATCTCGAGGGCTCTGCACAGGTTCTCGTGGATGGCGAGCTCCTCCCTCATCCTGACGTCGCGGACGCCGTTGGAGAACGTCAAGATGATGGCCTCGTCCGAGACCCTAGGGATCCGGAGGCGCATGGTGTTGAAGCATTGGATGTACTTTTGCAGGGTCTCTCCCGGCTACTACCTCACGTGGCGCAGATCCGCGGCCGCCGGGGCTCGGTCGCGGGTCCCTTGAAAGTTGGCGACAAAACGCTCACGAAGCTCCCCCCAGGAGATGGATCCCACAGGGAGGATCAGGAGCCAGGAGCGTGCGCCATCCTTGAGAGCCATGGGGAACCAGTTCGCCATGACCTGCTCAGTGCCATTGGACGCCTCGATATTCAGCTCATAGTGTTGGAGGAACTCCGCGGGGTCGGTGGTGTCGTCGTAGCGCGGAGGCAGGTCCGGCTTTAACTTGCCGGGCCAGACGAGGCGCCGTAGCTCAGGAGCTAAGGCACGACATCCAGTCACGCTCATCATTGCAGGCGCCCCCTGCGCCTGCGGTGCTGATTCTTGGGGTGCTGGCGCCACCACCTCCTGTGGAGCGCGGTCTTGGCGCTGCGGGATAGGGGGCCTGCGAGCCCCTGCCTGGGGATGCGGAATCACCTGGCAGCTCTCCTCGTCGCGCGCATGGGCCCTGCGGGGCGGCTCATGCCACGGAGCCTCGCGCCGGACCTCCTGGTCGGCGTCGTAGAGTGGAGGTGGAGCCAGGACTCCATGGCCTTCATTCCCCGCCAGGGGCGGCGGGGGTTGGCAGGAGTGAGTTGGTGCAGGTGCCTCTCCAGCGGTGTTGACGAGCTCGGTGATGCGGTGGAGCCACTCGTCGTAGAGGTCATCTGCCGGGTGGTAGCGCAAGTTCTCCCGCGCCATCAACAGCGCAGGCTGCTAGTAGACCGGCCCGCGGTGGACCAGCGAGGACGACACCGCGGCCGGTGAGGGTGAAGGCGTCGCCATGCGGCCATCGCGCCCCACGGACAGCGGCAGTGACGAGTCCTGCTTGTGGACAGCCGGGTCAGTGGCGGCATTGGCGACCGGCGAGTTGGGGCGGGGCGGCGCACCGTTTCCTGCGGGCGCCGTCTGAGCGACGTTCGCGGCGCGGCGGGCGGCGGGCGGAGCGAAGTCAACGACGACAATGGGACGAGGTCGTTGGAGAGGCAAGATCTTGACACGCCCCCTACCTGGCGCGCCAAATGTCGGATTACGAGCTCCGCAAACCCAAGAAGTTCGAACACTCGGGCGTGAACGAAGATCTCTCCCACTCACGTCTACCTGGCATATCGCCCTCGTCTAGTGAAGAGATTCAAGCGAACAACAAGTAAATCACACAAGAGTTTACCCAGGTTAGGGCCACCTTGTGGTGTAAAACCCTACTTCTTGCTTTGGTGGATTAGCCTCAGGAGGGCTTGAATATGGACTAGTACCGTGGTTCCTGAGCTCTGGAGAAGAGCTCGTGAGGGTCTGGAGGCAAGAGTTCTTGCTCCTTTGCATGAAGGCAGAGTTTATGGATCTGCTCCGAATTGTTCCCTCATAGTGGGGATCCTAGCTACTTATATAGGCGGCCAGGGTCCTCTTCCCCCGAAATGTTTAGGCGGTAAGGAATCCCACAAGGGCCATTTTTGAGCGGGAACACAAGGACGTTTCTATCCTGACAAAAGCGGTCTTCGCCTGCAAGAGGATCAGGTGGTGACGCAGTGGTGGGCTCGGTGGTGACATCCTCCCTATCGTCCTTGCGGTCTTCGGTCTTGTTGCACCCAAGGGGAAACCTTTGTCTCGCTCCTCGGGAACATGCGCCTGTGCTGTCTCCTTTGCTCCGAAACGGCAACTACGCCACTGGCGGGCACTGGCACCCGCTGGCACGGTGCGTGACTGCTTACGTTACTGCCTCCTCCTAGGTCCGGCTTGGCCTCGGATTCTCCGCCCCTCCGGAGCAACCTTGCCGAGGCCGCTCCTGAGGGGGTCTTGACGTCGTTCTCCTCACGAGGTCTAGCCCCCTCGCGAGGGTCTTGAGCAGCTGGTCGATCAGCTGGGTCGTACCAGGCCGTGGTAGGAGCGTGTCGCGGCCTGCAGACAGGCAAGTCTGGGTACCCTGGTTCCCATGACACCGACAATATGCAACATGCAACCACATATCACGCTGCCAAGTTAGAGCAAGCACCTGCGATGTTAGTGTAGGGGAAATGCGGTAATCAACTACAGAGCTACGTTCACTATCTTCATCTAGCCTTGCTATTTCTTGAGAATCATGTCGGAAGGCTGACGCTGCATTCTTTAAATGAGGAGTAATCGACTTGCCTGACTGCCTCATCATAAGTGATTGATGAGGGATACACAAGAACATTAGTTTGATGTAAGAACATGGTTAATACATAGATGTACTAGTATGTACAAAAATCAGAAAGGCATGTCATTTTTAAAGGTATAATGTGTAAGTTAAACAGATGCATTTTAACCAAATTGGAAGCAATACAAGCTAGACATCTGGCTGGAGTGGTGAGCATGATCATCTAGGACCTGAGAGGCTGGTGGGAGGCGGGCTCCTTCGCCACCATCGCGGCTTTTTAGTTGGCTTCCAGGTGATGCCTCTCTTTGTTGGGCTTGTCACTAGCTCGGCCAGTGCCCTGACTAGATATTTGTCTCTTGGTGCTCACGGGATGGTGGTTCATGTAAAAAATATATTGCCTAATCTTAATAAAGACCGACTTCGGCTTTCGAATACAAGCTAGACACCATATGGAACATGTAACCACATATGACACCGCGAAGTTAAAGCAAGCACCTGGGATGGTGGTTCATTGTGAGCGAGGCCATCAACTTCAGAGCTACGTTTACCATCACCATCTGCTGACACTGCACATTTTATAAGTCTCAAACGTGTATGGCATATCCGCCTAGCACGCTGGAGCGACTTCTCTATTTTCCTTTTTGCTTCTCTCATAGCAGCAGAGTCTAAAATACCCTTCATAAAAACACAATAGTGAGAGTATGGGTGAAGTGTGTGTAGAACTAGTGCACTGTAAAGTTAGCAGATAGCAGGTGGCCGAAAAATAAATGACAGGAGACATATGATAGCTCTACAACATTGCATGGCAAACAAAATTAGATTCTACTCCGTATGATTTTGTAATATATGAGCACAAGAAATGCAGGTACTCCTCCAACACACCACCACATGTGGTCATATCAAGATATCAGTCGACTGAAAATAAATAGGTCAGTCAATTTTTTTAATGAACCGTCCGATCTATAAGGAACGGGCAGATGGCCTTCGTCTACCTCCCGCCAGTCACTGTTGACGATCTTTCTCGAACCGCCAGCGACCACCGGCCCAGACCCCTGCCTCCGCCGCCCCGCACTCCCCTCAACCTCACACCACCGCCGTGCTTGGCAGCGCCCCCAGGCCATCCCTTTAATCCCGGCCGAACTCCAGATCAGGTGCCAGTAGCTCTAGGCCCCACACGCCCCTAAGATAAACACCGAGGCGCTGCTTCCCCAGCGTAATAGATGGACTAGCGCCTGTTACGCCGGGGAATGCTTCCGTTAATTGGGAATCAACTGACCAGGAATTGAAATTCAGGGGGGCGACGGACCTCTAGCTAAGGTGAAATAGTATATGAGGAGAAACCTTGTGCATCGCGAGTTACTAGGAACATCTAGTATCAAGAAGAAGCGGTCAACTAGTGTCTTCTGTGGGATGAATACCGTGCAAGCAGACACGTAAGATTTGTATGAATAAGGGAAGAGGAGTAACATTTTCGGTTGACGGTGTGGTCGCCTCCACATGTCGCACCGATCTTCTTCTTTCTGCCGAGGAAACCGATGTTCTGGAGGAGGGTGCAGGCTTGGACGAACCCATGGCCAAATTGTCGACTGTGTTGCTGTGGCCGTATGTCGGCGGAGGGGAAGAAGATCCGAGGCGGCGAAGGACGGCGTAGCAGGAACATCTCCGGTGCGGTGGAGGTTGGCAAAGATGGAGCGGCAGCGGTGAGGCGTAGGACGGCGTGGTTGAACTGGCTCGGGTACGAACGGCTCGGCCTCGGCTTCAACTACTAGCCGTGGAGGGCGTTGCGGTTGAGGTTGCGGTGGACGACGACGTCGGGGTATCGGCTCCAGCGTGATGGAGGCGGGCGGCGGTAGATGGGTGGAATTGGGTGGCAGACGGAGGACGCCGGGGTTTCCCGGCTGGTGGAGAGGTAGTTTTCGCGCCCACGGAGTACGAATGGGGAATCGGACGGGTGGGTGGGGGGAGGGGGGAGAAGCATGTTTCGGGTCTGGGACGCGCTTGTTTTTGGCTTTTTTGAACAGAAGATGGGACACGCTTGTTTGAAATTTGGGGAAAGTACAAACTTTGCCCCCCTCTTATATTTCGGACCTACTGCGGGTTAGGGGTAGGATGGTAATCCCAGGTGTCCCAAATAGTGCGTGGGAGCGATTTCGGCCGCGTGCATGTGTGCTTAGGCGGCCATTGTGTATGAATGTTTTTCGGAGGCGGTTGTGTGGCGTCTAGATGAAGCTACAAACCTGCCCCGGTTTAGACCTTTGGACATCCGGCCGGTAGGTTTCACGGGTCAGAGTTATTAGAAAAGTAATTTCCTTGTACTACCAAAATTGGTCTCACGGGGTTTCGAGCGAGTAGAGGATCTTTTGGCGCTTTGTTCGAAATTTGAAACACAAGCATTCACGTTTAGAGTACTCTTGAACTTTGAGGATTGACCTAAATAGACAATGTTAAATTTGACCTTGTATGTTTGAAAACCTCATTGAATTATCCGCTTCTTTTTGAAATTTTGACACTTGAAAATCCTATAACTACGATTATTTTGGAATGGAGGAGCTAAATTAGAATCTATTTTGTACATGACTACATATGCTATTATGTACGAAATCAGAGAAAAGATTGGTGCCCCCATAATTTAGTATGATTTACAAATGCCATGATATCAAATTCAAATAATTGAATGGACTTCATGTTGAATTCGATTTTTTAAACCACCTTAAGTTGAATTCAAATGGATGCTAGTCCATAGGTAGCTATTTATAATGTTCATTGTGTAACTTTCGTATGTATAATGTCCTTTACACACACAACATGCACTATACTTACGTTTATATTCGATTGCTAAAGCGATGCCTTGTGTGGAGTTCAAAATACTAACTATGTGGATCAATTGTGTCAAATAATAACATAGACATGCTCAAATTCGATAGAATCTAGAGGTCTGATGGATCATTGACCGTTCCTTACGCGAATTGCAAATATCATGATCCCATCCTAATATTTGGATACAATTTATATCTTTAATCAATGTGTACAACAGTCTTGTATGTGTTGTTTCACTCTCCATCTGCGGTCTCTCACACATGCTCACACACTCTCTCCCGAGGTGTCTTTCTCGCACACATGCTCTCGATGTAAGCCTCCATCCCTCTCATAACCATTTACGACTATTTTCTCTAACCTTTATCACAAGCACTCGCCCTGTCGCAAGCATACACACGCACAATCCCCATCGACCCTTTCTATATACATAGAGCTACCTATGTGTCTCCTGTACGCACATTATCTTTAGGCCTGTCTCTCACTCATTGTCTCACACCTCTCTTCCTAATAGACGAGTATGATTCTAGCAGAGCATTTTGTAGGATGCCCCTTAAAGTTAGTGTAACGCCCCAAGACCGATGCGCCAGGTGTCATCCAGTTATTCGTTGCCGTTGCCATGTCATCTGCTTGCGTGTTGCATCTTTGTCATGTCATCATGTGCATTGCATCCTCATGTTTTCAAAACTTGCATCCGTCCGAGTGCGCCCGTCCATTCCGTCGTCCGTTCTGAGCCCAGACACACTCGCACGCGCCCATGGCACATCCGAATATTTATTTTATAAGTGGCCGGAAAATGTTCTCGGAATGGGATGAAACTTGGTGTGTGGTCTTATCATAGTGTATACAGGCCGCCTGCCAAATTTCAACGCATTCGAAGTTTGTTTGATAGCCCAATGGATAAGTCTGACGGCACCGTTGCCGGTTTATTCGTCGGTCGTTTTCGGTCTCTGAAAACCAGGCGGGCCTCTATCCCTTCTCTCCTCTCAGCCCGAGACCTCTCCAACACAGCCCACTACCTCTCCTAGGCCCAACCTAACCCCCTCTCTCTACCGGTGTTGTCCGATCTAGATCGGAGGGCTCAAAACACCCCTAAACCCCCCTAACCTAGCCCCTTACCTTATATAAGCAGCCCCACGTCCATTTTGGGCACCCCCTAGGCCCTAGGCCCTTCCCCTACCTCCAACCACCGAATCCCCCTAGAAATCCACGCCTCTAGCCGCCTCTCCCTCAGTTTCCGGCACCAGTCAACGCAGCACCGCCACTTGGCGTGCCCTGGTTGGCCAGCCGCCGGCCATCTATCGCCCCAGGCCAATGGCAACGCGCCACCTGGCCCCGCGTCGCGTCGTCCCCGCCTCCCAGCCCCGCCAGCCCCGCCGGGTCCCAGATCCAGCTGCCTCGGGCTGCGACGGGGCCCCGATTGTCTACCGCCGCAGCGCCGGAACTCCTCCCGCTCCTCCCGCTCGCGCAGCTGCGCCCGAGCTGCCGGCTAACTCCCCGCTCTGCAAGACGCCGCCGACGAGCGCCCTACCAGATCTGCTCCGACCCCGCGCCTGCCTCCATCGCCACCACGTCGCCTCCCCTCGCCGTCACCCGCACTGAATGCCACCGCGCCACCGCCCCCGCCCCGCATCTCCGGCGAGTCGCCGCCCCGAACTCCACCTCCGGCCAGATCCTGCCGGGATCAGGGTCCCGCCGACCTCTCGTGGTTGGATCCGTCCGGTCCCGCGTCACGCCGGGCCTCCTGCTCCCCGCCGTCCTCTGCGCCTCGCCGATCACCGCCTGCCCCGAGCTCCTCCTCTGCGTCGCGCCGAACATGTCCGGAGGAGCCGGACATGTCCAACCTCCTCCTCGCCTTGTGCCACTACCATGTGGCCCCCAGCCACCGGACGTGTCCGGAAGGGCACGGACACGTCCACCCCGAGAGGTTGCTTATTTGTCTAAGTCCCTATTCTACATAAATATGTGTGCATGTTTGACCTGTGATAACTTTTTGTGTGGTGATCCAATTGAAGCATATGATATGTCCACATGTTCGTTGTGATATGCTCTACATGTTAGTTGCATTTGCATGCATGTAATTGTTCATATTGTTTTCTTAATCTTCGTTGCAAAACTGCTATGTGATGTTATTGTTAAGTCCTTGTTATCTGTCAATAATATGTTAGCATGTTTGAGAGGTCACATCTTTGTGCATGTTGATCCAAATGGAGTGTATCATATGTCAAAATGTTCATTGTGAAGTGCTCTACATGATGGTGGCTGTTGCATTCATGTTAGGTGCCATATTGCCATGTTTACCTCTGTTGCAAAAGTGCATGTGGCTGTTAAGTGCTGAAACTTGTTATGAGATGCTGATTTGTCTTTTTCATATCTTTATGTGTGATTTTGTTTGAGCTACATGTCAATGTGTTTTAGAAGCACAATCATGTCATCTTTGGTGTGGTGAAATCCACTTTTCCTGATATGCCTTATGATGTTTGCAACAAGCTTGCAAAGTAACCTACTCGTTGTTGATGTTTTCTATGACTTGTGAAAAACTGCTAAGTCTGAAACTGTTATAACTTGATGCCATGTTTTCTTGATGACCCACTCTGATCCATGCATGTTTTGGGATGTCCAATGATCATGTCTTGTTGTACATGTTATGCTCTATCCATCCATGCCCTTGTTTGCATATATGACCTGCTGTAGCTTGTTGTTTTCATGGTCTCAAGTTGCTATAAAATGTTTTCTGTCTGCCTGTTATCAGCAAGTTCGGTTTTGCCATGTGAATAGCTAGTGTTCTATGCATCCTACGACCATGTGCTTGCCATGAGTAGCTTCATAAACATGTCTTCTTGCTGTTGGTAACATTCACTTGCCATGATATGCTCTGAGATGAGTTGCACAATCTTGCAAACATGCCTACTTGTCATTGTTGCTGCCATGTCTAGTTTATTTTCATGAAGTCTGTGAAACTGTTATCTTTTGTAATCTTTCCATGATGTTTTGAGCATGTTCTAATGGTGTTTTGTAGTAGCTCGGACAAGGTTGTCAGAATCGCGATTCTGTTATACGATTCTACAACTTTACGATCCAAACTAACCCCTCTGATTCTACGATTTTAGTCACTAGAATCTACGTTTCTACGATCCTGATAGTGAAGATTCTACGATTTCCGATCCTACCATCGAAGCTCCGATTCGATTCAGAATCACGATTCTGACAACCTTGAGCTCGGTGATCATGCTTGTAGTGCTTGACATCTACATGCTTGTCATACCCTTTGTTGCCATGAAGTGTTATTGTATCATGTTGTTTTGATGTCAACTAAGTGCCATGTTGCTGTTTTTGGACAACTTGTTGTTATATCTTGTTTCATATGTATGTGATGAACCGTTGCTCCGTTTTGAGCATGTCCTATATTAAACTTGTGTGTTTTTGCATGTAGATGCATAATAACATGTTGTACACCTGTTTGGAGTGTGTTTGCTTGATGCTTGGATGTGTTTTGCATCAATGACATGCTTGACTTATTTTGCTCATATCTTCTAGGTCATAGCTCCGAATTAAATAAACTTTATATGTAACTTGACTAGAATTTCGAGTAGATCATCATGGTGCATGTTAACTTGCTGTTTAACAACTTTAACTTAAGGTTTGTTCAGATCTAGACCCATTTCGAAAATTGCATATGAGGACTTACCGGAATTGTTATATGTTGTTTTCCGGCCTCATTTAAACTTGCCTTGTTGTGTGTTCTTGTTGGCATCATCCCTTGCCATGTTTTGCATCATATAGACTTGTATTGTATGATACTTGGTTGAGCATTATGTCATGTTCTTGTGCGGTGTGTTTACCGTCTTGTGTGCTTCTTCTCGCTAGTTCATATTCCGTTGCGATCGTGAGGATTCGTTCGACTACACTTGGTTCGCCTTCATGGCTTCTTCTTCGTCTTCTTCATGGACTCATTCTTCTTCCTTGTGGGATCTGAAGCAAGATGACCGTCTCCTTGGATACCTTTACTATCATTGCTATGCTAGTTGTCTCGATGCTATCGCTATATGTCGCGCTACCTATCTTTTGTTGTCAGCCTCTCCTTGTTGCCATTAAACCTCTAACCTTTGACACTTTCCCAGCAAACCATTGTTTGGCTATGTTACCCGCTGGCTCTGCCCCTCTTATAAAGTTGTTAGTGCCAGGTGAAGAAGGAAGGTTGCTCCATTTTGGAACTTTTGTTGGAACATCATAATATCTCTTAAATATATTAACACACATATATACTTGGCAATGGGTGGAAGGCTTGGCCTTTTGCTCGGTGTTTTGTTCCACTCATTCCGCCTTAAGAACCGATAAACCAGTGTTATGTTCCTTGATTTTGCGTTCCTAACGCGGTTTGGTATATGGGGACCCCTTGACAGTTCATCTTTGAATAAAACTCCTCCAGCAAGGCCAAACATTGGTTTTAATTTGCTACATAATAAAAACTTAATTAATTAATTGCATCGGGGGTCATGTCCCGGGGTTCTTAATTCTACATAACGGGGGGGCCAGTGCTGATGGTGTAGGTCCCAAACTAGAGCCACTTGTGGTGCCACTCAGTTATTTGGGGTCTTCGGTTGCTGTATGTTTTGCTCATCCGGACGTGGCCTGAGACGAGATACGCGCGGCTACTATCAGGGTGTCGGCACGCTGGGTGGTCTTGCTGGACTAGTTTTACCATTGTCAAAATGTCTTGTGCACCGGGATTCCGAGTCTGATCGGATTGTCCCTAAGATAAGGGGTAATACTTTTACTTCTGCTCATCGTGAGAGCTTGTGATGGGCTAAGTTGGGACACCCCTGTATGGTTATAATCTTTCGAAAGTCGTGCCCACTGTTATGTGGCAGATTGGAATTTGTTAATGTCTGGTTGTAGAAAACTTGACAGAGGATCCGAAATAAAACACACCAACCGTGTGAGTAACCGTGACCGTCTCTTTTCAACTTGAGAATAGAACACATTGGGGTTATGTTTGTCTCGTAGGTAGTTCATGATCTTTAGCGATCATTACTAGTTTGCGACCGTTTGCGTAGATGCTCATCTTATTCTTGTACTCGTAAGTTAGTGACCATATTATGCTTAGCCGCTGCAGCAACCTTACCACTTAACTTCTCCTTACCCATTAAGCTTTGCTAGTCTTGATACCCATGGTTATGGCATTGCTGAGTCCTCTTCAGTTGCAGCTGCAGGTTTCCGATGACTTGACGTGAGAGCGATGTTCTTTGTGTTGGAGTTCTTTCTTCTTCTTCCTCGTCAGTCTTGTGTTAGGTTCCTGGTCGGCAGCCTGGGATAGAAGATGGATGTCATTGTGTTTTTCATGTTTTCATCCGTAGTCGGATGTCTTATATTGATGATGTTGTATTAATGTGAATTGTATGAATTCTTGTATCTCCCATGTATGTATGTAATGGTACGATGTAATGATATCCATCTTGCTAAGCGCCCGAAATGCGGTTGTGCCCCAATCATGAGTTCGTCACGTGATCGGGATAGAATCGCATCTTGGGCCTGACTGTTAGGTTGGATGAATAGTAATATAAGAGATAAAGGGGTTACCTTAGTCCGAGAACCTAGGGTTAAAAAACCTTGTCGGCTTTGTTAGTGGACATAGAGTCATGCACAATTATGCTATCTTTGTCTTATACGGCTAGTCATCCATGGGTCTCCCTAAATGCGTCACGGACCGACCAATGTGGCGCGGGATGGAACCAAACAAAGGGCCTCACCTCGACCCACCGGACCTCACGCGGTGACACACCCTCTGCCCCCACGTCTCCTTATCTCCTCACACTCACACATACCAACACAGACACCACACACACAAAAAATGCTCCTGGTGCCTCTATCCACTCCCCCCTTGCATATACACACTCAAGGGAATCTCTCACTGTGACGTCATATTCATCTCTCTCTCTCTAGACCACTCTCATTTCTCATGCTAACTCACCCATGCCCCCCTGCTGGCCCCTCTATCCATGCCTCTCTTGAATATGTAATAGAATTTTGAGTAGATCATCATGGTGCATGTTAACTTGTTGTTTAACAACTTTAACTTAAGGTTTGTTCATATCTGGACCAATTCGAAAATTGCATATGAGGACTTACCGGAATTGTTATATGTTGTTTTCCGGCCTCATTTAAACTTTCCTTGTTGTGTGTTCTTGTTGGCATCATCCCTGCCATGTTTTGCATTTTATAGACTTGTATTGTATCATACATGTGTGGTGTGTTTACCGTGTTGTGTGCTTCTTCTTGCTAGTTCATATTCCGTTGCAATCGTGAGGATTCATTCGACTACACTTGGTTCGCATTCATGGCTTCTTCTTCGTCTACTTCATGGACTCGTTCTTCTTCCTTGTAGGATCTCAAGGAAGATGAACGTCTCCTTGGATACCTTTACTATCATTGCTATGCTAGTTGTCTCGATGCTATCGCCATATGTCGCGCTACCTATCTTTTGTTGTCAGCCTCTCCTTGTTGCCATGAAGTCTCTAACCTTTGACACTTTCCCAGCAAACCGTTGTTTAGCTATGTTACCCGCTTGCTCAGCCCCTTAGCGTTGTTAGTTGCAGGTGAATATGAAGATTGCTCCATGTTGGAACTTGTTGTTGGAATATCACAATATCTATTAAATATATTAACACACCTATATACTTGGCAATGGGTAGAAAGCTTGGCCTTTTGCTCGGTGCTTTGTTCCACCCATGCCGCCATAAGAACTGATAAACCGGTGTTATGTTCCTTAATTTTGCGTTCCTAACGCGGTTGGGTATATGGGGACCCCTTGATAGTTCGTCTTTGAATAAAACTCCTCCAGCAAGGCCGAACATTGGTCTTAATTTGCAACATAAAAAAAACTTAATTAATTAATTTCATAGGGGGTCATGTCCCCGCGTTCTTAATTCTAAATAATAGGGGGGCCAGTGCTGATGGTGTTGGTCCTAAACTAGAGCCAGTTGCGGTGCCACCCAGTTATCTGGGGTCTTCAGTTGCTATACGTAGTGCTCATCCAGACGTTGCCTGAGACGAGATACGCGCGGCTACTATCAGGGTGTCGGCACACCGGGAGTTCTTGCTGGACTTGTTTTACCATTGTCGAAATGCCTTGTGCACCGGGATTCCGAGACTGAGCAGATTGTCCCTAAGATAAGGGGTAATACTTTTACTTCTGCTGATCGTGAGAGTTTGTGAGGGGCTAAGTTGGGACACCCATGTAGGGTTATAATTGTTCGAAAGTCGTGCCCGTGGTTTTGTGGCAGATTGGAATTTGTTAATGTCCGGTTGTAGAAAACTTGACAGAGGATCCGAAATAAAACACACCAACCGTGTGAGTAATCGTGACCGTCTCTTTTCATCTTGAGAAGAGAACACGGTGCGGTTATGTTTGTCTTGTAGGTAGTTCAGGATCTTTAGCGATCATTACTAGTTTGCGACCATTTGCGTAGATGCTCATCTTATTCTTGTACTCGTAAGTTAGCCACCATATTATGCTTAGCCGCTGCTGCAACCTCGCCACTTAACCTCTCCTTACCCATTAAGCTTTGATAGTCTTGATACCCATGGCTATGGGATTGCCGAGTCCTCGTGGCTCACAGATACTACAACAACAGTTGCAGGTGCAGGTTTCCGATGACTTGACGTGAGAGCGATGTTCTTTGTGTTGGAGTTCTTTCTTCTTCTTCCTCGTCAGTATTGGGTTAGGTTCCTGGTCGGCAGCCTGGGATAGCAGATGGATGTCGTTGTATTTTTCATGTTTTCATCCGTAGTCGGATGTCTTGTATTGATGATGTTGTATTCATGTGACTTGTATGAATTGTTGTATCCCCCATGTATGTATGTAATTGTACGATGTAATGATATCCATCTTGCTAAGCACCCGAAATGCGGTTGTGCCCCAATCATGAGTTCGTCATGTGATCGGGATAGAATCGCATCTTGGGCCTGACAAGTTGGTATCAGAGCCTCGACCGACCATAGGAGCCCCCTTGATTGATCGTAGTCTGGCCGTTGTCGAATCTAGAAGAAAACTATTTTGAGAGTCTAATTAAATCGGAGAGTTGGAATTCTTTTTACTCCTCAGTCCCTTCGTCGCTCTGGTGAGGAATCTTGACGTAGGTGTTTTGAATTACTCCTCTTCCCCTTCAATTTTTTTTAGGATCACGCGGTTAGGTTTCGTTCGTTGCGATGTTAGTTTTTTTCATCTGGTGCATCTCTCATCAAGTTGATTCGATCCTCTTCATCTTTGCAAGTTCAATCCTCAGTTATTTTCAACCGACGATGTTTCCCCGTCCGTTGTGGTCTTTCTTATTCCCACCCGCCCACCCTTTTTTCTTCTCGGAGCCGTAGTCCTCAATCGAGTATCCATCCTACTCGTGTGAATGCTATGCATTCTTTCATCAATTATTTCAACCGGTGAATTCTCGTCTCGTTTGACATTATTCAGCTCTTTTTCTTCTCTGGTGGATTCAATTCAAGTTTTCGGTGTTGTTCATATTCTTTCATCGGATCAAATGTTTTTCCCTTCTTCGTTCGTCTTTTGCCATTTAATTGTTCTGGAGTTCTGAAGACATCTCAGGAGATTCATCTGTCTTCCGATTAATTCGAGTATGTTACCTCATTCGAGTCTTTCAATCGTTCCGGTGCATCGTTTCTCACTCGAATAATCATTTTCAATGGTGTTTTCTCTTTGGTGGGCTCATAACCCACATGTCTTTTCCCAGGATCTTACCCGACTCTTCTAATTTCCCGGAGTGTTCCAAAATTATTTTCAAGTATGACGTAAGTATGGATTCCATCCATCATGTGCCTTCTCCAAAATCGTTTGCAAATTCTATTCATCGTTGGTTCAACCTTTTCCTCTTTTCATTCTTCCCAAATATTTCATGAATTCTTTTCTTTGTGTTCCTCCGAAGGCCATCATTTCAGAATATTTCTTCATTCTCAGTATTCAACTTCGTCCTCCAAATATTCTTCATTGATGCCTCTTCGTTCGTCTCACATTCGTCCGGTGCTTCGTTCAAGTATTCTTTAATCAGTTCGCTATATCTTCGTTCTCTTGTATCAAATTTCCCTAAGTGCTTATTCTTCCCGGCGATTCATTCTCTTGTATTCACTCAATTTTAATTATTTCCGGTGATTCGTTCCTTTCTTCACTAGGCTTCAATTCTTACGGTGGTTCGCTCAAGAGTTCTTGGTGTTTTCATATCAATCCATCCATTTTTATTCCAATCCTACCGGTGGGTCATGAAGTTTTTCGCAAGTTCGCGATATATCCCTCTTTAATCTTTTGAACGAGTTTAAGTAGTATGCGAATCCATTACTTTCATCAATTTAATAGATGAAGGATGAGCATACCATAAATCTTATTCATTCTCGTCAAGTTGATTTATTCCTTCCTTCGGAGTTTATTCTTGACGAATAAATTCTAGTTCCAAGTGTTTTCATCTTTTCTTTCCGGAGTTCATAGTTTTTTTTTCAGCCTTCGCATCGGAACCCCGTCTAAATCATCGCAAGGCTTTAATCTTATTCTTTCCATCCCTTATTTGTATCTCATCATCCTTTTGTTACCGGAGATCTTCACGGTGGTTCTTCAAGATTTAATTCATTCTTCTAGTGTTCATCATAATTCTTGTGGAGCAGCTCAAGTATTCTTATTCTTCTTGCACCTTGAGATGCAATTAATTCTCTTATTATTTTGAAGTGGAGTTTTGCATTTCTCAGTTCATCTCATCTATTCAATCTTTTGCTTGCGGCATAATTTCACCTCAAGTTTTGGGATGATGTCCATAAGTCCACAACAAGCTTATTCTTTTGTTGTTGATTTTCTCAACAACTCCGTTCAAGCCTTTCTTTTGAAGATGCTCTTTTAAATTCATCCGTGGTGTAAGTTGTCATCTTCTTCTCCGTTCTTTTTATTGCATTCTTACCATTCTTCCGGAGGCATTGTATTGGTAATTTGGTCATGTTTTTATTCCATTATCTCAAGTTCAAGTCCTATTCCTTCAATGCTCAACCGGAGTGCTGCCCGAATTGCTTTTCTATCTCTTTTAGCCGGAGTGGTTTCGAATTCATTCTTTTCCTTCAGCTCTAGTTTCGTGCCTTTCAACCTACTTGATTCTCGTCGTACCCTTCTTCCTCTTGTCTAACTAAGTCTTTGCAACTTCGTTCCTCTCTGTTGTATCCTTTCTTTCAAGTGGCTCAACTTCTCGAGGTTCTTTGACTTCACCTTCTTCCTTTTTCACTTCCATCTCGTGCCTAAGATCTCGGGACGAGATCTCTTGTTAGTAGGGGAGTGTTGTAACGCCCAGAGACCGATGCGCCAGGTGTCAGCCAGTTATTCATTGCCGTTGCCATGTCATCTGCTTGCGTATTGCATCTTTGCCATGTCATCATGTGCATTGCATCCTCATGTTTTCAAAACTTGTATCCGTCCGAGTGCGCCCGTCCTTTCCGTTGTCCGTTCTAAGCCCAGACACACTCGCACTCTCCCGCGGCACATCCGAATATTTATTTTATAAGTGGCTGGAAAATGTTCTCGGATTGGGATGAAACTTGGTGTGTGGTCTTATTATAGTGTAGACAGTCCGCCTGCCAAATTTCATCGCATTCGGAGTTCGTTTGATAGCCCAACGGATAAGTATGGCGGCATCGCTGCCGGTTTATTCGTCGGTCATTTTTGGTCTCCGAAAACCCCGCGGGCCTCTATCCCTTCTCTCCTCTCAGCCTGAGACCTCTCCTACACAGCCCACTACCTCTCATAGGCCCAACCTAACCCCCTCTCTCTACTGGTGTCATCCGATCGAGTTCAGAGGGCTCAAAAGACCCCTAAAACCCCCCTAACATAGCCCCTTACCTTATATAAGCAGCCCCATGTCCATTTTGGCCATCCCCTAGCCCCTAGGCCCTTCCCCTACCTCCAACCACCGAATCCCCCTAGAAATCCGTGCCTCTAGCCGCCTCCCGCTCAGTTTCCGGCGCCAGCCAACGCAACGCCGCCACTTGGCGCGCCCTGGTTGGCCAGCCGCCGGCCACCTATCGCCCCGGGCCAATGGCAGCGTGCCACCTGGCCCCGCGTCGCGTCCTCCCCGCCTCCCAGCCACGCTAGGCCCGCCGGGGCCCAGATCCAGCCGCACCAGGCTGCGATCGGGCCCCGACCTTCTACCGCCCTAGCGCCCGATCTCCTCCCGCTCCTCCCGCTCGCGCAGCTGCGCCCGAGCTACCGGCTAACTCCCGCTCCGCGAGCCGCCGCCAACGAGCGCCCTGCCGGATCTGCTCCACCCCCGAGCCTGCCTCCATCACCACCGCGTCGCCTCCCCTCGCTGTCACCCGCACCGAATGCCACCGCGCCACCGCCGCCGCCCCGCATCTCCGGCGAGTCGCCGCTCCGAACTCCACCTCCGGCGAGATCCTGCTGGGATTAGGGTCTCGCCGACCTCTCGTGGCTGGATCCGTCCGGTCCCGCGTCACGCCGGACCTCCTGCGCCTCGCCGTCCCATGTGCCTCGCCGGTCACCGCCTGCCCCGAGCTCCTCCTCCGCGTCACGTCGGACATGTCCGGAGGAGCCGGACATGTCCAACCTCCTCCTCGCCTTGTGCCACTACCATGTGGGCTCCAGCCACCGGACGAGTCCGGTCGGGCACGGACACGTCCACCCCGAGAGGTTGCTCATTTGTCTAAGTCCCTGTTCTGCTTAAAAATGTGTGCATGTTTGACATGTGTTAACTTTTTGTGTGGTGATCCAATTAGAGCATATGATATGTCAACATGTTCGTTGTGATATGCTCTACATGTTAGTTGCATTTGCATGCATGTAATTGTTCATATTGTTGTCTTAATCTTCGTTGCAAAACTGCTATGTTATGTTATTGTTAAGTCCTTGTGATCTGTCAACAATAGGTTAGCATGTTTGAGAGGTCACATCTTTGTGCATGTTGATCCAAATGGAGTGTATGACATGTCAAAATGTTCATTGTGAAGTGCTCCACATGATGGTGGCTGTTGCATTCATGTTAGGTGCCATATTGCCATGTTTATCTCTATTGAAAAAGTGCATGTGGTTGTTAAGTGCTGAAACTTGTTATGAGATGATGATTTGTCTTTTTCATATCTTAATGTGTGATTTTATTTGAGCTACATGTCAATATGTTTTAGAAGCACAAGCATGTCATCCTTGCTGTGGTGAAATCCACTTTTCATGATATGCCTTGTGATCTTTGCAAGAAGCTTGCAAAGTGACCTACTTGATATTGATGTTTTCTATGACTTGTGAAAAACTGCTAAGTCTGAAACTGTTATAACCTGATGCCATGTTTGCTTGATGCCCCACTCAGATCCATGCATGTTTTGGGATGTCCAATGATCATGTCTTGTTGTACATTTTATGCTCTATCCATCCATGCCCTTGTTTTCAAATATGACCTGTTGTAGCTTGTTGTTTTCATGCTCTCAAGTTGCTATAAAATGTTTTTGTCTCCCTGTTATCAGCAAGTTCAGTTTTTCCATGTCAATAGCTATTGTTCTATGCATGCTACGACCATGTGCTTGCCATGAGTGGCTTCATAAACATGTCTTCTTGCTGTTGGTTACATTCACTTGCCATGATATGCTGTGAGATGAGTTGCACAAGTTTGCAAACATGCCTACTTGTCGTTGTTGCTGCTATGTCTTGTTTATTTTCACAAAGTCTGTGAAATTATTATCTTTTGCAATCTTCCCATGATATTTTGAGCATTTCTAGTGGTGCTTTGTAGTAGCTCAGTGATCATGCTTGTAGTGCTTGACATGTACATGCTTGCCATTCCCTTTGTTGCCATGAAGTGTTATTGTATCATGTTGTTTTGATGTCAACTAAGTGCCATGTTGCTGTTTTGGACAGCTTGCTGTTATATCTTGTTTCATGTGTATGTGATGAACCGTTGCTCCGTTTTGAGAGTGTCCTACATGAAACTTGTGTGTTTTTGCATGTAGATGCATAAGAACGTGTTGTATACCTGTTTGGAGTGTGTTTGCTTGATGCTTGGATGCGTTTTGCATCAATGACATGCTTGACTTGTTTTGCTCATATCTTCTAGGCCGTAGCTCCGAATTAAATAAACTTTATATGTAACTTGACTAGAATTTCGAGTAGATCATCATGGTGCATGTTAACTTGCCGTTTAACAACTTTAACTTAAGGTTTTTTCAGATCTGGACCCATTTCGAAAATTGCATATGAGGACTTACCGAAATTGTTATATGTTGTTTTCCGGCCTCATTTAAACTTGCCTTGTTGTGTGTTCTTGTTGGCATCATCCCTTTCCATGTTTTGCATCATAAAGACTTGTATTGTATCATACTTCGTTGAGCATTATGTCATGTTCTTGTGTGGTGTGTTTACCGTGTTGTGTGCTTCTTCTTGCTAGTTCATATTACGTTGCGATCGTGAGGATTCATTCGACTACCCTTGGTTCACCTTCGTGGCTTCGTCTTCGTCTTCTTCATGGTCTCATTCTTCTTCCTTGCGGGATCTGAAGAAAGATGACCGTCTCCTTGGATACCTTTACTATCATTGCTATGCTAGTTGTCTCGGTGCTATCGCTATATGTCGCGCTACCTATCTTTTGTTGTCAACCTCTCCTTGTTGCCATGAAACCTCTAACCTTTGACACTTTCCCAGCAAACCGTTATTTGACTATGTTACACGCTTGCTCTGCCCCTCTTATAACTTTGTTAGTGCCAGGTGAAGATGAAGGTTGCTCCATTTTGGAACTTGTTGTTGGAACATCATAATATCTCTTAAATATATTAACACACCTATATACTTGGCATTGGGTTGAAGGCTTGGCCTTTTGCTCGGTGTTTTGTTCCACCCATGCCGCCTTGAGAACCGATAAACCAGTGTTATGTTCCTTGATTTTGTGTTCCTAACGCGGTTGGGTATATGGGGACCCCTTGAAAATTTGTCTTTGAATAAAACTCCAGCAGCAAGGCCCAACATTGGTTTTAATTTGCAACATAATAAAAACTTAATTAATTAATTGCATTGGGGGTCATGTCCCGGGGTTCTTAATTCTACATAATAGGGGGGGCAGTGCTGATGGTGTAGGTCCCAAACTAGAGCCACTTGCGGTGCCACCAAGTTATCTGGGGTCTTCGGTTGCTTTATGTTGTGCTCATCC
This sequence comes from Secale cereale, assembly GCA_902687465.1. Lineage (NCBI taxonomy): Eukaryota > Viridiplantae > Streptophyta > Magnoliopsida > Poales > Poaceae > Secale > Secale cereale. The sequence continues at coordinate 401,224,609 of LR738713.1, forward strand.
GGACATGGCCTGAGACGAGATACGCGCGGCTTCTATCAGGGTGTCGGCACGCCTGGAGGTCTTGCTGGACTTGTTTTACCATTATCAAAATGTCTTGTGCACCGGGATTCCGAGTCTCATCGGATTGTCCCTAAGATAAGGGGTAATACTTTTACTTCTGCTGATCGTGAGAGCTTGTCATGGGCTAAGTTGGGACACCCCTGTAGGGTTATAATCTTTCGAAAGCCAGGCCCACTGTTATGTGGCAGATTGGAATTTGTTAATGTCCGGTTGTAGAAAACTTGACAGAGGATCCGAAATAAAACACACTAACCGTGTGAGTAACTGTGACCGTCTCTTTTCATCTTGAGAAGAGAACACGGTGGGGTTATGTTTGTCTCGTAGGTAGTTCATGATCTTTAGCAATCATTACTAGTTTGCGACCATTTGCGTAGATGCTCATCTTATTCTTGTACTTGTAAGTTAGCCACCATATTATGCTTAGCCGGTGCTACAACCTCACAACTTAACCTCTCCTTACCCATTAAGCTTTGCTAGTCTTGATACCCATGGTTATGGGATTGCTGAGTCCTCGTGGCTCAGAGATACGACAACAATAGTTGCAGCTGCAGGTTTCCGATGACTTGACGTGAGAGCGATGTTCTTTGTGTTGGAGTTCTTTCTTCTTCTTCCTCGTCAGTCTTGGGTTAGGGTCCTGGTCGGCAGCATGGGATAGCAGATGGATGTCGTTGTGTTTTTCATGTTTTCATCGGTAGTCGGATGTCTTATATTGATGATGTTGTATTCATGTGAATTGTATGAATTGTTGTATCCCCCATGTATGTATGTAATGGTACGATGTAATGATATCCATCTTGCTAAGCGCCCGAAATGCGGTTGTGCCCCAATCATGAGTTCGTCACGTGATCGGGATAGAATCGCATCTTGGGCCTGACAGTTAGGTTGGATGAATAGTAATATCAGAGATAAAGGGGTTACCTTAGTCCAAGAACCTAGGGTTACAAAACCTTCCCGGCTTCGTCAGTGGACATAGAGTCCTGCACAATTATGCTATCTTTGTCTTACACGACTAGTCATCCATGGGTCTCCCTAAATGCGTCATGGACCGACCAATGTGGCACGGGACGGAACAAAATGAAGGGCCTCACCTTGACCCACCGGAGGTCACGCGGTGACACACCCTCTGCCCCCACGTCTCGTTATCTTCTCACACTCACACATACCAACACGGACACCACGCACACAAAAAATATGCTCCTGGTGCCTCTATCCACTCTCCCCTTGCATATACACACTCAAGGGAATCTCTCACCGTGACATCGTATTCATCTCTCTCTCTGGACCACTCTCATTTCTCGTGCTATCTCTCCCACGCCCCCCCCCTGCCGGCCCACTATCCATGCCTCTCTCGAATATGTAATACACACACATACCTCTCTAGGCCCTGCCAAATGCATCAACTACACATTCACACATGTTACATCACGTACCCCATTGATCTAAAAAGCCCTCTCTTCACGTCTATTTCGCATACAACATTCCTTTTGAATAAAGTGTGGCCAAAAAAATATTTTATAATTTCTACATATATACAACATTACAAAGTTGTATGGAGGAGTATGAACGCTTGCATTGCATGGTGCCCACAATGATATTTATTCCGCACTGTGAATTTGTATATTTTTATATTATATATAAAGTTAGTCATAGTAAAGAGAAATGAAGAGCATCTCTCTCTCCATCGCATACCCCCCCTCTATGCCCCTTTCACGTACGCACACAAACTATCTCCAGGTCCTCTAAAAGTAAGCCCCCAGCACATTCACGCATGTTTCATCTTTCTCTCGCGATATATACAATGACGATCATTGTATTTGAAGCGAAAGCACGATACGTACATTGGACTTCACAATCCACTCATTACGCTCACCATTTATGTTGTGTGGTTAATATACAGTCACGGGCTCACTGAACAACTCTGTATTGGCGCAAGACACGACTAGTTGACCAGTTAAATGCTCCACGTGGCACCTCTAGTGTTGCATCACATTTTCTCTCTACCATCGGGCCCACCTGTCGGCTTGTATCTACTCTACATCTACACTCTTATAAAATACTAGCAAGATGCCCATGCATTGCACGGAACATCAAGATGCATTTGTATGAGTAGTTTATCTTGTGGGAGAGAAGGATTAACAAGGGAAGGCCTTATTTGCAAGTGTGGAGAGGGGTGTGTGTATCTTTTTGCAAAATTGCCATAGTTTCCTTACAATCCGTCAGATATAGATCGGACATCCTATATTACAGGATGGCAGGCACACGATCATCACCGACTATGCTTTTTATAAGAGTAGGGATAAAATACGCTCTTATAAAAAAAGAATTGGTGATGATGGTGTGCTTGCTATCCTGCAATATAGGTCGTCTGATTTATATCGAACGGATAGGAAAGAAACTATGACAATTTTGAAAAAAGGTACCCACACACCACTCCACATTTGCAGATAAGGCCTTCCCTCGTTCATCCTTTTCTCTCACAAGATAAACTAGTCATACAAATGCATCTTGATGTTACGTGCAACGCACGGGCATCTTGCTAGTAGGAATGAAAACAAACAACAACAAAATATTGGACGGTGGTTCGAAGTCATGACCGCGGGCACAGCGGACAAGGTGGCCATGTATTGGTATGCTGAGCCGTATGTTTTAACACGCATGAGCTGGTGTGGTGATTATACACAGACGCACGCATGCACACGAACTGCATGCACGCAACACTCACACGAACACATGCACCCACGCACGCACACAACACTCACACGTACACACGCAGCCACGCACGCACGCAACACTCACACGCACACACGCATGCATGCATGCACACACATGTACACCACACGACCAACACACACTCTCACGCTCAAGTGCTCAACCTACACGTGCATGCGCACACATCAGGCCGTGATAGACAGATACACAACCAGGTGATTCCCGCGCACGGGGTGGAGTCTTGTCACGCCTACGTAAATTTGTGTTTATCTGACCTTTTCCCTATGCGAACTGACAGGTGGGACACACTAGGAACGTGTTCAATTTAACTAGTCAACATGGTACCACGTAGACTATTTGGCCGGTCAACAGAGTGCAATCCGATGCCGAACCGTGAGCAAGTGACCGTATAATCACCGCAAAATGTATATAGTGACCGTAATCAGCATATTCTGAAGTTCGGTGAACGTATTACGTTTTTCTCTCTGTAGGCCCTCCAAAACTACATCTCTACACATTCTCGCATTTTACATCTCACTGATGGTGGGGAACGTGGACCACGGCGTCCCGGCTCCACCTCCACTACACGGCGCTGGCCAGGGGCTCAGACGCGAGGATCCACGGCGCGAGCAGCCCCGCAGGGCCCCTGCACGCGACGAGGAGAGCTGCCAGGTGGTCCCGCATCCCCAGGCAGAAGCTCGCGGGCTCCCCGTTCCGCAGCACAAGAACCGCACACCACAGGAGGTCGTGACGCCTGTACCCCAGGAACCAGCACTGCAGGCGCAGGGGGCGCCTGCAATCATGAGCGTGGCTGGATATCGCGCCCTAGCTCCAGAGCTGCGGCGCCTTGTCTGGCCCGACAGGTTCAAGACGGATCTGCCTCCGCGCTACGATGGCACCGCTGACCCCGTCGAATTCCTCCAGCTCTACGAGATGAGCATCGAGGCATCCAACATCACCGAGCAGGTCATGGCGAACTGGTTCCCCATGGCACTCAAGGACGGCACTCGCTCCTGGCTCTCGAACCTTCTCACAGGATCCATCTCCTCCTAGGGGGAGCTTCCTGAGTGTTTCTTCACCAACTTCCAAGGTACCCACGACCGAGCCCTGGCGGCCGCGGATCTGAGCAGTGTAAAGCAGCAACCTGGGGAGACCCTGCAGAAGTACATCCAGCGTTTCAACACCGTGCGCCTCAGGATTCCCAGGGTCTCGAACGAGGCCATCATCTCGGCGTTTTCTGACGGTGTCCGCGACGTTTGGATGAGGGAGGAGCTCGCCATCCACGAGGACCTATGCACAACCCTCGAGATGTTCAACCTCGCGGCGAAGTGCGCCAGGGCACAGGAAGGCCGCCTCTCTCTCCTGGAGCTGCCTGAAGCGGAGGCTGACGACAAGAAGGACAAGGCCAAGGAAGCAAAGCGCAAGGGACCCGCCGTGCTGGCTGCGGAGCTAGAAGTGAAGCGTGGCTACGGCTACAATGACCCCCCTGAGACAACCGTCCGTACTACGTCTTCCACGATGTTTAGAGCCACAACACCAACGGCTGCCAAGAACTCAGGGCGATGCGTGACGGGCGCGTCGGGCAGCGTCCTGAGCGCAACAACCGCGGCTACGGCCGCGGAGGGGGCTGTGCTGGAGGATGCTGGGACGGCAGGAACTCGCGCCAATGATGGCGAGACCAACCTCATGAAGACCACTGGCAGGAGCAGCCTCGTGACGCCCCCTGGCGCGACCAGCCTCGTGAGGGTCATCCTCAGGGCAACTCGGACCTACATACGCTGCCACCTCCGCCAAGAAGGAATGACGATGACCGCCAGGGAGATGAAGCAGGGGGCTTTCAGGAGCCACGCGCAGTTGCATGCATCCTGGCAGGAGCCCACGCTCCGGCTTCCCACCGCATCTTCAAGCAGTTCGCTCGTGAGGTGAACGCGGCGCTCCCTAGGCCTGACGCCGCGCGCAACCTCAGGTGGACCAAGCAGGTCATCGCCTTCGACCCCAAGGACCAGCTCAAGTGCACCGCAACCCTAGGCACTCTCCCGATGCTTTGCACTTCGACCATCAGCAACGTCCTCGTGACCAAGACCCTCATCGACGGTGGAGCAGGGCTCAACGTCCTCTCCGTCCAGACCTTCGAGACGCTCCAAGTCCCCTACGATCAGCTGCACCCAACTAAATCATTCTACGGAGTCACAGATGGCTCCACACTCCCGATGGGGCAGGTCCGCCTCCCCGTCACCTTCGGAGATCGCGACAACTATCAGACCGAGCTCATCGACTTTGACGTCGCCAACATTCACCTCCCGTATATGCCATCCTAGCGTATCCGGCCCTCGCCAAGTTCACGTCGGCGACCCATCACGGCTACAACGTCCTCAAGATGCCCGGGAGTGGTGAGGTCATCGCGGTAGCCTGCAGCGAGAAGGAAGCAGTGCATTCCCTGGAGCGCTCCTAACAGACTGCAGCGGTCAAGAGCTCCGACAAAGATGGAGCCGTCTTCACCCTGCAGACCGCCCCAAGAAGAAGAAGCACCTGCCCGCAAACGGACCTCATGACGCAGGGGCTCCTGACGGCACCGCCTCGGGACCCGCGCCTACTGACGAGACGCCCTCCACCCTCGCATAGGGAGGCGCGCCCAGCGCCCCTCTCAGGACGGGCTCAGGGGCTCTCCTCTGGAGTGCCTCTGGTCTGACCAACGTCACGAGGGAGGTGTTCGGGCACCACCTACCAGCGTGTCTTGACACGCGTTTTTGTGATCCCAGCGTGAGCCATACAGTGCTGGGGGCTCAGGACTACATCGACCAGGCTACCGACGAACTTCAATATGCAAGGCTCATACGCGGTGGGCGCAACCGCACGGCACCAAGCTCACCTACCCGCAACCCAAGCAACCAATTGCGAATCTGCATCAACATCGCAGGCCTCAACCGAGCCGCTTCTCTGGAGCCCTTCTGGCCGACGACTGTTGGCTGGAGGAGGACTCTCCCCTGCAGTTACATTCCCACACTCTTTGGCTTCCGCAACGCAGCTGCCATGTTCCAGTACCTCACGCTGGAGGCTTTGGGGGATCAGGAGGCTCAGTGGCAGGCGGTCCTGATGGAGCAGGAGCCGGACCCCCATGACCATTGAGGGCCTCCAGAGCCCCTCGACCTCAGGAGCCCGGTGATCCTCAGGAGCGACTGCATGATGGCTTCTCGCCCCTCGTTGGTTACCCCAAGTGGAAGGTTTGAGATGCAGTGTAGCGGAAGTTTTCCCTTGGCAAAGATACCAAGGATCGATTTCCCTGAGACTCCCAGTTTCAACAAGAAGGTGTCAACTACTAACGGCGCCAGATATTAGCAATCAACGTGGACCTACACACAGATACAAATAACTTTGCTCCCAACGAGTACAGAGAGGTTGTCAATCCCTCCGGCCTTGTAGTTTACAAAGGATCAAACGCAAGTGATAGTAGTGATAGGTAATGCTGCAAATAGTAAGTAAAAGCGTAAAGTAAATAGCGGCTGTGATCGATGATGGTAATATGGACCGGGGTCCCATGATGTTCACTAGTGATGTCTCTCTCCCAAAAGACGATAAAACAGCTATGTGAGGTAAACGAATTACAGCTGGGCAATTGACAGAATTATGTGCGCAAGCCAATGCTAACTATGTTACAAGAAAGGTAGAGGTTCAAAGCATGGGCGGTACGCCAAGGCAAGTAGACCGAAATCCATCTGCATCTACTACTAATCATCCACCTTGAGATATCTATCCAGAAGATCTCGCTGGTATTAAGTTGCGAGTCCCACCCATAGTGTAAACTCAAAGCAACAGACAACTGCATTAAAAGAACTTTGCGTAAAGTAAACAATCCTTGCACCCGCGGGCACAAGCACCGTTGTTGTCCCCCTTGTGGCAACAGCACATCCCCTAGACTCATGTTTCTGTCACTCAAGCTAGTCATCGAGGGGCATGAACCCACAATCTACTACTTGGCCAAAGCAGTAAATAACAACGGGGAACATGCAAGAATTACTTACGAACATAAATATAAAAGAGGTAGATCAAATATATTACTCAAACACAATCTGAACATAATCTCACAATCCATCGGATCCCAGCAAACTCATCATAGCAACAGCATAAGGATTACATATGTGCCTCGATCATGTAGGGCAGCTCACGAGGACTAATTAGTGAAGCACAAGAACGGGAGGAGAACATCACATAGCTACTGGTCATGGACCCATGGTCCAAGGGAGACTACTCACAACTCATCCAGGAGGTGTCCATGGTGGTGGAGAAGCTCCCGGTGGTGATCCTCCCCTCCGGCAGGGTGCCGGGAAGAGTTATCCTGGTGCTCCCGATCTTGGAAGCGGCGGCGGCGGCGGAACAGAGATGAGATCGCGAAAAAGGGTTCCCTTCTCGAGGGTTTCGGGACGCGATATAAATATATGCCAAAGGGGGGCATCAGCGGAGGCTCGGGGGGCCCAGGCGCCCCCCCCGGCGCAGCCAGGGGGGCCGCGCCACCAGGGCGCCTGGAGCCCTGGTGGCCCCCCTCCAGCTGTACTTTGGCTGCTGGGAAGCTTCTGGAACGCTGATTTTTTATATAATTTTTCCGGGATTTTTCTGGCAGTTCTCGTAATGGGAAAACCTGAAATACAAAAACAGCAGAAAACAGAAACTGGCACTGGGGTGCACTGAGTTAATAGGTTAGTCCAAATATGATCAAAAGTGTATGGAAGTGTATAAATATCATAGCAATATCACCCAAAAGAGGCATGGAGCAAGCAGAAATTATAGATACGTTTTGGACGTATCAACATCCCCAAGCTTAATTCCTGCTCGTCCTCGAGTAGGTAAATGATAACAAGAATAATTTCTGTGGTGACATGCTATTAACCATATAGGACTTTTCATAGTCATATGACAAAAGCTTATTGAGACAATGAATCTGTAGTAATTAGGTTGCCTCATGAGAAAATCACAAAAAACTGAAAGTTTTACAATATGGTATTGAAACATCAAATAGATTTGTAATGAGCATGGTGTGCAAATATGATAAAGTGATATCTCGCTTGCCCCCTTTAGTGAAGCAAAACATAAATGCAGGGGCACCTCCAAGGTTTAAGTGATGACTAGATACAATGATTTCAAAATAAACGATATCATAATCATGCAAAAGACAATGCTACTTTGGGACCATGCACATTACACTCAGAATGACAATCATGCTCTCAGTAGTTGGTGCTTTAAAAGAAGGTGGAGACTCTCGAACCGTGGCTTTTGTAGGCAAGGTTGAAAACCCGTAGTCGGAAACAAAGACAAAACATGTACCAGAGCTCTTGGTTTTAAAACAGAGGTAATAATTATTTTTTTCTTAGATCATGCAAGTTTCGTCAACGAATGCTAGCAGATAACTCAATTACTTTTTGAGATGGACAAGTTTCAAGGAACGGCTCCCGAATGAGGATGATCACATCCTCTTAATCTCCTTTGTTTATCACTGCCAAAGTTTTCTGATTTCTCATGAACAAAGCGTGAAGGAGGGTTTGTTTGTTATATTAATTTTGAGCCGGGCGCACTCAATGCCAGTTCCTTCTCGTATTATGGGTTTGCACATTATACATGCAATCCCGGGGTGAAGCTTGTCCAACTTAAAAAGATCATGAATTAACTACTACTTCCTCATGGACTTAAAACAGAGGCACAAAATAGGAATGCATTTTTTCTTTTCTTTTTGAATAATTTTGAGATGGTACATGAAAGTCTTCGTTAGGAATGGCAGGTAAATACCATGTAGGAAGGTATGGTGGACGCATATGGCATAACTGGTTTAAAGGAATTTGGATGCACAAGCAGTCATTCCGCTTAGTACAGGTGGAGGTTAGCAAAAGACTGGGAGCGACCAACTAAGAGACCAATGACGGTCATAATCATGCAGAGCGACAAAGCAACATTGAATCAGGCATGGTAGTTATATCGCTACTCAGAAACAAAAGATCATCAAGGCTTGACAGACTTTCTTTACAGTCTTAAATATGCGTGAGCATACGCCAAGTCAATCAAAATAAATTCTTGAAGGAAGATATTACTAAACCATACCACATAATAGGCAAACAAATCATGTTGGTACTCCAATAACACATCGGAAACCCCCAAACTATTTGAGACTAACCATAAGAAAACATGAATTACTAAGCACCATTATGCACGTAGCATCTTTATCATAGACATACCAACCAATGCAACGGAAGCAAACTCTCTTAATAAGATAATCATGATAAATAAAGAGAGTTCAAGCAACCAACTAAACAAAACCTCTTTATAAAGATAAGCATGAAAACTAAAAGCTAAGCATGATAGTAGCTATTGAAAGACAAAGAACACACACAGCAAAGATAGACATGAAAATTCTATGTTGTGTTCTAGCTAGAAGTGGAGCGTGTTTCTCTCCCACATAAAGAAAGCTGAGTTCCGACTCGTTATGAAAAGCTAAAAAAACTAAAAAGGAAAACTAAAGCAAGACGCTCCAAGCATAGCACATAACACATGAAGTGATAAAAATATAGTGGAACGAAAGACGAACTGATAATGTTGATGGAGAAGGGGATGCACGGGGGCATCCCCAAGCTTAGACGCTTGAGTCTCCTTGAATATTTCTTGGGGTGCATGGGGGCATCCCCAAGCTTGAGCGCTTGACACTCCTGAATCTTTTTATCATCTTCCCTCGCACACTTGAAAACTCCCTTCATACTTAACTCATCATAATCTGATTAGCGAGGTTAGTACCCTTAATAAAATAATTGTTCCTTGCTGGAAATAAGGATATTCTTGAAGATCTACTGTTTCTCAAGATTGAGAAAAGGTTTTTGCAAAGAAAAAGCAAGCTCTAGGTTTGCAAAATGAAGGAAAGGCAAAACATGATAGAATCTGTGAAAAACAGAACAGCAGATAGTAAATGATTTTTTCGGGGCACTTCTGCAACTCTAATCAAACAACTCAAAACATACGCACGAAAGACAATTATATAGAGCATGCTGTCGAAAAACTTCAGACCAAAAAGATGATCTGGTGATTTTATACGAATTTTTCGATCCAAGGACAGAATCTGTTTTCTGGACAGCACGTCACAACTTTTGAACTTTCTTGCAATCAGAGGCTACACTTGGCACAAAATTGAAAAGCAAATACACAATGATGCTGCTACTGTAGTAAACAACATCATGACACAACAAAAGCAAAATAAAATTTTATTCATGTGGGCTGCCTCCCAAAAGCGCTTTCTTTTATGCCTTTAAGCTAGGCATAATGCATAGAGATCAAGTCTTATCAAGAGTAAAAGAATAGCTAGCCCGTATAACGGACTCAAAAGGTAACTTAATCTTCTTTCGAGGGAAGTGTTCCATCCCTTTCTTGAGAGGAAACTGGAATTTTATATTCCCCTCTTTCATGTCAATGATAGCACCAACGGTGCGTAGAAAAGGACGTCCCAAAATAATTGGACACGAAGGTTCACATTCAATGTCCATAATAGTAAAATCAACAGGAACGTAATTGTCATTGACAATGATAAGAACATCGTCGATCCTCCCCAAAGGTTTCTTTATGGAAGAATCAACGAGACGAACACCAAAAGAACAAGAATCAAAAGGTTTCAATTTAAGCATATCATATATTCTTTTGGGCATAACAGAGGTACTAGCACCAACATCACATAAAGCATAGCAAGAGAAGTTATTCAACTTAATTTTAATCATAGGATCCCAACCACCTTCTAGCTTTCTAGGTATGGAGGCTTCTACTCTAAGTTTCTCCTCCCTAGCTTTGATGAGAGCATTAGTGATATGCTCTGTGAAGGCAAGGTTAAGCGTGCTAGTGCGGGGATCTCTAGACATCTTGTGAAGGAAATCAATAACTTCGGTAAGAGTGCAATTATCAAAATCAAGGTCACTACTATCAAGTAAGGTGGTAGTGGTGTCCTTTAGGTTCACTTGTTTGGTAGTTTCTATAGTCATAGCATCACCATTAATAGGTCCAATGGGACTAGGAGTGCATTGGGTGCTAAGAGTTTGGATATCATCAACAACTTGGATAGTAGCAACAGTGTGGTGGGTAGGAAGGTTCTTAATTCTATCTTCTTCCTCCCTTTCTCTAGCCCATCTCTCTTTTAGTTTAGCCAACATCCTAATGTTTTCATTAATTTGCACTTGAATAGCATTCATAGGAGTGACCTTCTCTCCTCAAGAGGAGAAGTTCTAATTTTAAGCAATTCTACCTCATTGGCTAAATTGTCTACCTTCAAAGAGAGATCATCTAGTTTGTTTAGTTTTTCTCCTACACTCTTATTAAAGGCTTTTTGGGTAGAGATGAAATATTTAAGCATAATCTCTAGTTTAGTAGTGGAGTTCTTGGTGATAGGATAAGCATTGTTGTTCCCATAAGAATTAGAGGGGAACGGTCTAGGATTGCTACCAAAGTTACTCCGATAAGCATTGTTATTAAAATTGTTTCTAGAGATAAAGTTCACATCTACTTGTTCTTGAGCAATCAAAGAATTTAAAGGAACATCACAAGGATCAACAGAAGATTGCTTCGAAAGTAGAGACATGATCAAGTCAACTTTTTCATTTAGGGAGGAAATCTCCTCGACAGAGTTTATCTTCCTACCTGTTGGAGCGCGTTCGGTGTGCCATTGGGAATAGTTGGTCATCATCTCATCGAGAAGCTTTGTGCCAGCACCAAGTGTAGTTGACATAAAGGTTCCTCCCGCGGCTGAATCTAACAAGTTCCGCGAGGTAAAGTTCAAGCCTGCATAAAAAGTTTGGATAACCATCCAAGTAGTCAAACCGTGAGTAGGGAAGTTCTTGATAAGAGATTTCATACGTTCCCAAGCTTGGGCAACGTGTTCATTATCCAATTGTTTAAAATTCATTATGTTACTTCTTAGTTGGATAATTTTAGCAGGTGGATAGTATTTTCCAATAAAAGCATCTTTGCACTTGTCCCATGAATCTATGCTATTTCTAGGTAGAGACTGAAACCAAATTTTAGCTCCCCCTCTCAAGGAGAAAGGAAAAAGCTTAAGCTTAACAATATTACCATCTATTTCTTGGTACTTTTGCATATCACAAAGTTCAACAAAATTGTTCAAGTGTAAAGCAGCATCATCTCCAGCACCGGAGAATTGATCTATCATAACTAAGTTCAGTAAAGCAGGTTTAATTTCATATGAAGGTGCTGAAGTGGCAGGTGTAGTGATAGGTGTGCAGATAAAGTCATCGTTGTTGTGACTAGTGAAGTCACACAACTTGGTGTTCTCGGTGGAACCCATAGTAGCAAGCAAGCAAGATAACTATTTTTGTGATTTTCGATAAAAGATACTAAGGCAAAAAAACTGAAAGCTAAACTAACAAGACTAAAAGCAAAGGTAAAAGATAGCGTGCAAGTCCCCTATCCTGAAGAGTGTAGTCCCCGGCAACGGCACCAGAAAACTTTGCTTGATGTCTTCTCGCCCCTCGTTGGTTACCCCAAGTGGAAGGTTTGAGATGCAGTGTAGCGGAAGTTTTCCCTTGGCAAAGATACCAAGGATCGATTTCCCTGAGACTCCCAGTTTCAACAAGAAGGTGTCAACTGCTAACGGCGCCCGATATTAGCAATCAACATGGACCTGCACACAGATACAAATAACTTTGCTCCCAACGAGTACAGAGAGGTTGTCAATCCCTCCGGCCTTGTAGTTTACAAAGGATCAAACGCAAGTGATAGTAGTGATAGGTAATGCTGCAAATAGTAAGTAAAAGCGTAAAGTAAATAGCGGATGTGATCGATGATGGTAATATGGACTGGGGTCCCATGATGTTCACTAGTGATGTCTCTCTCCCAAAAGACGATAAAACAACTATGTGAGGTAAACGAATTACAGCTAGGCAATTGACAGAATTATGTGCGCAAACCAATGCTAACTATGTTACAAGAAAGGTAGAGGTTCAAAGCATGGGCGGTACGCCAAGGCAAGTAGACCGAAATCCATCTGCATCTACTACTAATCATCCACCTTGAGATATCTATCCAGAACATCTCGCTCGTATTAAGTTGCGAGTCCCACCCATAGTGTAAACTCAAAGCAACAGACAACTGCATTAAAAGAATTTTGCGTAAAGTAAACAATCCTTGCACCCGCGGGCACAAGCACCGTTGTTTTCCCCCTTGTGGCAACATCACATCCCCTAGACTCATGTTTCTGTCACTCAAGCTAGTCATCGAGGGGCATGAACCGACAATCAAGCATAACGTTCCCTCTTGGAGTCACTACCTACTACTTGGCCAAAGCAGTAAATAACAACGGGGAACATGCAAGAATTACTTACGAACATAAATATAAAAGAGGTAGATCAAATATATTACTCAAACACAATCAGAACATAATCTCACAATCCATCGGATCCCAGCAAACTCATCATAGCAACAGCATAAGGATTACATATGTGCCTCGATCATGTAGGGCAGCTCACGAGGACTAATTAGTGAAGCACAAGAACGGGAGGAGAACATCAAATAGCTACTGGTCATGGACCCATGGTCCAAGGGAGACTACTCACAACTCATCCGGGAGGCGTCCATGGTGGTGGAGAAGCTCCCGGTGGTGATCCTCCCCTCCGGCAGGGTGCCGGGAAGAGTTCTCTTGGTGCTCCCGATCTTGGAAGTGGCAGCGGTGGCGGAACAGAGATGAGATCGTGAAAAAGGGTTCCTGTCTCGAGGGTTTCGGGACGTGATATAAATATATGCCAAAGGGGGGCATCAGCGGAGGCTCGGGGGGGCCAGGCGCCCCCCCCCCCCCCGGCGCGGCCAGGGGGGCCGCGCCACCAGGGCGCCTGGAGCCCTGGTGGGCCCCCTCCGGCTGTACTTTGGCTGCTGGGAAGCTTCTGGAACGCTGATTTTTTATATAATTTTTCCTGGATTTTTCTGGCAGTTCTCGTAATGGGAAAACCTGAAATAAAAAAAACAGTTGAAAACGGAAACTGGCACTGGGGTGCACTGAGTTAATAGGTTAGTCCAAATATGATCAAAAGTGTATGGAAGTGTATAAATATCATAGCAATATCACCCAAAAGAGGCATGGAGCAAGCAGAAATTATAGATACGTTTTGGACGTATCAGCGACCCGCATGACTCGCGTCTTCGGCTACCCCAACTCTTCTTCGATGACCTGTATCAGGTGATGTCTCAGGTATTCAATCGAGGGTGCCCCCGGGCTACATCATCCTTGAGCTGTCGGGGGCTCACCCCCATAGCAGCCCTCGAGCTGCTGGGGGCTCAGCCCCCACAACTGTCTCTTTTGTGCATAAATCAAGACTAGTTGTTTCTCCCTAGTTACATTATCTATATGTTTGGTGTCCTCACCGCCACTAAGGTCACGAGCCCTTGCGAGCCCGCCTGCGACCGCCCCATGATTAAGGACTGGCACGGCGTCTGTGCTCGGGTCCGTCCCTGCAGCGTTGCTAAATCCAAGGGCTGAGCTCTGTCTCACGAGCCATTCCCATGACGTCACCTCCCGTGGTCCTTGGTGCCTTGTTCTCGCATGGGCTAATCGTGGATAGGTAAGTGGGGGCCCGTGGCAGGTGCCTCGCTCACGCGGGAACCGCGCGCCAGTTGTCTTTCTTTTGGACTGTTGCATGCGAAGACTGGGCACGGTGTTTGTGCTCGGGTCCGTCCCTACAGCGTCGATAAATCCAGCGGCTGAGCTCTGTCTTACGGACAGGTCCTGCTAACGTCACCTCCTGGGGTCGTTGGTGCTGCGGCCTTCTCATGCGATGCCCTCTAGAGATGCACTCGGCACAGGTCGACACAACGCATCCCTTTTCACATTTTGTAGAAGAAGACTCAGGCGCAACCCGCCTTAGGGTAGGGTCTCGTGGGTGATGCGTAAGCTCACGTGAACTTCCTCAGAGTCGTTCAGCTTGTCCTGAGGAGGGCCCATATACACCTTGGCTGTCCTGCCGTGCAAGCCACGTGTCAGGACGGGGTTGTACACGCCCCGGAGTCTCTCCAAGTGGGAGGCTCCCTCCCACGGTCAAGTGGAAGTAACATGCTCCGCGCTGGCAGAACCAACCGAGGAGCGGTTTTGCCCACAAACCAATGGAAGCACCAAGCTCCGCGTTGGCTGCTACGACCGAGGCGCGGTCATGCCCACACTTCGCGCAAGTGTGGTAGCTCTATTCTCCGCGCTAGTTATAAACAACTGAGGGTGGCCCCCAGCAGTCGCACCAACCTCAGGGAGCTTTTCAGCTCACGACGCTCACAACTTCTCCTTGGATGGGTGTCGTGAGGGGGGCTAGTCACGGGGGCTATGCTCAGGTCACGCCTAGCAAACGCCACCCTACCAGGTGCCTAGACACCTAGCTTTCTTGTGCCCCCATCCTAGGAGAAGGTTCATGAGCACCGATCCGGAGGAACGCCTCCACCAGCCCCTTGACCTACTCCTCCAGGGCCTTGGCAGCCGCGTCCTCTATGCTCGCGGTCACGGGCTCGGACAGCGAGGCCATGTCAAGGGTGGGGTCGCGGAGCCAGAGGTGGCCGCACGCCCGCGTTAGGGCCAAGGTAAGGAGCGCGCGACTCTCGATGTCTGCTAACTGGCCAATCACGGCCGCAACCTCATGCAGGGCCTTCATGAGCGCAGCAAGGAGCCCGGCGGAGCCATCCTTCGGGGTGGCCAGCGGCTCCTCAAACCCTTCCCCGTAGGCAATTTGCAGCGCTGTGCGGGCCTCGAGCTCGAAGGTGGCGAGGGCCTCGCGACCCACTGCTGCCGAGGCCGCGAGGGCGTCCTCCTTGGTCCTCAGCTCGGAGTCGCGCGCAGCTTGGGTCGCCTTCGCCTGCTCGGCCTCAGCCTTCAGCTTCTCTAGGCTTGCGCGATCAACGAGCTGCTCCTGCTGCAGCCAAGACGTCTCAGCCTTCTGGGCCTCGAGCCCCTTCTCCAATCTTTGGAGCTCCACGGCGCGCCTGGTGCCTTCCTCGCGAAGGGCCTTCAGCTTGCTCTCCACCTCGTGGCAGCGCTTCTCGAAGCATGCTACGTCGTCTCGCGCGGCGTCGCGTGCCCACGCGGCTGCCGCGGCCTCATCCTGACCCTTGGCGGCGGCCGCTGAGGCTTGGCTCCAGGAGGCCCGCGCAGACTCGTCTGCCAAGAGCCACCCAAAGATCAGGCCCATGCGTCCTTCCATCGTGCGGCCATCACCACCCAGAAGATCGGCGCGGAGCCGACCCAGCGCAGTGGAAGCGGCCTCTAGGGTCTCTGGGCCAGGCTGCACTGGCTGGTGGATGGGTGCCACCACGATCGCCTGCTGGACCAGGGGCTCTGGGGCTCCGGCTCCCCTCGCTGGGGCAGAGGGAGCAGGAGCCACCGCGGCCTCGCAAGCAGCGACAACGCCCACAAGTGACACCGCCACCACATGCTCGGCAGCCGGGCTGGCCGAGGCGCACAAGGCTACGGCACCCTTCTCCACGGTGACAGCAGCAACAGGTGGAGCGGGGCACCGCGACGTGGCCTCCCCCTTCGCCTTCTTCATCACGCCACCCAGGCTGCTGCGCCAAGAGAAATACGTCAGGAACACAGCGATCAAGAAATAACCGAAAACTGCACACTTACCCATCGGAGGCAAGGCGCGCCCTCCTCTTCAAGAGCAGGCCGGCCGCGGCCGTCGACACCACGGGCGCGCCAGCAGTCCGGATACTGGCAAGGCGCGAGGCCACGGACTTGGGCGCGGTTGCGTCCACTGGCTTTGTTGGCGCGGGGCTCCTCGGCGGGGTCGCCGCATCTTTCCCTCCGGACGCAGCGCGCCCGGATCGACGCGGAGTGGTTGCCTGGGGCCGCCCAGCAGCGTCTGCACTCGGTGCCACTTCCTCGGCACACGCCTCGGAGGTTTCCTCCTCGTCAACCCAGCCGCCATCGCCCAGGGTCTCCTCTGAGTCCTCCTCCTTGTCGCTCCCCTCCTCGACACCAGAGGACACGTCGACCATGGGCGGAGCACGCACGGGCACCCCGATGCCTGACACGGCCTTCAGCAGCTCGGGCTTGTCAGGATGGCGGTACAGCGGCAGATGGGCCCCTGAGAGGTCCTCAGGAACTATCCCTAGGAGAGCGTCAGCAGCGAGTGAATGCATTGGGCATCCAGATAGACCCACCTCTTCCGGTGGGTGTCTATCTTCTTCCCGACTGTCATCAGCCTGCAGCCCTGGCGCTGGAAGATGAAGGAGACGCAGCCCGGGCACGGACCCTCGTCATACTGCCGCATGGAGAAGAAGTGGCGGAAGAGGGCGACAGTCGGTTTCACCCCCACACAGGCCTCGTAGTAAAAGGTGAAGAGCGACGGGACGAAGATGGAGCGAGGCTGGATGTGGAGGGCGTGCACCTGGTAGTGATTCAGGATGGCATAGAAGAACTGCGAGAAGGGTGGCACGAGCCCAACGGAGATGATGTGGAGGAAGAAGGGGTAGCAAGACTTCGGCAAGTTCTGCACCGTGATGGACCCAACCCAAATCTTCGCCGGGCCATGCTCGTTATGGTCGCTCGACAAGAAATACTAGACCTCCGCGTAGTCCTCCTCGGTGATGGTGGAGTCCTCGAGCGCCGCCTTGGGGGAGGAAGCAGATTCGGACGCCTACGCGGCACCCTTGCCTTTCTTCAGCATTGCTGGAGGCGGTGGAGGATGCAGGTGATTTGGGAAGGCTGGGGGCGAAGGAGAAGGGGATCTGAGCAGGAATGAAAGGAAGCGATAACCCCTTTGCAGCGAAGACAGACCATTTTTGTCAAGTCGCACGATCACCAAGACTGCGTAGGGAAAGAAGTCGCCCACGTCCCATCCGAACGTCGCACGCCAGCCTGGACCGCAGTCTTTTGGGCCCCGCGGCATTTCGTCCTCGACTAAGTCTTCGCCCCGAAGCCAACTCCGCGCGCGCCTTGGGCCCGGGGGCTACTATCGGCGTCCTGGCAACCAGGGTACCCAGACTTGCCTACCTGCGGCCCACGACGCGCACCTACTATGGCCTGGTACGGCCCAGCTAATCGACCAGCTGCTCAAGACCCTTGCGAGGGGGCTAAGCCTCATGAGGAGAACGACACCAAGACCCTCTCAGGAGCGGCCTGGGCTAGGCTGCTCCGAAGGGGCGGAGAACTCAAGGCCAAGCCTGCCTCAGGAGGAGGCAGTGACGCACCGCGCCACCGGGTGCCAGGGCGTGCCAGCGGCGCAGTTGCCATTTTGGTGCAAAGGGGACAACGCAGGCGCAGGTTCCCGAGGAGAGAGACAAAGGTATCCCCTTCAGTGCAACAAGACCGAAGACCGCAAGGACGACAGGGAGGATGTCACCACCGAGCCCACCACCACGTCATCGTCTGACCTCTTTGCAGGCGAAGACCGCTTTTGTCAGGATCGGAACGTCCCTGTGTTCCCGCTCAAAATGGCCGTTGTGGGATCCCTTCCCACCTAAACATTTCGAGGGAAGAGGACCTTGACCGCCTATATAAGTAGCTAGGGTTTCCACTATGGAGGCAAGCTGGTCAAATTGGATCTTGGCTGGATCGACCTCATCTCCAACACCCCACGTTCAAGGAACAAGAACACTTGCCTCCTGACCCTCTTGAGCTCTCCTCCTGAGCTCAAGAACCACTATACTTGTTCATACTCAAGGCCCTCCTGAGGCTAATCCACTAAAGCAAGACGTAGGGTTTTACACCGCAAGGTGGCCTGAACCTAGGTAAACTCGTGTGTTCTTTTACTTGTTGCTTGCTCGAATCTCCGCACCGGGCGAGGGCGTGGCGCTAGGTAGACGTGAGCGGGAGAGATCTTTGTTCACGCCCCTGTGTTCGAACTTCTTTTGGTTTGCGGAACCCGTAATCTGACAAACATGTTGTTTAGTATTTTCCTATGAGAACATCACCTGTTATATATGCTGATTTGTGTTTGGTGATTGTTTGATGACTATAACATGATGCATTTTTGTTTAGTTGTACTCGTATTTAGTTGTGAAACTTGAATTTGATGACTATAATATTGCTCGACGTCTTGGAATGAGAACAAAGCTGACCCTACAGGGCCTCTGCTAATTTATTTATTTATTGCCAAAAGGGCCTCTGCTATTTATTTATTTATTTATGAGCAAATGGGGATACCCCCTGATTTCCGTTAATAGAAATCATTAGATGTTCACAACACTACGCCCAGCCAGCTACATAGGTTTCATTCATTACTAGTTTCGGCAAAGTGCTCATGTCATAGCCACTAAATACATCACGAGTGCTACATACATTGCAAATAAAGAGACAATAATCCTACAGAGCACATCGATTTTGCCTATTATCTTCACAAGCTCTTTCATCTCCTCATTGCTGTCAAGGCCGTTCAGCAGCTGTTGCTTGGCCATGATCAGAGGAACTACATCTTTAACCTTCTGCTCTGCATCTTCCTCTTCTGTCGTTCCTTCAGTTACTTGTCCAACACCCCAACCTGCTGGTGTTGGGATTCCTCGGCTAACTAAATAATCAGCATAGTTGCACTCCCCCACATCAGCAACTTCCCAGACATACAAATCACACTAATCTTCCCTTTTCTGCACGAATCAAATTGGAAGATCATCAACCAAACTATTAAAAAATCAGCAACTGGAAGCAACAGAACAACACTTAAACATATTATTGCCCCTTGATTCGGGCATTTGTAGAATACCCGACCAGGGTTGAGGCTTGGTGTTGAGACGCGGTGTATGACTTTGCTTGATTTGCAGTAGTGGCACCACACCAACGGCAGCGGGTTGCGATGACCAACCGGCTGCGGTGCGCGTGCTGGCGGGGGTGTGATGAGACCCACAGGTGATGGTACGGGTGGCGACTTGGCGCATATTTGGTTGTTGCCTGCTGAAGAGCAGGTGGACGAGCAGCCAGCAGACATGGTTGTTGCAGACAGAGCTTCTGATGCTAGGCAGAGTAAGTAGAGAAGAGGAGAAGTGAACGTTGGATATGTCTGTTTCATTACTTGCAGAGTAGCATAGCACCATATATAGTCATAGTCTAGGTTTGGATTCGAACCAGCTATAGGAGCACGTCTCTCTTTTTTCTAAAACTCAGCAACGTCTCTTTACTGGTACACTAGCTTGTTCTGTACGCCTTCTCAAGTCTTTGATTCCTCCACCTGACATCTGGGACCCACCGAAAGGGCCTCCGTATTTCGCTAAAAAAACGTGCCCCCCGCTGACAGGTCAGACCCACCAGCTATCTTTGCACGAAAGGAAGTGCCTCCTTATTACGCACAAAAAATGAATACTCCCCTGCCAGCTGGAACCCAACATCATGGGAGGCTGACTTGTGGGCCTACCAAGTTGGCGAAGATGGAGGGCTTTGTCAAGTTAGTCAATATGAACGATTCTAGCTCCACTTACCGTACAATGTTCATCCAACGGCAGTAGTGCTTCTTCAACCTCTGGTCTTCTTGCTCCAGCCACCCAAACCAACGCCGGTTGTGCCGCGTGCTCCTGCCTCCCGTGGCCGGCTATGATGCCGCTGAGGCCTCACCGCCCCCTACTACTCCCACCACTGGCCATGGCATCCCTCTACTCACCCACACCCCCTATTATTCTGTGGCGACGGCAGCCTCACACCGCAGCCAAAGCAGTAAACCCTCGTACTCCTCTCCGCGTGGGCATCCACTGCCACGTCTTCCCCAGCTCCGCATCGTCCCCTTCCTAGGCCTTGCCGTCGCCCACCACCTTGGTGGTCTTGGTGCGGCGTGGTCAATCTGGTCAATGACCAACTTCCATCGGAAGAGTACTGTACGTGGAGAGGCCGATGGCTGGGTCCACGGCCACAGCCTAGTTTTTTTGTGATTTGCCAAATAAGTCGCTTTGTCAGGCCTATTGGGCTGCAAATCTTTCAAGACGAGGAGAGCTTCATTCGGCTGGCCGAGAAAATGGCCTATCAATAATGAGAAATGGGCTGTACATTTTTAAAACACATCTAACCGGCAATTAGTTTCAAATATCTTTTTTCATTTCGAGATTTTAAATTGCATTGATTTTTATGCGTGGACAGTTTGTTGGATTATATTGATATGCATTTATTTTTTAAATCAGTTTGAATGTGACTCGAAATTTCGGGATTAAAAACAGTTCGGACCGCACCGAAATATGCAAAATATCATATAATTTTTTAACCATGGCCACAATATGGGCTGTAATGCTAACAAAAAGAATATGGGCTCCAAAAAAAACCTTAAGAATTAGCAAATGGGCTATAAATTATTAGAAATAATGGAAGATGGGATGTATGATGTTTTCCACAGATTTGAGGACTTCCTAAAAAAAGGTTGACGCACAAGCAGTGACTGTTGGATGTCCATCCAACGGCCGTCGTGCTTCTTTAATCTCTACTCTTCCAGCTCCAGCCGCTCAAACAAGCGCCGGCGGGACTGCCTGCTCCTTTCTCCCCGTGGCCGGCTGTGCTACCACGCAGGCCTCACCGCCCCACCGTACTCACATCGCTGGCCTAGCCATCCCTCTACTCACCCACACCTGCTGTTATTCTCCGGCGACGGCAGACGAACCAGTAAACGCTCGTACAGTTGTACTCCCCTCCACGTGGGAAACAACGACCGAGTCTTCCCTGCGTCCGTGTCGTTCCCTTCCTAGGCCTCTCCGTCGTCCACCGCCTTGGTGCTCTCGGCGCAGCATGGTCAATCTGGTCAACGATCGACTTCCATCGGAAGAGTACTGTACGTGGAGAGGTTGACGGCTGGGTCCACGGCAGCAGCAAGGAAGTGCCTCCTTACTTCGCGGAAAATAATTATTCCTCCACCTGACAGCGGGACCCACCAGACTGGCCACCGTATTTGGTGACAAAAAAATTCCCCCCTGACTGCTGGGACCCACCGGACAGGCCACCGTATTTCGCGAAAAAACGTTCCCCCCGCTGTCAGCTCGGACCCACCGGAAGTGCCTCCGTATTACGCACTAAAAAATGAATACTCCCCCTGCTAGCTGGGACCCAGTATAGTGGGAGGCTGACTTGTGGGCCTACTAAGTTGACGGGGCCGGAGGGCTTTGTCAACTTAGTCAATATGCACTATTCTAGCTCCATTGAACGTACGATGTCCATCCAACGGCCATAGTGCTTCTTCAACTTCTGATCTTCTTGCTCCAGCCGCCCAAACCAGCGCCGGTCGTGCCTTGTGCTCCTGCCTCCCGTGGCCGGCTGCGATGTCGCGGAGGCATCGCCGCCCCCTACTATTCCCACCGCTGGCCAGGCCCTGCGGCGACGGCAGCCTCATACCGCAGCCGAACCTGTGAATCCTCGTACTCCTCTCCGCGTGGGCATCCACTACCGCGTCTTCCCCGGCTCCGCATCGTCCCCTTCCTAGGCATCGCCGTCATCCATCGCCCTGGTGCTCTCGGCATGGTGTGGTCACCGTGGTCAAGGAACGACTTCCACCAGAAGAGTACTGTACGTGGAGAGGCTGACAGCTGGGTCCACGACAGCCACAAGGAAGTGCCTCCTTATTACGCGGAAAATAATTATTCCTCCACCTGATAGCAGGGACCCACCAGACGGGCCACCGTATTTGGCGAAAAAACGTTTCCCCCCAGACTGCTGGGACCCACCGGACGGGCCACCCTATTGCGCGAAAAAACATTCCCCCCGCTGTCAGCTCGGACCCACCGGAAGTGCCTCCTTATTACGCACAAAAAAATGAATACTCCCCCTGCTGGTTGGGACCCACCTTGCTGGGAGGCTGACTTGTGCGCCTACTAAGTTGACGGGGATGGTGTGCTTTGTCAACTTAGTCAATATGAACGATTCTAGCTCCAGTGACCGTACGATGTCCATCCCACGGCCATAGTGCTTCTTCAACCTCTGGTCTTGTTGCTCCTACCGCCCAAAGCAGCGTCGGTTGTGTCGCATGCTCCTGCCTCCCGTGGCCAGCTGTGCTGCCGTGGAGGCCTCACAGCCCCCTACTATTCCCACCGCTGGCCAGGCCATCCCTCTACTCACCCACACCCCCTGTTATTCCGCGGCGACGGCAGCCTCACACCGCAGCGAACCAGTGAACCCTCGTACTCCTCTACGCGTGGGCATCCACTGCCGCGTCTTCCCCGCCTCCGCATCGTCCCCTTCCTAGGCCTCGCCGTCGTCCACCGCCCTGGTGCTCGCGGCGCGGCGTGGTCAACGTGGTCAAGGAACGACTTCATCGGACATGGACTGTATGTGGAGAGGCTGACAGCTGGGTCCACGGCCACAGCAAGGAAGTGCATCCTTATTACGCGCAAAATAATTATTCCTCCACCTGAGAGCGGGGACTCACCGGACGGGCCACTATATTTCACGAAAAAAAATCCCCCTGACTGCTGGGACCCACCAGCTACATCTTCACACGCAAGGAAGTGAGTCCGGGCAAAAAAATGATTCGCCCCCCTAACTGTTGGGACCCACCAGCTACATCTTCGCATGCAAGGAAGTGCCTCACAGTCGGGACCCACCTGGTCGAAGCGTATGTAGCATTGTCATTTTGGTCCAAACGTGTACGTACATACTGGTCGATGTAGAGGCGCACACGTGGCGTAGTACAAGCGCGCATGTAGCATGTACACGTACGTACATCGGCCAGTGTGCAAGAACGAAAATACGGCCACGTACGTACATACGGGCAGGGTCTCGAATGCCTGATCACTTATACGTACAGCCAGGGTTCATGTACATGGCTGGGTCGGAATGGGGAAACAACGTCGTCGTCCTGTTCATGGGGAGCCAACCGGCTGGGTTGGAACGGAATGCGTTGTCGTGTTCATCGGGAGGGCTTGGACGGAACAACCGATGGAAACAAGGCCTGGCATACCGCAGAACGGAGGAAACGGCCTTGTGTTCGACCGGCCATGTTCGAAACGGGATCCTGTTCATCAGGAGGGGTCTGGCGTACCGCAAAACGGAGGAAACGGACCTCCTACGGTCGAAACGGGGGTCCTGTTGATCTTGAGGGGTGTGGCGTACCGCAAAACGGAGGAAACGGACTTGTGTTGGAGCGCTACGGTCGAAATGGGGGTCCTGTTCATCGGGAGGGGTGTGGCGTACCGCAAAACGGGGGAAACGGACGTTGTTGGAGTGCTACGGTCGAAACGGGGTTCCTGTTCATTGGGAGGGGTGTGGTGTATCGCAAAACGGGGCTCCACGGGATACTGTTCATCACCACCGTTGACCCCCTCCAGCCTCCACGGGCTACTGTTCATCCACCGTCGACCTCCTCCAGCCCCCACCTGCGACTGTTCAACCTCCACCGTGCGCTACTCCACCGGCTATTGTTCAACCAGCCCTCTCCACGGGCTCCTGTTCAACCACCCCTCCATGGGCTACTGTTCATCCTGCCCTCCACCGTCTACTGTTCATGCAGCCCTCCACAGGGTGCTCCTATTCATGCAGCCCTCCACGGGGTCCTGTTCATGCCGCCCCAACCGGCTCGATCGAACGGGGTCCTGTTCATGCAGAGGCAACACCATGGGGTCCTGTTCAGCCACCCCCACCGGGAACTGTTCATCCAAACCCCCCAACAACGCTCACTATTCATGCAGAGGCAGCATCGATCGGCTTCAGTTAGCAGTAGTAGCGAAGGAATCGCTCGATCGGGTTCAGTTAACAGCCATCGATCGATCGCTCGGCTTCAGTAACGCGTAGCCTGCAGTGCAATCACTCGCGTTCAGTTAGAGCCCAACGCCTCGCTCAGGTTGAGTTAGAGCCCAATGCCTCGCACCCACGCGCGTGCGTGTATGAGAGAAACGCACATCGCTCGGCCCCGACCACCCACTGTAACCGGGAACACCCTGATATTTTCCTCACCCTTGCTTCTACCACGGTTTTTTCCATCATGGATGGCCCAAAGAATGTCATGCAGCTGCGTCTCCGGCTCGCGCAGGACGAAAAGCCCATTTTCTCTCATGATTTTTTGTCATAGAAGTAGGACCCCACCACATTTATGATGATACTGTGTTTTTTCACAATTATTGTCATAGAAGTGTCATAAGTATGACAGAAAAAAGTTTCGTTCGGCCCAAAATGTCACGGATGTGTCTTTTTTTGTAGTGCTCAGGTAGAGTACAAACCCAATTGGTAGCAGAATGTTAACAAAACCACTACTCAAGTCAAGAATGTCGTGACCAGCCCGGTGCACGAAGAATGCCAGCGCAACAACTCGTGTTTCAATAGTGGACAAACTGGACATTATGCCAAACAATGTCGCAAGAACGGTAAGTCGAATGCTCCATTCAGGCTGCAAGTCAACCATATGGGGTCGTACCCTGTCCAGCGGATCATCCAAGGGCAAGTTCACCACCTCTCCGCTGACAAAGCTCGGGATGACCCCGAAGTCATCATTCGTATGTTTCATGTTAATAGCATACCAACAATAATTTTATTTGACTCTAGGGCTTCCCATTCTTTTATTTTGCGGAGTTTTGTTGCCCAAAACAATTTTCCTTGTTCGATTTTGGGAAAGAGTATGCTGGTACAATCCCCGGGATCCGTGCTCACGGTCAAAATAAATAATGAGGATCATCTCCATACCATTTTGCATTTCTCGACAAATATAATCTGTTTAGCTATTCTAAGTGGTTCTTTTTTTCTGGGTAAAGAGGAACTTGTCATTTTGAATTCTTGGATTCAGGAATTCTTCTATAATTTAAATGACTCAATAAAAGCTTTTTTTATTCTTTTAGTTACTGATTTTTTTGTTGGATTTCACTCCACCCGTGGTTGGGAACTAGTAATTCGTTGGGTCTACAACGATTTTGGATGGGCTCCTAACGAGCTTATTTTCACTATTTTTGTTTGTAGTTTTCCAGTAATTGCTGGTCTGCCGTAAGTTGTAAGTTGATATCAAAGGACTATGTTTCCCAACATCCTTGATAGTCATCGAGTCTGCCAAGTTGGACATTATTTTGGGAATGAACTGGCTGACCCAATATCAAGTGTGCATCAAATGTGCGACCAGAGAAGTCACCTTGACAAGTCAGGAAGGTTGTACCACAAAATTCTATGCCCGCAGAAGCATACCCAAGAAAGAACTGGTCTTCACCGCTGTAGCTGAAGAATTGGGATTAATTCCTGTGGTCAGTGAGTTTCCAGATGTATTCCCTGTGGAATTACCCGGAATGCCACCAGGCCATGATCTTGAGTTTGCAATTGATCTTGTTCCCGGAACTACACAGTTATACAAGAAGTATTATCGGATGCCTTCGCCAGAATTAGTGGAATTAAAGAAACAACTGGATTTAATGCTCTAGAAAGGTTATACCCATCCAAGCTCTTCACCATGAGGATTACCCGCAATATTCGTGGACAAGAAAGACGGTAGTCTCCGGATGTGTATAGATTAACGTTAGCTGAATGATGGCACTATCAAGAACAAATATCCACTACCAAGGATCGATGATCTATTTGATCAACTCAATGGGGCGAAAGTATTCTCCAAGATAAAGAAGGAAGATATTCCTAAGACCATGTTCACTACCTGATATGGTCTTTATGAATATACAGTTATGTCTTTCGGTCTCACCAATGCCCCTACTTTCTTCATGCATATGATGAACAAAGTATTCATGGATTTCCTAGATAAATTTGTGGTGGTCTTCATTGATGACATTTTAATATACTCAAAAGGATTAGAAGAGCATAAGGAACACCTCAGAGTTGTCCTACAAAGGCTCCGTAACCATCAGCTATACGCCAAATTCAGTAAATGTGTGTATTGGCTCAAGCAAGTTGGATTCCTAGGGCATGTACTATCAGTAGAAGGTATAGCCATGGATCCAAGTAAGGTAAAGGACGTGCCTGATTGGACGGCACCCACGATAGTATCCGAGATCCGGAGTTTCCTTGGATTAGTCGGGTACTACCTCCATTTCGTTGAAGGTTTCTCTAAGATTGCCAAGCCAATGACAGAGCTTCTCAAGAAAGATAAGAAATTTGAATGGACTGAAGACTGCGAGAGAAAGTTTCAATGAGCCGAAGACCAGACTGACAACAAAAACGGTTTTGACTCTTCTGGACATCTACCGCAGCTTTGATGTGTACTATGATGCCTCCAGGCGCGGTCTTGGATGTGTACTCATGCAAGATTTCAAGGTTGTAGCATACGCATCTCGCCAGCTATGACCCCACAAAGGGAACTATCCTACTCATGATTTGGAGTAGGCCGCGGTTGTTCATGCTTTAAAATTTTGGAGACACTACCTCATTAGAAAAAGGTGTCAGATATTTACCGACCACAAAAGTCTCAAGTATATATTCACTCAGCCGGACTGAAATCTTCGACAACGAAGATGGCTCAAATTTTTCAAGGAGTATGGCCTTAGAATTAATTATCATCCGGGTAAGGCAAATGTGGTCGCCGACGCCCTCAGCCGCAAGCCTGCCAGTCTAATTGCCATGATGGAGTCCTTGCCTCCCGAACTTCGGAAAGAAATAACTCAGCTCAATCTGGTTATTGTTGATACTGGTCTTGCTAATATGATGGAGGTTACCCCTACTCTCAAGGATGAAATCCACAGGGCCCAGGCAGACGACCCAGTTCTAAAAAAACATGTCAGGCGTATGTTAGAAGGACAGACCCAGGATTTCTCTAAAGATCGGCAAGGTACGCTAAGGTTTCGAGGAAGGGTTTGTATACCTGAGCAAGCATATCTGAGAAAGAAGATCATGTCAGAAGCGCATGAATCCTCTTATTCCGTTCACCCCAGAGGTACAAAAATGTATGAAGACCTTCGGCAGATATTTTGGTGGGATGGGATGAAGAAGGACATCGCTTATTTTGTTGATTGTTGCGATGTATGCAAAAAAGTTAAGGCAGAACACTAGAAACCAGCCGAACTTCTCCAACCTCTGCCCGTTCCACAATGGAAGTGGGATGATGTCTACCGAGGACTACCAAGGACTCACCGAGGCAATGATGCAGTATGGGTCGTGGTGGACACACTGACCAAGGTAGCCCATTTCATTCCCATCAGAACCACTTACCGTGCTGATCAGCTCCCATAGTTGTATGTGTCCAAAATAGTCAGTTTGCATGGAGTACCTAGAACTATCACTTCCGATAGAGGGTCACTTTTTACCACAGCTTTCTGGTCACGTCTTCATCAAGCTTTGGGTACCGCACTAAAATACAACACATCCTTTCATCCTCAAACAGATGGGCAAACTGAACGAGTAAATCAAATACTTGAAGATATACTTCGAGCATGTGCTCTGGCCCAAGGACCCAAATGGGAAGATTGTGTGCCATACGCCGAGTTCTCTTACAACAATAGCTTCCAGACCAGACTGAAGATGTCGCCCTATGAAGCTCTATATGGTCATAAGTGCCGCACTCCGCTAAACTGGTCTCAAACCGGAGATAGCCGTATTTTAGGAATTGATCTCATGATGGAAACTGAAAAGCAAGTCAAGGAGATCCGAGATAGATTGCAGTTAGCTAAGTCCTGACAGAAGAGTTATTATCATGCAAAGCACCGTCCGGTCAGTTTTGAACCTGGAGAACATGTATACCTCCGAGTCACCCCTATGAAGGGAGTCAAGAGATTTCAGACTTGTGGAAAATTAGCCCCAAGATATATTGGTCCGTTCCCAGTTATGTCCCGAGTGGGTACTGTTGCGTATCAATTGGAATTGCCCCCGGAATTGTCATAAGTGCACAATGTCTTCCATGTCTCACAGCTAAGACGATGTATATCGCCACCAGAGAAAAAGACTGCTATGGCAAAATTAGAGCTAGCTAAGGATTTAACATATGAGGAGAAACCATTCAGAATCTTGGATGAGATGGAAAGGGTCACTCATAGTAAAGCAATAAGGTTTTATAAGGTTAAGTGGGAGCACCATACCAAGGAAGAAACAACTTGGGAACGAGAGGAATTTCTAAAGGCAACCTATCCAGAATTGTTTTCCCGAGCAACCGAATGTCGAGAACGAGATTCATCCAAAGTGGGGGAGATTTGTGACAGCCTAGTTTTTGCATTCTCTCTTTTTCAGGACTTCCTTTTTGCCTCTGTTTTGAATTTGGAGATTTGAATCAATTCAAATGGACATTAACACTTGGGCATGCCTTTGATTTTAACCCAAGTGGCCCATCCATCCCTAACTCATCTTTCTTTCTCTGAAAATCCCAAAAATGGCCCAAGGAATATTTTTCTCAAAAGAAAAATATTCATTTTCTTCTCTGAAATCCACTTGAGAGACATATGCTCCAAAGCAACCCTCATTTTTATTGCTCCTAAAATCCTAAGAAAATTCTCAAATATTTTTTGAATCCTAGGGCACCTCCGTGAGCAAAAATATTGCATCACTTTTTGTAATATTGTTTCTACAGAAAATCATTTCTGTTTGGACAGAATAAGCACTTTACACGGCAAGTATACTTTTCCTTGATCCAATGATGCTGATTTTTCTTGAGCTTCATTAACTTCCTAAGAGACGGCTAAACCCCAAAGCTCAGCCCTCAACTCTTACTAGATCACTCACAGCTAACCTGACAATTTACTATCCAGAAACTTACCAGGAAGTAAAGCACGTACACACAGCTCCTGGGTTCAACTCAAAGTGTAGGAACCACTCAAGCAACCAAGGACTACACGCAGGACATGAAGTTTAAGCTTAGCGCGTCCTAATGTCATAGTTCGTGCGGTGACCACGTTCGTCCAGGCGTGTTGGCATGCAGCCGACGTGCTCTACGACACGCCTGAGCCACTGTTGAGCTCGTGCTCCCTTCCCCGACCGCCGCGCCTTGCCAAACTACGCCACGATCATTGTCCCGACTCTCTTAACTCCTCACTGGCGCTCGCCGACGCTGGAGCTCGCCGCAGTGAGTACGGGTATGGCACGACCAAGCGAACAGCGCGCCCGTGCCACTGTGTTTGTCGCCATCCTCGCTCATGTGCTCGTCTCCACCCTCCCACAGTGCCCGCGTGAGCTGTGTTGCCTTCTCCCACTATCGCTGACGCCGTTCATCGTCGGGCGCCGTGTCGAGAACCCCTCCGACGGAGCCCAATCCCCTCTCCTAGCTCGCCTATAAATACAGCCACCCCCAGCCTCCTCGAGCATCACCACCCACTCCGTCAACCTCCACGAGCTCATAGTTAAGCCGCAGCCCGGCCGGGCAGGCCTATGACCGCCGCCCCGACCAGAGCTCACCGATGATTCCCGGTAGCCCCTCCTCGTCACTCCAGTGCCTCCCGAGCTCGATCCACTTCTCAGGCGACTTGCTGGTGGTTCACTGGTGACGTTCGACCAAGTTGGAGCCCCTGGTGCAGCCCCACGTCGCTGTCGTCTCCAACTCCGGTGACCTCTGCTTCCTGCCACTGCTGAAGAGACCAATTCGGACCCCGTCCGACCACCCCTAGCCAAACTACGGGTATAGGCCGGTGCGCCTCGACCCCCTCTCTCTTTCTATCCTTCTGGATCTGGCCACCGATCTCTCCATGCCGGAGAAAGGCCGGCACATCGCCGCCCCATCTCTGTTTCTCTCCCCCTCTCCCTAAACATGATAGTGGTGGCCCACTGTCAGCCACCCAGCCCCGTGGCCGATGCGGTATGCGCTGGCGTGGCGCTGATGTCACCCCCTGGTCATTTTATTTAAATTCCAAATTTTACAGAAACTTCAAATGGCCATAACTTTTTAACCACAAGTCCAAATGAGTTGATTCTTTTTTCATTGTGTTCTTACTGAAAAGATCTAGCAGCACACAAAAAATGTAATTTTTCTATGCTGTCTAGATTTTCTGGTGATTTTCATAGTCATTCTTGATATTTTCTTTCTCTGTTTTTAAATGTTTTCACAGGGAGAAGTTTGTCTTGAGGATCACCAGGAGGAGTGTGAACCTCTTCTGCACTAAGGCAAGCCACACCAACATTTACATGGTGTCGTTTCAATATTTGTGATTTTTTAACTTGAATATGAGTTATTTCATGCATTTAAATTTATTTAAATGAATCTTGATTTTGCTAGTTACTTGTTCCGCTTGAAATGCTAGATTTAGTAGTGTGATGATGTTTAAGTTAATATGAGTCAGTAGAAGTAACTTTTTCTTATGTGATAATGACATGGTTATGACATGACTAGCGCAGGTACTATTTTTCTTAAGAACTAAATTGATTCTATTAAGTTTATATCATGACTAAAAATATGACGAGTCTCAAGAACCAGTGGATTAAGATCAGTATGGTTTGATGATGACTAGTGCCAGTATAA
Source organism: Secale cereale (assembly GCA_902687465.1). NCBI lineage: Eukaryota > Viridiplantae > Streptophyta > Magnoliopsida > Poales > Poaceae > Secale > Secale cereale. The sequence continues at coordinate 401,255,619 of LR738713.1, forward strand.
GATTTGATGATGTTGATATGTTTACTAGTAATGGTATATAATGCATGTTGTATGGTTACATATTCATGGCATATCATGACACCCATTCACTTGTACCCGTCAGTGCTATACAAACGGTTTTTAACCCCTTTTCGCGACGGCATTTGGAACCTTCGCCAAGTTAGTGTGGGCGATAGGGGGCTCCTTCCCACACGACCTGGAAATCGTCGGGGATTATGCCCTCCTGGCACACACGCTCGGCAAAATGAGTTCATGTGCAACGGGTGAGCGCTCAAATACGGAAATACGTATAGTAGAGCTAAAAAATACAATTATACAAGCGAAATTGTTTCCGGTCGCAAGCACATCCCACACAGTCAGTCCTCGCTAAATGTTTCCGCTCGTATGTACATCCCACACAGTCGCTCCAAGGAAAATATTTCCGTGCACAGGTACATCACACACAATTTTTCCCGTTAAATCGTTTGTGATAGCATTGCCATTGCACATGATATTAACAATTTTATCGTTTGCGTTATTGAATGCATCACACACGGTGCGCAGAAGAAACTGTGTGGCAAAGGCTGTCCATAACACATAGTTTTTATGTGGTAAACTTTTGTGCAAGGTGGCCTAACACAAACAGTTTTCAAGAGGATGTCGTGTATTTAGTGGAGATTGATCGCACACGTAGTGAATCCTAGAAACGTTTCTGATCTCCACGTCTATCGCAGATGTTTCACTTTTGCAAACCGTGTGTAATGTAATCCCTAATTAATCCCTAATTTAAAAATCACATGTTTTGAATTTGAAAGTAGGCAATCACTTATTTCATATCCAACCATGCGTATGACAAATATAGGTTCAACCACGAACGCATAATTCGATGCGCAGGTACATATAGTAAAGAACTACAGAAGCACCAAGTAGAGAATGATGAACCAGAGTTGTACTAAAGACTGTAAAGAGAGAGGCGAAAGATATTCTGGTTGCTGGAGAAGGTGAACTGGGATGCCCATATTGTGCCCTCCTCCATGCGCAATGCACGCACGACTCTAGGCCAGCCCCTTGTAATGGTTGCCCGTCCATCCTTCACTATCTTGATTACGACTTCTCGATGCTCATTGTAGCTTGGATGAAATACTTTAACCTTCATTGTGTGTACACCAATCATGTACTTTGCGAGGTAATCTTGAGTGAACTGCTTCGGGAACCACTGGGAACGAAAAATATTCAGACATTATTGTCAAACAACTCATTATGGGCAGTAAAAAGAGAAGGCTGCAGAGTTTGTAGTTACCATCCTACAGCTCACTATTGTGTTGGATAGCGCATAAACAAATAATTTGCTTGCCACCATTCGTATCTTTTTGCTAATAATCCTTATCAGTTTCCTCACTTGATGCTTGTTCATGAATATCTCATTGCCCCATACGCAAAAAGGATCGATGCATGGATCCTTGCCAAGGGCATATGTACCTACAAGCAACAAGTCAATATTATAATCTAAGAAGTGTATAGCCTGGATCAATATGCACTACATTGTCGATCGACGGGGGGAGTACAAGCCGAGGGATGAAGCTAACCTCGGCGGAAAATGGTGGTCACTCCCGTTGTTGCCCTGCATAAGTAGTGGAAAGGCATGATTAGTACAGGAACCTTAACATCAAACAAATATAGCAAAGGTAAACAACATCATGTCCAAATGATAGCTTGAATGTGTTGGTTTCAGCATGCTATTAAAGCAGATATAAAATGGAAGGCAATGTTACCGACAGCAGGCTTAACAACCATCAAATATTGCAATTCAAACTGGTATTGTTGAAAATGAATAGAACGTAGGTAATGCTTAAACATCACACTTGATAAATGTGTAAACCCAAAATAAAGGGCATGTGTTAACTACACCTGGAATAACTGGAACCAAATATAGTCGTTCAAACTGGTATTGATGTAGTCGAGCGGCACAGTTTCGACTTGCACATAATGAACAACACAGTGTGAATGACTAAAATAAACAAGGCATAAATGACCAGTATAACAACCAAATATAGCCGTTGAAAACTGGACAGAGTCTCACTGCAACCAACCTAACAAGCAAATATAGATAAACAGGGCATATGCTTGAAAACTGGACAAATGCTCACTACAACCAACCTAACAAGCAGATAAAGATAAACAAGGCATATGCTTGATAACTGGACAAATGCTAAAAAAGCAACCTAACAACCAAATACAGATAAACAAGGCATCTAATTGATAACTGGACAAATGCTAAAAAAGCAATCTAACAACCAAATATAGATAAACAAGGCATCTGCTTGATAAGTGAACAAATGCTCAATACAACTAAGAACCAAATACATATAAACAAGGCATATGCTCGATAACTAGAAAAATGCTCACTCCAACCAACCTAACAACCAAATACAGATAAACAAGGCATCTACTCACTATAAACAACAAAATATAGACATTCATGAAATTGAAGTGGACAATTCATACTTAAACATCACATAGCCCTATTGAACAATACATTTTTGCATAACTGAAATAATTAAACACGACACAGTTAAAGCACCGCACGGCGAATGCTACTACAACAAAGGATACGGGTTGGCAACCTAGAAAAGGTAAGATTTGCTGATAGAATGTTGCCTCACATTTCATGGATGAGATCCTTCCCATTGGAAGAGAATAGACCCATGGTGCGCTCTCTGATGTCTCAAATGGGTTGTTTCACCTTGGAAGAACCTTCGTGGGTGCCCTCCTCGTGGTCATGGTCAATGAGATCTGACTTGGCAATTGAGGATCCCAAGACGCCGTTGTACAACGTGTCCTTCAGAAATGAGAAAATGGGCTCGATGTTGTGTAAAGCTCGCAAATCCTTGACCGCTTGGCGGAGGAGATCGGCGGGAGGGTCGTCGAAGAGATTGACGGCAGTTGAACCAGAGGGGTTGGGGATGGACCACTTAACCTATGACATGGCCCGCATGAAGCCGTCGCTAGGGATGAGCTTGATGTCGTAGCCTTCTTTCCTGAGATACAGTAATATGCTAGCCGGCTGACATGAAGCCTTTGGCATGGCAACGTAGTCAACGTCTTCGCAGGCTTCCGCGGTGACGTGTTGCTCCGGGATCGACAGGTCGGGGCGAACGGCGGGCACCTCGCCAATGCCCGCCGGAGAGGCCATGATAAACCTCTTCTTGGCCGAACACTTGTCAGGCTCCCCGGGATACTTGGTCGAGCTTAGGCTGTAACATTTTGGAGCAGGGGATGTGGATCTGGCGGGGAGGGACACCGCAGGCCTCATCTAAAAACTCAGGGGAGTGGGGCGATGGTATGGGAATCGATGGGTAACCTGAACTTTATTATGTAAGCTTGGAGGAACTGGCAGACCGGAAGGGGTTGGCAACGCCGCCGGCAGTGACCGCGAGCTAGGGTTCGAGGGGGGAGGGGCGGGTGGGGGACTGTGGAGGGGGGTTGGTTCTTGAGGATACGTCGCGACTACTCAAAATTTTAGTAATGGTGGGTGGAGATGGTGGCTGACGAGGGAGGGCGACGGTTCAAATGCCTCGGCTACTCCTATTTTACTATAAGGTCGGTGTTGGAGGAGTGTGGGCAACGGTTGAAGTACAGCGTCTACTAAATTTTGGGTAAAGGAATTGATGTGGGGCTGCTACTTCTCGAGCTTGCATTGTATTCCCTCGAAGAGGAAAGGGTGATGTAGCATAGTAGCGTAAGTATTTCCCTTAGTTTTTGAGAACCAAGGTATCAATCTAGTAGGAGAATTCGCGTGAGTCCCTCGCACCTGCACAAACAAATAAGAACCTCGCAGCCAACGCGATAAAAGGGGTTGTCAATCCCTTCTCGGTCACTTACGAGAGTGAGATCTGACAGAGGTGATAAGATAATGTTTTTGGTATTTATGGTATAGAGACTGAAAGTAAAGAAAGCAAATAAACAACGGCGACAGAAATTGGCAAGTTTATGGGAAACTAATATGATAAAGATAGACCCGGGGGGCATAGGTTTCACTAGTGGCTTCTCTCATGATGGCAGAATTCTACGGTGGGTGAACAAATTACTGTCGAGCAATTGATAGAAAAGCGCATAGTTATGAGAATATCTAGGCATGATCATTGTATATAGGCATCACGTCTGTGACAAGTAGACCTAAACGATTCTGCATCTACTACTATTACTCCACACATTGACCGCTATCCAGCATGCATCTAGAGTATAAAGTTCATAAGAACAGAGTAACGCCTTAAGCAAGATGACATGATGTAGAGGGATAAACTCAAGCAATATGATATAAACCCCATCTTTTTATCCTCGATGGCAACAATACAATATGTGCCTTGCTGCCCCTGCTGTCACTGGGAAAGGACACCGCAAGATTGAACCCAAAGGCAAGCACTTCTCCCATTGCAAGAACTATAGATCTAGTAGGCCAAACCAAACCGATAATTCGAAGAGACTTGCAAGGATATTATAATCATACATAAAAGATTTCAGAAAAGATCCAATATTGTTCATAGATAATCTTGATCATAAACCCATAATTCATCGGATCTCAACAAACACACCGCAAAAAGATTACATCGAATAGATCTCCTCGAAGATCGAGGAGAACTTTGTATTGAGATCCAAAGAGAGAGACAAGAAGCCATCTAGCTAATAACTATGGACCCAAAGGTCTGTGGTAAACTACTCACAACTCATCAGAGAGGCTATGGTGTTGATGTAGAAGCCCTCCGTGTTCGATGCCCCCCCCCCCC
>LR738713.1:401260452-401271753 GCA_902687465.1 Secale cereale
GTTGAGCTCTGGAACAGGCCCCAAGATGGGATCTCACGGGTACAGAAGGTTACAACGGTGGAATTAGGGTTTCTTGGATGTCCTTGATGTTTTCAGGGTATGAGAGTATATATAGGCTGAAGAGGCACGTCAGGGGAGCCAGAGGGGGCTCACGAGAGCGGGGGGTGCGCATACCCCCCTGGGCGCGCAACCTGCCCTCGTGGCCGCCTCTCTCGCTTCCTGGCGTGTACTCCAAGTCTTCTGTGTTGATATCGTTCCAAAAAAAACACCCCCAAAGGTTTCATTCCGTTTGGACTCCGTTTGATATTCCTTTTCAGTGAAACACAGAAATAGGCAAAAAAATAGCAATTTGCACTGGGCCTTGGGTTAGTAGGTTAGTCCCAAAAATAATATAAAAGTGTATAATAAAGCCCATTAAACATCCAAAACAGAATATATAATAGCATGGAACAATCAAAAATTATAGATACGTTGGAGACGTATCAAGCACCCCCAACCTTAATTCCTGCTCGTCCTCGAGTAGGTAAATGATAAAAACATAATTTTTGATGTGGAACGCTAACCAACATAATTCTCAATGTAATTTTCTTTATTTTGGCATTAATATTCAGATCTGAAATATTCAAGACAAAAGTCTATATTGACATAAGAATAATAATACTTCAAGCATACTATCAAAGCAATCAGTCTTCTCAAAATAACATGGCCAAAGAAAGTTCATCCCTACAAAATCATATAGTTTGGCTATGCTCCATCTTCGTCACACAAAATACTCAAATCGTGCACAACCCCGGTTTCAGCCAAGCAATTGTTTCATACTAAAAAAATTCAAACTTTTTCAACTTTCACGCAATACATGAGCGCGAGCCATGGATATAGCACTATAGGTGGAATAGAGTGGTGGTTGTGGAGAATATAAAAGAGGAAGATGGTCTCACATCAACTATGCGTATCAACGGGCTATGGAGATGCCCATCGATAGATATCAATGTGAGTGAGTAGGGATTGCCATGCAACGGATGCACTAGAGCTAAAAATGTATGAAAGCTCAATAAAAGAAACTAAGTGGGTTTGCATCCAACTTGCTTGCTCACGAAGACCTAGGGCATTTGAGGAAGCCCACTATTGGAATATATAAGCCAAGTTCTATAATAAAAATTTCCCATTAGTATATGAAAGTGACTAAACAAGAGACTCTCTATCATGAAGATCATGGTGCTACTTTGAAGCACAAGTGTGGAGAAAAATAGTAGCATTGTCCCTTTTTTCTTTTTTTTTTCTTTGGGCCTTTTTTTGTCCTTTCCTTCCTTTTTTCCTTCTTTTTTCTTTGGGACAATGCTCTAATAATGATGATCATCACACTTTTATTGATTTACAACTCGATACTAGAACAAAGTATGACTCTATATGAATGCCTCCGGTAGTGTACCGGGATGTGCAATGAATCAAGAGTGACATGTATGAAAAATTATGTGTAATGCCCAGGATGCGACTATATCTCCTACGTGTCGAGGCACGACTTAGAGACATAAGCGCATTCTAGAATGATCGCAAGCGTGGTATCTTTGCACAACTCAAGTAAAAGTTCAGGGGTGAAAGAGGAAAATAGTTGGCTTACACTCGCCACGTTGCACAATGGATACAATAACATACATTCATCCAAATAACACAGGGTCCGACTACGGACGAAATCCAAACGAGAAAAGATACCACAAACACAAGTCATGATCGCCCCTAGTAGGAACCACTACTGATTGTCGGGATAAGTAACATAGAAATGACCACGCTCTTCATCAAACTCCCAGTGAAGTTCTGATCCATCTCCTGCAACGTTCTCGGCTGTACCTGCATCTGGTGTGTGTTGTAATCTGTGAGTCACAAGGAGTCAGTAATCCCATTCCCGGGTATCAAAACTAGCAAAGCCTTTAGGTGTGGAGAGGTAATAAAGTGTTTGCAGCAAGCACTAAGCAACTAGCTTACGTATTCAGAGCTAGAGGAGAATAGGTGCCAGCGGTCACCAAGATGATCAAGAAGTGATCCTAGGTACTCACGTATATGCATAACCCCATCATGTTCACTTCCCGAAGCCCTTCGGAAAGAGACCATCACGGTTACTCACACAGGTAGTGTATTCTTAAGGATATGGTGTCAAGTTATCTACAACCGGATATTAACATATTCCCATCTGCCACATAATCGCGGGCATGGCTTTCAAAAGTTCAAAACCCTGCAGGGGTGTTCCAACTTAGCCCCTCACAAGCTCACGATCTGCGAAGTCGCAACTCCAAAGTGGGAAGACCCGAGTATTCTCGGAATCCCGTGCTCAAGATATTTCGAAAAAGGTAAAACTAATCCAGCAAGACCTCCCGGCGTGCCAACACCCTGATAGTAGCCGCGCGTATCTCGTCTCAGGCCACGACAGGATCGGCGACCCTACAGGTAATACCAGATACCTCGGGTTTCCCCAAGGAGGCCCCGCAGAATCCCCAGTTTTGACCAACACTCATGAGGATCAATGGCCCGGGTTGTTGATAAAAAACTCGGGTTTATAACTCCCTATGCAAGTTTTAGTTGTTAGGCAAATGTAGTGCCAAAGTTGGGTCTTGCTGGAAAAGCTTTAAACAGAGCGAATTATCAAGGTGGGTCCATAAACCCCAACCGTGTTAGGAACGCAAAATCAAGGAACATAACACCGGTTTATCGGGTCCTAAGGTGGCACGAGTGGAACAAAACACCAAGCAGAAGGCCAAGCATTCCACCCATTACCAATATATAGGTGCATTAATTTAAATAGATATATATTGTGTTATCCCAATAACAAGTCCGAACGTGGAGCAATCTTCGAAAAAGTTCACTTGCAACTAACAACGCTATAAGAGGGGCTGAGCAAAAGCGTACTTAGCCAATCAAAGGTTTGCTAGGAGGGCGGTTAGAGTGTTTCATGGCAACATAGGAGGCTGACAAAAACAGGAATAGGCATCGAGGCATAGCTAAAGAGCGAGACAACTAGCATAGGCAAATATAGAGGTGATATCAGGGAATAGGCATCTGGCCTGGTATTCCGCAAGGAAGCAGGACGAGTCCATGAAGAAGACAAACGGACGTAGTCGAACGAATCCTCACAACTCCGGAACAAAACCGAAGCTAATGAGAGAAGCAAACCGGAAAGAAGCAAACAACATGGTAACACACAAGCATAAACATGGCATATGATGCACAACCAAGTATGATGCATGTCCGGTTTAATTATGCATGGCATGGCAAAGCTCTCAAACAACACTAACAATTAAGTGGAGCTCAATATGCAACGAGTTGCATATTGAGCCAACACCACATTCGATTATTTAGTTGACTCTCGTTTATGAACCCAACAAGTTTAATTGTTTTTAGCATGCCAAGAGGTGAAGCAAATGTAAACTACCTATGTAGGCATTTTTAAATGAGGCCGGAAATAACAACAACAATTCCAGAAAATCCTCATGTGCACAATATGAATTTGGTACTGATCTTCCTAAAAACATATTTTAAAGTTACTACACAGCAAAAGTAAATGCACCATGTTATCCTACACATTTTTCTAGCCCATTTACATATAAAGTTTATTAAATTTGGAGCTACGGTTATTTAGTTATGAATTAAATCATTTTAGCATGTTATTTAAGCAAACTTATGCAAACATCATTTTAAACATGGATGAAAGTGGCATATTATTAATCTACACGAAATTCTAAGCAATTTTTATATATACAGTTTTTACAAATAATGTCCGATTGTGGAGTTATTAAATGCATGATGTTTGAGGGGTTTTCTCCAAAACAGTAAACTCTGGATAATAGCTAAAATCGCAGACGAAGGAAAAAACAGATCTGGGCCGAAACTGAAACAGGAGGCCCAGCAGAGGAAAAGGCCGGGACTGCTCACCCTCGGCCAAGGGGAAGAAGGCCGGATGGGTTGTAGACGCACTAGGCCTTGGCGCCCTTGCAGCCCACGCACGCGACGAGGAGGCACCAGGCAGCACACGTCGTCCTTCTGTGCTCGATGCAGAGATTGAAACTGAACACAGCGGCTTCAGGTGAGACAGAGGACCGACGGCGGCGGACTTGCGCGGCGGGTGAACGGGCGACGGAGGCCGGCTGGAACGGGCAAGGGATGCCGAGGTGACGTGCTCCTTGTTCCCAGAGGCAAACGACAACGGGAGAGCGAGGCATGGAGATGGTGGTCGACGACGCTGGAGTTCGCCGCGGCGGATCGATGCAGAGGAGGTGGCCCTGGAGAAGATCGGGACGACGGGTCAGAGGATGGGACGGACACGGGAGGCGCGGAGGAGGCTGGATCCAGCGAGGTGGGGCACTGAGGCGGTAGCAACGGGACATGGCGCGGGGTCTTGGGCTCCGGCGAGCTGAGGACGACAGGAAAGGACGCATCCGGCGCGCGGGGTACCATATCCGGGCATCAGAGGGGCCGGCAGGGATGCGGTAGCTTGCGGCGGTGGCTCTCCCCTGCGAGAGACAGAGAGGAGGGGTGAGGTGAGGAAGGAGAAGGAGAAGGAGAGGAGAACGGGGCGCGAGGGCACGGGCCTGGTAATGCGGGTCGAGGGCGGCGTCCTTCGACGAGGTCGGTCCATGAGGCGGGACGGATCGGAGGCCGGGGCAAAGGCGAGCGCCGAGGCGTTGGCGGCTGCACAACTGGAGGCGGCCATGGGGAGGCATGGATCACGAGGACTGAGGAGGCTGTCGGGATTGGACAGGAGGGGAATACGAGGAAGATACAAGGTGGAAGACTGGCGGCGGCGCGATGGGACAAGGGGCTAGATTTTAGGGTTTTCTGAAATAGGTACAGGGTGGTCTATATATATGGAAAAGAGGTGAGTTTGGATCATCCGATCGAAATCGGACGATCGGAATTAAAGGCTAGGAGAGTCCAAATGAAAAACCAAAGATATTTTGGAGATGTTTGGGATGATCTGGATCCAATGGTAATGACAACCCGGACCGGGTTAGGGTATGTTTCGGACGCGCGCGAGGGGTTTGTGCACTGTGCAAAGGGGGTAAGACGGTCGCGGTCAAGTGTGTGGTTGGATTGTGAATGGTCAACGAAGCCAGGCGGAGTGACAACAAGTCAACGGAGAAGAAGCGAGAAGCGGCAATTCCGAACGACTGCTAGTTTTATGAAAACATGCAGATGCAATGCACATGATGAAAATGCAACAAGCAAAATAAATCACACTACGACAACGAAAAAACTGGAAGTCTTCTGGAGCGTCGGTCTTGGGGCGTCACATTATTCATGGTGACCTTGCCATGAATACGATGCCAACTACATGATCATGCATGGCAATATGACAATGATGAACCGTGTCATAGTAAACAGAACGGTGGAAAGTTGCATCGCAATATATCTCGGAATGGCTATGGAAATGCCATGATACGTAGGTATGGTGGCTGTTTTGAGGAAGGTATATGGTGGGTGTATGGTACCGGCCAGAGTTGCGCGGTACAAGAGAGGCTAGCAATGCTGGAAGGGTGAGAGTGCGTATAATCGATGGACTCAACATTAGTCATAAAGAACTCACATACTTATTGCGAAAATCCACAAGTCATCGAAACAAAGTACTACACGCATGCTCCTAGGGGAAGGGTTGGTAGGAGTTAACCATCGCGCGATCCCGACCTCCACACAAAGGATGACACTCAATGAAATACCTCATGCTTCAAATTTGTCACACAACGGTTACCATACGTGCATGCTACGGGACTTGCAAACCTCAACACAAGTATTTTTTCAAATTCACAACTACTCTACTATCATGACTCTAATATCACCATCCTCATATCTCAAAACAATCATCAAGTATCAAACTTCTCATAGTATTCAATACACTTAATGTGAAAGTTTTTACTATACCCATCTTGGATGCCTATCATATTATGACTAGTTTTATAACCAAAGCACATTACCATGATGTTCTAAGAGACTCTCAAAAAGATATAAGTGAAGCATGAGAGATCAATAATTTCTACAAAATAAAACCACCACTGTGCTCTAAAAGATATAAGTGAAGCACTAGAGCAAAACTATCTAGCTCAAAAAATATAAGTGAAGCACATAGAGTATTCTAATAAATTTCGATTCATATGTATCTCTCTCAAAAGGTTTGTCCAGCAAGGATGACTGTGGTAAACTAAAAAGCAAAGTGTCAAATCAAACATGACGTTCCAAGCAAAACCCATATCATGTGGGGAATAAAAATATAGTCTCAAGTAAAGTTACCGATAGATGAAGACGAAAGAGTGGCTTTTGGTTGTACTTGAATTTTACCTTGGGGTGCCTTGGGCATCCCCAAGCTTAGGCTCTTGCCACTCTTTGTTCCATAGTCCATCAAATCCTTACCCAAACATGAAAACTTCACAACACAAAACTTAGCCAAAAATCTCGTGAGTTCCGTTAGTATAAGAAAACAAACCACTACTCAAAGGTACTGTAATGAACTCATTCTTTGTTTATATTGGTGTTAAACCTACTGTATTCCATCTTCTCTATGATTCATACCCCCCCCGCCCCGATACTACTCATAGATTCATCAAAATAAGCAAACAACACACGAAAAACATAATCTGTCAAAAACAGAACAGTCCGTAGCAATCTGTAAATTTCGAATACTTATGTAACTCTAAAAACTTTGAAATTAATTCGTGAACATGAGGAATTTTTCTATTAATCATCTGCAAAAAGAATCAACTTAAAAGCACTCTCCAGTAAAAAAATGGTAGCTAATCTCGTGAGCGCTAAAGTTTCTGTTTTTTAAAGCATGATCGCATAAACTTCACCCAAGTCTTCCCAAAGGTTCTACTTGGCACAAACATTAACTAAAACACAAAAACACATCTAACCAGAAGCTAGATGAATTATTTATTACTAAATAGAAGTAAAAGCGAAGAAAATAAAATAAAATTGGGTTGCCTCCCAACAAGCTCTTTCTTTATAGCCATTAAGATAGACTTGAGAATTCAATGATGCTCACGTGAAAGATAATAATTGAAGCACAATGAGAGCATAATATAGCATGTGAAATTCACATCTAAGTCTAACATACTTCCTGTGCATAGGCATTTTATAGGAAAACAAATTAGCAAGACAAGCAAGATCTAGTATGCAAGGAAGAAGAAAAAAACAATAGAAATCTCAACATAACGAGAGGTAATTTAGTAAGATGAAAATTTCTACAACCATATTTTCCTCTCTTGTAATAATTGCATGTAGGATCAAAAGCAAATTCAACAATATAGCTATCACATAACATATTCTCAACACGTTCCACATGCATGCAAAGTTGACACTCTTCCAAAATAGTGGGATCAACATTAACTAAAGTCATGATCTCTCCAAACCCACTTTTATCAACAAATTCATAAGATTGAACATTCTCCAAATATGTGGGATTTAAAGTTGACACTCTTCCAACCCCAGTTTCAATATTATTGCAAACATTATTATCAATCTCATATATATATCATGGGGCTTAAATAAGTTTTCAAGATTGTAAGAAGCATCACCCCAATCATGATCATTGCAACAAGTAGTGGACATAGAAATAATAGCATCCCCATGCTTAGGGTTTTGCATATCATTAACACAATTGACATTAATAGAATTTACAATAGTATCATTGCAATCATGTTTTTCTTTAAAAGAGTTATCGTGAATCACTTCATAATTTTCTTCTTTCAACATTTCATCACAATTTTTAGATTCACTAATTTCAAGCAAAACCTCATAAAGATAATCTAGTGCATGCAGCTCACTAGCAATTGGTTCATCATAATCGGATCTCTTAAAAAGATTAGCAAGTGGATGAGGATCCATAATTTAGCAAGCGAAGATGCAAGCTAATAGAGGGCACATAGCAACACAAGCAAACAGAAAGGCGAATGAAAAAGGGCGAATAAAACGGCAAAGGTGAAGTGGGGAAGAGGAAAACGAGAGGCAAATGGTAAATAATGTAATGCGAGGGATAAGTGTTTGGGATAGGTACTTGGTATATGACTTTTGCGTAGATCTCCCCGGCAACGGCGCCAGGAATTCTTCTTGCTACTTCTCGAGCTTGCATTGTATTCCCTCGAAGAGGAAAGGGTGATGCAGCACAGTAGCGCAAGTATTTCCCTCAGTTTTTGAGAACCAAGGTATCAATCCAGTAGGAGCCCACGCGTGAATCCCTCGCACCTGCACAAACAAATAAGAACCTCGCAGCCAACGTGATAAAAGGGGTTCACAATCCCTTCTCGGTCACTTACGAGAGTGAGATCTGATAGAGGTGATGAGATAATGTTTTTGTTATTTTTGGTATAGAGACTGAAAGTAAAGAAAGGAAATAAACAACAGCGATAGAAATTTGCAAGATTACGGGAAACTAATATGATAAGGATAGAACCGGGGGCCATATGTTTCACTAGTGGCTTCTCTCATGATAGCAAAATTCTACGGTGGGTGAACAAATTATTGTCGAGCAATTGATAGTAAAGCGCACAGTTATGAGAATATCTAGGCGTGATCATTGTATATAGGCATAACGTCCGTGACAAGTAGACCGAAACGATTCTGCATCTACTACTATTACTCCACACATCGACCGCAATCCAGCATGCATCTAGAGTATTAAGTTCATAAGAACAGAGTAACGCCTTAAGCAATATGACATGATGTAGAGGGATAAACTCAAGAAATATGATATAAACCCATTCTTTCTTTCCTCGATGGCAACAATACAATACGTGCATTGCAGCCCCTCGTGTCACTTGGAAAGGACACCGCAGGATTGAGCCCAAAGCCAAGCACTTCTCCCATTGCAAGAACTATAGATCTAGTAGGCCAAACCAAACCGATAATTTGAAGAGACTTGCAAGGATATAATAATCATACATAAAAGATTTCAGAAAAGAATCCAACATTGTTCATAGATTGTCTTGATCATAAATCTACAATTCATCGGATCTCGACAAACACATCGCAAAAAGATTACATCGAATAGATCTCCTCGAAGATCGAGGAGAACTTTGTATTGAGATCCAAAGAGAGAGAATAAGCCATCTAGCTAATAATTATGGACCCGAAGGTCTGTGGTAAACTACTCACAACTCATCGAAGAGGCTACGGTGTTGATGTAGAAGCCCTCCGTGATAGATGCCCCCCCCCCCCGGCGGAGCTCCGGAACAGGCCCCAAGATGGGATCTCACGGGTACAGAAGGTTACGACGGTGGAATTAGGGTTTCCTGGATGTCCTCGATGTTTTCAAGGTATGAGAGTATATATGGGATGAAGAGACACGTAAGGGGAGCCAGAGGGGGCCCACGAGGGTGGGGGCGCGCCTACCCCCCTGGGTGCGCCCCTTCCCTCGTGGCCGCCTCTCTCGCTTCCTGGCGTGTACTCCAAGTATTATGTGTTGATATCGTTCCAAAAATAACTCTCCCGAAGGTTTCATTCCGTTTGGACTCCATTTGATATTCCTTTTCTGCGAAACAGAAAAATAGGCAAAAACAACAATTTGCACTAGGCCTTGGGTTAGTAGGTTAGTCCCAAAAATAATATAAAAGTGTATAATAAAGCCCATTAAACATCCAAAACAGAATATATAATAGCATGGAACAATAAAAAATTATAGATGCGTTGGAGACGTATCAGGGGCGGGAGTGCCCAAGATCGCGCATGGTCCAATAACAATATGGTTGTATGATAATAAGGAAAAGTGGCGCGGAACCGTCGATTTTTGCAACGCTCAAGGCGGGTAGTTTGTTTTTATATTTCTAGCTAGCTGGTCTATCGCACATGGTTCGTCCTAATTTCCAAATAAACTTACCCACCTTAAGCTTGCACTGGTGGTGGTTTTACAGCGCACTTGCATCGCACACGGTTATGCCAATACCTCCACCCTTTGCTCGTGCTTGCGTGGTCGTGGTGATTTTACAGCGCACTTGCATCGCACACGGTTGAGCCAGTACCGCCACTTTTGCTCGCACTTGCGCAGGCATGGTGATTCACATCGCACTCTTATCGCACACGTTAAGATATTATACCCATGTCCATTGAGCGTCATCAGAGTCTTTGCAGCAAAAAATAACATAAGAGAGGGTCAGAAGACAGCCACACCAGCGTGTGGCCGAAATATATATGAGTGAAAAGGGTGGTCTGTGATGTTCAAAATTCCAATGCACAACTTTGACCATGCGGGCCCACGGTTGTGCGCGTCGTCGAAGATCTATGAGAGGGGCCAGAAGTCAAGAACCACCTGGAAGTGGCCAAATATATGTAGGAATATTGGGGGTGTTTAAAACTTTAAATACACAATGCATCACTTTGGTGGCACCTGCCTTGCAAACCCAAAAGCACCCTTGGATATAGACATAATGTCGTACCTAGCTAGGATGCTTGGCCCACCACCTCCCACTTCGTCTTAGCGGGGCGGATGCACGTAATGATCGATACTTTGGTCATACATGCATGTCGCCATGACCTACCATAAGGCAGACCAATGAATCTATCGTTTGGTCAAACGACAGCTGTTGTTGTCAATAAACCGCTTGGGCCAATAGATTGAACCATCATAAAAATTGCACGAGGGACCACAAAACCAGCACCTCTTGCATGCGGCACAAAATTATGTACGTTAGGACGGGTGATGTGCCTTTTCAATATATAATAATGTAGAATTTATATGTAGAGCCTACCTATCGATACAGACAAGAACCCTGAACGCAAGGTAGTTAAGGAAGAGATATGCAGGGTTTGATGTAGGTCGAACCAAGCAATGTGAGCATGCGGGAGGGAATCCTGACAACACATGAGCTCGAGCTTTGGTTGAGCGACATGTGATGGTGACCGACCCTAACATGAACTAGGAGGAATCCATTCATGGCCAACACATACCCCTCATTATCGGTCAAAGGGTTGATATATATACACTCGGGGAACCCACAGATATGTGTGTCATCACAAATAACCGCACAAGGGAGACATGGTCGATTAGAAGACCCCGTATACACTGCATGCGGCCCGAAAATATGTATGGGTATGGTGGTGTGTGATGTGTTTAAATCCCAAATGCACAACTTCGATGGGCCACCAACTACATTACAAACCGAACACCGTACCCGACTCCAAGCCTGGTTCTTATACGTACGATGTGAGTTTCCCAACTTCGAGGCGGCGGCGGGGGAGGGGGGGGGTCATCCCACGCATGCGCTCAAACTTTATTCGGTCTAGCATGGGACACACACACACACACACACACACACGCACGCACGCACGCAC
>LR738713.1:401279117-401501885 GCA_902687465.1 Secale cereale
CTCTAAGCTCTGCCATGGCGCCGCCGATCTGCCCACGCGCCGATGAGGAGTCGCCACCCCCCGAGGACGCTCATTCGATGAGCAGCGATGAGGAGGATCCCTATGCACCGCCGGACGAGGTTGCACTGCCCCCCCCCCAACTTTGGATTGGTTTTGGGGCCAGTACAATATTTGTCTGTGGAAGTCACTGTCGCCGGCTGAGAAAGCCAGGCAAGTGACGTTCAAGAAGGAGATGGCGAAGGAGAAAGCCAGGTACCAGGCGGCCTATGAAGCCCGTGATGCCGCCTGGAAGAAGGAGAAGGTGGAGCTTTGGGGGCGGGCGCGTCGTCATGCGGAGGAGGTGTACGAAGACGTGTACTTCGCGAGGAAGCCCAATGGCGCTAGGCGCCTCAGCACTGCGTGGAAGTGGGCCGATAAGCTCCAGCGTGCCATCGACGAGGAGCTTCAGTGGGCGCCCAACGAAATGGAAAGATCGTCCGCGCTCGTCCCCTAGCAAGAGGTAGATCGGTACGTCAAGCGCTGCGAGGCGGAGGAGGCGGAGTACTGCCTCCGCGCTGGGATGACGCCGCGCATTAGGAGTGATTATTAGTTTTAGTATGGTTCGTTTTCAATTTTATGCATTGTACCTAGAAGTTAAGTATCATCACGTATATGTGATGATATTATATATAATCTGTGGTAAACTAATATACAATTAATATATATACAGAATGGAAAGCGTATATACACACATTGAAACAGAACATATAAGCACGGAAAAGAGAGTACACAAATTGGAACAGAGGAATAAACAGAGCGATACTATGATTGCTGTGAATACTTAGCTATCCATGTCGAAATGACTCAAGAAAATAAAACGCGTCCATGAGACCATGACCAACAGCCCTTGCCTATGGTTTCTCTTGGCTCTGCCTGAACTCGTGCATGCGTTCGTCCAAGTGGTCAACACGCTCGCGATACATCTAGAGCGCGATCTCGATCTCCAAGTTGGCTATTTCATCGGAGATCACCAGCTCGAGGATGCGACGGCCATGTTCCTCTACACTGCCCAGGTGGACACCTAGGACTAGGAGGCGGTCGAGCATACGGACCAACGCGTTGGCATCCAGCGGGCCGCGGACAAGGAGAACACTGGCACCCATGCCAACGGCGCGGCGGGCGTCCAGTGCAAGTACGGCGCGGCCGACTCTGGTGCAAGTATGGCGATGTGGGTGTCTGCCAACTCCTGGCGAGGTATGGGGGTACTGACGGGACGGGTACCCAGCTCCAACGCCATGTTGGCAGCAGGCAAGCGCTGATGGATCCGCTCTTGCTGAGCGGCGCACGGCGCCTCTCGCTCTGCGGCGCTCCAACGGTCTCGCCATGTGGCGAGCGACAGCCTATCGGCGCAGACACGCCTAGCTTGCTCTGTGGCACGACATCGATCATGTTGTGTGGCGAGCTGCAGCCTGTCGGCGCTGACATGCCTATCTTGATCCGTGCCGCTCAAGCGCCATGCGCCAAAGGTCTCCTCAACCCAGGCGATGATGCGCATCACGGCGTCGTCCATCACGTTGCCGGGGAGCGTCTCGACCTCGACGGGTCGTGGCGCCTACTCGTTTTCCTCGTGGACGAGGTTGATGGCAGAGGCGGCGCTTTGGTGGGTTGGCATGCTTGGAAATGGTGGATGTGCTACAGGTTGTGCTTGTCGCCTTCGTGCTTCGCGCGCTGCCTATGCGCAATATAGAAGGGTGGCGGGAAACAGGTGAGGAAATGGCGGGAAACGGTGGTGTGTTCATAAAACACCATCAATTAATGGAAACTTAGCATAGAAAGAACATCGAGCTAGCACAAGAAGTAGATGATGATCAGACGAACACGGACCACACTAGGGAACCCATTGGTGGTGAACTCATCAATCCCAAATGGTTTAATACTAGCAAGCGTTTTCCCACAACACACACGGCCTATTCCATCACAAACAGGTCGGATGGATCAACTGTATGCCACGTATCACACATTGTCAAAAAGTAATGCGGTAGACCTTCTTTAACATGTGTAAATAAAATATAAAATAAGGACCTTGAGGTTAACTTAGCTGAGGGAATTGGGCATTTCGGTCATTTGACCAAAATGACCCATCCTATCAGGTAATTTAACATCAACATAACTTCCCATCCAGCCACCCATATGTTGGCTGCTCCAGCCTGACCACACTTAACTTGATAGTTTTCTTACATGAGCTACTGGTGGAACAGCTAGTCCTTGCTAATAGGAATGCCTCTCCGCATCCGTATGGCGTATCTGGAAGACTGCCCGTCCCACAATGGCCAATAGATGTTGTGTAGGCAGAGCATATCAAATACGTCTTATTAGAAGCAATCGTCTGTGTTATTATCGGTCTTCTCACACATTTCTTATTACGGGTCTGTTTGCCGCGTATCACACACATCTTGTTAAGTTCAACCGTTTTTGTTCTCATGTCTCAACGCAAACAGTTCATCCGAGTGAACCGCATGTCATATATCGCACACACCTTCATCTTGCTGCCCGTTTCTTTTGTGTTACGTAGTCACAAACTGTTCATCCGAGTGAACCGCATGTTGTGTATCGCACACGCCTTCATCTGGATGCCCGTTTCTTTTGTTCCTCGTCATCGCAAACTGTTAATTGAACCGAACCGTATGCCCTTCATCGCACATGCAACTAAAATCTGAACCGTATTTGATGCATCCGTCTTCACAAACGTTTTAGACATTTTTTACGGTTTTCATACACCACCGTTTGCGATGATTGCATCGCACACAGTTTCTCGAAGGGTCTCTGATCGTAGTTTCGCGTAAGTAGCAACCTGCGGTAGTGTACCCCATTACACAGCTGCACCAGCACAAAGTTTCACATGCAACATCTATAACCTTTCGAAATTAGCAACATAGACGGTACATAGACAAATGTATCTCATCTGGAAAACTGCTGAAGCAGAAGGTGAATATTGAGCCTTCATTGATGTTGAAGGTCTTTGCAACTTTAGGCTAGTGCATGTGGATGATTGACCATCCACCCTTCGTCCTCTTCAGGAACACTTTAATGTTGAACCGTGGGTGTTTTATGAATACCTTCCTCTCCGCCTAACCATATAGGTGGTTTGAGAGGTAATCATCAGTGAAAACAAGGATGTGCATTAATATCTTCTCTATATTGGAAATGGGGGGAAGGAATAAAAAAGGCAAGTTATAATAGTTAGTACCATCCTGTAGTGAGCTGATGTCTTCTTCATTGTGCAGACGTATATCTTGTTTTTTTTTGTCGCTAATTTCTTTATCCTAACAACCTTTCTGAGTTTCTTGACTTGACTGATATTCATGGACAACTCATTTCCCCATATGCAAAAAGGGTCGAACAGTTGGTCAAAACCTCTGACAGCAGGACCTACATGTGCAAGACCAAATTGTTAAAAACCTAAATATTAGAATGGTTCCTGCAATTGCACAATAATGTGCTATTAGACAAAGGACCATGCACATGCTAACCTCGATTGTAAACCTCGGTGTGCTTCCCATTGTTTCCCTTCAACACATACAAGGTAGTTAGTCATCATATTAATTAAGGGTTCGCATGCTATCAGTATAATATGTTGATGAAAAATAAGCACATTGCAGATTCATCAGATTAATTCAAGACACATGGAAAACCTATTTATCCAAACCAAGCATGATTAAGAACTAGGAAATATAGCACTTGTCTATGTTTCTCATGTATTAAGTGCAGCCAAATTCGATTTATTCCTCACATGCACAACAATACAAAATTCTACCCACGACAATTGGACATCGCATTGCAGAATTGGAGCAGTTAACTAAACACCACAACAAATGAACCAAACATTAACTAAGCACCACATTGCACAATATAACATACTCCTAATAGAAGATCAGACAGATAACCAAACCAAGCATGCTTAACAACTTGGAAATATAGCAATTGTATTTGTTTCTCATGTATTTACTATAGCCAAATTCAATTTATTCCTCACATGGTATACAATAACAGAATACATCCACAACTATTGAACATCACATTGCAGAATTGAACCGAACAGTTAACTAAACACCACAACAAATGAACCAAACGTTAACTGA
Organism: Secale cereale; assembly: GCA_902687465.1. Lineage (NCBI taxonomy): Eukaryota > Viridiplantae > Streptophyta > Magnoliopsida > Poales > Poaceae > Secale > Secale cereale. The sequence continues at coordinate 401,283,236 of LR738713.1, forward strand.
GCACCACATTGCACAATATAACATACTCCTAATAGAAGATCGGAAAGTTAACCAAACCAAGCATGCTTAACAACTTGGAAATATAGCAATTGCATTTGTTTCTCATGTCTTTAGTACATCCAAATTCGATTTACTTATCACATGGTATACAATAGCAGAATGCACCCACAACTATTGAACATCGCATTGCAGAATTGAACCAAACAGTTAACTAAACACCACAACACAAATGAACCAAACGTTAACTGAGCACCACATTGCACAATGTATAACCAAACCAAGCATGCTTGATAACTTGGAAACAAATGAACCAAACGTTAACTGAGCACCACACAGTGTATTTTGTAAAGATAAATTTGATTTATTTCTCACATGGAGACAATACAAAATTGCAGCCTGAAGAATTGAACATCACATTTGCAAAATTGAACCAAATAGTTGACTAAAGATGATAACTAATTAACCAAACAGTTAATAAGTGAGAACCACACTGCACGACATATAGAACATATACACTAGAGCAACAGATTGCATGGTAAAATTAGATAGCATAATTCACAAGAATTTGTTAAGGAAAGGAAGGAGTAGCACACCCAACGGGTAAATTGAGCATGCTTAACCAGTGTAGCTAGCAAATGGAAAGGTGCTCCTCCCAGATCTAGGGGTCGGCACGAATGGCAGCCATCGCGACCTCATCCATGCGTGCGGCCGTGATTTGCTTCACCGCTGCCAAATGCTCCTAGAGATTTAGGCTATACTGCATGCACCATTGCTTAGGGCGGCGCTTATTTGGTGGAGGGGTCAGTTATTTGGGTGGAAGGTGTCGGGCTCGTGCCGGCGGTCGGGGCATGTGGGATGTGGAAGGAGGAGGAGGATGGGGGTCGGGTGTGGATTCCTGCCTGCAAGCAAGGAGTGAAGGTTTCAACTTGGAAAGGAAGGCGGAAACAGAGGAAATGTGGCTTTTGGTAAGGGTGAGCGGGCGGGGAGGGGCGGGGAGGTAGACATTTCCACGAAAGCCGAAAATTTGGAACCGCTTCAGCGAAAAACTGGCGCGCAAAGTGCCATCAGACACGGTCCCTTATTCAGAACTGTGTACAATATGTGAACATCACAAACAATTCAGATAACTTAACCCATGTGTGATGAGTTTGAACGTCAAAAAATTTGGTCCACGCCCCCATCTTTCACCGGCGATTATTGAACAGTGGAATGATATTTGAGGAGCGGGCTAGTGTGCTTGACACTCCGATGATGCTCCAAGACATTTTGTGTTGCATCTCACACGGTTGGTGATAATAAACTGTGTGCGATCTACTTGATTTTTCTTCTCGATTTGAATAACATAATGAGGTCATAGCTGCAAAGGATGGTATTTGAATTGCTAGAACTTTTATCTACGGTGAACATGTAACTATAGGTGCGTCGTGAAAAAAAGAATTATTCAGGGTTAGTTTGGACATTTTTATACATTAGTTTGGTTTTGTTGGCATTTCAGGTGCATAATTCAAATTTCAACTGCATGCACATGCTCCGAGTACATATAAACGGGTTGAAAAAACAAATTTGTGTCCTTGGTTGAATGCTTAGGTCCCATGCAAGAAATGGGAATGAATGTCAAACTCCCTGCCACCGTCACTCGGCCGCAAACATTGAGATACCTGGTTTTCAAATTCTAGTAAATCCAAAACTAGTCTGAAATTCATGGAACTTGGCATGCTATCATGGAGTGGCGTCCACATGCCGTGGTAAGTTTTTTTGTCCCATTTGGGGCAGGTTTGGGTATAAGCTTCTCACAAACCAGAGCTTCTCACAACAAGCGTGATGGTTTCGGCAGGGAATGTGCCGCCTTTGGGGATGAAACGATATCCGTTGCCTCTTATTGCTTTCAAAATATTTCTAGTGTCAACATAGAACAATAAGAGTGTTGTGTTTAATTTTGGAATTTTTCTGGGTTCATTTGCACATTTTTATACATTAACTAGGTTTTCTAGGCATTTTATGTGCATAATTCAAATTTGAACTACATGCACATGCTCCAGTGCATATAAACGGGTTGAAAAATCAAATTTGTGTCATTCGGTGCATGCTTAGGTCCCATGCAAGAAAAGAGAATGAATGCCAAACTCCCTGCCACCGTCACTCGGCCGAAAACTTTGAGATACCTGGTTTTTTAATTCTAGTAATCCAAAACTTGTCTGAAATTCTAGGAACTTGGCATGCTATCATGGAGCGGCATCAACATGTCATGGTAAATTTTTTATCCCATTTGGGACAAGTTTTGGTATAAGCTTCTCACAAACCAGAGCTTCTCACAACCAGCGTGATGGTTTCGGTAGGGAACGTGCCACCTTTGGGGACGAAACGATATTTGTTGCCTCTTACTGTTTTCAAAAAAATTCTAGTGTCAACATAGAACAACAAGAGTGTTCTATCTAATTTTGGACTTTTTCAGGGTTCGTTTGGTAACTGGGTTTTCTAGGTATTTTAATTGCATAATTCAAATTTGAACTACACGCAGATGCTCCAGTGCATATAAATGGGTTGAAAAAACAAATTTGTGTCCTTCGGTGCATGCTTAGGTCCCATGCAAGAAATGGGAATGAATTTCAAACGCCATGCCACCGTCACTCGGCCGGAAACATTGAGATACCTGGTTTTGAAATTCTAGTAAATCCAAAACTCATCTGAAATTCATGAAACTTGGCATGCTATCATGGAGCGGCATCAACATGCCGTGGTAAAATTTTGTCCCATTTGGGGCAGGTTTGGGTATAAGCTTCTCACAAACAAGAGCTTCTCACAACAAGCGTGATGGTTTTGGTAGGGAACCTGCCACCTCTGGGGACGAAACGATGTCCATTGCCTCTTATTGCTTTCAAAAAATTCTAGTCAACATAGAACAACAGGAGTGTTGTGTGTAATTTTGGAATTTTTCGGGGTTCGTTGGGACATTTTTGTACATTAACTGGGTTTTCTAGCATTTATGTGCATAATCAACGTTGAACTACATGCACATGCTCGAGTGCATATAAACGGGTTGAAAAATCAAATATGTGTCCTTCGATGCATGCTTAGGTCCCATGCAAGAAATGGGAATGAATTTCAAACACCCTGCCATCGTCACTCTGCCGGAAACATTGAGATACCTGGTTTTTAAATTCTAGTAAATCCAAAACCCATCTGAAATTCATGAAACTTTGCATGCTATAATGGAGCGGCATCAACATGCCGTGGTAAATTTTTTGTCCCATTTGGGGTTGGTTTGGGTATAAGCTTCTCGCAAACCAGAGCTTCTCACAAGTGTGATGGTTTCGGTAGGGAATGTGCCACCTTTGGGACGAAACGATATCCCTTGCCTCTTATTACTTTCAAAAAATTTCTAGTGTCTACATAGAACAACTGGAGTGTTGTGTCTTATTTTGGAATTTTTCAGGGTTCGTTTGGACATTTTTATACATTAATTGGGTTTTCTAGGCATTTTATGTGCATAATTCAAATTTGAACTACAGGCACATGCTCCAGTGCATATAAATGGGTTGAATAATCAAATATGTGTCCTTCGGTGCATGCTTAGGTCCCATGCAAGAAATGCGAATGCATTTCAAACACCAGGGCACCGTGGATTGCTGGCAAAACTTTCAGATGCTTTGTTTTTAAATTCTAGTAAATCCAAAACTCGTCTCCAATGCATGATTTTTGCAGCTCTTGATCGCAAACATTTTAGTTAGAACACCCGTATGCAAATCGACAACTTCCCCGGAAAGCCAAGAGAAAAGGTGTTGAGCAGGATTTCTGCAGCTCTTGATCGCAAACATTTTTGGTGGAACACCCGTATGCAAAGTGAGAGCTAAGGCCTTCCTCCTTAAGTCGAGGGAAAATTTGTGGCGCGGGATTTGTGCGTCCCTTCAATGCAAACGGTTATTTTGGATGACCTGTGTGCAACCACGTACAAACAATTTGTCAATCCTTGTAACTCTGCGATTTGTCAAAATATGAAGCTAAAAATCACTAGCACCATCTAATTTTTGCAACTAAAATTCAGTAATTAAGCATATATTTCATTCATAGATTAAGCAGTCATTCTTAATTTATATGAACAGTTCAACTCGACAGCTGAACCGACCAAACTTTTCCCAATTGTTGCCAATCACATACTTGAAATAGCTAGTTCAACTATATATACTAGCTAATTTTAAGTACATTGTATAGTTCCACCACATCAATAGACAGATGAACTAAACAAAATAGCCCTAAATACTATTACTACTACGAAGGGGCTTTGTGCTACTTCCGGTAGCCTATCCTCTGCCGAGCGCGCCTCAGTAAGAGGCAGGGGAGGAGGAGGAGCCTACCGGCGATCTGGACAACTGCAATACGGTTCCTGCCGCTGTGCACGTTCAGCGACACTCGCCAGCTCGAACACCCACTATCGCTCTGGACGACCCCTCTCGAAGCGGCCAGATTGCTCGTAGATCTCCTGATTCCCCGCCTCTGCGTCGGCGTGTGCTACGGCCATAGCTGCGGTAAGGCTCTTTGCATGCTCGACAAGATGCTCCTCCTCCCGCAGGAACTCGATGTAGCACACAAGGTCACTAACGCATGTGCAGGCCTCCACCTCCGCCTCCCTCCTTCAGGCGGCAGTGGCGGAGTGGGTGATGATCCCGACGGTCGATGGTGAGCTGGCTGACGATGGTGTGGAGGCCACGACAACCACCTCCTGCCTTCGGGCCACGGTGGCAGAGCGGGTGATGGCCGTTAGTGGGGTGGCGGCCACGACGGTTACCTCCCGCCATCGGGCCGCGGCGGCGGAGCAGGCGATGGCCCTGGCTTTCGACAGTGGTGTGGCGGCAACGGCGGCCGGCAATAGCTGTCGACGGGCAGCGGCGGCGGAGCGTGTGGTGGGTGTTCCGCGCACACCCAACAGGGACGCCACGCGCACTACACTACGCTGGGGATTGCGCTGCCGCCGCGGTGTAGCCTCCTAGATGGAGCTGTCCTTTGATGACGGTGGAGTGGCTGAGCGACGACGACGAACCGGTGCCATTGCTGATTGTGGGAGAAGCAGACGAGATAAGCTACAGGGAGGGAGGGGAAAATGCGATGAATGACTCGCCGGCCATGAGGGCTTTTATAGCAAACCGGTAAGCATTTGGATTTTGGGGGATTTCACCAAGTCGGGTGGGTAGCTTACGCGGGAACCTGCGAGGTTGCACGGGAACGGGCTCACCGACGATTCATTGGCGCCACAGTTTGGCCAAAAGAATGCCCCTGCGCGTTGCGCAAGCTTGTGTTGTAAGCCCTCTGCGGTAGCGGGGTGACAAGACATGTGAAAGGAGGACGAAATGACACGTACACATACGGTTAATACATACAAAACATTTGTGATTTAATGACCTAATATACCATTGTCCTGGTTTATAAGTAGGATTTAACTAATAAAATACGAATGCACATCGGTCGCACAGTTCGTCTTATTTGCCATGTATCACTGTGCCGGCCTCTGCTCGCGACCCTCGGCAAGCTCTGCTCACCATTTGGCGCCGCGGTGCGCTCTGCTCGCGTCCGTCTGCGCGCTCGGCATGTGGCAAGCATTTCCTTGCGTGTTCAACTGATATATATATATATATATATATATATATATATATATATATATATATATATATATATATATATATATATATATATATATATATATATATATATATATATATATATATATATATATATATATATATATATATATGGTTCCTCGCCATTGAGGCGACCGCGGAGCACTCTTCTTGTGTCCCTCCGTGCACGCTTTGCCAGCGGTTGGGCATGCACACGATCACGTCGGGGGCCCCATATGCATGCGGTTGCGCCGCGCGCATTGCCACGTGATGTAGTTGTGTGCGGCACGATGGAGTTACACGCTGCAAAATAGAACTGCTATCAGGGCCTGCAGATATTCCTGGCCGTCCGGCTTCCCCTTTAATTCTCGCGTCCATTATAACATTACTCTCTTCTACCTTTCGATCGCGCCCCACAACACAACAAGCACACCCACGACGACACATAGAGAGGGGATGTCTAGCGGCGCTCCAATGGAATTCGGCGAGCATAAAGTGGAGACCCACGCGAGGGGGACGGATCTCTCGGTGGTGTACACCATCGACCCGGCCGTGGTGGACGACTACATCAACAACGTTGAGCAGTTGCTTGCTCGAGACAAGTACAAGGTGGTCGGTATTGTCCTCCAGTACATAGCCGGTCGTCCCGACATAGATCATAAGTTTGTCATCGCCCAATTGTGCAAGGGCCATCATGTCCTCATCTACCACTACTGCATGGCCACAGAGCCTTACGACCATTTTGAAAGGTTTGTCAACAGCGCCGACTACAAGTTCGCCACGATGGAAACCACCGACGATGTAAAAGCGCTCAGGGTTATGGGCTTGGCCTGCCAGAATCTTGTCGAAATCCGTGAGCACTACAGGGTCTGGGGCAGCACGAAAAAGGACTCCCTGGTTGAACTCGCCTTGGACATCATCGACCCCTACTTCGAAAAGATGAAGCTGAATGCCAAGAGAACAAGTCCCGTATCCTGGCACAGGGCCTGGATGCGGCAACTAGATGAACCTCACCTCAGGTTCGCGGCCAAGAGCATGTACACATGCTATGAGATGCACAAGCGAATCATTGACATGAGGAAGTGCCTTGTTAGCCAAATCGACGAGCCCGGATCGAGCCACAAGCAGAGCAAGCGTCATAAGGAGTAGATGATGACCACATGATCCTTTATGCTAGTTAATCATGCATCTAATATATAGTTTACTTTATTGGTGTGTGGAAATGTCATGTGTGTAGTAGCCACCTATGTAATTTATGCATTTAATAGTTTACTTTGGTGTGTGCAAATGCCATGGTTGTAGTAGCCACCTATGTAAGTGGATGTTTAATTTGGTTATGCAACCATGTCCTTATAAGTGTGTGTGTGTGTGTGTGTGTGTGTGTGTATGTTGTTCTTTATGCACTCCCATCGCACAACACACACGTCTTATTAGCAGCAACTCTCTATGTTATTTTTGGTCTTAGCACACACTTTTTCATTACAGACCTGTTTGTCGTGTATCACACACATCTTCTTATATTGAACTGTTTTGTTGTATTGTCTCAACACAAACAGTTCATCCGAGTGAATCGCATGTCGTATATCGCACACACTTTGATCTGGCTGGCCATTACTTTTGTGTTGCCTAATCACAAACAGTTCATCCGACTGAACCGTATGCTGTACATCGCACACACCTTCATCGGGCAACCCATTTCTTTTGTTCCTCCTCATCGCAAACAGTTAATTGAACTGAACGGTATGCTCTGCATCGCACACGCAACTAAAATATGAACCGTGTTTGATGCATCCGCCATCGCTAATGTTTTGCACCTTTTTTGACGGGTTTTTTACACATCGTTTGCGATTATTGCATCACACACAGTTTTGTCAAAGGGTCTCTGATCGTAGTATCGCGTTAGCAGCATCCTGCAGTAGTGCTAGCGGATGGGAAGTTGGCCCTTGCTGATAAGAATTGCCTCCTTGCCATTAAGGCGTTTCACGCTGGTCAGCATATGGGACCTACTCCCTCCTATCCCACACATTTGTGCTTTTAGAAACTGTGTCAGATATTTTACATGGTCAGTGTGTCACGGCTAGCCTTCAATGAGCACTGAAACTGGTAGTGGGAAAATGATGGGAGAAGAGGCAGGAAACCGATGAGAGGAGTGGCGAGAAACAGTAGCATGTTTTGAAAACCTAGTAGAGAAGGAACCGTGAGCTAGCACGACGCATGCACACAGTGCTTACCCATGTACTGCAGGTGCTGTCGAAAGGGCTCAGGGTTACCGTTCGATCTGGGAGCATCCAACGGTCCACACGTACGATCCGTGGGGTTCGGGTTCTGGCCAATCAGAACACACGACTCAGATCGCGAGCGTAGCGGGGGGACAATATCATACGGAAACCAACATTCTGTGTAAACCAGTGAAAACCATGAGAAAAGGTTGTTTTGAAGTTTCAAAAAAAATTGAAAAAAATGTCGGATGTTAAGAGGATGATGTTTTATTGCAACACAAAATTTCAAGTTGAAACATGGTACGAGATGTGAGCTACGAAAAAGACAAAATCAGCATTGAATAGTGTCGAATAGTAATGTCACTATTCAGGGCTGAATTTGTCTTTTTCATAGCTCACATCTCATAATGTTTTTCAACTTGAAATATTGTGTCGCAATAAAACATCACCTTCTTAACATCCCACATTTTTTTAAGATTTTTATGAAACTTTAAAATATGGTTTCCACGAAGTTTTCATTGAATATCGGCTTTCGTGAGTGAACTGTGTGCTATTTGAAAACATTTCGTGAGAAGAATCTCGGTTTTTAAATCCCCATAAATCCAAAACTAAGCCGAAAATCGTGGAACCTGGCATGGTGTCACGACATGGCACTTATATGTCGAGGAATTTTTTTCGTCCATTGTGGCGCAAGTTTTATTACAAGCCTCTTACAAGTCGGACCTTCTCTCAAACAAGCCTCATGGTTCCGATAGGGAAATGTGTCCCCCTTGTGGGCGAAACATAATCACTGCCTCTTTTCGCCTTGTATTTTATTCTACGGGTAACATGGAACGACATGATATCCTTGCTGAAATTTAAACTTGTTCAGGGTTTGTTTGACCTTTTTATACACTAATTGAGTTTCCTAGGCATTTAATGTCCATAATTCAAATTTGAACTTCAAATACATGCTATAGTTCACCAAAATGGTAGAAAAATTATACATGTGTCCTTTGGTGCATGTTTAGGTCCCATGCGAGGAATGGGAACGAATTACAACCGTACCCGCGTCCTGGCTCGTCCTCAAACATTTGGAATCCCGGTTTTTAGGTCCCCATAAATCCAAAACTCACCAGAAAGTCATCAAAGGTGGCACGGTGTCACGTCAAGGCACATATATGTCATGGTAAAAACATTGTCCAATTTAGGCCAGGCTTTATTACAAACCTCTTTCAAAGACCGAAGCTTCTCTCAAAGAAGCCTCGTGATTCCGATAGGGAACTGTGTCCCCCTTGTGGGCGAAACGTAATCATTGCCTCTTTTCGCCTTGTATTTTCTTCTACGGGCAACATGGAATGACAGGATATCCTTGCTGAAATTTAAACTTATTCAGGGTTTGTTTGGCCTTTTTTATACATTAATTGAATTCTCTAGGCATTTAATGTCCATAATTCAAATCTAAACTTCAAATACATGCTCCAGCTCACCAAAATGGCTAGAAAAATTATACATCTGTCCTTGGGTGCATGTTTAGGTCCCATGCCAAGAATGGGAACGAATTACAAAAATACCCGCGTCCTGGCTCGTCCTCAAACATTTGGAATCCCGGTTTTTAAGTCCCCATAAATCCAAAACTCACCAGAAAGTCATCAAAGGTGGCACGGTGTCACGTCAAGGCAAATATGTCGTGGTAAAAACATTGTCCAATTTGGGCCAGACTTCATTACAAACCTCTTACAAAAACGGGAGCTTCTCTCAAAGAAACCTCGTGGTTCTAATAGGGAAATGTGTCCCCCTTGTGGGCGAAACGTAATCACTGGCTCTTTTCGCCTTGTATTTTCTTCTACAGGCAACATGGAACGACAGGATATCCTTACTGAAATTTAAACTTATTCAGGGTTCGTTTGGCCTTTTTTATACACTAATTGAGTTTCCTGGGCAGTTAATGTCCATAATTCAAATCTAAACTACAAATACAGGCTCCGGTTCACAAAAATGGCTAGAAAAATTATACATATGTCCTTGGGTGCATGTTTAGGTCCCATGCAAGGAATGGGAACAAATTACAACTGTACCGGTGTCCTGGCTCGTCCTCAAACATTTCGAATCTCGGTTTTGAAGTCCCCATAAATCCAAAACACACCAGAAAGTCATCAAAGGTGGCATGGTGTCACGTCATGGAACATATATGTCGTGGTAAAAACATTGCCAATTTGGGCCAGGCTTTATTACAGACCTCTTACAAACCGGAGCCTGTCGCAAGAACCCTTGTGGTTTCGATAGGGAAACGCGTCCCCTTGTGGTCCAAACGATAATCACTCGCTCTTCTAGCCTCGTATTTTCTTCTACACGCGACACGGAACAACGGGAGATTCGTGCTGAACTTTGAAATTATTCAGGGTTCGTTTGACCTTTTTTATTCATTAATTGAGATTTCTAGGCATTTAATGTCCATAATTCATATCCGAACTACAAATACATGCTCAAGTGCATCGAAATGTCTAGAAAAAATGTACATGTTTCCTTGGGGTGCATGTTTAGGTCTGATGGAACGAATGGGAACGAATTTAACCGTCTCACCGTCCTGGCTTGGCCACAAACATTGTGAATCTCGGTTTTTAAATCTCTGTAAAGCCAAAACTCACCAGGAAATCATGAAACTTGGCATAGTGTCACTACATGGTACATATAATTGTCCAATTTGGGAGAAGCTATATTACAAGTCTCTTACAAACCGGAGCCTGTCACAACCCTTGTGGTTCCTGTAGGGAAACATCCCTCTTCTGGGCGAAATAATAATCACTGCCTCTTCTCACATTGAACTTTGTTTTCTACAGGCAACATAGAATAACAAGAGTGTCGGGCTGAAATTTGAAACTGTTCAGGGTTCGTTTGGCCATTGTATATATATTACTAATTACTAAGTTTTCTATGCATTTAATGTAGTCAATAATTCAAATTTGAACTACAAGCACATGCTCCAGTGAAGCAAAATGGGTGGGATATCCTACATGTGTCATTGGGTGCATGTTTAGGCCTCATTTAAGGAATGGGAATGAATTACAGACTTTTCATCATCTTGGAACATTGAGAATCTCGGTTTTTAAATCATAGTAAATTAAAAACTCACCCAAAAAACATGAAAGTTGGCATGGTTTCATGACATGGCACATATATGCCATGGTAAAAAAAATGTCCAGTTTGAAAAGAGGCGCACACATTAGTACCCAACGAAGACCTTTTTGAAACAAAAAGTTGACATGTTAATATCGCAAACGGTTGTATTGTGTTAATCGTGTCAAAATTTAACCATACTCGGTGGCGTGCGTGCAACTGTTTGATTAGATGGAACGAGCGCAAGAAGTCTGTCGTGCACGCTCAACATGACGTGTGTGAGTAGTCCCCTGCGCAGGCTCGACGGGACACGTGCATCATGTCCACCTCGCAGTCGCAGGCTCGACGGGACATGTGCGAGCAGCAAGGCCGCCCATGATCACCGAGAAGCGAGCTCTTTGACCTCCATGCACCAGCCGCCGCCCACCTCGCTCAAAACTTTTCCATTAATGGGTTATTTAAAGCACCTGGACGGAGGGTGTTTGCTTGTGATCCCATGGCAGCATTTGCTTTGTTCGTGTTTTCAGCTCGTATTCCTTCCTAATTTAAATGGCCACATAGGGCAACGGATAATACGACTGAGGGAGTCCTAGATTACAGGGTCCTCGGGCGTCCGAGCTACGTCACGTGGGCCGGACTAATGGGCCATGAAGGTACAAGATGGAAGACTCTCCCCCGTGTCCGGATGGGACTCTCCTTTGCGTGGAGGCAAGCTTAGCATGCGGATATGAAGATTCCTTTCTCTGTAAACCGACTCTGTACAACCCTAACCCCCTCCAGTGTCTATATAAACCGGAAGGTTTAGTCCGTAGAGGCATTCATAATCATAGAGTCTAGACATCTAGGGCTTAGTCATCTCAATCTCGAGGTAGATCAACCCTTGTAACCCCTATACTCATCAAAGCCAATCTAGCAGGAAGTTCGGTATTACCTCCATCAAGAGGGACCGAACTTGGGTAAATAAAGTGTCCCCTGCCTCCTGTTACCTTTGATCCTTAGACGCACAGTTCGGGACACCCTACCGGGGATCTGCCGATTTTGACACCGACATTGGTGCTTTCATTGAGAGTTCCACTGTGACGTCGTCAAAAGGCTCGATGGCTTCATCGATCATCTACAACAACGCCGCTAGGAAGGATATTTGTCTCCCCGGTCAGATCTTTGTGTTGGGCGGCTTCGCTCCGTGCGAACTCACTTGGTCACTTGGAGCAGATCGACAGCTACACGCCTGGTCACCAGATCAATTTCGGAAATCTAAACTATGTCGCTGACATCCGAGGAGACTTGATCTTCCAAGGGCTCGCAGATCCAACCATCGCTTCGTCCTTAGATTCGGAGCGCATCGCTCAGTCCGAATATGGGAGTCTGGAGCCCGCCGGACTACCTGTGGCCCTCAAGCTCAACACTGGAGAACCAGATAGGATAGCACTGCTCGCAGTTATCACAAAGTGGGACTCTTTTCTGGACACTAGCTCTGGACTCTCGGAGTCCGTGTCTTGCGAGCTCGGCCAAGGAACCCCGGTCCCCATCCAAACCTCGCTCTTAAACGAGGCTCTGGATTTGATGCGATCCGTCGCCATCACAAAGGAACCGCTTCCGAATTACGCCCACCCCGGACTAGGGGCTGAAAATAGGGAACTTTACATCCCACCCACCACCCACGTCATAGCCACTGATAACCCACAAGTGTAGGGGATCGCAACAGTTTTCGAGGGTAAAGTATTCAACCCAAATTTGTTGATTCGACACAAGGGGAGCCAAAGAATACTCTTAAGTATTAGCAGCTGAGTTGTCAATTCAACCACACATGGAAACTTAGTATCTGCAGCAAGATAGTTTAGTAGCAAAGTAATATGATAGTGGTGATAGCGGCAATAAAAGCAATGATAGTGTTTTTGTAGTTTTTGTAATAGTAGCAACGGAAAAGTAAATAAGCAACAAGCAATATAGGAAAAGCTCGTAGGCATTGGATTGGTGATGGGAAATTATGTCGGATGCAATTCATCATGTAGAAGTTATAACATAGGGTGACACAGAACTAGCTCCAGTTCATCAATGCAATGTAGGCATGTATTCCGAATATAGTCATACGTGCTTATGGAAAAGAACTTGCATGACATCTTTTGTCCTACACTCCCGTGGCAGCAGGGTCCTATTGGAAACTAAGGGATATTAAGGCCTCCTTTTAATAGAGTACCGGACGAAAGCATTAACACATAGTGAATACATGAACTCCTCAAACTATGGTCATCACCGGGAGTGTTCTCGATTATTGTCACTTCGGGGTTGCCGGATCATAACACATAGTAGGTGACTATAGACTTGCAAGATAGGATCAAGAACACACATATATTCATGAAAACATAATAGGTTCAGATCTGAAATCATTGCACTCGAGCCCTAGTGACAAGCATTAAGCATAGCAAAGTCATAGCAGCATCAATCTCAGAACATAGTGGATACTAGGGATCAAACCCTAACAAAACTAACTCGATTACATGATAGATCCCATCCAACCCATCACCGTCCAGCAAGCCAACGATGGAATTACTCACGGACGGCGGTGAGCATCATGGAATTGGTGATGGAGGAAGGTTGATGATGACGATGGCGACGATCTCCACTCTCCGAAGCCCCAAACGGACTCCAGATCAGCCCTTCCGAGAGAGATTAGGGCTTGGCGGCGGCTCCGTCTCGTGAAATGCGATAATTCTTTCTCCCTGATTTTTTTCTCCCCGAAAGTGAAGATATAGGATATGGTGGTACGTCGGTGGAGCACCAGGGGGCCCACGAGGCAGGGGGGCGCCCCCACCCTCGTGGACAGGGCCAAGGCCCCCTGTTGTGGATCTTCTTGCCGGTATTTCTTATATTTTCCGAAATAATTCTCCATTGATTTTCAGGCGATTCCGAGAACTTTTTATTCCGCACAAAAACAACACCATGGCAGTTTTGCTGAAGACAGCTTCAGTCCGGGTTAGTTCCATTCAAATCATGCAACTTAGAGTCCAAAACAAGGGCAAAACGGTTTGGAAAAGTAGATATGTTGGAAACGTTTCAACTCCCCCAAGCTTAAACCTTCGCTTGTCCTCAAGCAATTCAGTTGATAAACTGAAAGTGATAAAGAAAAACTTTGACAAACTCTGTTTTCTCTTGTTGTTGTAAATATGTAAGCTAGCATTCAGGTTTTCAACAAGATCATGAACTAACCATAATCACAATAACTTTCAGGTCTCAAGACTACTCACACCAATGGCATAATAAAGTAGCGAGCAATAATAATAAACCTCGAATGACAACACTTTCTCAAAACAATCATGATATGATATAACAAGATGGTATCTCGCTAGCCCATTCTAAGACCGCAAAACATAAATGTAGAGCACCTTTAAAGATCAAGGACTGACTAGACATTGTAATTCATGGTAAAAGAGATCCAGTCATGATCATATCAATGCAAATTAATAGTAATACATGCAACGACAGCGGTGCTCTCCTACTAGTGCTCTTTGATAAAAGGATGATGACTCTGCATAAAAGTAAATAAATAGGCCCTTCGCACAGGGAAGCAGGGATTTGTAGAGGTGCCAGAGCTTGATTTTTAAATAGAGATGAATAACATTTTGAGTGGTATACTTTCATTGTCAACATAACAACCAAGAATCTAGATATCTCCCATGCTACGCACATTATAGGCGGTTCCCAAACAGAATGGTAAAGTTTATACTCCCCCAACCACCAACAAGAACACTCCATGGCTAGCCCGAAACAACGGGTACCGTCCAAACCAGCAACAGCCCTGGGGGAGTTTTGTTTAATTATTATGATTTTGAGCATGGGACTGGGCATCCCGATTACCAGCCATTTTCTCATGAATAATGAGTGGAGTCCACTCATCGTGAGAATAACCCACCTAGCATGGAAGATATAGACAACCCTAGTTGGTACATGAGTTGTTCGAGCATACAAAATATAATTTTATTTGAAGGTTTAGAGTTTGGCACATACAAATTTACTTGGAACGGTAGGTAAATACCGCATATAGGAAGGTATAGTGGACTCATGTGGAATAACTTTGGGGTTTATGGAAGTGGATGCACAAGCAGTATTCCCGCTTAGTACAGGTGAAGGCTAGAAAGAGACTGGGAAGCGACCAAATAGAGAGCAACAACGGTCATGAACATGCATTAAAATTAATCAACAATGAATGCAAGCATGAGTAGGATATAAATCACCATGAACATAAATATCTTGGAGGCTATGTTGATTTGTTTCAACTACAGGCGTGAACATGTGCCAAGTCAGTTCACTCAAATCGTTCAAAGGAGGATACCACCCATCATACCACAGCACAACCACTTTAATATCATGTTGGCACGCAAGATAGACCATTATAAATTCTCAGCTAATTAATCATGGCATAAGCAGCTATGATCTCTAATTGTCATTGCAAGTATGTTTCATTCATAACAAGCTGAATCAGGAATGATGAGCCATCATATTTACAAAAATAAGAGAGATCGAGTTCATACCAGCTTTTATCATCTCAATTAGTTCATCATATATCATCCTTATTGCCTTTCACTCGCACGACCGAACGGTGTGGATAATAATCATAGTGCACGTGCATTGGACTAAGCTGGAGTCTGCAGACATTTAATACAAGAGAGAATACAAGGTAATATGGCTCAAGGTTAGATCTACAACAAAGCATATGAGAGCCACTAAGCAATTTCAATCATGGTCTTCTACTCTTAACCCCCAAAGAAAAGAAAAGAAACTATTTACACGAGAAAGCTCCCAACAAGCAAAAGAAGAACGGGAAATCTTTTTGGGTTTTCATTTTAATTACTACTACTACAAGCAAATAAAGTAAACTAGCTAGAAGCTGCAACTAATATTTTTTGTTTTTCTGGGGTTTTCTAGCACACAATAAAAAGTCTAAGAAAAAGAAATTGAAATTAAGCATGGATGGTACAGTGAAAGAGTGTGAGCACCGACAGCTAGAATAAGTGTGTGAACATGAATGTAAGTCGGTGAGAAACACGTATTCCCCAAGCTTAAGCTTTTGGTCTAAGTTGGTCTATGGCCAGTATTGGCATGATGAATATCCAAAGTTGTAGTTGGGGTCGTACTGGGATGCAGCAGATGCTGCACGCTAAGCCGCATCTCGAAGGCGGGCTGCCTCCGTCATGTTATAATAAGCATTTGCCTCCTCCATAGTTATCGTGTATCTCCCTTTTTCCTGAAAGTTAAACAAAGTAGGGGCAGGAAGAACAATAGGGATGGCATGCTGCCTGTTAAAGATTAGTCGATATTTGAGGGTCTGATCGTCCCACTCTAAATAAGCAGGAGGTAAAGGTTCATCATTCACGTGCACAGACACGCCAAGAAAGCAGGCTATGCAGGTAGCATAGATCCCACCAAATAAATCTCCATGCAAACCATTATGGTGTAGCCTACGTGCAACAATGGCTCCCAAGTTATGTTTCCTATCACCTAGTACAGCACTCAAGAGAACACTAAGATCAGGGACACACATGTGACAAGCCTCATCCTTACCGTTTATGCATCTACCGATAAAGAGAGCAAAGTAATGAATAGCAGGAAAATGAATGCTCCCTATGGTATCCTGTGTGATTTCCATGGATTCCCCCACTGTAATACTACCAAGAAATTATCTAAATTCAGATTAGCGAGGATCACTCATACTGCCCCACTGTGGGAGTTTGCAAGCAACATTAAAATCCTCTAAATCCATGGTATAAGATTTATCATATAGGTCAAACAGTACAGTTTGAGAATTACGTGAAGATGAAAATTTAAACCTTCTCACGAAGCTATCAGTTAAGCCACGGTATTGAGGGCACTTATCTTTTATGAAGTCCTCGAGGTCAGCGTTGCGCACGTATGCGTAAAATTCATCCTTGATGCCAGCTTGACCCATGAATTCATCTGACGGCCATTCACAGGGCCGCACATCAGCATCCCTTGGTGGTTCATCGTCTGGCTCACGGAACGCGAGCCTCGGTTCTTGCTTTCTTGAAGAACCACCTTGGAAGTTTCTCCTAGACATTTTTGTGAAATTTTCTAAAAAAATTAGTAACTTAAAAGTTAACCAAACTCAATAAGATTGATAGCAACAACTCCTATAAGGGCCTAGAGACTATATCATGCATTAGAACTACTTGGGACCAAGAAAATTTGACATGCAAGCTCAAGAATAAGGTCACCATAGCAGCAAAAATTTGCAATAAATAAAGCACTAGAACAAAAACTAATTGGACCAATGGAGGAGTCACATACCAAGGGACAATCTCCCCAAACAGTTTAGTGAATGGTGCTTTGAGCAAGGAGATCGAAAATGGCAGCAAGATGAGCTAGAACTTGGGTTTGAGCTGGTTGGGGATTTTTTTTGGGAGGAAGAAGAACAGCATGGGTGCAGGAATAAGTGGAGGGGGGCCACGTGGGGCCCATGAGGCAGGGGGCGTGCCCTGGACCCTCGTGGCCACGTGTTGGCTCCCCTTGCTATGTGTTCAGTGCCATAATTTCTTAAATATTCTAGAAAAAATCATATTTCGTTTTCATGGCATTTGGAGAACTTTTCTTTTTGAGATATTTTTTTATTGCCCGGATAAGTCTGGAAACAGACAGAAAATACTATTTTTCTTTTATTTGTTCTAATTAACATAAAGTAAAAGGACGGTACAGAAGGTTTGTGCTATCTAGATTCACCTATTCCATGTTCATCAAAAGGAATCCATTAACAAGGTTGATCATGTCTTGTTAATAAACTCTTTCCGAGTAACATGAAATCGGAGAATTTTTGAATAACACTAGGTTACCTCAATGGGGATATGTGTGTTCCCAACAATAAGGATGTCATATGTCTTCTTGATCGTAGGAATAGGAAACTAAAAACCTCCAATAATAATAGTCGAAGTTTTTCCAATATAATTGATACTGTGGACCTGAGGTTGTTTCCTCGGAAAGTGTATCGTATGCTCGTTACCATTGACATGAAAAGTGACATTGCCTTTGTTGCAATCAATAACAGCCCCTGCAGTATTCAAAAAGGGTCTTCCAATAATAATAGACATACTATCGTCCTCGGGAATATCAAGTATAAAAAAGTCCGTTAGAATAGTAACATTTGCAACTACAACGGGCACATCTTCACAAATACCGACAGGTATAGCAGTTGATTTATTGGCCATTTGCAAAGATATTTCAGTAGGTGTCAACTTACTCAAGTCAAGTCTACGATATAAAGAGAGAGGCATAACACTAACACCAGCTCCAAGATCACACAAAGCAGTTTTAACATAGTTTCTCTTAATGGAGCAAGGTATAGTAGGTACTCCTGGATCTCCTAATTTCTTAGGAAATCCACCATCAAAAGTGTAATTAGCAAGCATGGTGGAAATTTCCACTTCAGGTATCTTTCTTTTGTTGGAAATAATGTCTTTCATATACTTAGCATAAGGATTTGTTTTAAGCACATCGGTCAAACGCATATGCAAAAAGATAGGTCTAATCATTTAGCAAAGGGCTCAAAATCCTCATCATCCTTTTTCTTGGATGGTTTCAGAGGAAAAGGCATGGGTTTCTGAACCCATGGTTCTCTTTCCCTATCGTGCTTCCTAGCAACAAAGTCTCTCTTATCATAACGTTGATTCTTTGATTGTGGGTTATCAAGATCAAGAGTAGGTTCAATCTCTACATCATTATCGTTGCTAGGTTGAGCATCATCATGAACATCATCATTAATATTATCACTAGGCTCATGTTCATTACCAGATTGTGTCTCAGCATCAGAAACAGATATATCATTGGGATTCTCAGCTATGTCAGCTACAGGTTCACTAGAAGCATGCAAGGTCCTATCATTTTTCTTTTTCTTCTTATTAAAGAACTAGGTGCATCTAAATTAGCTCTCTGAGAATCTTGCTCAATTCTCTTAGGGTGGCCTTCAAGATACAGAGGTTCCTGAGTCATTCTACCACCTCTAGTCACAACTCTAATGGCATTACCATTATTCTTACTATTTAATTCATTGAGCAAATCATTCTGAGCCTTAAGTACTTGTTCTACTTGAGTGGTAACCATAGAATCATGTATACTAATGAGTTTTAGTTCACCTTTAGCTGTAGACAGATAATCACTCTAGCATTCAATCATATAAGCATTGTCTTGTAATTCTCTACCAACATAAGCATTGAAATTTTCTTGTTTCACAATAAAATTTTCAAACTAATCTAAGCATTGGCTAGAAGACTTATAACGAGGAATATCACCTTCATCAAATCTATATAGAGAATTTACCTTTATTACCCGTGTCGGGTTATCAAGACCATGTATTTCTTCAATAGGTGGTAAATTCTTAACATCTTCAGCTTTAATACCATTTTCTTTCATAGATTTCTTTGCCTCTTGCATATCTCCAGGACTCGGAAATAGAACACCTCTTTTCTTCGGAGTTGGCTTAGGGGCTGGTTCAGGAAGTGTCCAATTATTTTCATTAGCCAGCATAATATTCAATAGTAACTCAGCTTGTTCAACTGTTCTTTCCCTGAAAACACAACCAACACAGCTATCCAGGTGGTCTCTGGAAGCATCGGTTAGTCCATTATAAAAGACATCAAGTATATCATGCATCTCAAGAAGATGATCAGGCATAGCATTAAGCAATTGGAGAAGCCTCCCCCAAGCTTGTGGGAGACTCTCTTCTTCAGATTGCACAAAGTTATATATTTCCCGTAAGGTAGCTTGTTTCTTATGAGCGGGACAATATTTAGTAAAGAAGTAATACATCATGTCCCGGGGACTACGCACACAACCAGGATCAATGGAATTAAACCAGGTCTTAGCATCACCCTTTAACGAGAACGGAAATAGCTTAAGGATATAGTAGTAACGAATCTTTTCATCGTTGGTAAACAGGGTAGCTATATCATTCAACTTAGTAAGATGTGCCACAATAGTTTCAGACTCATAGCCATGGAAAGGATCAGATTCAACCAAAGTAATTAACTCAGGATCAACAGAGAATTCATAATCCTTATCAGTAACACAAATAGGTGAAGTAGCAAAAGCAGGGTCGTGTTTCATTCTAGCATTCAAGGACTTTTCTTTTAGCTTAGCTAATAATTTCTTAAGATCATATCTCTCATTGCAAGCAAGAAAGTCTCGAGCAGTTTCTTCATCCATACCATAACCCTAAGGCACAACAGGCAATTCATATCTATTGGGAGTAGCTTCATCATCACTTTCATAAATATCATCAATTTCAATATTTGCATTCTCCCTATCCTTTGCAATTTGTTCATCTAGAAATTCACCTAGTGGCACAATATTATCAGGCATAGAAGTAGTTTCATCATACATAGCAGAAGTAGAATCATCAAGAACATACGACATATCAGATTCAATAGCAGGAGTAGGTATCGCAAGTTTACTCATAACAGAAGGAGAATCAAGTGCAGAGCTAGATGGCAGTTCCTTACCTCCCCTCGTAGTTGAAGGTAAGATCTTGGTTTTTGAGTCCTTCAAATTCTTCATAGTGATCAACAGATATAAATCCCAAGTGACTTAAAGAATAGAGCTATGCTCCCCGGAAATGGTGCTAGAAAATAGTCTTGATAACCCACAAGTGTAGGGGATTGCAATAGTTTTCGAGGGTAAAGCATTCGACCCAAATTTGCTGATTCGACACAAGGGGAGCCAAAGAATACTCTTAAGTATTAGCAGCTGAGTTGTCAATTCAATTACACCTGGAAACTTAGTATCTGCAGCAAGATAGTTTAGTAGCAAAGTAATATGATAGTGGCGATAGCGGCAATAAAAGTAACGATAGTGTTTTTGTAGTTTTTGTAATAGTAGCAATGGAAAAGTAAATAAGCAACAAGCAATATAGGAAAAGCTTGTAGGCATTGGATTGGTGATGGGAAATTATGTCGGATGCAATTCATCATGTAGAAGTTATAACATAGGGTGACAAAGAACTAGCACCAGTTCATCAATGCAATGTAGGCATGTATTCCGAATATAGTCAAACGTGCTTATGGAAAAGAACTTGCATGACATCTTTTGTCCTAGCCTCCTGTGGTAGCGTGGTCCTATTGGAAAGTAAGGGATATTAAGGCCTCCTTTTAATAGAGTACCGGACGAAACCATTAACACATAGTGAATACATGAACTCCTCAAACTATGGTCATCACCGGGAGTTGTCCCGATTATTGTCACTTCGGGGTTGCCGGATCATAACACATAGTAGGTGACTATAGACTTGCAAGATAGGATCAAGAACACACATATATTCATGAAAACATAATAGGTTCAGATCTGAAATCATGGCACTCGAGCCCTAGCGACAAGCATTAAGCATAGCAAAGTCATAGCAACATCAATCTCAGAACATAGTGGATACTAGGGATCAAACCCTAACAAAACTAACTCGATTACATGATAGATCCCATCCAACCCATCACCGTCCAGCAAGCCTACGATGGGATTACTCACGCACGGTGATGAGCATCATGGAATTGGTGATGGAGGAAGGTTGATGATGACGATGGCGACGATCTCCACCCTCCGGAGCCGCGAACGGACTCCAGATCAGCCCTCCCGAGAGAGATTAGGGCTTGGCGGCGGCTCCGTCTCGTGAAACGTGATAATTCTTTCTCCCCGATTTTTTTTCTCCCCGAAAGAGAAGATATAGGATCTGGGGGTACGTCGGTGGAGCACCAAGGGGCCCACGAGGCAGGGGGCGCGCCCTTGGCAGGGGGGCGCGCCCCCACCCTCGTGGACAGGCCCAAGGCCCCCTGGTGTGGATCTTCTAGCATGTATTTTTTATATTTTCCGAAATAATTCTCCGTTGATTTTTAGGCGATTCCGAGAACTTTTTATTCTGCACAAAAACAACACCATGGCAGTTCTGCTGAAGACATCGTCAATCCGGGTTAGTTACATTCAAATCATGCAAGTTAGAGTCCAAAATAAGGGCAAAAGGGTTTGGAAAAGTAGATATGTTGGAGACGTATCAACCACTGTCGAGGACCTAACCGACATGCTCGACTACGCCTCTGAAGACATCGACGGTATAGACGACGATGCCGGAGAGGAGCAGGCCCCAAGCCCACTGTGTACCGGGCACTGGACGACCACTTCCTCATACGAGGTATACATGGTGGACACACCTACAGAAGGCGACGACAATGATAATATAGATCCAGTCGAGGAAGAACCCCGTGAGATACCGCCGAAGCGTCAAAATCGGCGGCACCACCCTAAATCGCGTCGAGGAAAATACAATGATACCGGTACGGGAGAAAATGATACTCCGGAACACGCCAAAGAACAAGAAAACCCCGTCGAACTAACATCCGAACATGATGATCGGGAGGAGGGGCAATCCATCCCCGACGAGCAAACAGGGAGCGAAGACTCAGAAGATAGTGATTATATGCCACTCTCTGAGGATGACGTGAGCCTCAGCGACAAAGACTTTATCGTACTAGACGAACCTCATGAACAAGAACGCTTTAAGCGCCGGCTAATAGCGATGGCAAGAAGCCTTAAAAAGAAATAGCAGCAGCTTCAAGCTTACCGAGAACTGCTCAACGACAGATGGACTGATGTCCCGGCAGCCAAAGAATACGGCCTCGAACGCCCAACAAAGGGTTATCCGAAGCGCAAGCCGCTACCCCAATTCAATGACGAAGCACCGGAGGCCATACCACTCGCGCGTAATGCGGCTGACGAACCTGACCGACTGCCAAGCGGCCGGGACAGAATGGCAACTCAAGCCGAATACCAGCCTGCACCCCCTCGCCATACAAGAACAGCTCGGGGATACACATACGACCAACGACAGGACCTGGAGAATAGAGCAGGCCAGACTAGATCCATTTACGGATTGAGGGGGCACACACCAGCACGAGAAAACGGTTACCAATCCTGGTGCGACAAACAAAACCACGCCCGGGCCGCAAATCGAGTACGAACTTCATCCGAATTGTGCCATGATATAGCCCGATACAGAGGTGCCGCACACCCCCTATGCTTCACTGATGAGGTAATGGAGCACCAGTTCCCAGAAGGGTTTAAACCCGTGGACATCGAAATATATGATAGCACAACATATCCCGTAGTATGGATCGAAGATTTTCTTCTCCACATTCACATGGCTCGCGGTGACAATCTACACGCCATCAAATACCTTCCCATCAAACTTAAGGGGCCAGCTCGACACTGGTTAAACAGCCTTCCGGAAATACTATCGGATGCTGGGAAGACGTGGAGGATGCTTTATAGACAACTTCCAAGGCACCTATGTTCGGCCTCCAGATGCGGATGACCTTAGTCATATAATACAGCAACCCGGGGAATTGGCCCGACAGCTATGGACAAGGTTCTTAATTAAAAAGAACCAGATCGTGGATTGTCCGGACACCGAAGCCCTTCCGGCTTTCAAGCACAGCGTCCGAGATGAGTGGCTCGCCCGACACCTTGGCCAAGAGAAGCTGAAATCCATGGCGGCCCTCACCACACTTATGACCTGTTTTGCACGGGAGAGGATAGCTGGCTCACTCGTAGAAGCAACAGCACCCGCGACCCTGGCACCTCCGAAACCAGGGACGGCAATGGCAAGCCATGATGCGACAAGAACAAGCGTCGGAACAACAACGATGGAACCCAAGATACGACGGTCAACGTCGGATTCAGTGGCTCCAAACCCGGTCAACAGAAGAAGCCATTCAAGGCAAACAAAGATGGCTTGTCCAGTCTAGATAGAATCCTTGATCAACCTTGCCAGACTCATGGCACCCCTGATAAGACCGCCAATCATACCAACAGAAATTGTTGGGTTTGTAAGCAAGCCGGCAACTCAATGCCGAACACAAGGGGAAAGGGTCGCCCAACAACGACGATGACCAAGTGCCTCGTCAAACGAACACAGGGGGACAGAAGCAATTTCCCCCCGAAGTAAAAACAGTGGATATGACATATGTCACACATATCCCTAAAAGGGAATGCCAGAGCGTACTACAGGACACCTACGCCATAGAGCTGGTCGCCCCAAAATTCAACCCATGGACGGCTTGTCCGATTACCTTCGATCGAAAGGACCACCCAACCACTATCTGTCACGTAGATTCGGTAGCACTGGTGCTCGATCGAATAATTAACGGATTCCACCTCACGCGAGTCCTTATGGACGGTGGTAGCAGTATCAATATACTTTATCAAGACACTGCCTGCAAAATGGGCATTGATTTGTCAAGAGTGAGGCCCACTAAAACTACCTTTAAGGGAATAATACCTAGTGTGGAGACCCGCTGCACGGGCTCAATCACACTGGAAGTCGTCTTCGGTTCGCCGAACAACTTCCGAAGCGAGAACTTGGTTTTTAACATCGTCCCGTTCCACAGCGGGTACCATGCACTGCTCGGACGTGCCGCTTTCGCCCGCTTCAACACGGTTCCGCACTACGCCTACTTAAAGCTCAAGATGCCCGGTCCACGTGGCACCATCACAATCAACGGAAGCATAGAGCGCCCCCTCCGTACTGAGGAAAATATAGCGGCCATCACGGCCGACGTACAAAGCAGCTCTGTCAAACCACACACCAACAGCCCGACAAATCGAGGGCTGGATTAGCAGTTCGGCCTCCGTCGATCGCCATGTATAGCAGCAAAATTTGTGCCGCGCATACATAACTATGCACTCAAAATACCCTAGGCATCGGCGGAGGCAATACACGGGACAGGCCGATAGCACGGTTCGACCTTATATGGCCCTCCCCTCCTATCTAATCATCTTTTTGCTTTTTTATCACAGGTACAATTAAAAACTACCTATCTTATGGACTCACAAAGGCCTCTCTCCGAGCCCGGTTCCATATAGATAGCCGAAGACCATTCCCTTCAAGAATCTCTCTTGTTGAGGCAAAAGTGGCGTGGACGTGCGGCAGGAAGGTGCAATGGATTTCGTAGACCGCAAACTCCCCTCAAGGACCTGTATAGACCTTTTTTCTTCAGTACTAGACCCCCGGCATGTAAAATGACCTTGGTGATTGTGGTACCCTCTGTAAGTCTACGCTTTGACGTGTCAATCAGATTACAGTGAGCCAAATTTTTATTCGGCATCATCTTTACTCAAATATCGTAACTTTAGTTGTCTCACGAACACACCCCGCATAAATTGCCAGGGGCTCCATAAGGTAACATATGTGTTGCCAAATAAAAAGCACAAATAGCTTGACAACATAATTCGGCGTCCTGAGCTTGGCAGTATATGCATCGGCTCCGAATCATGTCTTTGGTCAATAGTTGGGTTGCCCGGCTCCTGTGTTTGCTACCTTAAGTTCCGTCTGATCGGCAGAGGTAGTAAAGGGAGAACTAATGCGATTGTGTTTCTGGTTCGCTCGGTCAAGCACCTGAGTAGAGAAAGCCGAAAACTGACTGTCATGATGAGGCGAGAGCTGGTCGGCCGCTCGGCGACTTATTATAATCTTTAGCAATTATTTCTCGTGTTACACGAAGGACTGTTTCCCGGTCACATATGTAACGCACCCACATTGGGCGCCACGTACATACTAGGGGCTACTCCGTACACCCATTGATAAAACTCCTATGGCTAAGTGAGAGCAATAAAACAGAATAGTCCGATTGCCTGGTTCGACGCACCGATACCTCCTTCATGGACCAAGACGTTGGGTTAAGTGTATTCATGTGCAACTCCGAACACCCCTGTAGTGTCTACATGGGGATTGAAGCCGACGACTGGGAACTCTCAGGTATAAAAACGGTCGCACAGGAGGATAAAATTCTTCATAAGTAAAATAATATATTACAAAAGATTTAGTTCATGATACAAACTCCTGAAACAGTTTGGACTCATTCATTCAAACAATACATTCTTGGAGCATTGGCCTTCTATAAGGCGGGCACCCGCTAGTACGTCCTCAAAATTGTGCTCTAGTGTGTGGTGGTCCTTGCTTTCGGGCGGACCATCAACTGCCACCTTTTCGGCCTTCATCTTCGCCCAGTGCATCTTGACACGTGCAAAGGCCATTTGCACCCCTTCTATGAAAGACAACCTCTTCAAATTGTTGATTCGGGGCATCACATCGATGAGGCGTCGCACAAGGCCAAAATGGCTGGCCAGAATATCCTTGGCCAGCCACAACCAGACTATGACATCCTTCATGGCCGCACTGGACATTTTATGCAGCTCCGCCCATTCTGCCATCTGGTCATTCAGCAGTTTGGGACGCTTCGGCCCCGCAAACTGCGACCAGAAGAGCTTCTCCGTTGCGTACCCCTCCTGGGCCTGGAAGAATTGGGCAGCGTCCCCTGTGCTCTTCGGCAAATCTGCATATGCGTCTGGAGAACTCCACAGTCGATTAAGTAAGGCATACTTCGGGTCCCCAAATTTAGCCTATAAAAGAAAGGGCTTACCAGCCACTATCTGCCCGGCTTGATGGATTTCTTCACACACCGCGCAAGATTCGGACCGTGCCTCCAAAGCGTCTTTAGGGCCTTGGTGAGTTCAGTTCCCTTCTCCTTATTTTCTTTCTCCAAGGACCCGCATTTAGCGATGATGTCCTTGAGACTTTGCTCCGGCTCGGTCACCCATTCCTCAAAACGGTGTCGAGCGGCCTGTTCGGCCATCAAATCCATAGCCGCTTTATCAGCAGCTGCCTGGCTTACCATTGCCTGCTCCTTGGCTTGGGCAAGCTCACCCCTGAGGGTCTCCACCGCGGCGGCACCATCTGTACATACATGCACATGGCAGCTCTTGAAAATCCACAAGACACGGACATAAAACAGGCACACAACAAGATGTATTTTATACGTTGCGCCTGGTCGAGCCGCGTGTTAATAAGGACTAGGTCCTCTTCGGCTCACTTCAGTTTCCGTTGGAGTCCGGAAACCTCCGCCGATTGAGCAGTCGCCGCTAACAGCGAAGCCTGTTTTAATGTAAACAAAAAGCATGTTACCACCTAACAACTGATTATCGATCCTCTGCTCGCTTTTCTTTCAAAAAGCGAACAGAGTCTCAGGAGCTACTATCTAAATATAGGCATGTTTCTCGACCACAAAAACATTACATTGTTTACCTCGAAGCTCGCCAGTAGGCTGGAGAAGGCTTCGTCAAGCCCGCTCTTGACGGACTTGATCTTATCAGACACCGTACCCATCAGGATCCGGTGCTCGTCCAGGACAGGGGCACTTGGGAGTGAGTCCGCCGTGGCATGTCGTGCCTCCGAATTGACAGAGGTTTCCGCTCCCTCCTCTCCGACAGGGGGTCGCTCATTAGACTCCGTAGCCTTACGGATCTCCGACAGGGGGCCCAATTGATCGGTGCTCCCGTCGCCGGTCTCCATGGGGGCTGCACCCCGTGCCCCCCCGACTACCTAGGCATTACCCTCCGGCATTGTTAAAACGCCCCTCCGCGCCTCTTCGAGGTTTGGGGAGGGCCTGTGAGATACTACCACAGCATCATCCGCCCTAGTTGGCGGGGAAGCTAATGGAGGTGACTCGCTCTCCATCATATCTGGCGCCAGATCCCCCGAGGATGAGCATAGCTAGGAAGATCGCGAGCCGGACTAAAAGACAGAACTTAGAGTTATGATCATGGGTCATAGAGATCAGATGAAGTGAAGGATCACAGGCTAGTTACGAGTCGGCCTGGGGCTTGGTCCGGCAGCGAGGCTTCGGGATGACCTCGACATCTGACTCCGACTCGACGGGGATGATGATCTTGTCCCTCTTGGAGGCCTCGGCCACCAAGTCTTCAGAGGCCGCCCTCTTCTTACCTTTGCGGGGAGGATCTTCTTCTTCCTCCTCCTCCTCGTCGTCGTTGTCGCCCTCATGGGAGGAAGTTTTGCTTGAAATTCGATAATCTAAATTTTTTGATGAAGTGTTAAAAGACATTTATAAAGTTATTCAAGATAGCTCCTTAAATAAAAAATCATTATTGCAATGATGTTATTGAAAATGTCAACTATGTTAATGATATGCAAAACTCCAAGCTTTGGGATGCTAATTTTGTTATGTCTACTACTTGTTGCAATGATCATGATTGAGGTGATTCTTCTTATGATCTTGAACATTTATTTAAGCCCCATGATGAATATGATATTGATAATAATGTTTGCAATAATATTTAAAGTGGGTTTGAAAAAGTGTCAACTTTACATCCCACATATTGGGAAAATGTTCAATCTTATGAATGTTTTGATGAAAGTGGGTATAGAAAGGTCATGACTCTAGTTGATGATAATCCCGCTATTTTGGAAGAGTGTCAACTTTGCTTGCATATGGATTACCAAGTGGTCGGTTTTGATGTCGAGTACATTGACGGTCATGCTAGGCATGATCAGAAGGTTGTCGTCGCCTAGTTGTGTGTGCACCATCACATCCTCATCTACCACAACTGCCTAGCCACAAGTCTTTGCGAGCATTTTGTCAGGTTTATCAACAACATTGACTAAAGTTTTGCTGCTGTCGACATCAAGAATGATCTAAAAGCGCTCAAGATTTTGGGCTTGACTTGCCAGAAGCTTGTCAACATCCATGGCCACTATATGGTCTGGGGCAGCCCAAAGAACAAGAAAATCACCCTAGGTGACCTCGCCTTGGCCATCATCGACCCCTACTACAAGAACATGAAGGGTGAGTGCAAGAAGAACAAGATCATCTGGCACAGTGCCTGGGTGCATAGACTGGATGAAGAACACATCAAATACATGACCAAAGATGCGTACACAAGCTATGAGATATATATGCAGATCGTTGACATGAGGAAGTGCCTTCAACCTGCCCCCGGCGAGGGATCGAGCCAAAGTGTAGTGGTGGTAGTGACGACACAAGAAGTTGATGATTAGATGATTGTTTCTCCTAGCTTAGAATGCATGTAATTGTTTATTGAGGTGTGTGTGAATGTTTTGTATAGTTACTTATGTGGTTGGATGTTTAATTTTGGTTATATATGTTGTTCGTCTAAAGACAGGGTAAATCACATCCCACCCGGACCAAACTAGGGAACCCGTCGACAATGATTTCATCAATCGCTGGCAATTCTATACCAGCAATCATTGGCTTATTAGCAGGAATCGTCTGTGTATTTATCAGTCTTCCCACACATTTATGAATACTGACATGTTTGTCACGTATCACACACATCTACTTAGCTAAATCGTTTGTGTTTGTTTTCTCTCATCACACACAGTTAATCCGAGTGAACTATATGCTGTCTATCGCACACACCTTGATATGGCTGACTCTTTCTATTGTGTTGGCTAATAACAATGACTACAAGAGTGACATCCCATGCGACAAGTGCAAAACATGAGTGGTATCTTCAATGTTAAGGAGCAACATCTTCAATGTCAAGGACCTATCTCCCTTGCATGGTGGTGAGGTTATTGAACCGAGAGCGGATCTTTCCCGGGGGGAGATGATGCAAAGCATCCCACGATCACCCCCATGGACCCACCATCGTCACTGATAGCCTGTAAGTGCACAAGGTTTAGTTGTAGACTTTTCAAAGTAAGAGTATCGATCCCATAGGGAGGACATGAATCAATCTTTTGCCTCTTAGATGGTTCAGATATTATGCCTACAAGTTATGAGTAACCCAAAGCAGTAGTAATGTAATAGAAATGGTGTAGCAAACATAAAAGTAAATATTGCAATGAAAGTAAATAGTGAGGGTTGTAGATGAGAATCTTGAAACCAATAGGACTAAAGCATTCCCAGGGAGTCCGGAATGCCCTCTAGTGTGCATCGATTGTGGTGCCTAAACACAATGCTACATCCGATTCCTAAGACACTTTTCATATTTTTGTTTGTGGGAAGAGCCACTACAGACACGTGCATACACTTGGCAACCCCTTATCACATAAGCCACCACCGTTCTTCCCCACTCCAGTGACCAAATAGTGATTAAGGGGAAAAATCTCCCCATGGGCGCAACCTATAGGTGGTCTCTGTTTTGCCCCCTCCTGCAACAATCCACGACGAAGGGTGATGGGGCCTGTCACATCAGCCGCCACCGCAACCAACCATTCCGCCAGCAGTAACAACCTTCCGTCCAAAATTGGCATACATTGGATGGTCAACTTCACCCAACGTCAAGAAGATCATTAACATAAACATGCAAAGAGGACATTAAATCCTAATATCAAATGATCAATTACATACTAGGGTTCATCCATATCCCTGGGAGCTAGGGATACCACTCACTCATGGAGGCAACAAACATCATAACACCATCATGGAGGACATGAACAATTCACACATGTAACAGACGATTTACCCCCACTAGGGTTCCTAAGATTACAATGAGTAGGAGGTGGATGATAATGATGATAGTATTGATGATGTTTAAGCCTTCCCCGTGATGGTGGTGGAGGTGGTGGCCTCCTCCTTGCCAACTGCTCCCTCCCGAACGTTCCGGGGCTAGAGTTCCTACTTCTAGATGAGTTTCTAGTTTGTTTGTGTGTATGATACCCAATCTGATTCCATGGTGTGAAAATAATGGACAAGGCAACAACATTGGCACTCCATACGACCGCTCATACGAACGTTCCTTGTCGCATGGTAGGTCGTCTTTCGCTCTGGAGGTGGCGCAGTGGCTCTTCCTTTGCTCTTCTTGATCTCTCCGCTTATGGTAGATGGTTATCACATTAAATACATGATTTCACTACCATTTTAAGGTAATTCTTCCATAAATTATTATTTGGTCCAAAAGGCGGTACCTAAGGAAAAACAAAAAAAGAAGTGCGCAAACGCGGTAAAATCCATAAAGCCTACCGGCTAGGTGTTGTAAATATGCCCTAGAGGAAATAATAAAATGGTTATTATTATATTTCCTTGTTCAGGATAATCGTTTATTATCCATGATATAATTGTATTGATTGGAAACTCAAATGCATGTGTAGATACATAGACAAACAACATGTCCCTACTGAGCCTCCACTGGACTAGCTCGTTGATCAAAGATGGCCATGGTTTCCGAGTCATAGACATGAGTTGTCATTTGATAACGGGATCACATCATTAGGAGAATGATGTGATGGACAAGACCCAAACTATGAACGTAGCATATGATTGTGTGAGTTTATTGCTATTGGTTTCTGCATGTCAACTATATGTTCCTATGACCATGAGATCATGCAACTCACTGACACCAGAGGAGTACCTTGTGTGTACCAAGTGTCGCAACATAACTGGGTGACTATAAAGGTGCTCTACAGGTATCTCCAAGGGTGTCTGTTGAGTTGACATGGATCATGACTGGGATTTGTCACTCCGTATGACGGAGAGGTATCTCAGGGCCCACTCGATAATACAACATCACAATAAGCTTGCAAGCAATGTGAGTAAAGAGTTAGCCACGGGATCTTGTATTACGGAACGAGTAAAGAGACTTGTCGGTAACGTGATTGAACTAGGTATGGAGATACCGACGATCGAATATCGGGCAAGTAACATACCGATAGTCAAAGGGAACTACATACGGGATTGTCTGAATCCTTGACATCGTGGTTCACCCGATGAGATCATCGTGGAACATGTGGGAACCAATATGGGTATCCTGATCCCGCTATTGGTTATTGGCCGAAGAGGTGTCTCGGTCATGTCTGCATGGTTCCCGAACCCGTAGCGTCTAGACACTTAAGGTTCGGGTGACGCTACAGTTGTATTGGGAATTGTATGTGGTTAAATGAAAGTTGTTCAGAGTCCTGTATGAGCTCCCGGACATCACGAGGAGTTCCGAAATGGTTTGAAGGTAAAATTTATATATGGGAAGTTCTGTTTTGGTCGCCGAAAAAGTTTCGCGTATTATCGGTATTGTACCGGGAGTGCAAAAAGGGGTCCGGGGGGTCCGCCTACCCTAGGGGGGCACATGGGATGTTGGGGTATGCTCCTTGGCCTATATGGGCCAAGGGCACCAGCCCCAAGAGGCCCATGCACCAAGAGGGGAGGAGGAGGAAGAGTCCTAAAAGGGGAATGCACCCCAAGGTGCCTTGGGGAGGGAGGACTCCTCCCTGGCCGCACCCCTCCTTCGAGGAGGGGCCAAGGCTGCGTCCCTAGCACTCCCCCTTGCCTCCTATATATAGTGGGGGAGAGGGGGCTGGACACACCAATCCCCTTGCCCTGGCGTAGCCCTCTCTCCCTCCTTCACCTCCTCCTTCTCCGCAGTGCTTGGCGAAGTCCTGCGAGAGAACCACAAGCACCACCATCACGCCATTGTGTTGCCGTAGTTCTCCCTCAACTTATCCTTCCCCTTGCTGGATCAAGAAGGAGGAGACATCCCTGGGATGTACGTGTGTTGAACGCGAAGGCGTCGTCCGTTCGGCACTAGATCAGATCTTCCGCGATTTGAATCGCTGCGAGTACAATTCCAACAATCGTGTTCTAGTAATGCTTCAGCTTTGCGATCTACAAGGGTATGTGGATCCAACTCTCCTCTTGTAGATGTGCATCTCCTAGATTGATCTTGGAGACCGTTGGAATTTTTTTTGTTTCCCATGCAACGTTCCCCAACAGTTGTATCAGAGCAAGGTCTATGCGTAGATGACATCACGAGTAGAACATAAAGGAGTTTGTGGGCGTTGATATTTAGATTCCTTCCTTCCCTAGTCTTATTTTAATTCATCAGTATTGTGGGATGAAGCATCCCGGGCCAACTTTACATGTCCACGTCTCATGCAACTTGTTACATAAAGATGGCTGGCGGATGTCTGTCACTCCCACCTTAGTAGAATCGGATTAGACAAAGGCGGTCCCTGTAGAAGGTTGAATAGCAATTTGCATATCACCGTTGTGGATTTGCGTAGGTAAGAATCGTAATTGCTAGATACCCATAGCAGCCATGTAAAATATGCAACAACAATTTGAGGACGTCTAGCTTGTTTTTTAGGGTTTTATGTGATATGATATGGCCAAAGACATGATGAGATATATTTGATGTATGAGACGATGATGTTTTGTATAGATTATCATGACTTGCATGTCGGTGAATATGACAACCGGAAGGAGCCATAGGGTTGTCTTTAATTATTGTATGATTTGCGTGTCAATCATTAAACGCTCTGTAATGCTTTACTTTATCGCTAAGCGGTAGCAATAGTAGTAGAAGCATGGTTAGCGTGACAACCCCGATGGCAGCACGATGATGGAGATCATGGTGTCATGCCGGTGACGATGGAGATCATGCCGGTGCTTTGGAGATGGAGATCAAAAGAACAAGATGATGGCCATATCATGTCACTTAAGATTTACATGTGATGTTAATCCTTTTATGCATCTTATTTTGCTTAGGACACCGGTAGCATTATAAGATGATCCCTCACTAAAATTTCAAGATAAAATTGTGTTCTCCCCAAGTGTGCACCGTTGCGAAAGTTCCTCGTTTCCAAGCACCACGTGATGATCGGGTGTGACACTGCTGCAGGTTGCTGCTAACGCGAAACTACGATCAGAGACCCTTCGACGAAACTGTGTGCTATGCCATAATCGCGAACGGGGGTGTAAAAACCATCAAAAAAGGTGCAAAACGATTGCGATGGAGGATGCATCAAACACGGTTCAGATTTTGGTTGCGTGTGCGATGGTGGGCATACGGTTCAATTCAATTGACTATTTGCGATGACGAGGAACAAAAGAAACATGCTACCAGATGAAGGCATGCGCGATTTAGAGCATACAGTTCAGTCGGATGAACTGTTTGTGATTAGGCAACACAGAAGAAACGGTCAGTCAAATCAAGGTGTGTGAGATATAAGGCATGGGTTCACTCGGAAGAACTGTTTGTGTTGAGACAAGAGAACAGACAGGGTTCGATATAAGAAGATGTGTGTGATACGCGGCAAACATGTCTATGATCATAAATATGTGCTAAGACCAATAATAACACAGACGGTTGCTACTAATAAGACGTGGGTGTTGTGCGATGGGATTGCATGCATACAAAACAACATAGTATATATATAGACACTTATAAGGACATGGTTGCATAACCAAATTAAGCATCCACTTACATAGGTGGCTACTATACAACCATGGCATTTGCACATACCAAAGTAAACTATTACATGCATACTTACATAGGTGGCTACTACACACATGACATTTCCACACACCAATAAAGTAAATTGTATATTACATGCATGATCAACTAGCATAAACGATCATCTAAACATCATCGACTTCTTGGGATGCTTGCTCTACTTGTGGCTCGATCTGGGCTCGTCGATTTGGGTAACAAGGCACTTCCTCGTGTCAATGATCTGCCTGTGCATCTCGTAGCATGTGTACACGCTCTTGGCCGCGAACCTGAGGTGAGGTTCATCCAGTTGCCGCATCCAAGCCCTGTGCCAGGATACGGGACTTGTTCTCTTGGTATCCTGCTTCATCTTTTCGTAGTAGGCGTCGATGATGGCCGAGGCGAGTTCAACCAGAGAGTCCTTCTTTGTGCTGCCCCAGACCCTGCAGTGCTCACAGATTTCGACAAGGTTCTGGCAGGCCAAGCCCGTAACCCTGAGCGCTTTTACATCATCGGTGGTTTCCACCGTGGCGAACTTGTAGTCGGTGCTGTTGACAAACCTGTTGAAACGGTCGCAAGGCTCTGTGGCCATGCAGTAGTGGTAGATGAGGACATGATGGCGCACGCACAACTGGGCGACGACAACCGGCACTGTACTGGAGGTCGATGCCGACCACCTTGTACTTGTCTCCAGCAAGCAACTGCTCAACGGTGTTGATGTAGTCGTCCACCACGGCCGGGTCTATGGTGTACACCACCGAGAGATCCGTCGCCCTCGTGTGGGTTTCCACTTTATGCTCGCTGAACACCATTGGAGCGCCGCTAGACATCCCCTCTCTATGTGTCGTCATGGGTGTGCTTGTTGTGTTGTGGGGCGCGATCGAAAGGTTGAAGAGACAAACGTTATAATGGACGTGGGAATTAAAGGGGAAGCCGGACGACCAGGAATATCGGCAGGCCCTGATGGTAGTTATAATTTGCAGCGCGTAACTCCATCGTGCCGCACATAACTGCATCACGTGGCAAAACACCCGGCGCAACCGCATGCATATGGGGGCCCCGACGTGATCGTGCGCAGGCTCAGTCGCTGGCAGAGCGCGCGTGTAGGGACGCGAGCACGGCGCTCTGCGGTCGCCTCAACGGCAAGCAAACATATATATATATGTATATGCATATAGCAGTTGAACACGCAAGGAAGAGTTGTCCACAAGCCGAGCGCACTGATGGACGGGAGCAGAGCGCGTCGCGGCGTCTAATGGCGAGCACAGCGTGCTGCGTTGCCTAATGGCGAGTAGAGCTTGCCGAGGGATGCGAGCAAAGGCCGGCACAACGGGTAACTGCATCGTCGCGCCGCGCACGGCGCAACCGCATGGACACGAATGTGCGTGCTCGTGCGCCGGCCCCAAACACTGGCAACACAACTTATAAGTTGACGGATGGAGTGCTAGTTACAGTGATGCATATAATTAAACAAAGGGATCGCACATGTCTGTATTGACTGGAACGAGAATGCAATAGCACAATAAGAATTAAGGCCACGATGATGCGATTGCAGTAGTGGTTATAGGAGGCAAGAAGAAGATGCATCCATCAACATACGACCTCCTCCTCCTCAACTCAGTGCGCCGGGCCACCGAGCGGCGGCTAAGGAGCGGCGGCTTTTGTGGCGAGGTCAAGGTGCTTCGCAGCAAAGGCATCCAAGGCTTCCAGCCGGTTGAAGATTTCCAACGTCGTAGCATCCTCACTGGCCTTGTAGATACCTATGTACACGATTTTCTCCTACTCGTGGATGTGTAGGTCGATGAATTCTTGCAGCGTAAGGCGCCTCGTGGCGAGCACGACCTCCAGGCGGACATTCTTCGTGGCGTCGGCGGGCAGTTGCAGGGCCACCAGTGCTTGAAAGAGGTTCCGACCATGGAGGCCGATTAGGGTGGCAGGCAATGAGGAGCCCGGGCGCGCGGGCCGGAGGAGTACGGCGATGTCGTCCGTGAGCTTCTTTACGACAGTGAACTTGTTGGTGGTGGCAACGATCATCTGGTCCAACTGAGATTAGTAGCTGGCGTCGGCGGCGGCCATCCACCAGTCGGTCGCCAACACCGTCTGTAGATGACCCACGGTGTCATGCCGTAGGCCGGCGTCGTGGACCACATGGCACAGCCGCTGACCGCTCGCGCGCATCGCCGCCATGGGTCTGGTGTGAGCACTTTTGCACTTAGTGTAGATGCTTAGGCAAATGCTTAGGTGCGTACGATGTGGTAGGTGCATTGGAATGGAGGGGCGCCTTTATATGAGTGCAAACTACGTTGCATTCACATCGTGCTGCATATTTTCCCGGTCGTCCTCCCATTACTTCCCTCATGCATTCACAATGTTAATTGAAGGAGGATGCATCATTGGCCGTTCAACATTTCGGGAATCCCTACCTTCTCCCACGTCTGCATTAAAGCCGTACCGGGAACTGCGCCGCCCGCTGCACGCCCGGCTGAACACGCCTCCTCGCCTCCATCCATGCTTAATTACTGAATTTTAGTTGCAAAAAATAGATATTGCTAGTGATTTTTCGCTTCATATTTAAACAAATCGCAGTGTTACAAGTATTGACAAATCTTACCAAATTGTTTGTACGTGGTTGCACACGGGTCATCCAAAACAACCGTTTGTAGTGAAGGGATGCACAAATCCTGTGCTACTCTCACTTTGCAAACGGGTGTTCTATCTAAAATGTTTGCGATCAAGAGCTGCAGAAATCCTGCTTGGCACATTTTCTCTTGACTTCCTGGTGGAGCTGTCAGTTTGCGTATGGGTGTTCAAACTAAAACGGTTGCGATGAGTGTTTTATATTTAAAAACCGAATTAAACTGTGGCTTGGGCGCCATTAATGGAGAGGATGTGAGCAAGGCGGGCAGCCATGGAAGTCAAAGGGCTCGCTTCCCATTGAGCTTGTGCAGCGTACAGCTCGCATGCTTTCTGGTGAGCCTGCGCATTCGAGGACAGCTTGCACGCCTCTTGGTCAACCTGCACACCGTACGGCACTCGCACGCCTCCCGTTCAATCAAGGTCAAGGAGTTGTCCGCACGACACCTCCCACAGCCATTAACATCAAGACACGTGGTGTCACGTAAATGGTTAACATAACGCACACGTTTTGAATTATACAAACGTTTGAGATATAAAAGTGGCAGTTGTTTTTTCAAAATGCCTTTGTTGGCTGTCATTATTCGAGTTTGCCTTCTCTAAAAATGGACACGAAAAATACCACTGCATGTCGGGTGCCATCCCATGATAGAATGCCAAGTTTCATGAATTTCGGACGACTTTTGGATTTATTAGAATTGAAAAATAAAGTACTCAACGTTTTGCCGGCAATCAACGGTGCCCTAGTGTTTCAAATTCATTTCCATTTCTTGCATGTGACCTAAGCATGCACCCAAGGACATGATACGTCTCCAACGTATCTATAATTTTTCATTGTTCCATGCTAATTTTTTTTACCTGAAACTGTAAGGCTAGGGCCCCACAGCAATTTTATTGCAACCAAAAATTGTACAGATTTACAAAATTTACAAGGTCAAAGGGACCCAAAGAAAAAGAAATAAGAGAAAAAACAAGCTAACTAACCTCAAGGAGGCAAAAAAGAAATCCATCTAAGCATGTCCTCTTTGAACTTAGGCTTAATTCTATGAGTCAAAAGGGAAATGTCCAAAATAAAATTAGCTCTCCACCTACGAAAAGAAGGAGAAATATTTCTAAAGACTTTATCATTTCTGATATTCCAAATGTTCTAGCATGCCATGAAGACCACTTCTGAGAAGAAAGGCTTGCCAAAATCTCTTCTGGTTTGGTATGCAGTGGCAATCATGTCATCTCCAGCCAACCGATTAATTTGAGGATAATTCCAGACCCTGTAACTGAAATTACAATAAAAGAAGAGGTGGTATCTGGTCTCTTTAGTGCATGTTGGACAGAGAACACGGATGTTTGAATCACATACATTCCAATGTCTTCTCTCAAGCATATCCTGAGTGTTCAGCCTATCCATGATCAACATCCAAGCAAAGAACTTGATTCTCATAGTGCAGCAACTAGCCCAAACCCATGATAGAATTGGGTTGACAACAATATGCTTATGCAAGAAGGAGTAGTATTTCTTAGCAGTGTAGCCTTTGCCATCTTCCTTCCATACCCAAATATCATTGAGCTGAGGGTTTTGCTTGGAGTGCTGAAGGAGGTTTTGCAAAGACAGAAGCTCACCATAAGCTCTCTCAGAGAGTGGTAAAACAAACAGTGAGGAGAGCTCAGTCATCTCAAAGAACTCAGCAGCAGAGATGGCAGGATCAATGGCAAAAGAGAATAACCTTGCAAACCTTTGCTTAAGAGGGGTAGAGGAGCCCCCCAAGGGCCAAGCATCAGACCAAAATAAAACTGTGTTCCCCTTATTAACCTGCACAGCACTGACCATTCTGAATTTATCCATTAACTTACATAAATCTCTCCACCAGAAAGAGCCACAAATGACTGTAGCATGAGGAACTCTACCATGGTAGTAAGTGTTCCAAATGATGTGGACCCAAGGCACATCAACCTTATTGTAGAATTTGCTGACATGTTTGAGAAGCAGGGCTTCATTTTGCAGCTTCAGATTTAAAATACCCAGCCCCCCTTTATTTTTAGGCCTGCAGACCAGGCCCCAAGCAGCCAGGGACAGACCAGAATCTTGCCCATACTTCCTCCAGAGACATTGCCTTTGAATCTTCTCCAATTGCATGAGAATACCAGATGGTAGGTCCAGACTACACAAGAAGAAGATTGGCATAGAAGAGAGTACAGGGAGAAGATACTGCAGTCTTCCTCCATGAGCAAGAAAAGAGGAGCTGACAAAAAGTTTCCTCTCCATGCTGTCAACCAGAGGCATTAAGTCCATGATCTTAGGTTTAGTAATTCCCACAGGAAGCCCAAGATAGGTAAAAGGAAGTGTGCCCACCACACAACAAAAGACTGAGGCTAGCCTAGCAATCTCCACTGGGCCCACATTAATAGGCAGCATGGATGACTTATGATAGTTGACATGCAACCCAGTGGAGTTTGAAAAGAGAATCAACATTTTCTTTAAGGACATCAATTGTGATTCTTCAGCAGGCAAAATAATAAGGGTGTCATCAGCATACTGAATGATTGAATAATCCCTATCATGGCAGGGTATAGGGAGCTCAAGAAGACCTTTATGAAGCATATCATTGACAACTGACTGAAGCAGATCTGCAGCAATGGCAAAAAGGAGAGGTGAAAGAGGGTCACCCTGCCTAACCCCCTTCTTACATCCAAACTGCTTTCCTGGAACCCCATTTAGGAGGACAGAAGATGTTCCAGATGCCAAAAATTGCTTAACCCAGGAAATCCATTTCTCATTAAATCCCTTGTGCCTCAAAATTTGGAAAATAGCCTCATGCTCAATGGAATCAAAGGCCTTCTCAAAATCCAGCTTAAGAATGATAATAGGCCTTTTAGACTGATGGCACTAGTGTAGGTACTCGAAAGTCCAAGCAACACAGTCCTGAATAGTCCTGGATTTAATGAACCCATATTGGTTTTTATGCAGACACCTCATAATATCCAACTATAATCTATTGGAAGCCATCTTTGAGAGAAATTTATCCCCCATACCAGTGAGAGATATAGGCCTATAATCATTAACAGTTTCAGGAGATCTTTTCTTAGGGACCAGGGTGATATAGGAATAGTTGATGTTCTCTAGGTTAGTTGTCCCCTCATGAAAAGCAGAAGCTAAAGAATAGAAATCTTGACTGATAATGGGCCAACACTTCTTGAAAAAAAGACCATTAAATCCATCTGGCCCAGGTGACTTGTCAATAGGCATGCTCTTGACAGTGTTATCCATCTCTTCCTAGGTGAACATTTTTGTCAGGGAGTCAAGACCCTCCTCCTTGCTCAAAATAGAAGAGAGATCAAAAGACATTTGAATACCTTGACTAGTTCCCATTCTGGATTTAAAAGTTTGCCAGATAACAGAAGCCATTTCATCATGATCAGAAATAATGGAGCCATCATCCAAGCGCAGAGAAGCTATAGAATTATGCATGTATCTCTCAGTGCCCAGAGCATGAAAAACATTAGTGTTCTCCTCACCCACTTTGATGGAACGTGCAGTGCATCTCTTCTTCCAATACAAAAACTGAAGGTGTAGAAGATGCTCTAGATGCAGCTTAACTACATTACGGAAGTTCCATGCTATTATATTATCCTTCTAAGATGTCTTATGGCCTTTTATATACACTTTTATATGACTTTTGGGACTAACCTATTAACCTAGAGCCCAGTGCCAGTTTCTGTTTTTTCCTTGTTTTTGAGTTTTACAGAAAAGGAATATCAAACGGAGTCCAATTGGCGAGCCAATTTTTGATGAATTTTTCTAGACCAAAAGAAGCCCCCAAAGTAAAAGAGTTGGGCCAGGAGAGCCACGGGCTACCCACGAGGATGGGGGCGCGCCCTGGGCAGGTGGGCGTGTGCCCCTGTCTCGTGGACAGCCCGGAGACCCCCCCCCTGACGTGAGACATACGGCAAAAATTCCTATAAATACAGAAACCTCCGGAAATTAACCTAGATTGGGAGTTCCGCCGCCGAAAGCCTCTGTAGCCACCGAAAACCAATCTAGACCCCGTTCCAGCACCCTGTCGGAGGGGGGGACCCTCGCCGATGGCCATCTTCATCATCCCGGCGCTCTCCATGACGAGGAGGGAGTAGTCCACCCTCAGGGCTAAGGGTATGTACCAGTAGCTATGTGTTTCATCTCTCTCTCTCTCGTGTTCTTGAGACGACATGATCTTTATGTATCGTGAGCTTTGCTATTATAGTTGGATCTTATGATGCTTCTCCCCCTCTACTCTCTTGTAATGAATTGAGTTTTCCCTTTGAAGTTATCTTATCGGATTGAGTATTTAAGGATTTGAGAACACTTGATGTATGTCTTGCACGTGTTTATCTGTGGTGACAATGGGATATCATGTGATCTACTTGATGTATGTTTTCGTGATCACCTTGCGGGTTCCGTGACCTTGGGAATCTATGCATAGGGGTTGGCACACGTTTTCGTCTTGACTTTCCGGTAGAAACTTTGAGGCACTCTTTGAAGTTCTATGTGTTGGTTGAATAGATGTTTCTGAAATTGTGTGATGCATATCGTATAATCATGCCCACAAATACTTGAGGTGATAATGGAGTATCTAGGTGACATTAGGGTTTTGGTTGATTTGTGTCTTACAGTGTTATTCTAGTATGAACTCTATGATAGATTGAACGTTACAACGGACTCTTGAATAAATCGATCAGAAAGAATAACTTTGAGGTGGTTTCGTACCCTACCATAATCTATTCATTTGTTCTCCGCTATTAGTTACTTTGGAGTGACTCTTTGTTGCATGTTGAGGGCTAGTGATATGATCCAATTATGTTATCCTTGTTGAGAGAACTTGCACTAGTGAAAGTATGAACCCTAGGCCTTGTTTCCTATCATTACAACACCGTTTATGCTCACCTTTACCACTTGCTACCTTTCTGTTTTTATATTTTCAGTTTACAAAAACCTATATCTACCATCTATATTGCATCTGTATCACCATTTCTTCGCCGAACTAGTGCACCTATACAATTTACCATTGTATTGGGTGTGTTGGGGACACAAGAGACTCTTTGTTATTTGGTTGCAGGGTTGTTTGAGAGAGACCATCTTCATCCTACACCTCCCACGGATTGATAAACCTTAGGTCATCCACTTGAGGGAAATATGCTACTATCCTACAAACCTCTGCACTTGGAGGTCCGACAATGTCTACAAGAAGAAGGTTGTGTAGTAGACATCAAGCTCTTTTCTGGCGCCATTGCCGGGGAGGTTAGTGCTTGAAGGTATATCTTTAGATCTTGCAATCGAATCTTTTAGTTTCTTGTTTTATCATTAGTTTAGTTTATAAAAGAAAATTACAAAAAATGGAATTAAGGTTACCTCATATGCTTCATCTTATTAATATCTTTCGTGAAAATGATGGGAAGGAAAATTCTGCTCAAGTACTAGAATAAGAATTACATAGAATGATTGGCATAAACTATGTGCATGATGAGCATGATTGCAATGTTGTTAGTATGAATTATTTGAATACCCGTGATGCTAATGATATGCAAAGGCACAAGCCTGGGGAAGCTATGTTTGATGAATATGATATGTTTAGTCCCCCAAGTTTTGATGAGCAATTTTATTATGATGAAAGCATGCCTCCTATTTATGATGATTCTAATTATGAAAGTGGATTTGGAGAGGTCATGACTTTATTTAGTGATGAATCCACTATTTTGAAAGAAGTTCCAATTGATTATAAGAACAAAGTTGTTATCTATGATGATTATTGTGATGACTTGTATGTTATTAAGAATAATGATAACCATGAAACTTGTCATCATGATTTTATTTTTGAATTGGATTATGCTTGACATGATACTTATTTTGTTGAGTTTGCTCCCACTACTATTGATGAGAATAAATTTGCTTATGTGGAGAGTAGTAAAATTTCTATGCAACTAGATCATGAAAAGAATGCTTTATGTGCTGGTTATATGGTTGAATTCATTCATGATGCTACTGAAAATTATTATGAGAGAGGATCATATGCTTCTACATATTGCAATAATATCAAGTTTCCTCTCTATGTGCTTAAAATCATGAAGTTATGCTCGTTTTCCCTTCCTATGCTAGTTGATTATTGTTCCCATAAGTTGTTTGCTCAAAAAATCCCTATGCATTGAAAGTGGGTTAGAATTAAATGTACTAGTTATATTCTTCATGATGCTCCCTTTATGCTTCAATTCTTATCTTTTATGCGAGCATCATTGAAATCATCCTGCCTAGCTAGGGGCGTTAAACGACAGCGCTTGTTGGGAGGCAACCCAACTTTATTTTATTTTCTTTGCTTTTGCTTCTGTTTAGGAATAAATATTGCATCTATTTTCTGTTTAGATCTGGTTTTGTGTTTTAATTAGTGTTTGTGCCAAGTAGAACCTTTGGGAAGACTTGTGTGAAGTTTATATGAGCTTGCTGTGAAAAACAGAATCGTTAGCGCTCGCTAGAATGGTCATAAGATTTTACTAGAGTATGCTATTTAGTTGATTCTTTATGCAGATGATTAATAGAAAAATTCCTCACGTTTACCAATTTAGTTTGAATTTTTTGGAGTTACAGAAGTATGCGAAACCTGCAGATTACTACAGACTGTTCTGTTTTTGCCAGATTCTGTTTTTCGTGTGTTGTTTGCTTATTCCAATGCATCTATGAGTAGTATTGGGAAGTATGAATCATAGAGAAGTTGGAATACAGTAGGTTTAACACCAATATAAACAAATAATGAGTTCATTGCAGTACCTTTGAGTAGTGGTTTGCTTTCTTATACTAACGGAGCTCACGAGATTTTTGTCTAAGTTTTGTGTTGTGAAGTTTTCAAGTTTGGAGTATTGCTTTGATGGACTACGGAACAAAGAGTGGCAAGAGCCTAATCTTGGGGATGCCCATGGCACCACAAAGTAAAATTCAAGGACAACCCAAAGCCTAAGCTTGGGGATCCCCCGGGAAGGCATCCCCTCTTTCGTCTTCATCCATCGGTAACTATACTCGGAGCTATATTTTTATTCACCACTTGATATGTGTTTTCCTTGGAGCTTAAATTTAGTTTATTTTGTTTTGCTTGCTGTTTTAATAATATCCCAAGATCTTAAGTT
Source organism: Secale cereale (assembly GCA_902687465.1). Taxonomy (NCBI): domain Eukaryota; kingdom Viridiplantae; phylum Streptophyta; class Magnoliopsida; order Poales; family Poaceae; genus Secale; species Secale cereale. The sequence goes on from LR738713.1 coordinate 401,326,995, forward strand.
CTTAAATGTTAGAGAGTCTTCACATAGTTACAAAATTATTCAACTACTCATTGATTTTCACTTATATCTTTCGGAGTAGTTCGTTATTGCTCTAGTGCTTCACTTATATCTTTTAGAGCACAACGGTGGTTTTATTTTGAAGAAATAGAAGAACTCTCATGCTTCACTTATATCCTTTTGAGAGTCTATTAGAACAGCATGGTGATGTGCTTTGGCTATAAACCTAGCCTTCACATGATAGGCATCCAAGATGAATGTAGTAAAAACTTTCATACTAAGTGCATTGAATATGATAAGAAGTTGGAAGCTTGATAATTGTTTGGAGATATGAGGATAGTGATATTGGAGTCATGCTAGTGGATTTATTATGAAATTGATAAATACTTGTGTTAAAGTTAGTGATTCCCGTAGCATGCACGTGTGGTGAACCGCTATGTGACGAAGTTAGAGCATGAGGTATTTGTAGAGTGTCATCCTTTGTGTGGAGGTCGAGGGCGCGCGATGGTTAACTCCTACCAACCTCCCCCCTAGGAGCATGCGTTGATTGCTTTGTTTTGATGACTCGTAAAGTTTTGCAATAAGTATATGAGTTCTTATGACTAATGTTGAGTCCATGGATTATACGCACTCTCACCCTTCCACCATTGCTAGCCTCTCTTGTATCGCTCAACTTTCGCCGGTACCATACACCCACTATATATCCTTCCTCAAAACAGGCACCATATATATATATATATTCCTCAAAACAGCCACCATACCTACCTTCATGGCATTTCCATAGCCATTCCGATATATATTGCCATGCAACTTTCCACCGTTCCGTTCATATGACACGCTTCATATTGTCATATTGCCATGCATGATCATGTAGTTGACATCGTATTTGTGGCAAAGCCACCATGCAAAAAAAATCATACATGTCACTCTTGATTCATTGCACATCTCGGTACACCGCCGGAGGCATTCATATAGAGTCATACTTTGTTCTAGTATCGAGTTGTAATATCGAGTTGTAATTCAATGAAAGTGTGATGATCATCATTATTAGAGCATTGTCCCATGTGAGGAAAGGCTAAATCATGAAAGCCAAAGAAAAAAGAAAGGCCAAAAAAAAGAGAGAGAAAAAAAGAAAAAGGGACAATTGCTACTATCTTTTTCCACACTTGTGCTTCAAAGTAGCACCATGTTCTTCATGATAGAGAGTCTCATGTTTAGTCACTTTCATATACTAGTGGGAGTTTCATTATAGAACTTGGCTTGTATATTCCAACGATGGGCTTCCTCAAATGCCCTAGGTCTTCGTGACCAAGAAAGTTGGATGCACCCCCACTTAGTTTCTTTTGTTGAGCTTTCAAACATTTTTAGCTCTAGTGCATCCGTTGCATGGCAATCCCTACTCACTCACATTGATATCTATTGATGGGCAGCTCCATATCCCGTTGATACGCCTAGTTGATGTGAGACTATCCCCTCCTTTTTGTCTTCTCCACAACCACCTCTCTATTCCACCCATAGTGCTATGTCCATGGCTCACGCTCATGTATTGCGTGAAAGTTGAAAGGTTTGAAAGAATAGAGTATGAAAACAAGTGCTTGGCTGAAATCGGGGTTGTGCATGATATGATTATTTTGTGTGATGAATAGGGAGCATAGCCAGACTATATGATTTTGTAGGGATATCTTTCTTTAGCCATAGTATTTTGAGAAGACATGATTGCTTTGTTAGTATGCTTGAAGTATTATTATTTCTTATGTCCATATAGAATTTTGTCTTGAATCTTTTAGTTCTGAACATTCATGCCACAATTAAGAGAATTACATTGAAAAACTATGTTGGTTAGCATTCCACATCAAAAATTTTGTTTTTATCATTTACCTACTCGAGGACGAGCAGGAATTAAGCTTGGGGATGTTGATACGTCTCCAACGTATCTATAATTTTTGATTGTTCCATGCTATTATATTATCCTTCTAGGATGTCTTATGGGCTTTTATATACACTTTTATATGATTTTTGGGACTAACATATTAACCCAGAGCCCAGTGCCAGTTTCTGTTTTTTCCATGTTTTTTAGTTTTTTAGAAAAGGAATATCAAATGGAGTCCAATTGATGTGCCAATTTTTGATGATTTTTTCTCGACCAAAAGAAGCCCCCAAAGTAAAAGAGTTGTGCCAAGAGAGCCACGGGCTGCCCACGAGGGTGGGGGGCGTGCCCTGGGCAGGTGGGCATGTGCCCCTGTCTCGTGGACAGACCGGAGACCCCCCTGACGTGAGACCTACGCCAAAATTCCTATAAATATAGAAACCTCCGGAAATTAACGTAGATTGGGAGTTTCGCCGCCGAAAGCCTCTGTAGCCACCAAAAACCAATCTAGACCCTGTTCCGGCACCCTGGCGGAGGGGGGAACCCTCACCGGTGGCCATCTTCATCATCCCGACGCTCTCCATGACGAGGAGGGAGTAGTCCAGCCTCGGGGCTGAGGGTATGTACCAGTAGCTATGTGTTTGATCTCTCTCTCTCGTGTTCTTGAGATGGCACGATCTTCATGTATCGTGAGCTTTGCTATTATAGTTGGATCTTATGATGCTTCTCCCCCTCTACTCTCTTGTAATGGATTGAGTTTTCCCTTTAAAGTTATCTTATCGGATTGAGTCTTTAAGGATTTGAGAACACTTGATGTATGTCTTGCACGTGTTTATCTGTGGTGACAATGGGATATCATGTGATCTACTTGATGTATGTTTTGGTGATCAACTTGCGGGTTTCGTGACCTTGGGAATCTATGCATAGGGGTTGGCACACGTTTTCGTCTTGACTTCCGGTAGAAACTTTGGGGAACTCTTTGAAGTTCTATGTGTTGGTTGAATAGATGTTTCTAAGATTGTGTGATGCATATCATATAATCATGCCCACGGATACTTGAGGTGACAATGCAGTATCTAGGTGACATTAGGGTTTTGGTTGATTTGTGTCTTAAGATGTTATTCTAGTACGAACTCTATGATAGATTGAACGTTACTATGGACTCTTGAATAGATCGATCAGAAAGAATAACTTGAGGTGGTTTCGTACCCTACCATAATCTCTTCATTTGTTCTCCACTATTAGTTACTTTGGAGTGACTCTTTGTTGCATGTTGAGGGCTAGTAATATGATCCAATTATGTTATCCTTGTAGAGAGAACTTGCACTAGTGAAAGTACGAACCCTAGGCCTTGTTTCCTATCATTGGAACATCGTTTATGCTCACTTTTACCACTTGCTACCTTGCTGTTTTTATATTTTCAGTTTACAAAAACCTATATCTACCATCTATATCGCACTTGTATCACCATCTCTTCGCCGAACTAGAGCACCTATACAATTTACCATTGTATTGGGTGTGTTGGGGACACAAGAGACTCTTTGTTATTTGGTTGCAGGGTTGTTTGAGAGAGACCATCTTCATCCTACGCCTCCCACGGATTGATAAACCTTAGGCCATCCACTTGAGGGAAATTTGCTACTGTCCTACAAACCTCTGCACTTGGAGGCCCAACAACATCTACAAGAAGAAGGTTGTGTAGTAGACATCAGGACACATATTTGATTTTCAACCAATTTATATGCACTGGAGCATGTGCATGTAGTTCAAATTTGAATTATGCACATAAATGCATTGAAAACTCTGTTAATGCATAAAAATGTCCAGACGAACCCTGAAAAATCACAAAAAATGACACAACACTCTTCTTGTTCTATGTTGACATGAGAAAAAAAATTGAAAGCAATAAGAGGCAATGGATATCATTTCATCTCCAAAGGTGGGACGTTCCCTACCGAAACCATCATGCTTGTTGTCAGAAGCTCTGGTTTGTGAGAAGCATATACCCAAACCTGCCCCAAATGGGACAAAAAAATTACCACGACATGTTGATGCCTCTCCATGATAGCATGCCAAGTTTCATGAATTTCAGACGAGTTTTGAATTTACTAGAATTTAAAAACCAGACATCTCAATGTTTTGCCGCAATCAACGGTGCCCTGGTGTTTGAAATTCATTCCCATTTCTTGTATGGGACCTAAGCATGCACCCAAGGACACATATTTGATTTCAACCAATTTATATGCACTGGAGCATGTGCATGTAGTTCAAATTTGAATTATGCACATAAATGCATTGAAAACTTAGTTAATGCATAAAAATGTGCAAACAAACCGCGAAAAATCACAACAATTGGCGCAACACTCCTGTTGTTCTATGTTGACACGAGAAAAATTTTGAAAGCAATAAGAGCCAATGGATATCGTTTCATCCCCAAAGGTGGGACGTTCCCTACTGAAACAATCATGCTTGTTGTGAGAAGCTCTGGTTTGTGAGAAGCACATACCCAAACCTGCCCCAGATGGGACAATTTTTTTACTAGGGCATGTTGATGCCTCTCCATGATAGCATGCCAAGTTTCATGAATTTCAAACGAGCTTTCGATTTACTAGAATTTAAAAACCAGGCATCTCAATGTTTTGCCGCAATCAACGGTGTCGTGGTGTTTGAAATTCATTCCCATTTCTTGTATGGGACCTAAGCACGCACCCAAGGACACAAATTTGATTTTTCAACCAATTTATATGCACTGGAGCATGTGCATGTAGTTGAAATTTGAATTATGCACATGAATGCATTGAAATCTCAGTTAATGCATAAAAATGTCCAAAGGAACCCCGAAAAATCACGAAATTGACACAACACTCCTTTTGTTCGATATTGACACGAGAAAAAAATTGGAAGCAATAAGAGGCAATGGATATCGTTTCGACCCCAAAGGTGGGACGTTCCCTACCGAAACCAGCATGATTGTTGTGAGAAGCTCTGGTTTGTGAGAAGCACATACCCAAACCTGCCCCAAATGCGACAAAATTATTACCACGGCATGTTGATGCCGCTCCATGATAGAATGACAAGTTGTATGAATTTCAGACGATTTTTTGATTTACTAGAATTTAAAGATAAAGTATCTCAGTGTTTTGGCGGCAATCAACGGTGCCCTAGTGTTTGATATTCATTCCCATTTCTTGCATGGGACCTAAGCATGCACCCAAGGACACAGATTTGATTTTTCAACCAATTTATATGCACTGGAGCATAAGCATGTAGTTCAACTTTGAATTATGCACATAAATGCATTGAAAACTCAGTTAATGCATCAAAATGTCCAAACAAACCCCGAAAAATCACAAAAATTGACACAACACACCTATTGTTCTATGTTGAAACGAGAAAAAAATTGGAAGCAATAAGAGGCAATGTATATCGCTTCATCCCCAAAGGTGGGACGTTCCCTACCGAAACCACCATGCTTGTTGTGAGAAGCTCTGGTTTGTGAGAAGATATACCCAAACCTCCTCCAAATGGGACAAAAATTTACCACGGTATGGTGATGCCGCTCCAAGATAGCATGCCAAGTTTCATGAATTTCAGACAAGTTTTGGATTTACTAGAATTTAAAAACTAGGTCTCTCAATGTTTGCGGCCGAGTGACGGTGGCAGGGCGTTTGACATTCATTCCCATTTCTTGCATGGGACCTAAGCAGGCAACCAAGGACACATATTTGAATTTTCAACTAATTTATATGAAATAGAGCATGTTGTTGTAGTTCAAATTTGAATTATGCAGATGAAGGCATAGAAAACTCAGTTAATGTACAAAAATGTCCAAGCAAACCCCGAAAAATCCCAAAAATTGACACAACACTCCTGTTGTTTTATGTTGACACTAGGAAAAAAAATTGAAATCGAGAAGAGGCAACGGATATCGTTTCGTCCAAAAAGGTGAAACGTTCCCTACCCAAACCATCACACTTCTTGTGCGAAGCTCTGGTTTATGAGAAGCTTATACGCAAACCTGCCCCAAATGGGACGTAATTTTTACCACGGCATGTTGATGCCGCTCCATGATAGCATGCCAAGTTTCATGAATTTCGGACAAATTTTGGATTTACTAGAATTACAAAAGCAAGTACGTCGACATTTGCCGGAGAGCCACGGTGACGTGGTGTTCGAATTTCATCCCCATTTCTTGCATGGGAGATAAGCATAAACCCATGGACACATATATGATTTTACAACCCATGTTGGTGCACCGGAGCATGTGCATGTAGTTTAATTTTGAATTGTGCACCTGAAATGGCTAGAAACCCAGTTTAATGTATAAAATGTTCAAACAAACCGTGAATAATTCCAATTCTTTTACGACACACATATAGTTGCATGTTCACTCCAGATAAAAGTGCTAGTAATTCAAACACCGTCCATTGCCGCTGTGACCCCATTATGTAATTCAAATCAAGATGAAAAATCAAGTAGATCACACACAGTTTATTATCACCAACCGTGTGAGATGCAGCACAAAATATCCTGGAGCACCATCGGTGTATAGTACGCCTATGTCTTACGCGAGAAGGTGCATCGGCTACAGTCCACAGTCGGCATCTCAAGCACACCAGCTCGCTCCCCAAATATCATTTCACTGTTCAATCTTCACCGGTGAAAGATGGGAACGTGGACCCGCATCGTGAGGGCAACTTCGGTGGCCCACTACAGCGAGGGCGCGGCCACAGCCGCCATTCGCGTGCTAACAAGGTGCATGAGCGCGGCCGCAATCTACGACCGGGTGGCAAAGGCAGCCCAAACGCCCGCTGTTGCTTCTCAGGTGGTGCAGCAACATCTGCCTCGGGGATAGCAACTGGCGAGAGCGGCACAGGAGCTGTCCGTTCAGCAGCGGCGGCCTTAGACCTGATGGGGGCCGCCCACGACCATGTTGAGGCCGCCCACGCCCAGCTCCTGGCGGTCACCGCACAAATCGAACGAAGCTTCTCCGACAACGGTCGGCAACCCTCGGCCGAAGAGCTGGCAATCGCCGAGAGCGTTCGAGCAGCCCTCCGTTCCTCCACTGCATACCTTGCAACGACGGAGCCCGTCCAAGCCCAGATAGCGTCCACCCACGCCCAGCTCATGGCGGCCTTTTCCAAAGAGATGGCGGACGCGGATGGCGAGATGCTTGTCGAGTATGGTGCGATGGATGCCATGGAGCCCCTTCCCCAGGAAACCGTCGGGCGCGAGCTGGACATGGAGGCGGCGGCGGAGATCGACGAGCGTGTTTTGTTTAATTAAGAGCGCCGGTCTTTAATTTGTTAGAGTAATGTTTATGTCAGCTAGCTCTATTTAATTGCTGAACTTCCTTGATTAAGAAGTTAGTCTCCTTTGTGTACCCAAATTATGCAATGACTGTCAGGCCCAAGATGCGATTCTATCCCGATCACGTGACACTTACGTGATTGGGGCACAACCACATTTCGGGCGCTTAGCAAGATGGATATCATTGCATCATACCATTACATACATACATGGGGGATACAACAATACATACGAGTCACATGAATACAACAACATCAATACAAGGCATCCGACTACGGATGCAAACATGAAAAGCACAATGACATCCATCTGCTATCTCAGGCTGCCGACCCGGAACCTAACCCAAGACTGAAGAAGAAGAAGAAGAAGAAGAAGAAGAAGAAGAAGGAGAACTCCAACACAACGAACAATGCTCTCACGTCGAGTCATCGGAAACCTGCACCTGCAACTGTCGTTGTAGTATCTGTGAGCCACGAGGACTCAGCAATCCCATAACCATGGGTAACAAGACTAGCAAAACTTAATGGGTAGGAAGAGGTTAAGTGGTAAGGTTGTAGCAACGACTAAGAAATATATGGTGGCTAACTTACGAGTACAAGAATAAGATGAGGATCTACGCAAAAGGTCGCAAACTAGTAATGATCGCTAAAGATCCTGAATTACCTACGAGTCAAACATAACCACACTGTGTTCTCTTCTCAAAATGAAAAGAGGCAGTCACTGTTACTCACGCAGTTGTGTGTTTTACTTTGGATCCTCTGTCAAGTTTTCTACAACCGGACATTAACAAATTCCAATCTGCCACATAACCGCGGGCACGGCTTTCGAAAGATCATAACCCTGCACGGGTGTCCCAACTTAGCCCATCACAAGCTCTCACGATCAGCAGAAGTAATGATAATATCACCCCTTATCTTAGGGACAATCCGATCAGGCTCGGTATCCCGGTGCACAAGACATTTCGACAATGGTAAAATAGTCCAGCAAGACCTCCCGGTGTGTCGACACCCTGATAGTAGCCGCGCGTATCTCGTCTCAGGCCACGACTGGATGGGACATCCTACGGGAGCCAGATACCTCGAGTTTCCCCAAGGCGGCCCAGCAGTCCGCCCATTAGGGACCAACACCATCAGCACTGGCCCCCTTGCTATGTAGAAAGAATCATCGGGTAGCGCTAACTCCATATGCAATTAATTAATTAATTAAGTTGTTATTATGAGCAAATTAAAACCAATGTTGGGCCTTGCTGGAGGAGTTTTATTCAAAGACGAACTGTCAAGGGGTCCCCATATACCCAACCGTGTAAGGAACGCAAAATCAAGGAACATAATGCCGGTTTATCGGCTCCTAAGGTGGCATGAGTGGAACAAAACACCGAGCAAAAGGCCAAGCCTTCCACCCATGCCCAGTATATAGGTGTGTTAATAATAATAATAGATATTGTGATATTCCAACAACAAAGATCCGACATGGATCAAGCTTCATCTTCACCTACAACTAACAACGCTATAAGAGGGGTTGAGCACGCAGGTAACATAGTCAAACAATGGTTTGCTAGGAAGGTGTCAAAGGTTAGAGGTTTCATGGCAACAAGGAGAGGGGCTGACAATAATGATGGGTAGCGCGACATATAACGATAGCATCGAGACAACTAAGCATGGCAACGATAGTAAAGGTATCCAAGGGTATGGTCATCTTGCCTGAGATCCCGCAAGGAAGAAGAACGGGTCCATGAAGAATACGAGAAAAAAGCCTCGAAGACGAACCACATGAAGTCGAACGAATCCTCACGATCGCAACGGAACAAGCACTAACGAGAAGAAGCAAGCAACACGGTAAACACACCACACGAGGCATGACACGATGCTCAACCAAGTATGATGCAAGACAAGTCTATATATGACGCAATACATGGTAAGGTAGGAAGCACTCCAAAACAACACCCAACAAGTTTAAATGAGGCCGGAATCAACATATAGCAAATCCAGTAAGTCCTCATATGCACGTTTTGAAATTAGTCCATATCTGAACCAACCTTATGTTCAAGTTGTTAAACTGCATGTTAACAAGCACCATGATGATCTACTCGAAATTCTAGTCAAGTTTCATATAAAGTTTGTTTAATTCGGAGCTACGACCTAGAAGATATGAGCAAAACAAGACAAGCATGGCAATGGTGCAAGATGCACCCAAACATCAAGCAAACTCACTCCAAACATGAAGAATATATGATATTATGATTCTACATGAAAAATCACACAAGTTTCATATAGGGCACACTGAAAACGGAGCAACGGTTCAACACATACACATGAAACAAGATATAACAACAAGCTGAAGTTAACAGCCACATAGCAACTTTGGAGCAAGGTAAATATATGCTACATCACCCAAACATGATAACAAGAGGCATGGATGTGAAGACATGATACTTAACAAGCATGAACTTAGAACACACCCAAAAGCTTGCCGGAACACAATTAACCAAGAATGGCAAGTTGCAATAAAATTACCCAGACTTAGTCAAAATCTAGGAAGGCAAAAACATCATCACGATGCTGCCTTCCGAGGCACAAAACAACAAGCATATCAACTCAACTAACTATATAAAGAGCATGGACATGTAGTAGACATATCATACAGCAAACAACTCCATTGGAGCATCTCCATAGGAGGCATGGATCAATAGCAACAAGCTCCACCAAATTGAACGTGCTGATAAAATCCTGACAGGTATAATTTATAGCAACTTGAGAGCAAGAAATAAATAAGCTACAGCAGGCCATATGAGCGAGTAAGGGCATGAATGGATAGACAATAACATGGACAACAAGACATGATCATTAGCCAACCCAAAACAAGCATGGATTTGAGTGGGGCATCAAGCAAACATAGCATCAGGTTATAACAGATTCCAGACTTTGCAGTTTTTCACTAAGTATAAAACAGCAACAGCAACATGGCATGTTTACAAGCTTGTTTAAGTCACCTCAAGGCATATCATGGAAAGTGGATTGCACCACAACAAAGACCATATGATTGTGCTTCTAAAACATATAGACATGTGGCATGAAGACAAACACACCAATATCAATGAGCAAGTCAAAATAGCATCTCACAACAAGTTTCAGCACTTAACAACCAAATGCACTTTTGCAACAGAGATTAACATGGAAATATGAACTCAAACAAGCATGCTACAGCAACCATCATGTAGAGCACTTCACAATGAACATTTTGACATATCATATGCTCCATTTGGATAAACATGCACAAAGTTACAAGCATCAGAAGTAGGCAAGAAAATTACAAGTAACAGCAGTTTTAAACTTATAGCACTCTTGCAACAGCGATTATAGCATCAAGATGAAGTCAAACAAGCATGGCACAATGGAACAAAGTGAAGAGCATAACACCACGATCATTTTGACATATTATTTGCACAAATTGGATCACCACACAAAAAGATACAGCAATGCAAAGCATGCAACATTTTAAGGCAGAAAAAGGACTTAGAGGGAAAAATAGACCTCGAGGGGTGGACATGTCCGGTGTCAGGTCGGACATGTCCGTCGGTGCGGGCATCCGGGCCCACACGTCAATGTCACGGGCGAGAGGAGATGCGGGCATGTCCGTGATCAACCGGACATGTCCGGGCGGCGGACGACGGCGGGGCGCCGACGGCGAGACTGGCGCCTCGAAGTTGGCAGCGGGGTGGCGCCAGAGAGGACGGATCCTGGCGAGGGGCACCGGATCCGTGTGCGGGGAGTCGGGGCGGTCGGAGGAGCGAGGCTGGAGGCGACCGGCGGCGCTCGTCGGAGCCAGGGTGGCGAGCTCCGGCGCGGGCAGGGCGAGCAAGCGCGGGGGCCGGCGACGCCTTGCAGGGTGCGGGGAGCAAGCGGGGCAGCGACTGGCCACCGGCGGCGGGGCAGACAAGGCGGTGACGGAGACAAGGCTCACCGGCGGCGAGAGGTTGTACCGGTGGCGGGGATCTTCACGGCGGCGGCGGGGAGCGGCTCGAAGGAACGGAGGGAGCGGGAGGAGCGAGGAGGCTCGCGGGCATCGGGGCCCAAATCCGGCCCGGGGGCAGGCCGGGGACGGGCCTGGCGCGGTGGGAAGCGGGGAAGGCCAGGTGGCGCGCGGAGATTAGCCCGGAGCGATGACTCAGCTGGCGGCGGCCAATGGGGGCTTGCCAAGTGGCGCTAGTGAGGTGGATGCGCCAGATTTTGGAGGAGGAGGAGGGGTTGGCTGCGCGGATTTCGAGGAGGAAGGAGGCTAGGGGTAGGGGAAGGTTAGGATGCCCAAAATGGCATGGAGGGGCTGATTATATAAGGTAAAGGCTAGGGTTAGGCGGGTTTTGGGGGCTTTCGGAGCCCTCCGATCGCGATCCGACGGATCCGATCGCGAGGTGAGGCAGGATGGGCCTAGGGGAGGTTAGTGGGCTGTGTAGGAGGGGCCTCGGGTTGTGGGGAGAGAAGAGAAAGAGAGAGGCCCGGCACATCGTTTCGGAGACCGAAACGTCCGACGAATTAATCGGCGACTAGTGCCGCTATATATATATCCGTTGGGCTATCAAACGAGCTCCGAATGCGATGAAATTTGGCAGGCGGCCTGTCTACACTATAGTAAGACCACACGCCAAGTTTCATCCCATCCCGAGAACATTTTCCAGCCACTCACAAAATAAATATTCGGAGGTGCCGCGAGCACGTGCAAGTGTGTATGGGCTCAGAGCGGACAACGGAGAGGACGGACGAACTCGGACGGATGCAAGTTTTGAAAACATGTTGATGCAACACACACGATGACATGGCAAGATTCAACACGCAAGCAGATGACATGGCAATGGCGACGAATAACTGGCTGACACCTGGCGCATCGGTCTCGGGGTGTCACAATGACGTGGATGACCACTGTAACCATGGAAATTTGAACGAAAACTTTTGACGTTCAAACTCATCACACACGGGTGAAGCTATCTGAATTGTTTGTGATGTTCACATATCGTACACAATTCTCAATAAGGGACCGAGTCTGATGACACTTTGCGCGCCAGTTTTTTTCGCTGAAGCGATTCCAAATTTTTGGCTTCCGTGAAAATATCTACCTCCCCGCCCCCTCCCCTTACCAAAAGCCACATTCCCCCTCTTTTCGCCTTCCTTTCCAAGTTGAAACCTTCACTCCTTGCTTGCAGCGCCGCCTCCTCGTCGGCGACCCTCCTTCATGCTGCTTGGCCTCGTCTATCCACGCAGGTAATCCACACCCGACCCCATCCTCCTCCTCCGTCCACATCCCACATGCCCCGACCGCCAGCGCGAGCGCGACACCTTCCACCCAAATCACCGACCCCTCCAGCAAATAAGTGCCACCCTAAGCCATCGTGCACGTAGTATAGCCAGGATCTCAATGAGCATTTGGCAGCGGAGAAGAAAATCGTGGCCGCACGCGCGGATGAGGGCGCGATGGCTGCCATTCGTGCCGGCCCCCAAATCGTGGAGGAGCACCTTGCCATTTGCTAGCTACTCTGGTTAGGCATGCTCTGTTTACCCGTTGCGTGTGCTGCTCCTGCCTTTCCTTCACAAATTCTAGTGAATTGTGCTATCTAATTTCACCATGCAATCTGTTGCTCTAGTGTATATGTTCTATATGTCATACAGTGTGGTGCTCACTTATTAACTGTTTTGTTAATTAGTTGTCATCTTCAGTTAACTGTTTGGTTCAATTTTGCAAATGTGATGTTCAATTCTTCAGGCTACAATTTTGTATTATCTTCCATGTGATAAATAAATCGAATTTTCTTTACAAAATACATGAGAAACGAATACAATTGCTATATTTCCAAGTTATCAAGCATGCTTGGTTTGGTTATACATTGTGCAATGTGGTGCTCAGTTAACGTTTGGTTCATTTGTGTTGTGGTGTTTAGTTAACTGTTTGGTTCAATTCTGCAATGCAATGTTCAATAGTTGTGGGTGCATTCTGTTATTGTATACCATGTGAGGAATAAATTGAATTTGGCTGTAGTAAATACATGACAAACAAATACAATTGCTACAATTGGTTGTAGTTAACTGTTTGGTTAACTGTCTGATCTTCTATTAGGAGTATGTTATATTGTGCAATGTGGTGCTCAGTTAATGTTTGGTTCATTTGTTGTGGTGTTTAGTTAACTGTTTGGTTCAATTCTGCAATGGGATGTCCAATTGTCATGGGTAGAATTTTGTATTGTTGTGCATGTGAGGAATTAATCGAATTTGGCTGCAAATAATACATGAGAAACATATACAAGTGTTATATTTCCTAGTTCTTAATTATGCTTGGTTTGGATAAATGGGTTTTTCGTGTGACTTGAATTAATCTAATGAATCTGCAATGTGCTTATTTTTCATCAACATATTTTACTGATAGCATGCGAACCCTTACTTAACCTGATGACTAACTACCTTATATGTGTTGCAAGGAAATAATGGGAAGCACTAAGGTTTACAATCGAGGTTAGCACATGCATGGTCCGTTCACTAATGGCACATTATCGTGCAATTGCAGGAACCATTCTAATATTTTGGTGTTTAACAATTTGGTCTTGCACATGTAGTTCATGCTGTCAGAGGTTTTGACCCACTATTCAATCCTTTTGCATATGGGGAAATGAATTGTCCATGAATATCAATCAAATCAAGAAACTCGGAAAGATTGTTAGGATAAAGAAATTAGTGACAAAAAACAACAAGATCTTTGTGTGCACAATGAAGAAGACATCAGTTCACTACAAGATGGTACTAACTATTATACCTTGCCTTTTTTATTCCTTTGCCCCATTTCCAATATAGAGAAGATATTTATGCACATCCTTGTTTTCAGGCCTTTCCAAAGCAGTTCAATGAGGATTACCTCTCAAACCACCTCTATGGTCCGGAGGCGAGGAAGGTTTTCATACAACTCCCACGGTTCAATATTGAAGTGTTCCTGAAGAGGACAAAGGACGGACGGTCAATCATCCACAGGCACTGGCCTAAAGTTGCAAAGACCTTCAACATGAATGAAGGCTCAATATTCGCCTTCCGCTTCAGCAGTTTTCTAGATGAGATGCATTTGTCTATATACCGTCTATGATGCTAATTTTGAAAGGTTCTACATGTTGCATGTGGAACTTGGTGTTGGTGCAGTTGTGTAATGGGGTAGCTGAGTGCTGAAGCTATATCATGTTGTACTCTGATGTATTACAATTATAAAATTCTGCTTCCTTAATATGGAAATGAAATATATTGTGTGCTTAATATGAATGTCAATTAGATTAATAAATGGATTATTAATAATAGGGCAATTAGCCTGCTAATGGCGAATTAGCCACAAATTGGGTTTTGGTATTGCAAACAGTTATTGAAAAAATACCATGGGCGATGACCTCAGGCAACGCACACAGTTTCTAGGAATAAACCGTGTTGGATCAATGAACAATCACACACGACTTTCTCTTGAAAACTTTTTGCGTTAGGCCACCTTGCGCAAACGTTTACCACAAAAAATTGTGTGTGATGGAGAGCCTTTGCCACATAGTTTATTCTTCGGACCGTGTGTGATACATTCGACAACGCAAATGATTTAACGAGAAAAATTGTGTGTGATGTACCTGTGAACGGAAACGTTTTCCTTGGAGTGACTATGTGGGATGTACATACGAACGAAAACGTTTAGCGGGGACTAACTGTGTGGGATGTACTTGCGAACGGAAACAATTTTGCCATATAATTGTATTTTTTAGCTCTACTGTACGTATTTCCGTATTTGAGCGCTCGCCGGTCGCACACGACCTCATTTTGCCGAGCATGTGTGCCAGGAGGGCATATCCCTGGCGGTTTCTGGGTCGTGTGGGAAGGACCCCCCCCCCCTATCTCCCACACTCACTTGGCGACGGTTCCAAATGCCATCGCGGAAAGGGGTTAAAAACCGATTGTTTAGGACCGACGCGTACTAGTGTGATAGACTCTATGTTCACATACAATGGGTGCAAGCCAGTTTTGCACATGTGGAACACTCAGGTTAAACTTGATGAGCCTAGGATGTATAGAAATGACCTCGGAACACAGGAGACCGAAAGGTCGAACATGATTCATATAGTAGATATGATCAACATGGAGATGTTCACCATCGAGACCACCTCATCTCACATGATGATCGGACTTGGTTTGGTGAATTTGGATCATGTTACACTCGGACGACCGGAGGGATGTCGATTTGAGTGGGAGTTCTTAGGTAATACGATTAATTGAACTCTGTATCATGAACAATAGTCTAAAATTACATTTGCAAATCTTGTCATGGACCAATAGCTCACGCTGTAGCTCCCTGTTTTAATATGTTCCTAGAGAAAGACTAAGTTGATAGATATTGTGAGAAATTATGCGGACTAGGTCTGTAATCTGAGGATTGTCCTCACTGCTGCACAGAAGGCTTATGTCCTTAATGCACCGCTCAGTGTATCAACCCCTCTAGCGTCGTCTATGGATGTTGTGAACATCTGTCAGACACGTTATGCTGACTACTTAATAGTTTAGTGCTCCATGCTTTAGGGCTTAGAATCGGGGCTTCAAAGGCATTTTGAACGTCATGGAGCATATGAGATGTTCCAGGAGTTGAAGTTTATTTTTGTGAAAATTGCCTGGATCGAGAGGTATGAGACCTCTGTCAAGTTCCTTGCCTATAAGAAGGAGGAGAATAGCTCAGCTAGTGAGCAAGTGCTCAGAATGTCTGGTTGCTATAATCTCTTAAATCAATTGGGAGTTAATCTTCCAGATAAGATAATGATTGACAGAGTTCTCCTGTCACTATCACAAAGCTGCTAGAACTTCATGATGAACTATAACATGAAAGGGATGGAGATGATCCTGGAGTTTTCGCAGTAGGCTGCGAAGGTAGAAATCAAGAAGGAGCATCAAGCTTTGATGGTTAACAAGACCACAGGTTTCAAGAAGGGTAGGGCAAGAAGGGAACCTTCATGAATGGCAAGCCAGTTGC
This sequence comes from Secale cereale, assembly GCA_902687465.1. Taxonomy (NCBI): domain Eukaryota; kingdom Viridiplantae; phylum Streptophyta; class Magnoliopsida; order Poales; family Poaceae; genus Secale; species Secale cereale. The sequence goes on from LR738713.1 coordinate 401,343,184, forward strand.
CACTCCAGTGAAGAAACCCAAGCTTGAACCCAAACCCGAGACTAAGTGCTTCTATTTTAAGGGAACAGTCACTGGTAGCGAAACTACCCCAAATACTTGGAAGATAAGAAGGCTGGTGACTTCAACAAAAGTATATTTGATATATGTCTTATTGATGTGTACCTTACTAGTACTCCTAGTAGTACATGGGTATGAGATACTGGTTCAGTTGCTAATACTGGTAACTCGAAACAAAAGCTGCGGAATAAACGGAGACTAGCTAAGGGTGAGGTGACGATGTGTGTTGGAAGTGTTTCCAAGGTTGATGTGATCACCATCACACGCTCCCTCTACCTTCGAGATTAGTGTTGAACCTAGATAAATGTTATCTGGTGTCTGCGTTGAGGCATGAACATGATTAGATTGTGTTTATTGCAATATGGTTATTCATTTAAGTCAGAGAATAATGGTTCTTCTGTTTACATGAATAGCCTTCTATGGTCATCCACCCAATGTGAATGGTTTATTGAATCTCGATTTGTGATACACATGTTCATAACATTGATGCCAAAAGATATAGAGTTGATAATGATAGTACCACTTTCTTGTGGCATTGCCGCTGAGGTCAGATTGGTGTAAAGCGCATGAAGAAACTCCATGCTGATGGACTTTTGGTGTCTCTTGACATGCGAACCATGCCTCATGGGCAAGATGACCAAAACCCAGTTTTTTGGAACAATGTAGCGGGCAGGTGACTTGTTGGAAATCATACATACTGATGTGTGTGGTCCGATGAGCGTTGACGCGCACGGTGGATATCGTTATTTCCTCACATTCACCGATGGTTTGATTAGATATGGGTATATTTAATTGATGGAGCATAAGTCTGGAACGTTTGAAAAGTTCAAGAAATTTCAGAGTGAAGTTGAGAATCATCAGAACAAGAAGTCAAGTGCCTACGATCAGATCGAGGGAGAATATCTAAGTTATGAGTTTGGCAATCACTAAAGATAGTGTGGAATTGTTTCACAGTTGATGCCACCTGGAACACCACAACGTAATGGTGTGTCCGAACGTCGTAATCGTACCTTATTGGATATGGTGCGTTCTATGATGTCTCTTGCCGATCTGCCACTATCATTTTGGGGTTATGCATTAGAGACAGCTGCATTCACTTTAAATAGGGCACCGTCGAAGTCCGTAGACACGACACCATATGAACTATGGTTTGGCAAGAAACCTAGGCTGTCGTTTCTTAAGGTTTGGGGCTGCGATGCTTATGTCAAAAGGCTTCAGCCGGAAAAGCTCGAGCCCAAAGCGGACAAATGCGTCCTCATAGGATACCCAAAGGAGACGGTTGGGTATACCTTCTATCTCATATCCGAGGGCTAGGTGTTTGTCACTAAGAATGGGTCCTTTCTCGAGAAAAAGTTTCTCTCAAAAGAATTGAGTGGGAGGAAGATAGAACTTGATGAGGTTGTTGAACCTTCACTTCAACCAAATAGTAGCGCAATGCAGAAAGAAGTTTCTGAGCCACCTACGTCAGTAGAAGAGGAAACTAATGATGGTGATCATGAGCTTTTGGATCAAGTTACTATCGAGCCTCGCAGGTCGACAAGGATATGTTCTACTCCTGAGTGGTACGGTAACCCTGTCTTAGAGGTCATGTTGTTGGACAACTATGAATCTACGAGCTATGGAGAAGCGATGGTGGGCCCGGATACCGACAAATGGTTAGAGGCCATGAAATCCGAGATGGGATCCATGTATGAAAACAAAGTGTGGACTTTGGAAGTATTATTTGAAGGGCGAAAGGCCATTCAGAATAAATTGATCGTCAAGAAAAAGACGGACGCGAACGGTAATGTCACCGTCCATAAAGATCGACTTGTGGTAAAGGGGTTTTCACACATTCAAGGAGTTGACTATGATGAGAATTTCTCACCCGTAGCGATGCTTAAGTCCGTCAGAATCATGTTGGCGATAGCTGCGTTTTTTGATTATGAAATCTGGCAGATGGATGTCAAAACAGTGTTCCTTAATGGTTTCCTTAAGGAAGTGTTGTATATGATGTAGCGGGAAGGTTTTGTCGATCCAGAGAATGCTGACAAAGTATACAAACTCCAAGGATTCATTTATGGACTGGTGCAAGCATCTCGGAGTTGGTATCTTTGCTTTGATGAGGTGATCAAAGCATTTGGGTTTATACAAGTTTTCGGAGAAGCTTGTATTTACAAGAAAGTGAGTGAGAGCTCTATAGCGTTTATAATATTATATGTGGATGACATATTTTTGATTGGAAACAATGTAGAACTTTGGAAAATGTGAAGGGATATTTGAACAAGAGTTTTCAATGAAGGACCTAGGAGAAGCTGCTTTCATATTGGGCATCAAAATCTATGGAGATAGATCGATACGCCTAATAGGACTTTCACAAAGCACATACCTTGACAATATTTTGAAGAAGTTCAAAATGGATTAGTCCAAGAAGGTGTTCTTGCCTGTTTTGCAAGGTGTGAAGTTGAGTAAGATTCAATGCCCAACAACTAAAGAGGATAGAGAAAAGATGAGTGTCATCCCCTATGCTTCGGCCATAGGATCTATCATGTATGCGATGTTGTGCACAAGACCATATGTCAGCCTTGCCATAAGTATGGCCGGAAGGTGTCAAAGTAATCTTGGAATGGAACACTGGACAACGGTCAAGAATATCCTTAAGTACCTGAAAAGGACTAAGGACATGTTTCTCATTTATGGAGGTGATCAAGAGCTCGTCGTAAAGGGTTACATCAATGCAAGCTTTGACACTGATCCGGATGACTCTAAGTCCCAAACTGGATACGTATATATACTTAATGGGGGAGCGATAAGCTGGTGCAGTTCCAAGCAAAGCGTGGTAGCTGATTCTACATGCAAAGCGGAGTACATAGCTGCCTCGGAGGCGGCGAAGGAAGCTGTCTGGATGAAGCAGTTTGTCGGAACCCCGATCCTAAGTCACACCGATCTAGCATGTAACACATCATATCACTTTGCGGCCTCACGCACGGTATCCCCACGGGTGCCACCTTACCTGGCCCAGGACCGTTTGCGTATTTTGGCTCACGTATATGATAGTGTTGCTAGCATCCATATGACAGAGAACCCGGGCCGACATGACTAGTTATAAACCAAAAGTGGCGCTAAATTACAGAGACAGGCATACATGACCTAGCAACGAACGTGGCGGTCATCAACGTATGAACCCAAGTCGTAGCAAGCTACAAGGACTTAAAGGTGAAAGAAATATGCCCTAGAGGCAATAATAAAGATGTTATTTGTATTTCCTTATATCAAGATAAATGTCTTTTATTCATGCTAGAATTGTATTAACCGGAAACTTGATACTTGTGTGAATACATAGACAAAATAGTATGTCCCTAGTATGCCTCTACTAGACTAGCTCGTTGATCAAAAGATGGCTATGTTTCCAAGCCATAGACATGAGTTGTCATTTGATCAACGGGATCACATCATTAGGAGAATGATGTGATGGACTAGACCTATCCGTTAGCATAGCACTATGATCGTTTAGTTTTACTGCTATTGCTTTCTTCATGACTTATACATGTTCCTATGACTATGAGATTATGCAACTCCCGAATACCGTAGGAACACCTTGTGTGCTATCAAACATCACAACGTAACTGGGTGATCTAAAGATGCTCTACAGGTGTCTCCGAAAGTATTCGTGGTGTTGGCATAGATCAAGATTAGGATTTGTCACTCCGAGTGTCGGAGAGGTATCTCTGGGCCCTCTCAGTAATGCACATCATAATAAGCCTTGCAAGCAAATGACTAATGAGTTAGTGACAAGATGATGTATTACGGAACGAGTAAAGAGACTTGCCGGTAACGAGATTGAACAAGGTATAGAGATACCGGCGATCGAATCTCGGGCAAGTAACATACCGATGACAAAAGAAACAACGTATGTTGTTATGCGGTTTGACCGATAAAGATCTTCGTAGAATATGTAGGGGCCAATATGAGCATCCAGGTTCCGCTATTGGTTATTGACCGGAGATGAGTCTCGGTCATGTCTACATAGTTCTTGAACCCGTAGGGTCCGCACGCTTAACGTTTGATGACGATCGGTATTATGAGTTTATGAGTTTTGATGTACCGAAGGTAGTTCGGAGTCCCGGATGAGATCACGGACATGACGAGGAGTCTCGGAATGTCCGAGACATAAAGGTTGATATATTGGACGACTATATTCGGACATCGGAAGTGTTCTGGAAAGTTTCGGAATTTACCGGAGTGTCGGGGGGGTTACCGGAACCCCCCGGGGGAATGATGGGCCCTGGTGGGCCATAGGGGAGAGAGAGGGCAGCAGCCAGGAGGTGGCGCGCCCCCTCCCTAGGAGGAGTCCGAGTAGGACTAGGGGACGGGGGCGCGGCCCCTCTTTCCCTCTCCCTCTCTTTCCTTCCCCCCCTTTCCTTCATTGGTGGACTCCTACTAGGAATAGGATTGCAATCATATTCCTAGTAGGATTGCTCCCTAGCCGCACCATAGGAGGCCCGGCCGGCCTCCCCCCTTGCTCATTTATATACGGGGGCAAGGGGGCACTCAAAGACACACAAGTTGAATTGTTCTAGCCGTGTGCGGTGCCCCCTCCACAGAAACACACCTCGGTCATATCGTTGCAGTGCTTAGGCGAAGCCCTGCGCCGGTAGATACATCATATCCGGCACCACGCCGTTTTGCTGACGAAACTCTCCCGTGAAGCTCAACTGGATCAAGAGCTCGTGGGACATCATCAAGCTGAACGTGTGCTGAACGCGGAGGTGCCGTACGTTCGGTGCTTGATCGGTTGGATCGCGAAGAAGTTCGACTACATCAACCGCGTCACTTGACGCTTCCGCTCCCGGTCTACGAGGGTACGTAGACACAGTCTCCCCCTCGTTTCTATGCATCTAGTAGATAGATCTTGCGTGATCGTAGGAAAATTTTGAAAATACTACGTTCCCCAACAGTGGCATCATGAGCCAGGTCTATGCGTAGATGATATGCATGAGTAGAACACAATGAGTTGTGGGCAATACAAGTCATACTGCTTACCAGCATGTCATACTTTGCTTCGGCGGTATTGTGAGATGAAGCGGCCCGGACCAACAATACGCGTACGCTTACGCGAGACTGGTTTCACCGTTATGAGCACTCGTTACTTAAAGGTTACTGGCGGGTGTCTGTCTCTCTCTTTTTAACTGAATCAAGTGTGGCTACGCCCGGTCCTTGTGAAGGTTAAAACAGCACATACTTGACGAAACATCGTTGTGGTTTTTGTATGCGTAGGTAAGAACGGTTCTTGCTAAGCCCGTAGCAGCCACGTAAAACTTGCAACAACAAAGTAGAGGACGTCTAACTTGTTTTTGTAGGGCATGTTGTGATGTGATATGGTCAAGACATGATGAGTTATACGGTTTTGTATGAGATGATCATGTTTTGTAATGTTATCGGCAACTGGTAGGAGCCATATGGTTGTCGCTTTATTGTATGAAATGCAATCGCCATGTAATTGCTTTACTTTATCACTAAGCGGTAGCGATGGTCGTAGAAGCAATAGTTGGCGAGACGACAACGATGCTACGATGGAGATCAAGGTGTCGCGCCGGTGACGAAGGTGATCATGACGGTGCTTTGGAGATGGAGATCAAAAGCACAAGATGATGATGGGCATATCATGTCACATATTTTGATTTGCATGTGATGTTTATCTTATTATGCTTCTTATTTTGCTTAGAACGACGGTAGCATTATAAGATGATCCCTTACAAAATTTCAAGGTACAAGTGTTCTCCCTGAGTATGCACCGTTGCGAAAGTTCTTCGTGCTGAGACACCACGTGATGATCGGGTGTGATAGGATCTACGTTCAAATACAACGGGTGTAAGACAGTTTCGCAGACGCAGAATACTCGGGTTAAACTTGACGAGCCTAGCATATGCAGATATGGCCTCGGGACACTAGAGACCGAAAGGTCGAGCGTGAATCATATAGTAGATATGATCAACATAAAGATTTTCACCATTGAAACTACTCCATCTCACGTTATGATCGGACATGGTTTAGTTGATTTGGATCACGTGATCATTTAGATGACTAGAGGGATGTCTATCTAAGTGGGAGTTCTTAAGTAATATGATTAAATTGAACTTTAATTTATCATGAACTTAGTCCTCGTAGTATTAGCATATCTATGTTTTAGATCAATAGCTCACGATGTTGCTCCTCGTTTCTTTTTTATATGTTCCTAGAGAAAACTAAGTTGAAAGATGTTAGTAGCAATGATGCGGAATTGTTCCGTGATCTGAGGATTATCCTCATTACTGCACAGAAGAATTATGTCCTTGATGCACCGCTAGGTGACAGACCTATTGCAGGAGCAGATGTAGACGTTATGAACGTTTTGACAAAAGCTCGGTATGATGACTACTTGATAGTTTAAGTGCACCATGCTTTACGGCTTAGAACCGGGACTTCAAAAACGTTTTGAACGCCACGGAGCATATAAGATGTTCCAAGAGTTGAAATTAGTATTTCATACTCATGCCCGTGTCGAGAGGTATAAGACCTCTGACAGTACTTTGCCTACAAGATGGAGGAGAATAGCTCAACGAGTGAGCATGTGCTCAGATTGTCTGTGTACTACAATTACTTGAATCAAGTGGGAGTTATTTTTCCGGATAAGATAGTAATTGACAAAGTTCTCTAGTCACTATCACCAAGTTAGTAGAACTTCGTGATGAACTATAATATGCAAGGGATGACGAAAGTAATTCCCGAGCTCTTCGCGATGTGAAATCGGCGAAGGTAGAAATCAAGAAAGAGCATCAAGTGTTGATAGTTAATAAGACCACTTGTTTCAAGTAAAGGGCAAAGGGATAGAAGGGGAACTTCAAAAAGAATGACAAGCAAGTTGTCACTCCCATGAAGAAACCCAAAGCTAAACTCAAGCCTGAAACTAAGTGCTTCTACTGCAAAGGAAATGGTCACTGGAAGTGGAACTGCCCTAGTATTTGGCGGATAAGAAGGATGGCAAAGTGAACAAAGGTATATTTGATATACAGATTATTGATGTGTATTTTACTAGTGTTCATAGCAACCCCTCGGTATTTGATACTGGTTCAGTTACTAAAGAGTAGTAAATCGAAATGGGAGTTGCATAATGAATAGAAACTAGTTAAAGGTGTAGTGATGATGTGTGTTGGAAGTGGTTCCAAGATTGATATGATCATCATCGCACACTCCCTATACTTTCGGGATTAGTGTTGAACCTAAATAAGTGTTATTTTGTGTTTGTGTTGAGCATGAATATGATTTGATCATGTTTATTGCAATACGGTTATTCATGTAAGTTAGAGAATAATTGTTGTTCTGTTTACATGAATAAAACCTTCTATGGTCATACACCCAATGAAAATGGTTTGTTGGATCTCGATCGTGTGATACACATATTCATAATATTGAAGCCAAAAGATGCAATGTTAATAATGATAGTGCAACTTATTTGTGGCACTGCCGTTTAGGTCATATTGGTGTAAAGCGCATGAAGAAACTCCATAGTGATGGACTTTTGGAATCACTTGATTATGAATCACTTGGTGCTTGCGAACCATGCCTCATGGGAAAGATGACTAAAACTCCGTTGTCCGGAACTATGGAGCGAGCAACAGAGTTGTTGGAAATCATACATACTGATGTATGCGGACCAATGAGTGTTGAAGCTCGCGGCAGGTATCGTTATTTTCTGACCTTCACTGATGATTTGAGCAGATATGGGTATATCTACTTAATGAAGCACAAGCTTGAAACATTTGAAAAGTTCAAAGAATTTCAGAGTGAAGTGGAGAATCATCGTAACAAGAAAATAAGAGTTTCTACGATATGATCATAGAGGTAAAATATTTGAGTTAGCGAGTTTGGCCTTCAGTAAAAACAATGTGAAATAGTTTCACTACTCACGCCACCTGGAACACCACAGTGTAATGGTGTGTCCGAACGTCATAACCGTACTTTATTAGATATGGTGCGATCGATGATGTCTATTATCGATCTACCACTATCGCTTTTGGGGTTATGCATTAGAGACAGCTACATTCACGTTAAACAGGGCACCATCTAAATCCATGGAGATGACACCGTATGAACTGTGGTTTGACGAGAAACCTAAGCTGTCATTTCTTTAAGTTTGGGACTACGATGCTTATGTGAAAAAGTTTCAACATAAGCTCGAACCCAAATCGGAGAAGTAAATCTTCATAGGATACCCAAAAGAAACTGTTCGGTACACCTTCTATCACAGATCCGAAGGCAAGGTCTTTGTTGCTAAGAGTGGAACCTTTCTAGAGAAGGAGTTTCTCTCGAAAGAAGTGAGTGGGAGGAAAGTAGAACTTGATGAGGTAATTGTACCTTCTCCCGAATTGGAAAGTGGAACATCACAGAAACTAGTTCCAGTGATTCCTACACCAATTAGTGAGGAAGCTAATGATGATGATCATGAAACTTCAGATCAAATTTCTGCTGAACTTCGTAGATCAACCAGAGTTCGTTCCGCACCAGAGTGGTACGGCAACCCGGTTCTGGAAGTCATGTTACTGGACCATGATGAACCTATGAACTATGAGGAAGCGATGATGAGCCCAGATTCCGCAAAATGGCTTGAGGCCATGAAATCTGAGATGGGATCCATGTATGAGAACAAAGTGTGGACTTTGGTTGACTTGCCCGATGATCGGCAAGCCATCGAAAATAAATGGATCTTCAAGAGGAAGACTGGCACTGACGGTAATGTTACTGTTTACAAAGCTCGACTTGTTGCGAAAGGTTTTCGACAAGTTCAAGGAGTTGACTACGATGTGACTTTCTCACCCGTAGCGATGCTTAAGTCTGTCTGAATCATGTTAGCAATTGCCGCATTTTATGAAATCTGGCAAATGGATAACAAAACTGCATTCTTTAATGGATTTATTAAAGAAGAATTGTATATGATGCAACCAGAAGGTTTTGTCAATCCTAAAGGTACTAACAAAATGTGCAAGCTCCAGCGATCCATCTATGGACTGGTGCAAGCATCTCGGAGTTGGAATATATGCTTTGATAAGTTGATCAAAGCATATAGATTTATACAGACTTGCGGTGAAGCCTGTATTTACAAGAAAGTGAATGGGAGCACTACAACCTTTCTGATGAGTATATGTGAATGACATATTGTCGATCGTAAATGATGTAGAATTTTCTGGAAAGCATAAAGGAGTGTTTGAAACAAGTTTTTCAAAGAAAAACCTCGGTAAAGTTGCTTACATATTGAGCATCAAGATCTATAGAGATAGATCAAGACGCTTGATAAGACTTTCGATGAGTACATATCTTGATAAGATTTTGAAGTAGTTCAAAATGGATCAGTCAAAGAAGGAGTTCTTTCCTGACTTGTCAGGTGTGAAGTTGAGTAAGACTCAAAGCCAGACCACGGCAGAAAAATATAGAGAGAATTAAAGTCATTCCCTATGCCTCAGCCATAGGTTCTATAAAGTATGCCATGCTGTGTAGCAAACATGTTGTGTACCTTGCCATGAGTTTGACAAGGAGTTACAATAGTGATCCAGGAGTAGATCACTGTACAGCGGTCAAAATTATCCTTAGTTACTGGATGACTAAGGAAATGTTTCTCGATTATGGAGGTGATAAAGAGTTCGTCGTAAAGGGTTACGCCGATGCAAGCTTTTACACTAAATCCAGATGACTCTAACTATCAATCTGGATGCGTATTGAAAGTGGGAGAAATTAGCTAGAGTAGCTCCATGCAGAGCTTTGTAGACACATAGAAATTTGCAAAATACATATGGATCTGAATGTGACAGACCCGTTGACTAAACTTCTCTCACGAAGCAAAACATGATCACGCCTTAGTACTCTTTGGGTGTTAATCACATAGCGATGTGAACTAGATTATTGACTCTAGTAAACCCTTTGGGTGTTGATCACATGGCGATGTGAACTATGGGTGTTAATCACATGACGATGTGAACTATCGGTGTTAAATCACATGGCGTTGTGAACTAGATTATTGACTCTAGTGCAAGTGGGAGACTGAAGGAAATATGCCCTAGAGGCAATAATAAAGATGTTATTTGTATTTCCTTATATCATGATAAATGTCTTTTATTCATGCTAGAATTGTATTAACCGGAAACTTGATACATGTGTGAATACATAGGCAAAATAGTATGTCCCTAGTATGCCTCTACTAGACTAGCTCATTGATCAAAAGATGGCTATGTTTCCAAGCCATAAACATGAGTTCTCATTTGATCAACGGGGTCACATCATTAGGAGAATGATGTGATGGACTAGACCCATCCGTTAGCAAAGCACTATGATCGTTTAGTTTTACTGCTATTGCTTTCTTCATGACTTATACATGTTCCTATGACTATGAGATTATGCAACTCCCGAATACCGTAGGAACACCTTGTGTGCTATCAAACGTCACAACGTAATTGGGTGATCATAAAGATGCTCTACGGGTGTCTTCGTAAGAATTCGTGGTGTTGGCATAGATCAAGATTAGGATTTGTCACTCCGAGTGTCGGAGAGGTATCTCTGGGCCCTCTCAGTAATGCACATTATAATAAGCCTTGCAAGCAAATGACTAATGAGTTAGTCACGAGATGATGTATTACGGAACGAGTAAAGAGACTTGCCGCTGACGAGATTGAACTAGGTATAGAGATACCGACGATCGGATCACGGGCAAGTAACATACCGATGACAAAAGGAACAACGTATGTTGTTATGCGGTTTGACCGATAAAGATCTTCGTAAAATATGTTGGAGCCAATATGAGCATCCAGGTTCCGCTATTGGTTATTGACCGGAGATGAGTCTCGGTCATGTCTACATAGTTCTCGAACCCGTAGGGTCCGCACGCTTAACGTTTGATGACGATCGGTATTATGAGTTTATGAGTTTTGATGTTTCGAAGGTAGTTCGGAGTCCCGGATGAGATCACGGACATGACGAGGAGTCTCGGAATGTCCGAGACATAAAGATTGATATATTGGACGACTATATTCGGACACCGGAAGTGTTCTGGAAAGTTTCGGAATTTACCAGAGTGCCGGGGGGGTTACCGGAACCCCCCGTTGGAATGATGGGCCCTGGTGGGCCATAGGGGAGAGAGAGGGCAACAGCCAGGAGGTGGTGCGCCCCCTCCCTAGGAGGAGTCCTAATAGGACTAGGGGAGGGGGGCGCGGCCCCTCTTTCCCTCTCCCTCTCCCTCTCTTTCCTTCCCCCTCTTTCCTTCATTGGTGGACTCCTACTAGGAATAGGATTGCAATCCTATTCCTAGTAGGATTGCTCCCTAGCCGCACCATAGGAGGGCCGACCGGCCTCCCCCTTGCTCCTTTATATACGGGGGCAAGGAGGCACCCAAAGACACAGAAGTTGAATTGTTCTAGCCGTGTGCGGTGCCCCCCTCCACAGAAACATACCTCGGTCATATCGTTGCAGTGCTTAGGCGAAGCCCTGCGCCGGTAGATACATCATATCCGTCACCACGCCGTTGTGCTGACGAAACTCTCCTATGAAGCTCAACTGGATCAAGAGCTCGTGGGACGTCATCAAGCTGAACGTGTGCTGAACGCGGAGGTGCCGTACGTTCGGTGCTTGATCGGTTGGATCGTGAAGAAGTTCGACTACATCAACCGCGTCACTTGACGCTTCCGCTCCCGGTCTACGAGGGTACGTAGACACACTCTCCCCCTCGTTGCTATGCATCTAGTAGATAGATCTTGCGTGATCGTAGGAAATTTTTGAAAATACTACGTTCCCCAACAAAAGGAACAACCCGTGACATTTCCCCTAAGGGACAGACACAGGAACGAAAAAGGACACATGTCGGCCAGCCTAAGTGTTCCGGAGCAGTAGCAAGCTACCAAAGCTCAGTGGAAGCACTAGGAGACATTTCCGTGTAAGATAGGCTACCAAGGGTAAACAACTAGGTGTCGGATTCCACACATAGCAATACACATTACACGTACGCATAACATGCAAGTATGTGTTGTACAACATGGCATCATAACATAACTCAACAACTCATATAGATAAGGCCCAGAAGAGCCATCATCGCATTTATTACAAGCAGTGGGTCTCATGACCCAACATACAGAGCATACAGACAACGGACGCATAACATGTCTGAGTACAGACATCTACAAATGAAAAAGGCTGAGAAGCCTGACTATCTACAAGACCCTCCCAAGGGCACAAGATCGTAGCTGAGGTAACAATCTAAACATCGAAGTCCACGCGGAACCACTAGTGAGACTGAAGTCTCTCTGCAAAACATAAATTAAGCAAACGTGAGTACAAAGGTACTCAACAATACTTACATCAGAACTAACTACATATGCAACAGTATCAACAAAGGGGTGGTGGAATTTGACTACAGCAAGCCAGCTTTGACTCGGTGGCTATCCTGAACTATGGCTACAAGTAACTCTTTTGAGGTGGCGCACACGAGTCCACATATTCACCAATCAATACACCACTATGGATCCATTCCCGTCTACCTACGAGAAGGCCATCCATAGCACTCATACTTGTCTTGAGCATTTTAGAGTATCCACTTTCACTTGTCTATGTACCATGTAAGCATCCAAGAAGTCCATAACCGCGGACCCGGCTATTCGAATAGATCATGTTAACCCTGCAGGGGTGTACTTCTTCACACACGCTCTCGCCACTTACCGCCATGTACACGTCGTGTATCTCGGCAACCTTCAAGCAGAAGCCTGGCAAGGGTGTCGGCCACGACCTGACTAACCACACAAGACTCTAGTCCAGGTTTATCGCCTATTCGGGTTCCATCCGTAAGGAGATCCGGCCGGGGTGTCGCTCACGGCCCCAAATGATGTGCGCGGGGTTCCCAAGCCCACCTCGACGGATGGATCTATGCATGGTAAGCCGTGCCACGGTGCCTAGTCTGTCCCAAGCCCACATGTACCGGGTGCCACTTGGTAGACTACTAACACTACCTACAAACACCAGAAACTAGTTGCAACTCCTGGACAGAGATCAAGTTGATTAATAAGTCGAGAGGGGCACTTAAGCATTCTCATGCGTGGTAGTAGCTAGTCATTGGACAACTTATACAGAACTCAGTTCTTAAGGACGGTTCCAATGAGACAACCCACCATGTACTCCTACATGGCCTCTCACCGCTACCTTTACCAAATCGTGTTCACACACTTAGCTCACACACAGTAGGACATGTTCACCACATTCCAATTCATCCCCGATGAATCAGACCTGACACAACTCTAAGCAATAGCAGGCATAACCAGAAAGCATGAATGAGTAGGCACAGCAGGGCTCAAACAACTCCTACTCATGCTAGTGGGTTTCAACTATTTACTATGGCAATGACAGGTCATGCAGAGGAAAGGGGTTCAGCTACCGCAGCAAAAAGAAGTTCAATCATTGTTGTCCTAATGCAGTAAAATTGAGCAGGAGCGAGAGAGTGGGATTGTATCGGAATGCTCAATGGGGATTTGCTTGCCTGGCACTTCTGAAGATAGTAAAGCTCTTCGTCTGTGTCATCGATCTCATATCGTCGGAACGTCGTCTACTGAGAGGGGACAAACACCGGCAACAGAGAAAGAACACAATCAATGCAATGCGACAATATGATGCATGATCATGACATGGAAATATGCTGTTGGTTGAGCTAATGCAACTAGCAACCATATTAAATGAAGTTGGTTTGAACCAAAGGTTCAAATTCAAATTTCATATGTGATTATTCAAATGTCATTTATTCAAATTGTCCAAAACAGTGGTTGTAAGTTTTTCAAACATGCATGAAAATGCCACAAACAGATTGCTCATATTTTTCTGATCATTTTTCATATATAAGTTATTTTCAGCTGAGCTACGGTTGATTTTATATGAATTTTAGAAGTTTTAGCTATTTTCTGAAATAAATAAATCATTTCTGATTTATTCAAAATCCTAGAAAACATTTACTGCGTCAACATGACCTCATGCTGACGTCAGCAGGGTCAAAGGGCTGCCCCGGGTCAAACCTGACCAGTGGGGTCCACTGGTCAGTCACACAGTGTTGTCTGGGTCACCAACAGGTGGGGTCAGGTCAACAGCCACATCAGCATTGTCAATGCTGACGGGTGGGTCCCACTGTTTATGAATTAATCTAAACAGAAAATGAAACTAACCTAAACAGGTATAGGGGCCCACATGGCAGTGGCTCTAGCGGGTTAGTTAGGGTGTCATTAGTGCCTAATGACTTGCCAAGTCAGCACTACCGGCGATTAGTCGCCGGCGACCTCAAGTCACGGCGGAGCCCGCACGGCAGGCCACGGGGATGGCGGGCGAGGGCACCAGGAGGAAGCCCAGGCCCGTGCGCGTCTAGGGGAGGCCACGGGGCTGTCGGGGATGGCCTGTTGCGACGGCGGCGGCAAGGTTAGCGGCGGCCGGAGCTTCGGCGTCCGTGCAGCTACGGCCTAGAGGACGCGGAGAGGCCGGGGAAGAGGGGGAGTAGAAGCGGGCGCTCACAGGGAGGCGGCAGGGTAGCTCAGGGGCTCGAGGACGCTCCAGTTGCTGCGGATCGACGGCGATGGTCGGCGTTGCTGAAGCTTGAAGACGAGGAAGATGCCGGTGATGCAAGACGTCCAGCGATGCTTGGCTTGGTGAGGAGGTCGAGGACGGAGTGACGGAGCTCGTGGTTAGCTCAAAAGGTCAAGGGGGAGGCGGTGGCTGCGGCGGTCTCGGTGGCACGGCCATGGCGGCTTTGGCCATGAGGGGAGAACGAGGGAGAGGACGAGGGAGAAGGCAGAGAGTGAGGGGGAAGGACCAGGGGGGCTCGAGGCGTCTCCAGCGGCGCAAGGACAAGGCCTCGCGAGGGCCAGGCACGCAGATGCGTGCCGGCGCGCACGGGCGTCGTGCGCTGCTTCCCCTCTGCCTACTGGCAAGAGGAGGAAGACGACAGAGGGGGAAGCGGTGGCAGGCTGGGCCAGCCAACTGGGCCGTCTGGTAAGTCAGGTGGGCTTCTCTCTCTCTATTCTTAACCTGTTTTATGTTTCTCTTTTCTATTTGTTTTCTATGTTCTGGTTTAGTTTAGGCACTAAACCATTTTTATTAAATTCTTAAAATAATTATGGGCACTAGCTGAATTATTCCAGAGGCCCTCAAGTGATTCCAGAATATTTGAAGCATTTGATAACGGGATCACATGAGTAGTCATTTGATAACGGGATCACATCATTAGGAGAATGATGTGATGGACAAGACCCAAAATGTGAATGTAACATATGATCGTGTCAGTTTATTGCTATTGTTTTCTGCATGTCAAGTATATGTTCCTATGACCATGAGATCATGCAACTCACTAACACCGGAGGAGTACCTTGTGTGTACCAAACGTCGCAATGCAACTGGGTGACTATAAAGGTGATCTACAGGAATCTCCGAGGGTGTATGTTGAGTTGGCATGGATCAAGACTGGGATTTGTCACTTCGTATGACTGAGAGGTATCTTAGGGCCCACTCGATAATACAACATCAAAATAAGCTTGCAAGCAATGTAACTAAAGATCTAGCAACGGGATCTTGTATTACAGAACGAGTAAAGAGACTTGCCGGTAACGAGATTGAACTAGGTATGGAGATACCAACGATCGAATCTCGGGCAAGTAACAAACCGATAGACAAAGGGGACTACATACGGGATTGTCTGGATCCTTGATATCGTGGTTCATCCGATGAGATCATCGTGGAACATGTGGGAACCAATATGGGTATCCAGATCCCGCTATTGGTTATTGGGCGGTGAGGTGTCTCGATCATGTCTGCATGGTTCCCGAACCCGTAGGGTCTACACACTTAAGGTTCAGGTGACGCTAGAGTTGTATTGGGAATAGTATGTGGTTGACCAAAAGTTATTCGGAGTCCCGGATGAGATCCCGGACATCATGAGGAGTTCCGGAATGTTCCGGAGGTAAATATTTATATGTGGGAAGTCCTGTTTTGGTCGCCGGAAAAGTTTTGCGTATTATCGGTATTGTACCAGGAGTGCCAAAAGGGGTCCGGGGGTCCACCGGGGGGGTCCACCTACCCCAGGGGGCACATGGGATTTAGGGGCGTGCGCCTTGGGCTATATGGGCCAAGGGCACCAGCCCCAAGAGGCCCATGCGCCAAGAGGGGAGGAGGAGGAAGAGTCCTAAAAGGGGATGGCAGCCCCAATTCCTTGGGGAGAGAGGACTCCTCCCTGGCCATACCCCTCCTTGGAGGAGGGTCCAAGGTTGCGCCCCTAGCCCTCCCCCTTGCCTCCTATATATAGTGGGGGAGAGGGGGGCTGGACACACCAATCCCCTTGCCCTGGCGTAGCCGTCTCTCCCTCTTTCACCTCATCCTTCTCCGTAGTGCTTGGCGAAGCCCTGCCGGAGAACCACAAGCTCCACCACCACGTCGTTGTGTTGCTGGAGTTCTCCCTCAACTTCTCCTTCCCCCTTGCTGGAACAAGAAGGAGGAGACCTCCCTGGGCTGTACGTGTGTTGAACACGGAGGCGCCGTCCATTTGGCTCTAGACCGGATCTTCCGTGATTTGAATCGCCGCGAGTACGACTCCATCAACCGCGTTCTAGTAACGCTTCCGCTATGCAATCTACAAGGGTATGTGGATCTAACTCTCCTCTCGTAGATGTGCATCTCCTAGATTGATCTTGGTGAGCGTAGGAATTTTTTTTGTTTCCCATGCACCGTTCCCCAACACTAGGCACAAAATACTATCAAAATACTCACGTAATTTGGACACATCAACTCCCGCAAGCTTAGAGATTTGCTCGTCCCCGAGAAATTACCACAGCTTGTAAGAAAGAGGTCATCTTTATTATGAGATGAGGATGGTTGAAAATGAATGTGTCCATCATGAAATTTCAAAATTTGCATTTTATCATAGATCCTCTTGTACACTGTCAGATCTCTGCCATAGTCAGATGAGCATGAAGGCTTCCACACCTTACTATGTATCACTAAAAAGATGGTCTTCAACTCTAAGCGATAATTACTCTATTATTTAGGCCGAACAAGTTCCCCCCGTCTCTTGGTTTTAAAGAAGAAATTTTCTTACTTCCCTTTTTCTTGAGGAACCAAGCCTATCCCATGTCGCTGAGATTTTTTAAACCTTCATTAAAGGCATGACATGTAAAGATATGCATGATTATTTATACTGTCAATGGGGGTTTGCACAAATCTTCTAGTGTTCGTTTTATATTATTTTTTACCGTGAAAGAGACTTGCTCCTTTCATACCTGGATCATTAGTTCAAGACTTCACCAAGCAATCATAAGAAAAACTGAAATAACATTGACATATGTTGTCAAGTAGTTACCTCTTCTTTTTGATCGATACTAAAGATGTGGAAGACTTATAATCATTAGCTATAAGAAGAAATATTTAGCACACAACAAGGCCTAAGCATTCAAAGCAATTTCAGCCAAAACACCATAATAGAATATCTATCTAAACATGCATGACTCATTGGATAAAATTCCTCCCTCTATCAAGAAAGAGTGATGGTCCACCTTTATTCAAACTAAAAGAAAAATTGAACTGGAATTTAACTAGAGAGCGATAGGGGATGCAAAAGGGCTTCAAAATACCCCCAAGCTTAACATGCTAAGCCGGCTGGATTTATTTAGTCTCTTTTTTATTGGTACCGGCGTTCTTCTCTAGAGCTGGAGTGGTGACATCGGCAAGGACATTGATCATGAGTTTGTTGGCGATCTCCACGTCCTTGATGCAGGAATGATACATGCAAAGAGTCGCATCTTGGTTGGCGATGATCCTCATGCTCATGTTCAAAGCCTCATGAATCTTGGTGGCAAGCGTCACCTCCATCTCCCTAATTTTCTCAGTCATATCCTTACTTTCAACCTTAAAATTATTGGCATCTACCTCGGGTTGAGTAAAGGGCGTAAGGTTGGTGGTGCGCCTCTTCCTTGGGGGACCCACTTGCATACGAGCACCAATGATGTGCATCTTCCGTGCTCTCGGGTCAATTTGTTTAAACTCTCCCATCGGTTCATGGATAGTGCAGTTGCTAAAACCGCACTTACCCAGGATGATTGGAGTGTCCTTGATGAAGTCAAGCCTGATTTCGGTGATGATGACCTCCAGCAATTTGATGGGGATGGTTGCCGGTTTCTTCCCCCGCTTGTCTATTTCATCCTCCTCATCGATGGGTGGCTCCTCCGGATCTTCCTATGAGCATGACCAATCACGAACACGACAAATCCTCTTCGTCTTGCTTGATGGAGAGGCATAACCTTCTTGCTCCAGATCCTCCTCCTCTTGTGAGTAGGTTCGCCTCTCATCCCATGAATGAGCCATTGCTTCCTGCACTTCAAAACTCAAAGAGACTTGGGCCAGATAGATTTGTTAGCTTTGATGAACAAGGGGGAAAGGGCTCTGGATATAAGATGTTAGGGTCACAAGTTTTAACGAGATAAGGAAGTTAAAGATAATCGGAAACAAACAGACAAAATCGGGCGAAATTCTATTAAGGATCGAAAATAAATCACGATCGACGGCCTTTCATATGACCGCGTCCGATCAGCGAGCTGTCGCATGAATCCCTTTGGTCAAATTATTTCTTCACAGAGCATTCGACGGTGTTCCATACGACCGTGTTGAGGGAGTCATGTATTCAGGGGTCCTCAGGCATCCGGGTCGAGGATTTTTAGGCGTGGCTTATATGAGCGCCCCCAACCTCAAATATGGATCCTTCTTCCGATCGAGGGACAAGGCAAAACTACTTTCTCCATAGCTCAAAGTGAGGCTCGCAGCCTAAAAACAGTTCGCACAAAGCGACAAAACCCGCAATATGCAGAATGGACCCCGGCGTAAGATCGTGCAGTTGAAGACCGTAGAACTCCAGGATTCCCCTAAGAAAGGGGTGGACGGGGAACCCTAAGCCTCTTAATATGAAGGGGACGAAACATACCCGCTCTCCATCAGAGGGGTTGGGAAAACTCTCTGCCAGGGCTTGGTTGTCGAGAGACGTTAGTCCGGCCCGTACGGGGACTAGATCTTCTGGAGGGAGATAACCCTACGCTTGAAGTGTCCTTAGATGCATGTGGGACACATAATAGCTTTTCCAATCTCCTGCACGAGGGCCGTGAGGGCGCGAGGAAGAGCTTGGGGCGCTAGCCATGTTTAAAATATTTTTTGCAGGCACTAGGTTTCTTCCGCGTGGAATGGGACAGAGAGGCAGTTGGGATCTATTTTCTTATATATGCGCCTTCCCTGAACAGTCAAGGGGGTATACGCAAAAACGCCCAGACGGTTCGCATTTGTTGGACACATGGAAGCTAAGGCGACGATGGCGAGGAATCGGCGAACTACAATATTTAAAGAAGCCGAACTATCATCCAGGAGGACTCACCTTGCAAGACCGAAGACATGAAGCCGGACACAATCTCGTCCTTGAAGGCAAGTCCGGGGGCTACTGAGGGAGTCCTACATTCAGGGGTCCTCAGGCATCCGGGTCGTTGAAGCTAGGCCATACTGATGGCCCACATAAAGAAGAAGCAGACGACCCTCCTCCGTATTCGGTCAGGACTCTTATGTACATAGAAGGGCAAGAGTAGAGTCCGAATGTATTAATTACTTCCTCCCCAAGTCAACCTTGTAATCCTAGGTCCCCCCCCCTGGAGTGTATATAAGCCGAGGGGTTCAGTTTGTAGAGGGGATCATCATCATCACAATACCCCCATAGGCTAGACTTAGGGTTTAGCCATTGCGATCTCGAGGTAGATCAACTCTTGTACTCATATTCACCCATATTAATCTAGCAGGAGGTAGGGTATTACCTCGATCGAGAGGGCCTGAACCTGGTTAAGCATCGTGTCCCCAGTCTCCTGTTATCATCGATCCTCTAAACGCATAGCTTGGGCCCCCCTACCCGAGATCTGCCGTTTTTGACACTGACAATGGTGCTTTCATTGAGAGCTCCGCTGTGCGCTCGCAATGAACGATCGACGGCTCGTCTCGTCATCAACGACGGTATTACCCGCGGAAACAACTTGGCTATCGGCCAGGTTCTCCAGCTCGGTGGATTAGTTGTATGCTTCCGCATGGCCTCTGGGCCGGCCGCACCCCTTGCGGCCATCGAGCACCACCTTTATGCCATTTCGGCCACTCCGATGATGCGACCTCGGCAGAACTGTCGCCCATAAACGAGCTACTGGATCGCATCGCCGCCATAGGGCTTTCATCGCCAGGAGATCAGACCGGACTTAAACCCGGCCATGATGAGATCGATCCTTCCCCGATCACTCATCTGGTGGCAGCAGTTGAGGATGGAGCCATAGATACTTCTCCTCTTAAGACGGAGACCGTCATAGTACGGATCTCCAAACCCATCGAGCCGAACACTCTCCTGTCGGGAGGCACTGTATGTTCTTCGAGCTCTGGGACTGATGTCGGGCCCATGGAATGATTGGATCCTGTCGAGCCCGGATTGTCACCATGGAGGTTGTCAAAACCCCGAATACCACTTTGGGTCGGGATTCAAAATTACCAACACCCACCCACCCTAGGAAAAACTCTCCAAGTAAATCCGGACTCCCGCTAATAGATGACCTCGCGAACATACAGCAGCAGCCCGAGCAAACAGTCAACCACTTCTGGGCCAGATTCCTACTTGTTAAAAACAAGATCAGGGACTGCTGCGTGATAACCCACAAGTGTAGGGGATCGCAACAGTTTTCGAGGGTAAAGTATTCAACCCAATTTATTGATTCGATACAAGGGGAGCCAAAGAATAATCTTAAGTATTAGTAGCTGAGTTTTCAATTTAACCACACCTGGAAACTTAGTATCCGCAGCAAGGTAGTTTAGTAGCAAAGTAATATGGAGATAGTGGTAACAGCAATAAAAGTAACGGTAGTGTTTTTGTAGTTTTTGTAATAGTAGCAGCGGAAAAGTAAATAAGCAACCAACAATAAGTGAAAAGCTCGTAGGCATTGGATCGGTGATGGAGAATTATGTCGGATGCAATTCATCATGTAAAAGTTATAACCTAGGGTGACACAGAACTAGCTCCAGTTCATCATTGTAATGTAGGCATGTATTCCAAATATAGTCATACGTGCTTATGTAAAAGAACTTACATGCCATCTTTTGTCCTGCCCTCCCATGGCAGCGGGGTCCTAGTGGAAACTAAGGGATATTAAGGCCACCTTTTAATAGAGTACCGGACCAAAGCATTAACACATAGTGAATACATGAACTCCTCAAACTACGGTCATCATCGGGAGTGGTCCCGATTATTGTAACTTCGAGGTTGCCGGATCATAACACATAGTAGTTGACTATAGACTTGCAAGATAGGATCAAGAACACACATATATTCATGAAAACATAATAGGTTCATATCTGAAATCATGGCACTCGGGCCCTAGTGACAAGCATTAAGCATAGCAAAGTCATAGCAACATCAATCTCAGAACATAGTGGATACTAGGGATCAAACCCTAACAAAACTAACTCGATTACATGGTAAATCTCATCCAACCCATCACCGTCCAGCAAGCCTATGATGGAATTACTCACGCACGGCGGTGAGCATCATGAAATTGGTGATGGAGGAAGGTTGATGATGATGTGGCGATGATCTCCACTATCCGGAGCCCCAAACGGACTCCAGATCAGCCCTCTCGAGAGAGATTAGGGCTTGGCGGCCGCTCCGTGTCGTAAAACGCAATAATTCTTTCTCTCTGATTTTTTTCTCCTCGAAAGTGAATATATGGAGTCCGAGAGTACGTCGGTGGAGCATCACGGGGCCCACGAGGCAGGGGGCGCGCCTCCCACCCTCGTGGACAGGGTGTGGGCCCCCTGATGTGGACCTTTCCGTAGATATTTTTTATATTTTCCAAAACATTTCTCCGTGGATTTTCAGGTCATTCCGAGAACTTTTTATTTCTACACAAAAAAACACTATGGCAATTCTGCTAAAAACAGCATCAGTCCGGGTTAGTTCCATTCAAATCATGCAAGTTAGAGTCCAAAACAAGGGCAAAATTGTTTGGAAAAGTTGATACGTTGGAGACGTATCAACTCCCCCAAGCTTAAATCATGCAAGTATGTAAGCCAGCATTCAGGTTTTCAGCAAAGATCATGAACTAACCATATTCAAAATAACTTTCAGGTCCCATGTCTACTCACATCAATGGCATAATCAACTAGCGAGCAATAATAATAAACCTCGGATGACAACACTTTCTCAAAACAATCATGGTATGATATAACAAGATGGTATCTCGCTAGCCCTTTTTCAGACCGCAAAACATAAATGCAGGGCACCATTAAGGATCAAGGACTGACTAGACATTGTAATTCATGGTAAAAGAGATCCAGACATGATCATACTCAATGCAAATTAATAGTAACACATGCAAATGATAGAGGTGCTCTCCTACTAGTGCTCTTTTATAAGAGGATGATGACTCGGTATAAAAGTAAATAGATATGCCCTTCGCAGAGGGAAGCAGGGATTTGTAGAGGTGCCAGAGCTCGATTTTTAAATATAGATGAATAACATTTCGAGCGGTATACTCTCATTGTCAACAAAACAACCAAGAATCTTGATATCTTCCATGCTACGCACATTATAGGCGGTTCCCAAACAGAATGGTAAAGTTTATACTCCCCCAACCACCAACAAGCACACTTCATGCCCATCTGAATCCACGGGGTACCGTCCAAACAAGCATCAGCCCTGGGGGAGTTTTGTTTAACTATTATGATTTGAGCATGGGACTGGGCATCCCGGTTACCAGCCATTTTCTCATGAATGATGAGCGGAGTCCACTCATCATGAGAATAACCCACCTAGCATGGAAGATATAGACAGCCCTAGTTGATACATGAGCTGTTCGAGCATACAAAATAGAATTTCATTTGAAGGTTTAGAGTTTGGCACATACAAATTTACTTGGAACGGCAGGTAAATACCGCATATAGGAGGTATGGTGGACTCGTATGGAACAACTTTGGGGTTTATGGAAGTGGATACACAAGCAGTATTCCCTCTTAGTACAGGTGAAAGCTAGAAAGAGACTGGGAAGCGACCAGCTAGAGAGCGACAACAGTCATGAACATGCATTAAAATTAATCAACAATGAATGCAAGCATGAGTAGGATATAAATCACCATGAACATAAATATCGTGGAGGCTATGTTGATTTTGTTTCAACTACACGCGTGAACATGTGCCAAGTCAAACCACTTGAACCGTTCAAAGGAGGATACCACCCCATCATACCACATCACAACCATTTTAATATCATGTTGGCACGCAAGATAGACCATTATAAACTCTCAGCTAATTAAGCATGGCATAAGCAGCTATGATCTCTAATTGTCATTGCAAGCATGTTTCATTCATAACAAGCTGAATCAGGAATGATGAACTATCATATTTACAAAAAACAAGAGAGGTCGAGTTCATACCAGCTTTTCTCTTCTCAATTAGTTCAACATATATCATCCTTATTGCCTTTCACTCGCATGACCGAACGTTGTGGATAATAATAATGGTGCACGTACAATGGACTAAGCTAGAATCTGCGAGCATTTAATACAAGAGAGAAGACAAGGTAATATGGCTCAAGGTTAAATCAACAATAAAGCATATGAGAGCCACTAAGCATTTTTAATCATGGTCTTCTACTCTTGACCCCCAAAGAAAAGAAAAGAAACTATTTACACGGGAAAGCTCCTAACAGGCAAAAGAAGAACAAGAAATCTTTTTGAGTTTTCTTTTAGTTACTACTACTACAAGCAAGGAAAGTAAACTAGCTAAAAGCTACAACTAATATTATTTTTGTTTTTCTTAAGGTTTTTCTGACACACAAGAAAAAGACTAAGAAAAAGAATTGAAACTAAGCATGGATGGTACAATGAAAGAGTGTGAGCACCGACAACTAGAATAAGTGTGTGAACATGAATGTAAAGTCAGTGAGAAACACGTACTCCCCCAAGCTTAGGCTTTTGGCCTAGGTTGGTCTATGGCCACGGATCGAAGCTACTCCCTCCAGTGTACTGAGATGTGTCCTCTGGGTGGCACTGGTTGGCAAGCTCATCCAGATCCCACCCATAAACAGACTGACGGTAAGGATCGAGTGGTGGCTCCGGCTCAGGCTCTGAAGCTTGTTCCTGGCTCTGGTGCTTGTAGAAAGCATCTAACGTAACAAGATATATGCATGTAGACAGATCAAACAGAGATGGTGCAGGCAAGGTAACTATCTCACAATATTTTTCATCAAACCTTAATTTATAATTAAGCAACCTTTCTTTGTCTTTAACAATAAAATCATGTGCTACCATACTCTTATAGTCTAAATAAACAGGGGCAAGCAATTATTCTTCCTTCTCATGATGTCTAATAGGTATTCTAAAATGTTCAGCAAGGCGAGCATCAAAGATGCCTCCAAAGACAGGGCCTTTTGAGCGGTTCAACCTTAATCGTTTAGCGACGACGGCACCCAAGCTAAAAGTTGTGTCTTGAAACAAAGCATGGTGTAAAATGACAATATCAGGGGCGCTAAGATTCCCACTGTTCCGGCGACCAATTAAACATCTACTAGCAAATAAAGCAAAGTAGCACTGAACAGGGAAATGTATACTAGTAATTCTTGCCCCTCAGACTTGTCTAGTTTCCCCTACAGCTATCATGTCAATAAACCCTTCAATGTCTTCACGACGTGGTTCATCAAGTCTACCTTCAAAGGGTATCTTGCATATTTCACAAAACTCAAAGAATGATATCTCCTTAACCTCATCATATAAACAAAACTCCACTGTAGGTGGTGTTTTCTTAGCATGAAAATGAAAATTTTGCATGAAAATATTAGTGAGTAAGAGATACTGTTCACGCTGGTCGTGGAGGAAGTCAGTGAGGCCTGCATTATTTGCCAACCAATAAAAGTCTTCGTAAATCCCGGTGGCTCTTATGAACTCATTACAAGGCCATTAACATGGCCGAACTTCCGCCTTGCGAGGAAGATTATATTTGGGCTTCTTATTTTCTTCCTTCTTCTTATCCTCTGAACTTTTACTGGAGGAGCCCCTCAACAATCTCTTTATCATTTTCCTCCTCTGAAAATTTCTGCATTTTTTAGTAAATTAAACTAAAAGTTAACCAAACTCAACAAGATTGATAGCAACAACTCCTACAAGTGCCTAGAGACTATATCATGCATTAGAACTACTTGGGACCAAAGAAATTTGACATGCAAGCTCAAGAACAAGGTCACCACAGCAGGAAAAAATTGCAATAAATAAAGCACTAGAACAAAAACTAATTGGACCAATGGAGGAGTCACATACCAAGGAACAATCTCCCCAAACAGTTTTGTGAATGGAGCTTTGAGCAAGGAGATCAAAAATGGCAGCAAGCTGAGCTAGAACTCGTGCTTGAGCTGGGTAGTGTTTTTTTGGGGAGGAAGAAGAAGGGAATGGGTGCAGGAATAAGTGGAGGGGGCCTCATGGGGCCCACGAGGAAAGGGCGCGCCCTGTGAGGGTGGGCGCGCCCTGGACCCTCGTGGCCAGGTGCTGGCTCCCCTCGTGGTGTTTTCTGTGCCATATATTCTCAAATATTCTACAAAAAATCATATTTAATTTTCACAACATTCGGAGAACTTCTATTCTCGGGGTATTTTTTTATGCATAGATAAGTCTGGAAACAGACAGAAGATACTATTTTTGATTTATTTATCCTAATTAACAGAAAGTAAAAGGAGGGTACAGAAGATTGTACTATCTAGATTCACATATCCCATGCTCATCAAAAGGAATCCATTAACAAGGTTGATCAAGTCTTGTTAATAAACTCTTTCCGGATAACATGAAACTAGTGAATTTTCGAATAACACTAGGTTACCTCAATGGGGATATGTATGTCCCCAAGAATAAGAATATCATATGTCTTCTTGATAGTCGGAAGAGGAAATTTAAAACCTCCAATAGTGATAGTTGAAAGTTTTCCAATAAAATTGATACTGTGGACCTGAGGTTGTTTCCTCGGAAAGTGTACCGCATGCTCATTACCATTGATATGAAAAGTAATGTTGCCTTTGTTGCAATCAATAACGGCCCCTGTAGTATTCAAAAAGGGTCTACCAAGGATAATAGACATACTATCTTCCTCGGGAATATCAAGGACAACAAAGTTCGTTAGAATAGTAACATTTGCAACCACAACAGGCACATCCTCACAAATACCGATAGGTATAGCAGTTGAATTATCAGCCATTTGCAAAGATATTGTCAGGACCGGTTTTCTAGTAAAATATTTACTGATAAACCGACCTTTTTATCGGACCAGTATAGAAGAATACTTCTCACTGGTAGACAAATCCTTGAGACAGAATTCCAGAGTACTGAATATTATACAAGGTTGAGCTGAGGTTGCTCAACAATTTATTACAAGCACGCCGATATTATACATAGGGGCGGATATGACACAAGGGTAGGGTGGCATAAGTACTGACTCATAATAAAAGTGGTGGTGGATATGTCACAGTGTAGTGGGTGACACGACTCCAATATCTTACATCTCATCGAGTGTCGGAATGAGACCCGATGAATTTATTTGGTGGTGGCGGAAACGGTTATAATATAGTGATCAACTCCAGGATCGCGAGAGACTGACTGGGAATCCACTAAGCGTCGGGCTCGCTATCAAACTCTTCATCCATGAGATCGCCTTCGTCAACATCTGGCCAAATCAACAAGCAAGGTGAATACTTTGAATGTACTCGCAAGACAGTTCGGACATAAGATATAACAAATGTAACATGATGCATATGAGCAGACTAGCAATATGTACTCAAGAATAAATTTGCGCTGCAAAATAAAAATAGAAGTCGGGCGGTAGTCCTCCCGAAGTCCCAAGGAAAAATAAAAGAATACTGATCGAGTGTCTGAGCGATGCCTCGTAAGGAAGAACAAATAAAGATGCAATAGTCGGACGTTTGAGCGACATCACATAAAGGGCTTATAATGAAAATAAATAATGAGCATGCCACAGTCGGACGTCTGAGCGACATCACATAAAGGGCTTATAACGAAAATAAATAACGAGAATGCCACGGTCGGACGTCTGAGCGACATCACATAAAGGGCTTATATTCGAAAGAAAATAACGAGAATGCCACAGTCGGACGTCTGAGCGACATCACATAAAGGACGTATATTCAAAAGTAAATAACGAGAATGCCATAGTCGGACGTCTGAGCGACATCACATAAAGGGCTTATATTCAGAAGTGGTCACTCAGGTTGACTCGGGGATTGACGCTGGACCATAGACATGGCTACTCGGTGGGTTTTGACTCTACAGAGTTTGTACTCTAAATCACAGCCAACGGATTTTCAATAGCTACAAAAGACTAGTTCTGTCTACGGTGTTTTAGCAGAAACACAACTAACCAGTACACACCCATTTCACATCCTGCTGCCCGGAATCACCGGAGACAACGATCACGAAAAACTTTAAGACGGGGAGGCTACAACCTCGAATAGCATGGGATCAAATTTATATCCCGCGCTCTAAGGGGTGCCCCCCTCTCGGTCCCAACCGGAAACACCCATGCCCCCTGACCGGATGATGGGCTTTAATCCATGGCCATGGAACCCTCATCCCGTCCCCTTTATTTGGTGCGTACAAGGAAAGAGGTTGCAGCTGACTAAACCGTAATCTTAGCAGAAGACATGTGACAGTACCAAAAGGAGACGAACGGAATCATGACTTGACACGTTAATACTAGAGTTAACGGTTGACTAGCAAGCTTCAACAATACCAACTCACAACCTATCATATCACCACATGATCGGGTTGGTTTACCATCATCTCTCAGGGCTCACACAGAGCTTGTTTGCATGAAAATATATAACATCCACAAAATGCTTATATAACCATGCCATGATGAAAAACTACTCAATCAAACATGCAACACACTCATCATATCAAAGGTTCAAACATGCTTGCCTGGTTCGGAGTAGTCGGAGTCTAACTCGGTGAAGTTTGCGGCTCCGTCACTTCCTTCGGTATCTACAGATACACATAAAACGGATACTAACATAAATACCGTGCATGCATAAAAGTTGTCCCAAATATTTTTCAAATAAACATGATAAAAAACTAGACAGAAAACTAAATAGGACAGAAAAAGAATCAACTCAAAATCATCTTTTGTTTAAAAGCTATTAAGGTTTTTGTCCAGGGACTTGTCTGTAATGAAACAGAAAGTTTCCAGGGGCTAGAATATAAAAATAGAAAACGATTCAGAAAGCAGTATGCCAGCTGAATAGGGAAAGCATACTTTGCCCGAAGGAACTTTCCAAAAAACAATTCGAGTGAAACAAAGAGACTGACGAGGGGGTCCCACTCGTCAGGTTTGAATCTTTGGACTCAAAACAGAGTCGCGCCGGCGCCAGAGAGCTGCGGTGGTCGCCGGCGTCGATCCACGGCGGGGTAGGAGAGGTGCTTGGTACCTACGGGTTCCTGGTGCTCTTCCGCGTCGGTGGGTGGTGGAGTTGGACGTCGGCGAGCACCACGTCGACGGCGACCTTGTCTCCGGCGGACGACGGCTCGGGTGGTTGTGGGTCTCGTCAGAAAGAGCTACTGGGGTCAAATTGGAGTGGGGATTAGTCGCCTACGTGTGTCAGGAAGTTACTGGCAAGACTAGGGCGCTGGAGGAGCTCTCACCAGAGAAGGAGCTGTCGGAGCCAGAAGCGGATCGGGGAGGCCGGAGTTGGGGAAGAAGGGCTCCTCGAGGCGCTTCCCGTGGCTGGGCGTCGTCTGGTGAGATGGTGGAGCTGTGCGGGGTCGAGTGCAAGCTTGGGGGTGCTATTTATAGCTGGCCCGAGGCGGTTGACGCAAATGGGATAAGTCCGGCGAGCGATTACGGCGAGGCTGTGGCTGGACGGGTGGCTTAAGCACTTGAGCATCGACGAGACGGTTTACCAGTTCCATTCCGATGCAGAGTTTAGCAAGACACGGGTGCTTACGGTACTTTTCCAACGGAACGGCCGTGCGGGCACGTCGCCGGCAGAGAGCACGCTCTGCGCATCTCAGGCCACGCGGAGCTCCCAGGTGGCTTGGGCGGTGCCGAACGGCGTTGCTTTGCAGGGTGGCCCCTGTCGGCCGCCACGGGTGGCTCTGCCGCCGCGAAAGCCGCCGACACAGGCAGTCCACGGCGCCACCGATGCCCGCAACCAGCCAAGCGAGCATGCGGCTCTCAGGATAAGAGAGGAGTAGTGAGCATCGTGCCAGAGCGAGCACTGGCGAGATTGACGCCGCGACTCTGAAGAAACAACACTGACGGCAGAACTGAATCACTGAACTTCTAAACTTTCTGAATTTGACAGAAACAGTGCACGCCAGGTGTTCGATGAAATGTTTTTGGCATGTGGAAAATTCTTCTGGAGTTGATCTTTGGTGAGGTGGTTTCTTGATGCATCCAGAGGCTGCCTGAATTTTCACATATTTTTAGGAGAAGAGAAAGTATGAATTTCATCAAAAATGGCAAATCTGGTCCAAACTTGCAGCAAGTGAAATTTGAAAATTTTGAACTCTGGACCAGTGGATCATGATGGATCTAGGTTGAGGTTACTAAGGACTAGCCAGGGAAGTTTGTTTGGAATCAAAAATCAAAAGGAGACTAGTAGTTCCTTTGTACATTACCATGGCTCAATTTAAAAGACAGAATTTGTTTTTGGGATAAGATAATTAGAAGAAAAAACTAAATGAGGTTAAAACCTACTGGAATTGATGTTAGGCTTGTTCAAGGTGGGAATGTAGGCTTTGGGAAGAAAGATCTTCCTTGGGTGCATGGCAAGAGGGAAA
The DNA here is from genome assembly GCA_902687465.1 of Secale cereale. NCBI lineage: Eukaryota > Viridiplantae > Streptophyta > Magnoliopsida > Poales > Poaceae > Secale > Secale cereale. The sequence continues at coordinate 401,373,133 of LR738713.1, forward strand.
AGTTTGAATGGGGGAAATAAGTCCATGGTTTTTATATGAAGGTTTTTCATAAAGAGCAATTGTCAAACAAATCCTTTTTGAAAAGTAATTTGTGTTGAGCCAACACAAGGAGAAAACCTTCAAGACCAGAATCAAGGTGGAGAGGAACACATAAACTTTTGTCAGAAAGGTTTTTAGAAAGGGGTTTTAAGAAAGGTTCAAATATCCCCCTTCCAAAAGACCAAAAAGTTTGATGAAAACAAATTCAAAAATTTGGAGTGTTACAACACCTACCCCCTTAGGAAAAATCTCGTCCCCGAGATTTCAGCTGATCCTCAAATAGGTGTGGGTACTCTGTCCGAAGAAAATCCTCTCTTTCCCATGTTGCCTCATCCTCGGTGTGATTGCTCCACTGAACCTTAAGAAATTTAATTGTCTTCTAACGGGTTCTTCTTTCATACTCCTCCAATATTTTTATTGGTCATTCCATGTAGGTGAGGTCTGGTTGCACATCAAGGTTTTCATGCGACACGTGCTTCTCCGGGTTGCTTACACATTTTCTTAGCTATGAGACGTGGAACATGTCGTGGACGTCTGATAGTTCTTTGGGAAGGTCCAACTGGTAGGCTACTGTGCCTCTCCGTGCAACTATACGAAAGGGTCCGATAAACCGTGGTGCTAGCTTTCCTTTGACTTTGAATCGTTGCCGGCCCCTCATCGGAGATACACATAGATACACATTTTCACCGGGTTCAAAACTGACTTCTCGATGTTTCTCATCGTAATAACTCTTCTGCCGGCTTTGGGCTGTCTTGAGTCGGTCTCGTATTAGTCTAACTTTCTCCTCAGCTTCCTTGAGCATGTCCGGGCCGAAGATACAACTGTCCCCTGTTTCTGACCAATATAATGGGGTACGGCATCTTCGTCCTTACAAGCCTTCAAAAGGTTCCATTTTCAGACTGGCTTGGTAATTATTGTTGTATGCGAACTCGGCATACGGCAAGCTTGCTTCACAACTGGTCCCATAGGTGAGAACACATGCCCTCAGCATGTCTTCTAGAATTTGATTTACCCGTTCAGTTTGTCCTCCAGTCTGGGGGTGATATGCTGTACTGAATACTAGTTGTGTTCCCAGAGCTTGCTGTAAATGATCCCAAAATTTAGAGATGAATTGAGTGCCTCTGTCGGATATTATAGTCTTCGGAACTCCGTGTAGGCAAACTATACGGGAGAGATAAAGTTTGGCAAGCTTCTGGGTGGTGTGGGTTGTTTTGACGGGGATGAAGTGTGCCACCTTAGTTAGTCTATCTGTGATGACCCATATGGCACATTTCCGTGCTGTGACCGAGGTAGACCAACAATAAAGTCCATTCCAATATCGTCCCATTTCCACTTAGTTATCTTGTTTGGCTGTAATAGTCCTGCTGGTTTTTGGTGCTCGGCTTTAACGCGTTGACATGAATCACAACATGCAATGTATGTGGCTATATCCCTCTTCATACCGTGCCACCAAAACCTTTCCTGAATGTCCTTGTACATTTTGGTCCCTCCAATGTGAACTGAATATGGAGCAGTGTGGCCTTCTGCTAGAATTTGCTGTTTGAGATCTTTTATATTGGGTACGCAAAACCTGTCTCCGAACCATAATATTCCCTCATCGTCTATGACAAATTCTGAGGCCTTGCCCAGACTCACTTTTCTTTTTATGCCTTCAATGTTGGGGTGTCCATGTCGAGCTTTCTTAATATGTTCTATTAGTGTGGGTTGTATTTCCAAATTTGACACTTCGCCTTCGGTGACCATCATCAAGTTGAGCTTGGCGAATTCCTACTGAAATTCAGGTCTCATGTTTTGTAGGCTGCCATTGTCCGTGCTGGGGTTACGGCTGAGAGCATCCGCCACAACATTCGCCTTTCCTGGATGATAGTGAATGCCAACGTCATAATCTTTCACCAATTCCAACCAGCGTCGTTGTCGTAAATTGAGCTCTGGTTGTGTGAAAATATATTTGAGGCTCTTATGGCCCGTATATATTTCACAACGATTCCCAAGCAAAAAGTGCCTCCACTCCTTAAGTGCATGAATGACTGCTGCCAATTCTAAGTCGTGAGTAGGATAATTTTCTTCATGCTTCTGTAGTTGTCTGGAAGCGTATGCGAAAACCTTGCCTTCTTGCATCAGCACGCATCCGAGGCCCTTCCGGGATGCGTCGCAATATACTTCAAAACTTTTGTGTATGTCTGGTACGACCAATACTGGGGTTGTGGATAATTTCCTTTTGAGTTCCTGGAAACTTTTCTCACAACCTTCAGTCCATACGAATTTCTTATCCTTCTTGAGTAACTGTGTCATGAGTTTGGTTATGGTGGAAAATCCCTTAAAAACCTTCGGTAATATCCAGCCATTCCGAGGAAACTTCATACATCTGTTACGTTGGTTGGTGGTTTCCAGCCAAGTACGGCCTTGACTTTTTCCGGGTCCACGGCAACTCCTTCCTGTGTCAATACGTGGCCTAGAAAACCAACCTGTCTTAACCAAAATTCGCATTTGCTGAATTTGGCGTATAGTTGATGTTTCCTTAATTCTCCCAGTACAATTCGGAGATGTTCAGCATGTTCCTCTGGTGTCTTAGAATATACGAGGATATCATCAATAAACACCACAACAAATTTGTCCATAAATTTCATAAACACTTTGTTCATGAGGTGGACAAAATATGCGGGGGCGTTGGTCAGTCCAAACGGCATCACTGTAAATTCATACATTCCATATCTGGAGGTGAATGTTGTTTTCGAGATATCTTCTGTCCTTAATTTTAATTGATGATATCCCAACCTTAAATCAATTTTTGAGAAAACCTTGGCTTGGGCGAGCTGGTCAAATAAATCATTTATCCGTGGCATCGGATATTTGTTTTTGATAGTGACCATGTTGAGCGCTCGATAGTCTATACACAGTCTCAATGTCCGATCCTTTTCTTAGCAAATAGTACCGGCGAACCCCAAGATGAGGAGCTGGCCCGTATAAATCCTTTGTCCAGTAACTCTTTTATTTGCTTCTTTAATTCAACCAATTCTGATGGTGCCATTCTGTATGGTTTCTTGTAAATGGGGGTGGTTCCAGGTGCTAGCTCAATAATGAATTCTATTTCCCAGTCTGGTGGCATGCCTGGCAATTCTTCGGGAAATACGTCCGGAAACTCACATACTATTGGAACCTTGCTTAACTCAGAAGTGTCTACCTTGTTCAATTTTGGTTGCCGTGATACTGGACTTTCTTGAGCTGCGACTCTTATCGTCTTTCCGTGATGATGAGTTAGAATCACAGTTCGGCTGAAGCAGTCGATAAATCCTTTGTTGGTGGTCAGCCAGTCCATACCTAGGATAACATCCAGTCCCTTATTTTCCAATACGATGAGGTTTGCCTGGAACTTTAGTCCTTCAATCTCAATGATCACACCTTGGCAGTAACTCTGAGTGATCTGCTTACTTCCGGGGGACTTGATGGTCATTGATTTTCCCAAGGGAAGCATCGAAAAATCATGTTGCAAAGCATAGTTCTTTGAAATGAACAAATGAGAAGCACAAGAATCAAACAAAACCGTGGCAGGTATTGTGTTGACAGGGAACGTACCGAGTACGATATCCGGGGCATCCTGTGCTTACTCCTTGGTCACATGGTTCAGGTGACCTTTCTTGTGCTTGTTATTGGGGTTGAAGTTGTTACGCTTGGGTGCTGAATTGTTTCCATTGATGTTCGGCTTCGGGGTCGAGTTCCTTGGTTTCGGGCACTGTTTGGCATAGTGTCCCTCTTCTCCACAAGCGTAGCAAGTAACGCCTGGGCGATACGTAAAATCCTTGTCCCTTGCATGGAAATTTTTGTTCGGACGCGTATCATTGGTCATGGATTTGTTCGCCCCATTTTTCTGAAAATTAGTCTTGTTCCGGTTGTTGCGAGTGTGAGTAGTCTTGTCCCTTTTTCGCTTGCGAATATCTTCCAAACTGCGGCGCTCAGTTTCCAAAGTAATAGCCTTGTCCACAAGTGTCTTGAAATCTGGAAAGGTGTGTACGACTAGCTGGCATTTAAGTGCTGGTGCCAGACCGTCCAAATTTTTTTCCATCTTTTTATTTTCAGTCATACGTTCTTCGTTGGCATAACGAGATAATTGAGTAAACTGGCTGTTGTATTTAGTCACTGTCATGCCTCTCTGTTTGAGGTCATCAAATTCCCTTTTCTTGATCTTCATAATGCTTCTAGGGATGTGCGCCCCATGAAAAGCTTCTTTAAAATCCTCCCAAGTGATATCATTTTCATTGGGGTGCATATGCAGAAAATTTTCCCACCATGATGCAGCTGCTCCAGTAAGATAGTGTGGTGCATAGAGTACCTTTTCACGATCCGAGCATTGTGCAATAATCAATTTCCTTTCAATATCTCGAAGCCAATCATCGGCCTCAAGAGGTCTGTTAGTGTGAGAAAATGTTGGCGGACGTGTCTTCTGTAATTCAGACAATTTAGAATGCAGCTGATGAGGTTCATGGTGATTTCCCATATTAATAACATGGTTCATCATTTCTTGGTGCTGCTGTTGGCTTTGCTCGTAAAGGCGGCATACTTGAGAAAATGTTGTTTCACTGCCCTGCTGACTTGACTGCCCCTGCGTGAAATTGTTACTTGTCTGGGTGCCATAATTTTCCTCTGGCGGACTTGGCATGGAACGAGTCCAGGGACGAGTCATTTTCCACTCTGGGGTATTATTGCAGAACTCATGAGAAAAACTGAGCGGCAAAAATAAACAAATGATTTGCAAATGCAGAAAACGCATGAACTCCAAAGATTTTAAATAAAATATTTGATTGCGCATGGAGAAGGACCGCTTAGTACATATTTTACACGCGAGCCGTAATTATACAATACGTCACTTAGGATGCGCGTACACATTCCTGACATGTTATTTAGGCTAGTGCACTTCTCCGAGTTCCTACATGATGCACATACAGAGTATTTCTCATCAACCTATTTTACATATAAAACATATCATACAAGCGGACACATCGCGTCGCGGACAGGCGTACTTAGTCGGAGATGGTGAAGACTTCCTTCGGCCTACCGAGGGTAAGACCCAGTGGCGATGGAGACTCAACCTCCTCCTCACTAATAGGCTCCAGGCATGGAATACTGGTTCAAGGAGTTGGCGCGGGCGCGGCAGGTGGTGCCGCTCTGATTGGAGTAGGAGCAATGACCTGGTCAAACTCCTCAGTGGTAGGTAGGCAGCGAGCGGTGGCTAAGATGGCAGGTCCATAAGATGCTGAGGACGAGACATATGTCAGTGGTGGTGAAGTATGGAGAAGCTCCCTCCTGTTGGCGGAACCGCTCTGAACTAAGTCCATACGAGCATCTACCAAGTCGTCCACAAAGTTATCAAAGGTTGCCTCAAGATCCTTGAGGTACTCAACCAATGATTCGATGGCTTCATCACGTTCTCCCCTTGCGCAAGCAACCGCATAGTGGCACGTGTAAGGTACATGGCAGGGGAGGTAGCGGTAGCGACGAGTCTTCATCGAAGGAAGAGCATCCCGGAGACGAGCTATCGCCTCGCGGGCAGCCATCTGCATGGCATGCCTTTCCGTAGGCATGGCCCTGCCCACAAATCGGAAGCGGCGTGCCTCAGAACGCCCTCCCTTGAACTGCACCGCGGCCTGGTGCATCGACACGTTGTCGCTGATCTTGTGCTGGTAGAGTGTGAACTCTGGACGAGTTGATGGCCCGATAGCGACCTTGGTGATGGCGACGAGGAGCTTGATAAACCCCTCAGGTATGTTGGCGAACACCTGTGACTCACAGTCGCTGCCGGCCATCTACAAAAGTAGACAAAAATTCCGAATAGTCAAATCATAAATTTATGACGACTAACAGAAAATTGCTACATATGTAAAAATGCTGAAATAGCACTCAATACGCTAATAACCAATTAGTGATCGCACCTAGTGGCTTCCTAAAGTCAGCCTGGCTCTGATACCAAGGTTGTCAGGACCGGTTTTCCAGTAAAATATTTACTGATAAACCGACCTTTTTATCGGACCAGTACAGAAGAATACTTCTCACTGGTAGACAAATCCTTGATACAGAATTCCAGAGTACTGAATATTATACAAGGTTGAGCTGAGGTTGCTCAACAATTTATTACAAGCACGCCGATATTATACATAGGGGCGGATATGACACAAGGGTAGGGTGGCATAACTACTGACTCATAATAAAAGTGGTGGTGGATATGTCACAGTGTAGTGGGTGACACGACTCCAATATCTTACAGCTCATCGAGTGTCGGAGTGAGACCCGATGAATTTTTTTGGTGGTGGCGGAAGCGGTTATAATACCGTGATCAACTCCAGGATCGCGAGAGACTGACTGGGACTCCACTAAGCGTCGGACTCGCTATCGAACTCTTCATCCATGAGATCGCCTTCGTCAACATCTGGCCAAATTAACAAGCCAGGTGAGTACTTTGAATGTACTCGCAAGACAATTCGGACATAAGATATAACAAATGTAACATGATGCATATGAGCAGACTAGCAATATGTACTCAAGAATAAATTTGCGCTGCAAAATAAAAATAGAAGTCGGGCGGTAGTCCTCCCGAAGTCCCAAGGAAAAATAAAAGAATACAGATCGAGTGTCTGAGCGACGCCTTGTAAGGAAGAACGAATAGTCATGCCACAGTCGGACGTCTGAGCGACATCACATAAAGGCTTATAATGAAAATAAATAATGAGCATGCCATAGTCGGACGTCTGAGCGACATCACAGAAAGGGCTTATAACGAAAATAAATAACGAGAATGCCAAAGTCGGACGTCTGAGCGACATCACATAAAGGGCTTATATTCGATAGTAAATAACGAGAATGCCACAGTCGGACGTCAGAGTGACATCACATAAAGGACTTATATTCAAAAGTAAATAATGAGAATGCCACAGTCGGACGTCTGAGCGACATCACATAAAGGGCTTATATTCAGAAGTAAATAACAAGAATGCCACAGTCGGACGTCTGAGCGACATCACATAAAGGGCTTATATAATCTTTGGTATGACGGTAAATCATCTCAAGAGATTAATCAGTGCAGAAATAACTGGTTAGCTCATCTACCAAGATGACCCTTGACTAGATTACCATTCTTATCATTAACATAAAATACCCGAGACGGTCATTGAGGTTGACTCGGAGATTGATGCTGGACCATAGACATGGCTACTCGGTGGGTTTTGACTCTGCAGAGTTTGTACTCTAAATCACAGCCAACGGATTTTCAATAGCCACAAAAGACTAGTTCCGTCTATGGTGTTTTAGCAGAAACACAACTAACCAGTACACACCCATTTCACATCCTGCTGCCCGGAATCACCCGAGACAACGTTCACGAAAAACTTTAAGACGGGGAGGCTACAACCTCGAATAGAATGGGATCAAATTTATATCGCGCGCTCTAAGGGGTGCCCCCCTCTCGGTCCCAACCGGAAGCACCCATGCCCCCTGACCGGATGATGGGCTTTAATCCAGGGCCATGGAACCCTCATCCCGGCCCCTCTATTTGGTGTGTACAAGGAAAGAGGTTGCAGCTGACTAAACCGTAATCTTAGCAGAAGACATGTGACAGTACCAAAAGGAGACGAACGGAATCATGACTTGATCCACGTTAATACTAGAGTTAACAGTTGACTGGCATGCTTCACCAATACCAACTCACAACCTATCATGTCACCACATGATCGGGTTGGTTTACCATCATCTCTCGGGGCTCACACAGAGCTTGTTTTGCATGAAAATATATAACATCCTCAAAATGCTTATATAACCATGCCATGATGAAAAACTACTCAATCAAACATGCAACACACTCATCATATCAAAGGTTCAAACATGCTTGCCTGGTTCGGAGTAGTCGGAGTCTAACTCGGTGAAGTTCGCGGCTCCGTCACTTCCTTCGGTATCTATGGATACACATAAAACGGATACTAACATAAATACCGTGCATGCATAAAAGTTATCCCAAATATTTTTCAAATAAATATGATAAAAAAACTAGACAGAAAACTAAAGAGGACGGAAAAAGAATCAACTCAAAACCATCTTTTGTTTAAAAGTTATTAAGGTTTTTGTCCAGGGACTTGTCTGCAATGAAACAGAAAGTTTCCAGGGGCTAGAATATAAAAACAGAAAACGATTCAGAAAGCAGTACGCCAGCTGAATAGGGAAAGCATACTTTGCCCGAAGGCGCTTTCCAAAAAAAATATTCGAGTGAAATAGAGAGACTGACGAGGGGGTCCCACTCATCAGGTTTGAATCTTTGAACTGAAAACAGAGTCGCGCCGGCGCCAGACAGTTGCGGTGGTCGCCGGCGCCGATCCACGGCGAGGTAGGGGAGGTGGTTGGTACCTACGGGTTCCTGGTGCTCTTCCGTGTCGGTGGGTGGTGGAGTTGGACGTCGGCGAGCACCACGTCGACGGCGACCTTGTCTTCGGCGGACGGCGGCTCGGGTGGTTGTGAGTCTCGTCGGAGAGAGCTGCTGGGGTCAAATTGGCGTGGGGATTAGTCACCTAGGTGTGTCAGGAAGTTACTGGCAAGACTAGGGCGGGGGAGGAGCTCTCACCAGAGAAGGAGCTGCCGGAGCCCGAAGCGGATCGGGGCGGCCGGAGTTGGGGAAGAAGGGCTCCTCGAGGCGCTTCCAGTGGCTGGGTGTGGTCTGGTGAGATGGTGGAGCTGTGCGGGGTCGAGTGCGAGCTTGGGGGTGCTATTTATAGTCAGCCCGAGGCGGTTGCCGCAAACGGGATAAGTCCGGCGAGCGATTACGGCGAGGCTGTGGCTGGACGGGTGGCTTAAGCACTTGAGCATCGACGAGATGGTTTACTGGTTCCATTCCGATGCAGAGTTTAGCAAGACAAGGGTGCTTATGGTACTTTTCCAACGGAACGGCCGTGCGAGCACGGCGGCGGCAGAGAGCGCGCTTTGCACATCTCAGGCCACGGCGACGCTGCTGCAGCATGCACAGAGAAGAAGACAGCCACGCGGAGCTCCCAGGTGGCTTGGGCGGTGCCGAACGGCGTTGCTTTGCAGGGTGGCCCCTATCGGCCGCCACGGGTGGCTCTACCGCCGCGAAAGCCACGGGCGCAGGCAGTCCATGGCGCCACCGACGCCCGCAACCAGCCAAGCGAGCGTGCGGCGCTCAGGATAAGCGAGAGGAGCAGTGAGCATCATGCCAGGGCGAGCACTGGCGAGATTGACGCCGCGACTCTGAAGAAACGACACTGACGGCAGAACTGAATCACTGAACTTCTGAACTTTTTGAATTTGACAGAAACAGTGCACGCCAGGTGTTTGATGAAATGTTTTTGGCATGTGCAAAATTCTTCTGGAGTTGATCTTTGGTGAGGTGGTTTCTCGATGCATCCAGAGGCTGCGTGAATTTTCACAGATTTTTAGGAGAAGAGAAAATATGAATTTCATCAAAAATGGCAAATCTGGTCCAAACTTGCAGTAAGTGAAATTTGAAAATTTTGAACTGTGGACCAGTGGATCATGATGGATCTAGGTTGAGGTTACTAAGGACTAGCCAGGGAAGTTTGTCTGGAATCAAAAATCAAAAGGAGACTAATAGTTCCTTTGTAAATTACCAAGGCTCAATTTAAAAGACAGAATTTGTTTTTGGGATAAAATAATTAGAAGAAAAATCTAAATGAGGTTAAAACCTACTGGAATTGATGTTAGACTTGTTTAAGGTGGGAATGTAGGCTTTGGGAAGAAAGATCTTCCTTGGGTGCATGGCAAGAGGGAAAAGTTTGAATGGGGGAAATAAGTCCATGGTTTTTATATGAAGGTTTTTCATAAAAAGCAATTGTCAAACAAATCCTTTTTGAAAAACAATTTGTGTTGAGCCAACACAAGAAGAAAACCTTCAAGACCAGAATCAAGGTGGAGAGGAACACATAAACTTTTGTCAGAAAGGTTTTTAGAAAGGGGTTTTAAGAAAGGTTCAAATATCCCCCTTCCAAAAGACCAAAAAGTTTGATGAAAACAAATTCAAAAATTTGGAGTGTTACAGATATTTCAGTAGGTGTCAACTTACTCAAGTCAAGTCTACGATATAAAGAGAGAGAGGCATAACACTAACACGGCTCCAAGATCACATAAAGCAGTTTTAACATAGTTTCTTTTAATGGAGCAAGGTATAGTAGGTACTCCTGGATCTCCTAGTTTCTTAGGTATTCCACCTTTGAAATTATAATTGGCAAGCATGGTGGAAATTTCTACTTTAGGTATCATTCTTTTATTGGTAATAATATCTTTCATATACTTAGCATATGGATTTGTTTTAAGCACATTAGTCAAACGCATACGCAAAAAGATGGGTCTAATCATTTCAGCAAAGTGCTCAAAATCCTCATCATCCTTTTTCTTTGATGGTTTAGGAGGAAAAGGCATGGGTTTTTGAACCCATGGTTCTCTTTCCCTACCGTGCTTCCTAGCAACAAAGTCTCTCTTATCATAACGTTGATTCTTTGATTGTGGGTTATCAAGATCAACAGCAGGTTCAATCTCTACATCATTATCATTGCTAGGTTGAGCATCATCATGAACACCATCATTAATATTATCACTAGGTTCATGTTCATTACCAGATTGTGTCTCAGCATCAGAAACAGATATATCATTGGGATTCTCAAGTATGTCAGCTACAGGTTCACTAGAAGCATGCAAAGTCTTATCATTTTCCTTTTTCTTCTTCTTAGTAGAACTAGGTGCCTCTAAATTAGCTCTATGAGAATCTTGCTCAATTCTCTAAGGGTGGCCCTTAGGATACAAAGGTTCCTGAGTCATTTTACCACTTCTAGTAGCAACTCTAATAGCATAGTAATTATTCTTACTATTTCATTCATTGACCAAATCATTTTGTGCCTTAAGTACTTGTTCTACTTGAGTGGTAACCATAGAAGCATGTTTACTAATGAGTTTCAGTTCACCTTTAACTCTAGAAATATAATCACTCAAGCATTTAATAATATAAGCATTACGTTGCAATTGTCTACCAACATAAGCATTGAAGTTTTCTTTTTTCACAATAAAATTTTCAAACTCATCTAAGCATTGGCTAGCAGACTTATAACGAGGAATATCACCTTCATCAAATCTATAAAGAGAATTTACCTTTACTACCTGTGTCGGGTTATCAAGACCATGTATTTCTTCAATAGGTGGTAAATTCTTAACATCTTTAGCTTTAATACCTTTTTCTTTCATAGATTTCTTTGCCTCTTGCATATCTTCAGGACTAAGAAATAGAACTCCTCTTTTCTTCGGAGTTGGCTTAGGGGCTGGTTCAGGAAGTGTCCAATTATTTTCATTGGCCAGCATATTATTCAATAGTAATTCAGCTTGATCAACTGTTCTTTCCCTGAAAACACAACCAACACAACTATTCAGGTGGTCTCTAGAAGCATCCCTTAGTCCATTATAAAATACATCAAGTATATTATTCCTCTCAAGAGGATGATCAGGCAAAGAATTAAGTAATTGGAGAAGCCTCCCCCAAGCTTGTGGGAGACTCACTTCTTTAATTTGCACAAAGTAATAAATTTCCCGTAAGACAGCTTTTTCTTATGAGCGGGAAAATATTTAGCAGAGAAGTAATACATCATATCCTATGGACTAGGCACACAAGCAGGATCAAGAGAATTAAACCAAGTCTTAGCATCACCCTTTAACGAGAACGAAACAACTTAAGGATATAGTAATAACAAATCTTTTCATCGTTGGTAAACAGTGTGGCTAGATCATTCAACTTAGTAAGATGTGGCACAACAGTTTCAGACTCATAGCCATGGAAAGGATCAGATTCAACCAAAGTAATTAACTCAGGATCAACAGAGAAATCATAATCCTTATCGGTAACAAAGATAGGTGAAGTAGCGAAAGCAGGGTCATGTTTCATTCTAGCATTCAAGGACTTTTCTTTCAGCTTAGCTAATAATTTCTTAAGATCATATCTATCGTTGCAAGCAAGAAAGTCTCTAGCAGTTTATTCATCCATAACATAAACCTCAGGAACAACAGGCAATTCATATCTAGGGGGAGAAGCTTCATCATCACTTTCATAAATATTATCAGTTTCAATATTTGCATTCTCCCTCACCTTAGCAATTTGTTCATCTAGAAATTCACCTAGTGGCATAGTATTATCAGGCATAGAAGTAGTTTCATCATACATAGCAGAAGTAGCATCATCAAGAACATACGACATATCAGATTCAATAGCAGGAGTAGGTGTCGCAAATTTACCCATAACAGATGGTGAACCAAGTGCAGAGCTAGATGGCAGTTCCTTACCTCCCCTCATAGTTGAGGGATAGATCTTTGTTTTTGAGTCCTTCAAATTCTTCATAGTGATCAACAGATATAAATCCCAAGGGACTTAAAGAATAGAGCTATGCTCCCTGGCAACGGCGCCAGAAAATAGTCTTGATAACCCACAAGTGTAGGGGATCGCAACAGTTTTTGAGGGTAGAGTATTCAACCCAATTTATTGATTCGACACAAGGGGAGCCAAAGAATACTCTTAAGTATTAGCGGCTGAGTTGTCAATTCAACCACACCTGGAAACTTAGTATTTGCAGCAAGGCATTTTAGTAGCAAAGTAATATGGAGATAGTGGTAACAGCAATAAAAGTAACCGTAGTGTTTTTGTAGTTTTTGTAATAGTAGCAGCGGAAAAGTAAATAAGCAACAAGCAATAAGTGAAAATATCATGGGCATTGGATCGGTGATGGAGAATTATGTCGTATGCAATTCATCATGTAAAAGTTATAACCTAGGGTGACACAGAACTAGCTCCAGTTCATTAATGTAATGTAGGCATGTATTCCGAATATAGTCATACGTGCTTATGGAAAAGAACTTGCATGACATATTTTGTCCTACCCTCCCATGGCAGCGGGGTCCTAGTGGAAACTAAGGGATATTAAGGCCTCCTTTTAATAGAGTATCGGACCAAAGCATTAACACATAGTGAATACATGAACTCCTCAAACTATGGTCATCACCGGGAGTGGTCCCGATTATTGTCACTTCGGGCTTGTTGTATCATAACACATAGTAGGTGACTATAGACTTGCAAGATAGGATCAAGAACACACATATATTCATGAAAACATAATAGGTTCAAATCTAAAATCATGACACTCAGGCCCTAGTGACAAGCATTAAGCATAGCAAAGTCATAACAACATCAATCTCAGAACATAGTGGATACTAGGGATCAAACCCTAACAAAACTAACTCTATTACATGGTAAATCTCATCCAACCCATCACTGTCTAGCAAGCCTACGATGGAATTACTCACACACGGCAGTGAGCATCATGAAATTGGTGATGGAGGAAGGTTGATGATGACGATGGCGACGATCTCCACTCTCTGGAGCCCCAAACGGACTCCAGATCTGCCCTCCCGAGAGAAATTAGGGCTTGCCGACAGCTCCGTATCGTAAAACGCGATAATTCTTTCTCTCTGATTTTTTTCTCCCCGGATGTGAATATATGGAGTCTGGGGGTACGTTAGTGGAGCATCAGGGGGCCCACGAGGCAGGGGGCGCGCCCAGGGGGAGGGGCGTTCCCCCCACCCTCATGGACAGGGTGTGGGCCCCCTGACGTGGATCTTTTTGCAGATATTTTTTATATTTTCCAAAACAATTCTTCGTGGATTTTCATGTCATTCCGAGAACTTTTTATTTCTGCACAAAAAAAAACACCATGGCAATTTGCTGAAAACAGTGTCGGTCCAGGTTAGTTCCATTCAAATCATGCAAGTTAGAGTCCAAAACAAGGGCAAAAGTGTTTGGAAAAGTAGATACGTTGGAGACGTATCACTGCGACGACAAAGTGGTCTCCCTATTTTACCGCAATTGCATGGACGAGGGAGTCTTGAACGCCCTCAACCGACGTCGTGTTCTGAGTTTCACAGAATTATCGTAGTTAGTACAGAAGTACTGCGCAATGGAAAATACTTGGAAAGCCCAGAATACACCTATTGAACAGTCCATATATGGACAGTACATTACCAAGGCTAAACGGACGTACCCTAGTAGGTCATCCGATAACATGCCTATCAGCAAGAAGAACAACCTTTTTTTAAGGTACAGGTCCATTCTGGACAAACTACTCGATACACCTTGCCAAATACACGCAACCCCAGACAATGTCCCTAACCATTGCCTTAGAGCCTGTTGGGTAATCCGGCAAGTAGCAAAGAGCGGCACGGCAATTCTTGCCACTACTGTATCAAGGGAGAGGGACGTCGACATTTTCACCGTCTTCAGGACATTCTCTTCAAATAACCGCCGCAAGAGAGCGAATCACTAACTTGCCGAGGTTTACCAAATTAGCTCTGCAAGCCCATGGAGCGACACGGCAATCAGTTTTTCTGCCGAAGACACACCTCGAGTCCGGCCGATCCGAGCATCAGCATCTCTTGTACTAGACCCAATAGTAGAAGGCTTCCGCCTCACTAAAGTACTTCTGGACGGAGGAAGCGGACTAAACCTCATATATGAGGAAACGCTTGCAAAAATGCAGGTCGAGAAATCCCGCATTGAGCACACCAACACAACCTTTAGAGGAATCATAGCAAGCTGCGAAGCCCGTTGTTCGGGAAGCATTAAGCTCGACGTAGTATTCGGCACACCCGACAACTACAGATCGGAGGAACTACTCTTCCATAGTGTTCCCTTTCATAGCGGATACCATGCCCTTATAGGGTGGAAGACTTTCTCACGCTTTCAAGCTATACCCCATTACGGGTAAATGAAGGTTAAAATGCCAGGGCCCAATGGAGTGATCACATTAACAGGTGATCCAGATGGAGCACTCCGCGCCAAAAACAAGACGACATCCTTAGCCTTAGAGGCAATGTCCGAAGCCCTCGCGGCAGAAGAATTAACTACCCTACGATCAAAGGTAGATAAGGACGACGTGATCCTCACCAAAAGATCGAAGTCCACCTCCTTCAAGCCAGCAGATGAAATCATCAAATTCCAAGTGCACCCAACGGACCCTAATAAGACAGCATCCATCGGGGCACAACTGGATCCGGCGGTGGACAGCGTGTTACGCGCCTTCCTTCGGGAAAATTGGGATATATTCGCTTGGCACCCTTCAGATATGCCGGGAATCCCACACAGGCTAGCCGAACACAGCCTCAATATTATCAAAGGGTTCAAACCGGTTAAGCTGTCACTACGACAGTTTTCCAAACCCAAAAGACAGGTAATGGGAGAAGAGCTAGCCAAGCTATTAGAAGCCGGATTCATCAGAGAAATTAAACACCCGGATTGGCTAGCCAACCTAGTCATGGTACCGAAGAAGGATAAATCCTGGCGCCTCTGCGTCGACCTCACAGACCCGAATAAGGCCTATCCAAAGGATCTCTTTCCTTTGCCCCGCATTGATCAAATTATCGATGCAACGGTCGGACACGACTCGCTGTGCTTCCTTGATGCTTATTCCGGATACCATCAGATAAAGATGAAGGAATCCGATCAGGCCGCAACGGCATTTATCACCCCGTACGGCCCTTTTTGTTTCAACACTATGCCCTTTGGACTTAAAAACGCTGGCGCCACATGTCAACGCATGATTCAAACATGCTTAGAAAAACAAATTGGCAAAACAGTGGACGCATATGTTGACGACGTAGTCATAAAGACCAAACACGTCGAGACTCTGGTGGAGGATCTCCGCCTTACGTTTGCCATCCTCCAAGAATATGACATAAGGCTCAATCCGGAAAAATGTGTCTTTGGCGTAGCTATTAGGGTTCATCATATCCCATAGAGGAATCGAAGCTAACCCATCCAAAATCCGGGCCTTGTCAGAACTCAAAATACCAACCGATCTCAAGCAAGTGCAAAAACTAGCAGGCCGCGTAGCGGCCTTAAGCCGCTTCATCTCTAGATGAGGAGAAAAATCATTGCCACTCTACAGATTGCTACGACGCACTGACAACTTCGAATGGACGAATGCGGCCACAGCTAGATTGGAAGAAATAAAATCCCTACTAGAGAGCAACCCAATCCTCGCCGCCCCTGGTGTTGGCGAACCTATGTTGCTGTATATATCAGCCACTCACCAGGTTGTGAGTGCCATGCTCGTTGTTGAGCGAGCCGAATTGGGACATAAATTCCCTATTGAAAAACCCGTATACTATTCATCTGAGGTTCTAATACCGTGCAAATCACAGTACCCCCACTATCAGAAAATTGCCTATGCGGTCTTTATGTCATCTCAGAAAATCCGACACTACTTTCAAGAGTGTTTGATCGCAGTGGCATCCGAGGTACCACTCAACGATATTATCAACAATAAAGATGCCACGGGACGCATAGCCAAATGGGCCATCGAGCTCTTTCCATTCGAAATATCATATAAGCCACGCCGGACTATTAAATCCCAGGTGTTGGGCGACTTTGTCGCAGAATTGACCAAAGCCGAACTCCCTAAAGAGTATGGCTCATACTCCCACTGGACAATGTACTTCGATGGTTCTAAAATGTTAGCTGGACTGGGGGCCGGCGTAATATTGATATCTCCTACTAGGGATAAAGTTCGGTACATTCTACAAATTATGTACACGGACTCGAACAATGCGGCCGGATATGAGGCCCTATTACACGGTCTCCGCCTAGCCGTATCCATGGGCATACAACGCCTCGAGGTACGCGGAGACTCAAACCTTGCTATCTCCCAAATAAACGGAGATTTTGATATGAAAGATTCAAAAATGGCAGCTTATCGCAATGCTATATTGAAAATATCGGCTCGATTTGAGGGGTTGGAATTCCATCACGTAGCGCGGGATAATAGCCAGGCCGCTGACGTACTCGCTCGTATGGGCACTAAACGTGATCTCGTCCCGCCTAACACATTTGTGGAAAGGCTATTTAAGCCATCAGTAACATGGCAGGACGCGAGCAGCGATACAAATTCAGATCCGAACACACCCCCAGCTGAACTCAATCACGGCGTCATCGGAGACCCAAACATGGAGATAGCTCCTTCGGCTCACAAAATCATGGTTGTTATAGCCCCCTGGACAGAGCCCTTCCTAGCCTACCTTAAAAGGCAGGAACTCCCCGATGATCAGAATGAAGCCCACGGCATAGTCCGGCGTTCTAAAGCCTACAAAGTTCACAAAGGTGAACTATATAAGAAAAGCTCACCTGGTATTCTACAAAGGTGCATCTCCGAAGAGGAGGGAAGGAAAATTCTCACTGACATACACGCTAGAATGGGCGGCCACCACGCCACAGCACGGGCGCTCGTGGGCAAAGCTTTTCGTGCTGGCTTTTACTGGCCCACTGCCCGAGCAGATTCCCAAACCTTAGTCCAACACTGTGTTGGGTGCCAGCTCTTTGCAAATCAAAGTCACATGCCTCCCACCGCTCTGAGTACAATCCCCATTACTTGGTCTTTTGCGGTCTAGGGGATTGATATGGTCAGACCCCTTAAAGGGGGAAGTCATAATAGGAAATATTTATTGGTGATGGTAGATAAATTCACTAAATGAATAGAAGCCAAGCAAGTAAAAACAGCTGAAGCAGGGCCTGTGATAGATTTATATCCGGTGTAGTACACTGTTATGGTGTCCCTCATAGTATTATCACAGATAACGGCTCCAATTCCAAAGCTGACGAGGTAAAAAATTGGTGCGCAAAGTTAGGTATCAAACTTGACTATGCTTTTGTATACCATCCTCAAACAAATGGTCAAGTCGAAAGAGCCAATGGTCTGATAATGAGCGGCATTAAACCCCGACTAGTGCGCTCCCTACGAAAGTCTGATAAACACTAGGTCGAAGAGCATGACTGCATACTCTAGGGGTTGCGGACCACGCCCAATCTTACGACTGGATATACACCTTTTCTCATGGTGTATGGCGCAGAGGCTGTTCTGCCCTGCGAAATTAGTCATGACTCACCTCGAATGTGTATGTATGAGGAGAGAGAAGCCGAGCTAGATCGGCAGGATGACCTAGATGGACTTGAAGAGGAGCGCGACATAGCGCAAGCGCGTTCCGCACTCTATCAACAACAGGCCAGGCGAT
Organism: Secale cereale; assembly: GCA_902687465.1. Taxonomy (NCBI): domain Eukaryota; kingdom Viridiplantae; phylum Streptophyta; class Magnoliopsida; order Poales; family Poaceae; genus Secale; species Secale cereale. Next base: position 401,391,268 of record LR738713.1, read on the forward strand.
ACCAGAGGAGAGAAGTGCGGGCCAAGACATACAACGTCGGCGAACTCATTTTACGCCTCCCAGAGAAGAAAGAGGATAATCACAAACCAAAATGGGAGGGCCCATTCATTATATACGAAGTACTCTCTGGTGGAGCCTATCGCCTTCTCAATGCACAGGACAACCGCCTTGAGCCGAACCCGTGGAACGCTGCCAGGCTCCGACGATTTTATGGATAGTATGATAGCATCTTTTTTTTCCTCCTTGCAAGTTAGGTCTTGTCTTTTACTTTTTTTCTCTTTTCCTTTTTATATTTCTCTTTCATTGGCAAGTATTCGGCTTGCCCGAACTGTCACAAAATAAGTACATCTTCGAATGTATCTACCCCAAATATACCTGGGGGCTTCTTTAACGAAGCCCATTATAAATAAAGCTTATTGCTTAAAATGTCGTCTGTTTTTACAGTTCTTCCTTGCCATGATATGCACCGATATGACTTAAGTTCTGGCCAAGCTGGGTTGCCTGGCTCCTATGCTTACCCCTACATTCCCGATTGTTCGGCTAGGGTGTAAAGGGAGCACCTCTGCGATTGTTACAACCGGGTAATCCGAACATGCACCTCAGAGTGGGTGAAGCCGAAAGCTAGCGCTCTTAAGGGAATAATTGGTTGGCGGATATACGACATATCGCATTATAAAGCGTATTTTAAACTATCACAGGAGATGGAATCCTACTATCCTCCTAATAGGATCGAAATCCTAGGCCTGCACCTTTATGCATGCCGACCCAGGGAAAGGAACCCCTAACGGAACTATTCTCTCTGGAAGATGTTTCTTACGTTAAATAGTAATATAACATAACTCCCCAAACACAGTTTGTCTATTCAAGCAATTATGACCGGATTGCCTGGTTTCCGAACATATCACGTGTTTTAACACAGGTATAGTATTCGGAAGCACTTCAGCCTTTGGGTTTATGGAGGTTAAAGCAGATGGTTGGCCATGACAAACCTTATATAAATTTGGCTGGAGATAAGTTTGATAGTAAAAGTACATTAATACATAGAACCAAACGCCTACTTATTTTCTATTCCCTCTGTCATGTTGTCTAGCTTACAGTCTTATTGGGAAAGCTTGGCATCTATCTCTACTTGGTCAAAGACCAAATGCGGAGGAATTTCTTGTGCATCGGATCCTCGAGGTCCCATGGAGGCCATGTGATTTGGATCAAGACGAGTGTATCGCGTCTTCACCATGGCCCAGGCTTCTCAAGCACCCATGCGGCACGTTGATGCTTTCCATAGTTCGAAGCGGCATCGAGCCCTTTTGAACAGGTCCGCCAAGTCCTCCATAGTTTCTAGAGGCGAGTTTCCAGGCCATAGAGCTTTGTCCATACTCTTCATGGCCTTTCGAGCCCGTTCATGGACCCTGGAAAGCTCTTGCAGCACATCACCCTCAAAACCGGACACTCCGCCTTCAGGCTGCCCAGTCAACGAGCCTCTGGGAAAAGTTTTATAAGAAACTTTCAAAATAAGAGACTACAAGGAGAGCTAGGTATAAGAGACATAATAAACATGCCACTTTTTATCCTCTGGTTCTCCTCCCAGGCGCTTGAGAGTTGGGCCTTTATGCCCTTTAGCTCCTGTTCGAGCCTAATATTTCTATCTTGCGCTTGGTTCCTTTTTTACATAGCTTGCATCAATGCACGCTCGCCATCGGCTGTTTCCCCTTCGGCAATTTTTTTTGTCCGCTAAGGCAGCCCTTAGCTCCCTATCCAGTTGGTCGGTTGATCATGTTGCTGTATTACAAATTAGTACACACCTAATAGTAATCAGCAGAACTATCATAGCTTCCGGACACAATTAGTCTTACCACCAGCATCCTTTTTGGATTCCTTCGATTTTTTTAAATCGGCGAGCTGAGTCCGGCACTCTTCAAGTTCCTTGGATAAAGAATTATTCTTTTCTCGAAGCACCTATAAAACACAACGATCCTCAAATTAGTTGTACCAACTGCTTTAAGTCTTGGGGGCTACTGGCATGGGAACACTTAAAATAAATACTTACCCGCATATATTTTGACAGCCGATGAGTGGCTCCGGTGAGTCTGTCTTGAGCGGCTCGAATATAGGCATCTGCAGAGTTGAGGGCGTTAAACACCTCCTCAGAAAAAGCGGGGTCACGCATGGCTGCTTTCCGCCGCCGGTGAATCATCGCAACCTCCACTTCGGAATTGGTAGCTGACACTTCATACGAATCCTCCTGGAGAGGACAATCCGGCATCGAATAAGTGTTTACCCCTGATGGGCCTGATGCCGGATTAACTGGAGCTTGGCCTGCATTGCCTCCGGAGACAGTTCGGTGTATATTCCTCCTAAAAGGAAGAAACAAAGCGGAAAGTTATAATGCCAATTTCTCCGCCCAGCACATGCTAAAACAAACATACCTCTTTGAAGGTCCGCTAGAGTTCGCGGTCCTTTTTCGCTTCAAGGCCTCGCCCGACGCACGCGCCACCCTCTGGGTTGGTGGTCTACGCGTAGTTCGGCGTGAGGAGCGTCGTCTCTATTTAAGTATGATAGAATACGGTAGGTAAGGCGCATTGGGAATCTTCTCTTTCAAAGAGATATGTCCTAAAATACTTACACGGGAAGATGGAATGAGGCATGGGTAATCGGCTATTATAGCCACCAGGGTACCCTCACGGCGGGCTTGGTAGAAGAATCCATCTTCTAGCTCTATACCTACGTCCGGATCTTCATTGTATCCGGGGCCCGCATTTTGAAAATGGTCCTATGGCTTCGCGGCAGGACTGTTAATCCCCTCAATCACCTCCCTCCACTCCTATCAGGAGAAACCGAGTTCAGTTCGGATAATATATCATAACGAAGGAAAAAATGGGCGATCATGAGAGAAACTCACCCAGTCGGGAGGATTGTACATTGAAAAACCCTCCCGGCACATTAGACGAATCAAGTCTTGTTTCTCTCCTTTATAGAGACCTTCCAGGACAGTGGCTAGAGCGGCAGGGTCATCAAGACCTAGGCGTAAGCAGCGCGAGGCATCATCTTGGCCATTATAGTGCCACATTTGGAATCCTCTGGCTTGAAGCGGATGCACACATCGCTTTATGCAAATAGCCATCACTTCGATTATGGATAATCCAGAATTGGCGAGCAATCTAATTTTTCCAGCCAGTCTGCTAACCTCCGCTCTCTCTTCTTCCGAGGGATTGCGGGGACACCAGTTGTAGAGATTGTTTGGTGGAGCACTGGAATACTTGGGGAGTCCACGTCGAACTGGATCCGGTAGAGCAACGTCCTCTATGTAGAACCACTCTGAAGGCCACTCTTTGGAGGCTTTCTTCGGAGTACCGAGCAGATAGCCTGTCCCGGCTATGCGCCATATTTCGGCGCCCCCAACTCAAAGTACTTTCTCCACAGCTCAAAGTGAGGCTCGCAGCCTAAAAATAGTCCGCAAAAAGCGACAAAACCCGCAATATGCAGGATGGACCCCGGCGTAAGATCGTGCAGTTGAAGACCATAGAACTCCAGGAGTCCTCTAAGAAAGGGGTGGACGAGGAACCCTATGCCTCTTAAAAGGAAGGGGACGAAACATACACGCTCTCCATCGGAGGGGTTGTGAAAACTCTCTGCCAGGGCTTGGTTGTCGATAGACGTTAGTCCGGCCCGTACGGGGACTAGATCCTCTAGAGGGAGATAACCCTGTGATGGCTTCTCGCCCCTCGTTGCTTACCCCAAGTGGAAGGTTGAGATGTAGCGTAGCGGAAAATTTCCCTTGGCAAAGATACCAAGGATCGAATCCCGTGAGACTCCGAGGGTCGACAAGTAGGTGTCAACGGCGCCAGAAACTTAGCGGTTGACAGGACCTACACACAGATACAGATAACTTTGCTCCCAACGAGTACAGAGAGGTTGTCAATCCCTCCGGCCTTGTTGTTTACAAAGGATCAAACACAAGAGATAATAATGATAGCTATGACTGCAACTAGGAAATAAAAACAGGAAGTAAATAGAAGGTGTGATCAGCGGTCGTAATATGGACCGGGGTCCCATGATGTTCACTAGTGATGTCTCTCTCCCAAAAGACGATAAAACAGCAAAGCGAGGTAAACAAATTACAGCTGGGCAATTGATAGGATTATGTGCGCAAACCAATGCTAACTATGCTGCAAGGAAAGGTAGAGGCTCAAAAGCATGGGCGGTACGCCAAGGCAAGTAGACCGAAATCCATCTGCATCTACTACTAATCATCCACCTTGAGATATCTATCCAGAACATCTCGCTGGTATTAAGTTGCGAATCCCACCCAAAGTGTAAACTCAAAGCAACAGACAACTGCATTAAAAGAACTTTGCGTAAAGTAAACAATCCTTGCACCCGCAAGTACAAGCACCGTTGTTTTCCCCCTTGTGGCAACATCACATCCCCTAGACTCATGTTTCTGTCACTCAAGCTAGTCATCAGGGGGCATGAACCCACAATCAAGCATAACGCTCCCTCTTGGAGTTACTACCTACTACTTGGCCAAAGCAATAAACAGCAACGGAGAACATGCAAGAATTACTCAAGAACAAAGATATAAAAGAGGTGAATCAAATATATTACTCAAACACAATCTGAACATAGTCTCATAATCCATTAGATCCCAGCAAACTCAGCAAAGCAACAACAGAAAGATTACATATGTGCCTCGATCATGTAGGGCAGCCCACGAGATCTAAACCATGAAGAGCAAAGAGGGGAGGAGAACATAACATAGCTACTGATCATGGACCCATGGTCCAAGGTGGACTACTCACGACTCATCCGGGAAGCGTCCATGGTGGTGGAGAAGCTCCCAGTGGTGGTTCTCCCCTCTGGCAGGGTGCCGGGAAGAGTTATCCTGATGCTCCCGATCTTGGAAGCGCTGCGGCGGCGGAACAGAGGCGAGATCGCGAAAAAGGGTTCCGTCCTCGAGGGTTTCGGGACGAGAGGAATATATATGCGAAGGGGGGCAACCAGAAGCGGAGCAGGGGCCCCAGGCGCCTCCCTGTCGTGGCCAGGGGTGGGGCCGCGCCAGGTGGCCGCCTGGGCCTCCCCTGGCTCCCCTCTGGCCCCGCTTTGGTTATTCGCGAAGCTTCCTGTACGCTGATTTTTCCTGTATTTTTCCCGGAATTTTTGGGGCACTTTTAATATTAGGGAAACCTGAAATAGAAAAACAGCAGAAAACAGGAACTGGCACTGTGGTGCACTGAGTTAATAGGTTAGTCGAAATATGATCAAAAGTGTATGGAAGTGCATAAATATCATAGCATTATCACACAAAAGAAGCATGGAGCAAGCAGAAATTATAGATACGTTTTGGACGTATCAACATCCCCAAGCTTAATTCCTGCTCGTCCTCGAGTAGGTAAATGATAACAAGCATAATTTCTGTGGTGACATGCTATCAACCATATAAGAACTTTTAAGTAAAGCAATCAAGGCATGTAATTCAATTCAAGTCATAACAAGCAAGAGTCTATATTAGCATTGTAACAAGCAACATAAGAACATAAAGGTGCAAGAGCTCTCGCTGTCCGTGACTCGAATGTCTCCAAATGGTGTTTGCGTGCAAGAAAGGGGATAGGGATATACGAGAGAGTAAAACATAGTTTTTGTATTGTTGAGAACTTAATCTACTAAAGTTTCACACTTGGTCTTCTTTGGAATCTTATCTTGACTCATCCCCAGACCACCGGCCAGGTACAAGTCAAAATGATCCACTCCCTTTCGATATTTTGAGCACTCATGCAATGGATGAGCGTAAGCAAGAAAGTTGACACTTAGGATGGCAAAGAGAGAAAAATGATGAAGGGGGAAGACAAAAAAGGTGTGAAAGGCTCACATCAATGAGGACAATCATAGGCGAGAGAAAGCCAAATGATAGATATGATGTGAGGAGTAGGGATTGCCATGCAACAGATGCACATATGAGCTAAGGTAAGCTCTCCAATAGAACTAGTGGGGGTGCATCCAACTTGCTTGCTCAAGAAGACCTAGAGCTCTTTTGAGGAGGCTCATCATTGGAATATACAAGCCAAGTTCTATAGTGTGAAGGTCCCCACATAGCTATATGCATGAATGATAATCTCTATGGAGTACAAGGTATAAGATGGAGTACGAGTGTGGATCTCTCAAAAGGAATAGTAGTGTGCCCCCTTCTCTCTTTTTTTTTCTTTTTTTTTTCTCTTTTTTCTCTTTTTTTTTTATTTTTTTGTGGCCTCAATGGCTCTTTCTATTTAACTCTCATTTGTCCTCTTTGGGATCTTTTGATTTTGTCCTCTTTGGGATCTTTTGATTTTTTCCTCTTGGGGATCTTTTCCTCACTTTAGGGGCAACACTCTATGTATTACAAGAAGTATAGAAGATCTTTCACACTTTACAAAAGTACTCAACATAAAGAAAATGAAACTATCATGATGTATGCAAATGTATGCCTCTGCCAGTGTAGCAGGATATGCAATGATACTAGCGCGTCGATCAAGCAAAAAGCATGTATGACATGAAGATCAAGTCATGAGAAGATGGATGTTGCATGGCAATGTATCTCGGAAAGGCTATGGCAATGCCTTGATAGGTAGGTATGGTGGCTGTTTTGAGGAAGGATATAATGAGGCTTATGATGACAGAGCGTATCGTGCCAAGGATTTGGATGCACCGGCGAAGTATGCGCCAACTCTCGAGGTGAGAAAGGGCAATGCACGGTACCGAAGAGGCTAGAAAAATATGGCTAGGTGGAAGTATCAACTTTCGAATACTCACATTAGTCCGAAGAACTCATGCACTTATTATCGGTAACTCTCAATCTAATTAGGAGGTTCACAAAGAGACAAGTACCCGAGGAGGAGTGTATGGGGGTTTGGTTATCCTTGCGCATCCTCGACTCATGGTACGTGAGTGTACTCTAATATTCGATTCCTCCAAAGATTAGTGATCCATCTAGTAGCTAAAGTTCTCAACTATTTTGTAGGTTTTCGAAAATAAACACGGATTGCCCAAAATACGACATCTATCACTAATAGGCTAAAGCTCTTGACACCAAAAGTTCAGACATTACTCATGGCAATACCTCAAATCTATTGCAAGTTACTACTAAAATTAAATAGCAACCTCAATTACCTACTTTAAGTTAAGACACACAACTCAGTGCAACAGGCAAACTCTCTTAACAAGATAAACATGAAAACTCAGGAGAGTTCAGCAACCAACTAAACAAAAGCTCTTTAAAAAGAAAAGCATGAAAACTAAGAGCTAAACATGACAGCAGCTATGGAAAGACAAAGAACATACACAGCAAAGATAAGCATGAAAATCCTATGTTGTGTTCTAGGTTGAAGTGGAGCGTGTTTCTCTCCCACACAAAGAAAGCTGGGTTCTAACTTGTTATGAACAGCAAGCAAAGCTAAAGAAAACTAAAAAGGAAACTAAGCGCAAGACGCTCCAAGCATAGCACATAACACATGAAGTGATAAGAATTTAGTGGAATGAAAGACGAACTGATAATTGTTGATGGAGAAGGGGATGCTTGGGGGCATCCCCAATCTTAGACGCTTGAGTCTTCTTGAATATTTCTTGGGGGTGCACGGGGGCATCCCCAAGCTTGAGCGTTTGACCCTCCTGAATCTTCTTTTATCATCTTCCCTCGCACACTTGAAAACTCCCTTCATACATAACTCATCATAATCTGATTAGCGAGGTTAGTACCCATAATAAAATAATTTTTCCCTACTGGAAATAAAGATAATCTTGAAGAGCTACTGTTTCTCAAGAATGCCAAAAGGTTTTTGCAAAGAAAAAACAAGCTCAAGGTTTGCAAAACGAAGAAAAGGCAAAACATGACAGAATCTGTGAAAAACAGACCAGCAGGTAGTAAATGATTTTTTCGGGGCACTTATACAACTCAAATCAAAAAACTCAGAACAGAAGCTCGAAAGTCAATTGTATAGAGCACGCTGTCAAAAAAATTCAGATCAAAAAGATGATCTGGTGATTTTATTCGAATTTTTCTATCCAAGGACAGAATCTGTTTTCTGGACAACACGTCACAACTTTTGAACTTTCTTGCAATCGGAGGCTAAACTTGGCACAAAGCTGAAAAGAAAAGATACAATGATGATGCTACTGTAGTAACAAACATCAAGACACAACAAAAGCAAAATAAAACCTAATTCGGTGTGGGCTGCCTCCCAAAAGCGCTTTCTTTTATGCCTTTAAGCTAGGCATGATGCAAAAAGAGAAAATCAAGTTTTATCAAGAGTAAGAGAATAGCTAGCCCGTGTAACGGACTCAAAAGGCAACTTAATCTTCTTTCTAGGGAAGTGTTCCATCCCTTTCTTGAGAGGGAATTGGAATTTTATATTCCCCTCTTTCATGTCAATGATAGCACCAACGGTGCGAAGAAAAGGACGTCCCAAAATAATTGGACATGAAGGTTCACATTCAATATCCATAATAGTAAAATCAACGGGAACATAATTGTAATTGAGAATGATAAGAACATCGTCGATCTTCCACAAAGGTTTCTTTACGGAAGAATCAACAAGACGAACACCAAAAGAACAAGGATCAAAAGGTTTCAATTCAAGCATATCATACATTCTTTTGGGCATAACGGAGGTACTAGCTCCAACATCACATAAAGCATAGCAAGAGAAGTTATTCAACTTAATTTTAATCATAGGATCCCAACTATCTTCTAGCTTTCTAGGTATGGAGGCTTCTACTCTAAGCTTCTCCTCCCTAGCTTTGATAAGAGCATTAGTGATATGCTCCGTGAAGGGAAGATTAAGCGTGCTAGTGTGGGGATCTCTAGACATCTTGTGAAGAAAACCAATAACTTCAGATAGGGTGCTATTATCAAAATCAAGGTCACTACTATCAAGTAAAGTGGTAGTGGTGTCCTTTAGGCTCACTTGTTTGGTAGCTTCTATGGTCATAGGAGTTTCTTCTTCTACGGTTGAGGTCATAGCATCACCATTAATAGGTCTAATGGTCCTAGGAGTGCATTGGGTGCTAAGAGTTTGGATATCCTCAACAACTTGAATAGTAGCAACAGTGTGGTGGCTAGGAAGGCTCTTAATTCTATCTTCTTCCTCCTTTTCTCTAGCCCATCTCTCTTTAAGTTTAGCCATCATCCTAATGTTTTCATTAATTTGCACTTGAATAGCATTCATAGGAGTGGTCTTCCTCTCCTCAAGAGGAGAAGTTCTAATTTTAAGCAACTCTACCTCATGGGCTAAATTGTCTACCTTCGAAGAGAGATTATCTAGTTTGTCTAGTTTTTCTTCTACACTCTTATTGAAGGCCTTTTGGGTAGTGATGAAGTCTTTAAGCATAATCTCTAGTTCAGAAGTGGAGTTCTTGGTGCTAGGATAAGCATTGTTGTTCCCATATGAATTAGAGGGGAACGGTCTAGGGTTGCTACCAAAATTACTCCTATAAGCATTATTATTGAAATTGTTTCTAGAGATAAAGTTCACATCTACTTGATCTTGAGCAATCAAAGAATTTAAAGGAACATCATGAGGATCAATAGAAGATTGCTTGGAAAGTAGAGACATGATCAAGTCAACTTTTTCATTTAGGGAGGAAATCTCCTCAATAGAGTTTACCTTCCTACCTGTTGGAGCGCGTTCGGTGTGCCATTGGGAATAATTGGTCATCATCTCGTCGAGAAGCTTCGTCGCAGCACCAAGTGTAGTTGACATAAAGGTTCCTCCCGCGGCCGAATCTAACAAGTTCCGCGAGGTAAAGTTCAAGCCTGCATAAAAAGTTTGGATAACCATCCAAGTAGTCAAACCATGAGTAGGGCAGTTCTTGACAAGAGATTTCAAGCGTTCCCAAGCTTGGGCAACGTGTTCATTATCCAATTGTTTAAAATTCATTATATTACTCCTTAATTGGATAATTTTAGCAGGGGGATAGTACTTCCCAATAAAGGCATCCTTGCACTTGTCCCAAGAATCTATACTATTCCTAGGCAAGGATTGAAACCAGATTTTAGCTCCTCCTCTCAAGGAGAAAGGAAAAAGCTTAAGCTTAACAATATCACCATCTATTTCTGTGTACTTTTGCATATCACAGAGCTCAACAAAATTATTTAAGTGCAAAGCAGCATCATCTCCAGCACCGGAGAATTGATCTTTCATAACTAGGTTCAGTAAAGCAGGTTTAATCTCATAAGAAGGTGCTGAAGTGGCAGGTGTAGCAATAGGCGTGCAGATAAAGTCATCGTTGTTATGACTAGTGAAGTCACACAACTTGGTGTTCTCGGTGGAACCCATAGCAGCAGCAAGCAAGATAACTGTTTTTGTGATTTTTGGCAAGGGACACTAAAGCAAAAACTGAAAGGTAAACTAACAAGACTAAAAAGCAAAGATAAAAGATAGCATGCAACTCCCCTATCTTGAAGAGTGGAGTCCCCGGCAACGGCGCCAGAAACTTGCTTGATGGCTTCTCGCCCCTCGTTGGTTACCCCAAGTGGAAGGTTGAGATGTAGCGTAGCGGCAAATTTCCCTTGGCAAAGATACCAAGGATCGAATCCCGTGAGACTCCGAGGGTCGACAAGTAGGTGTCAACGGCGCCAGAAACTTAGCGGTTGACAGGACCTGCACACAGATACAGATAACTTTGCTCCCAACAAGTACAGAGAGGTTGTCAATCCCTCCGGCCTTGTTGTTTACAAAGGATCAAACACAAGAGATAATAATGATAGCTATGACTGCAACTAGGAAATAAAAACAGGAAGTAAATAGAAGGTGTGATCAGCGGTGGTAATATGGACCGGGGTCCCATGATGTTCACTAGTGATGTCTCTCTCCCAAAAGACGATAAAACAGCAAAGCGAAGTAAACAAATTACAGCAGGGCAATTGACAGGATTATGTGCGCAAACCAATGTTAACTATGCTGCAAGGAAAGCTAGAGGCTCAAAAGCATGGGCGGTACGCCAAGGCAAGTAGACCGAAATCCATCTGCATCTACTACTAATCATCCACCTTGAGATATCTATCCAGAACATCGCGCTGGTATTAAGTTGCGAATCCCACCCAAAGTGTAAACTCAAAGCAACAGACAACTGCATTAAAAGAACTTTGCGTAAAGTAAACAATCCTTGCACCCGCAAGTACAAGCACCGTTGTTTTCCCCCTTGTGGCAACAGCACATCCCCTAGACTCATGTTTCTGTCACTCAAGCTAGTCATCAGGGGGCATGAACCCATAATCAAGCATAACGCTCCCTCTTGGAGTTACTACCTACTACTTGGCCAAAGCAATAAACAGCAACGGAGAACATGCAAGAATTACTCAAGAACAAAGATATAAAAGAGGTGAATCAAATATATTACTCAAACACAATCTGAACATAGTCTCATAATCCATTAGATCCCAGCAAACTCAGCAAAGCAACAGCAGAAAGATTACATATGTGCCTCGATCATGTAGGGCAGCTCACGAGATCTAAACCATGAAGAGCAAAGAGGGGAGGAGAACATCACATAGCTACTGATCATGGACCCATGGTCCAAGGTGGACTACTCACGACTCATCCGGGAAGCGTCCATGGTGGTGGAGAAGCTCCCGGTGGTGGTTCTCCCCTCCGGCAGGGTGCCTGGAAGAGTTCTCTTGATGCTCCCGATCTTGGAAGCGCTGCGGCAGCGGAACAGAGGCGAGATCGCGAAAAAGGGTTCCGTCCTCGAGGGTTTCGGGATGAGAGGAATATATATGCGAAGGGGGGGCAACCAGAGGCGGAGCAGGGGCCCCAGGCGCCCCCCTGGCGCGGCCAGGGGTGGGGCTGCGCCAGGTGGCCGCCTGGGCCTCCCCTGGCTCCCCTTTGGCCCCGCTTTGGTTATTCGCGAAGCTTCCTGTACGCTGATTTTTCCTGTATTTTTCCCGGAATTTTTGGGGCACTTTTAATATTGGGGAAACCTGAAATAGAAAAACAGCAGAAAACAGGAACTGGCACTGTGGTGCACTGAGTTAATAGTTTAGTCCAAATATGATCAAAAGTGTATGGAAGTGCATCAATATCATAGCAATATCACACAAAAGAAGCATGGAGCAAGCAGAAATTATAGATACGTTTTGGACGTATCACCCTGCGCTTGAAGTGTCCTTAGATGCGCATGGGATACAGAACAACTTTTCCATTCTCCTGCATGAGGGCCATGAGGGCGCGAGGAAGAGCTTGGGGCACTAGCCATGTTTAAAGATTTTTTGCAGGCACTAGGGTTTCTTCCGTGTGGAATGGTACGGAGAGGCAGTTGGGATCTATTTTCTTAGATAGGCGCCTTCGCTGAACAGTCAAGGGGGTATACGCAAAAATGCCCAGATGCTTCGCATTCGTTGGACACGTGGAAGCCAAGGCGACGGTGGTGAGGAATCGGGGAACTACAATATTTAAAGAAGCCGAACTATCATCCAGGAGGACTCACCTTGCAAGACCGAAGACATGAAGCCGGACACAATCTCGTCCTTGAAGGCAAGTCCGGCGGCTACTGAGGGAGTCCTGTATTCAGGGGTCCTCAGGCATCCGGGTCATTGAAGCTGGGCCGTACTGATGGGCCATGTAAAGAAGAAGCAGAAGACCCTCCTCCGTATTCGGTCAGGACTCCTATGTACATATAAGGGCAAGTGTAGAGTCCGGATGTATCAATTACTTCCTCCCCAAGTCATCCTTGTAATCCTAGGTCCCCCCTGATGTGTATATAAGCCGAGGGGTTTAGTCTATAGAGGGGATCATCATTATTATCATCACAATACCCCCATAGGCTAGACTTAGGGTTCAGCCATTACGATCTCGAGGTAGATCAACTCTTGTACTAATATTCATCCATATTAATCTAGCAGGAAGTAGGGTATTACCTCGATCGAGAGGACCCGAACCTGGGAAAACATCGTGTCCCCAGCCTCCTGTTACCATTGATCCTCTAAACGCACAGCTTGGGGCCCCCTACCCGAGATCTGCCGGTTTTGACACCGACACGTGCCCGCCCATGTCAGCGCTAATTCATCTTCCTTCTTCCTGCTAGATTTTTTATTGCAAAGGCATGAATGTTAGCTCCAGGTGACAGAGAGATCATTGGTCCTCCTTGCAATTGTTTGGCGGTCACATGGGTGGTTGCATGGTCCATCGCCCGAATCACCTAAGGAAACAGAGTAAAGAGATGGCATTCTATACGGTCGCATGCGATCGTATGGGCACCAGTATGACTTGGAAAACAAAGAAAGATTTATAGAAAAATGAAATAAAACAGAATAAAGCAATGCTTAAAGTATTTGGAAGAACCTGCATGAGTTCCCACACCTTCTACACCCCTTTTTTTTAGAGGTACGTCTCCGTACCCGTTTCTTCTCCCTTCGGGGACGAAACGATGAAGGCATCTTGTGGAGTTTACTACGGTGCATGGGATTAGTATAATCAAATAAATCACTTTCTTTTCTTACCCTCAGTTTCATGAATCGTTCTTCTAAACCAATAAGTAGAGGCTCGGTATCCCCAAAGGTACAGGTGGTCGCCCTATCTAAGGCTATTGTCGATCCATATGGGATAAATATTCCCATTGCTTGGTACTTATGCTCTCCTTCTAAGAGGGATTCATTCGTCAAAGTTTACTTTATCTATTTGTGAAGTAGTATCTCACTATCAAATTCCAGCAAAATAAGAGACCACCTCATCCAACGAGGTTTCATATCTTTAATATCGAGGACCTTCTTTATTTCTTGACGGTCCATGTAGAATATGACCTTAGTGTCGGTGATATAAGGCCTGGACTTTTCACAAGTAGAACTCACCGCATATAACTCTCTATCATTCTTAGCATAATTTCTTTACGCACCAACCACCCAACTACCTTCACTTGGCTTCCACACACCCGCTGCCCGCCCGCCACCGCTATGGACGACGCCACTAACCCTGCCGCCTCCTTTGTCTCCCCCACCGTCGGTGGTCTGACCCACCTCGCTGCAGCAGCCGCCTTCGCGTCCACTTTCCCCAATCCGTCCTCCACCTCCATGCCGTCACCGCCATGTTGTCGGCCCTGTTGTGCCCCACCTCGGCAAGTCGTCGTCACGGCTGAGCTACTAGCGAAGAAGAAATGGTCTGCCAAGCCCCGCGGTAGAGGCGTGACGTGGCTGGCGGCGCGGGGCTGCAACACAATGTCGAACCGAGGTCGGGCGACCAAGATTTTGAAGCTGGACGTGGAAGCATCGGCTAATTGGCTATGACCTTGGTGTCCTCCTCTGGCAAAGGAGCCCCTCCTCCACCACCACCCCCGGCGCCGCCATCGTCGGCCATGGAGGAAGATGTGGTCGCACCAACGGCAACCGCATCCATCGTGTTTGACGATATGCCGCAAAGGTAAAAAAAGTTCATTTACATTCTTTTGTGCTCTTGTTTGTTGTTTCAATTTTTGATTCAAATAGAATATGAAGTTGATTGCGCGTATGCCCATTTGTAGTCTTGATGATGAACCTTTCATGCGCGCGACAAATGTGACAAAATGATGATTATCTCTCGCATGAGTATGCATCACAAGAATATGAAACTCAATATCATGATGATAATCTCGACATGGACGAAGAGGACTTCGTTATGAAGGGAAGATCCACAAATTATACCAGCGTAGAAGATGTGTTGATTTCATCGCATGGAAAAAAGTCTCTCAAGATGCATCCGTTGGGACCGACCAAACCGCGAACATGTATTGGCAATGCATCAAGGATTATTTCGACGACCGCAACACTAGTGGCCACTTTCAGTCAGGGGACTCTCTTTGTCAATGTTGGGGCACCATCAACGCCGAATGCCAAAAGTGGGCTGATTGCTTGGCTAATGTTGATTGCATGAACCCGAGTGGTTGCGGTGATACTGACTTGCTAATCATTTGCTATTCATGTGTGCTTTCACTGCTTTCTACAAATATTGAAATGTTCCCTAAGTTGATGATGACATCTTGGTTGTTTTCTTGAGGAAAATAATTGTGCAAGAATTATTTCAAGAGAGGAACAACAAAGGGGAGAAGAGGAAGATGAAAGGAAGAGCTTTCACTTTCCATCATTGCTTCAAAGAGCTCAAGGACAAGGAGAAGTGGAGAACTAGAGAAGTTTTTGATGCTTCGAAGAAGAAAAGTGTGGTGGTGGCGACCGTGGAGTGAAAGGTTGAACTAGAGGAGAGAAAGGCGGCGGCTGAGGAGATGAAGATGGTCGAGGGGAAGGCACTCAAGTTTATGTTCATGGACACATCTACTCTTGATCCCAAGGCAAATGCATATGTCGAACTTTGTCGCGATGAAATGGTCATGAAGAAGCAAATGCTCATGAGAAGCATGATGGTAGGAGGAATGGGAGGTCCCATGGGAGAAATGGGTGGAGGCATGAGAGGTGCCATGGGAGGAGGAATGGGAGGTGTCATCGGTGGAGGAATGGGAGGTGGAATGGGCGGCTACATGAACATGATGGGAGGTGCCATGAATGGTGCATTTGGAGGAAACATGTGAGGTGGCTTTGGTGGCAGCATGAATGGTGGCTTCGGTGGCAACATGGTTGGCATGGGAGGTGGCTTCGACGGCAACATGAGCGACATGGGAGGTGGCAATGAAGGTGCTTCCGATGGAGTTCGCAGCAACGAGACTTCAACACATGAAAGCGTCGACAAAGAAGCCATTGATGATGATGATCATACCACCGTCCACAATGTCACTAGTGACAAGGGAAATGACGAAAATTGGTGATGTTTATGTACATTTTAATTTGTTGGACCAAGAACTCTATTTGAGACAATGCACTTTTGGTTGTAGGATTTCAAACTTTCATTGATGATTCACTTTTGTTGGTAAAATTATAAAATTTTCTTGCTATTTGAATGTGCAAATGCGGCTGTACAGCGATTGTACACGGCCGCGCGGCCGACGGTCGATATTTACATTTCTAGTATGCATTATCTATTGGAGTTGCTCTTTTACATCTACACTATATATCATCGGTTGGAGTTACTTTTTTTAAGATGTAAAAAAATATTTTTTTAAAGATGTAAATTTTTATATCTTTTATTTTACATTTCCGAATTTGCATTTTGTATTGTAGATGCAGTGGACAAGATGCTCGTGTCTATTATCATAGGACAAAATTACTGTTCCGACCCTTTGGGCTAAGAAATTTTGATTTTGACCTCGTTTTAAAAAAAATTCCATACTAACCTTTTTCGCTGACGCCATCATCCCTGGCGTCTGGTTTCCGAAGGAGACGCCATGAACCTTGGCGTTTGGCCCCTGGCCCGCACGGCTAGCCTGCTGCGTTGACTGTCTGACGTGGCAAAGGGCCAGACGCCAGGGACCCTGGCGTTTCCTCCTCGGGACCCAGACGCCACCATCCTTGGCGTCTGGCCCTGGTAAGTGGATAACCCCCGGGAGAGTGTGTGGGACCCACCCCACTCACTCTCCCCATCCATCCCGAGCTGCTCTCACTCCTCAAGCTCTCCTCCTCTCTCCCACTCCTCAAGCCCCCCCTCAAATCCTCTCCAAAAGGTGGTTCCTTCAAGTGGATCTTTCCATCACTTTGTTGCTTGTGGTAATCTCCCCCAAATCCCCCAATTTTTTTGGTCAAATCTTGTTATTTTGGTTGCATTTTTGACATGTGGGTGGAACCCTAGTTAATATTTCCCTCCTTATTATAGTGTGGATTTCTTGATTAACTTTGGAAATATAGTGATATGCAATGTGTGTAGTAGGAATATTTGCTTGTTGAGTAGAAAGATTGGGGGTTAGGGTTAGTTAGTGTTATGGGTAATTATGCTTAGTATGTGTTAATTAATGACACCTTTGTGGGCATCCAATAATTTAGTGTTTGATATGATTTGGATATAATGAAATGCTTGTGGACAAACACCATTTCTCATTGATGCCTTAAATGCATTCATGTTGTTTTTAGATGGGGAGACTTGTTAATGTTCATTATATGGACAAGGAGGCATTCTTGAGTAACAATGCCGACACGGGTGAAGAAATAATGGTTTTTGATACAAACCCTAGCTATGAGGATGTTGTTGCAAAAGTGAGACATGTCTTAAATTGGATGGACAACAATGTTGATGTTAAGTTAATTGGAAGGTATGATGTTGGAGTTGGAACCAAATCTCGGTTGAAAAGTATGCCCATCACCTCGGATTTGCATTGGGATGTATACAAGGAAAAAGTTTCTCAATCGGAAGATAAGTCACTTGAATTGTTTGCCACCAAGGTTGAATCTCCGCCGTTTACATTTGATTTGAACATTCATGTGTCTTCCCTAATGAATGCCATGACTGAGAGAACAATTGTGCCACTTGTTGAGGAAAGGGTTGTGGTTGATGTCCCCAATGCTTATCGCCAACCACATCCCCGTCTACCATTTACTGAAGCAAATGAGGTTGAGTGGTATGCCCCCAATGCTTCTAGCCAACCACCAACTAGCCAAGCAAATGCAGTTGAAGTGATTGATAGTAAGAAAGTAATTGAAGAGGATGAAGATGCTCATGATGATGATGAAGAGCAAGAGGAAGGCTTTCATGGGAATGATGTTGGTGACTTGGATGCGTACATAGCGCAAAAGGATATGGATCGTGAGTTGCCTTTTAGGCGTCAATATGCATATGACTCGGATGATGAAGGTCCGGGGCAAGATTTGGATGAGGATGGTTTCACAAAGGATGAAAATCAAATGTACTTTGAGCTGACGGGCTTAGAAAAAAGAACTCACTTGTTTCGAGATCTCAGCCTTGCCCATAAAGCCGTAGTTGATGGTGGCATGAGAATGACGGCGATTGAGCCAACACCATGCCCGGATCCAGGCGAACCAAGGGAGGAGAACGAGGACGAGAATGCTTATCTGAAGAAAGGAGTGAAGTTTCTGACCTTGGCTATGCTGAAGATTTGGTTGTCTGACTATGCCATTCGGAACCATAGGCCTTATTATGTTAAGCACTCTGACATTAAGTTGCGTTACACCGTGATTTGTGAGCAAGAAGGATGCCCATGGAAGGTTCGAGCAAGAAAGCTTGAAGAAACTGGAGAATGGGTGTTAAGAAGTTGTGTTGCCACTCATAGGTGCAAACCGCCATCGAAACGGGTTATAAAGACACACCGTCAACTCACGTCTGAATATCTTGGATACAAATTTATGAAAGACATAGCTGTTGATCCCACTGTGAAAGTGAGGTTTCTCATGCGGACGGTAAAAAAACAGTTTGGTTATGAAGTGAAGTATGGGAAGGCATGGAAGGCAAAGGCAAGTGCTATCAGGATGTTGTATGGTGGTTATGAAGAAGCATACAATCAGCTGCCGAGGTTGTTGGGCGCAATTGCACATAGGAATCCAGGTATGTTTCATGTGGTCGAAGATCACGAGGGAGTGTTTCACCGTGCCTTTTGGTGTTATGGACAATGTGTGACGGCGTTTCAGCATTGTCGTCCGGTCTTGTCTATAGATGGCACATTCTTGACCGGTAGATACAAGGGCACACTAATGGTAGCAATGGCACATTCGTCGAAAACTATGTATTATGAACTTGTCATTAGAGATTATCTGAAAACTATGTATTCTGTGTGAAAACTATGTATTGGGATCTTGAATGTGGGATTTCTGTCATGTTTGAATGTGTGCAAAATTATGCAAACTAACTATGTCTTAATTTGTGCAAGTCAGATGGAGAACCAGACGCCAAGGATACTGGCGTTTGGCATCTGCTGCACACCCAAACGCCAGGGTCCCTGGCGTCTGGCTCTGCACCACCACACGGCCAACACAGCAGACGCTGGTCTGCCTCTGCGCGCGACCCAGACGCCATGGTCCCTGGCGTCTGGTCTGCACCACCACACGGCCATCACAGCAGACGCTGGTCTGCCTCTGCGCGCGACCCAGACGCCAAGGTCCCTGGCATCTGGTCTGCACCACCGAACAGCCAGCACAACAGACCCTGGTCTGCCTCTGCGCGCGACCCAGACGCCAAGGTCCCTGGCGTCTGGTCTCTACGCAGGCCACCAGGCAGGCACAGACCTGCGTCTGCCTCTGCGCGCGACCCAGACGCCACAGACCATGGCGTTTGGCCCTCCTCTCCACCCAGACGCCACAGACCATGGCGTTTGGCCCTCCTCTCCACCCAGACGCCATGATTCTTGGTGTTTGGCCTGTTACCATTGGATAAAAGGCTCTTGGCCCACCTCTAGCCTTTCATTGCATTCATCTCCACTCACATTCACGAGCTGCTGCCCCCCTCACTTCCTCTCCACCATCATAACCCCCCTCAAATCTGTCGCGAATCGGTCCCGTTTCACCGTTGGATCTTCGGGATTTCCAACCGAGAAGGTAAATCAACCCTACCCCCATTTTTTGGTTGGTTTAATGTGTCAGAGTTTTGTGCAAACCCTAGCTTTCGTACTGTTGCTCAAGGGGTAGGTTAGGTACTCAGTGCTATCTGTGTGTTGTAGATGGCTAAGGGTACTCAGTGGGTGCTTAGCCCCATTGTTCATGTGCAAGGATTTGCTCCAATTGTTGTTCAAGTTACTGAAGAGGAGCTCACTTTTGATTGGTTGAAGACTAAATTCATGTTGAAGAAAGGGCTGAAGGAAGACGATTTTGTGTACTACATCAGCAGCAAAACTTCTAATGGCCCTGGGGAAAGAAAATTAGTTGACATAACTGATGATGACAAGATTCAAGAAATGCTGAGCGAATGGGGATGGAAAAGGGTTGTTGAGTTGCATTGCTACAGGAAACCGAGTTATCTTTGATGAACTTGTCAGTGCAGATCCGTCTCTCCGCCGGGCCAGACGTCGTCACTCGCGCTTCTATCTATCAGTAGAGACATTACCATCTATTTCTGCATGAGATTTATGTTTATTCTATGTATGAGACAAATGACTATGCACTTATGTCTGAGACATATGCCTACTTTATTTTAGTACTCTGTTATCCGAGCTACGGTACAATGCTTACCAATGCAGAGTCCCGAGGGTGTTTTATAGACATATGTGTTGATCATACGGGGCAAAAACGTATTGTCCTAAGCAAATAAGTGAAAAATACTGCACCAGGGCCAGACGCCAGGGTCCATGGCGTCTGGTCCCTGATACCCAGACGCTAGGGTCCATGGCGCCTGGTCCCTGATACTCATGACAAATAGCACATGACTGCCAACAAAGACATCACAGGAATCAACATATCACAGATAGCACATGACTATTAACCGACAAACAACAACAAGTTCATATAAAGAAACGACAATTCATGTAAAGAAACGACAACAAGTTCATTGAAACAAGTTCATGCAAACAAAGTAAACCAAGTTCATTGAAACAAACTACAAGCTCACTTCGTACTCCTCCGCATCAGCCTCCTCCTCCTCCTCCTCCTCCGCATCAACCTCCTCCTCCGCATCAATGGTGGACTTATATCTTTGCATTCCTTTTGGTATAAGCTGATGAGGATACTCCGGACTATGGAATTGTCTGTTCCATGTCTTCTTTCTACCTTTCTTGGCTGGTGTCTTAGCCATGGCTTTGCCTTTCCTAGAGCGAGGATTGCCTTGTGTCGGTTGTGTAACCTGTGATGGTTGTGGAGCATCAACATCATACTCATGCTCTTCATGGACTTCCTCCTCTATATCCTCTTCATGTGCTGGCTCCTCTTCATGTGTTGGTTCCTCTTCATGGACCTCCACCTCTATGTCCTCTTCGTTCTGGAGATAACGGCGTCTATTACCTCTGGCGGCACGGCTACCAGGTGCAAACACATCACTGGACTGAGCTCCATGGCAAGAAAGCATAGCTGCCATCTTATGGAACCGCTTCTTGAACTTCTGCGACAACACAAAATATGATATGATATGAGATGCAAATAACTAATCCGCGAAGAGAAGCTTTTATAATATATTGCTCACACCTCCATCGTGCTCCTAAGAGTCCTCTCAGATAATGCACCACCATGTGGATGACTCAGTGCTACGTTGGCATCGTTGACGCACAGAAGCAACTCTCTGCCCTGCAATTCATGAACAAACCAAACTTATGTATTTGAAAGAAGAAAATATAGTGGAAGTATATTAAACTAGGTTCATTGGCATACCATTTCGTCATGCATCGGTGCATAGTCAACGTGAGCCCCTCTTGTGTCTCTTACCGCCGTGTTGAAGGTATTATAACCTTCTGCAGTCTCCGGGTCTTCGGACGCCAACTCCGACCACTCCTCCTGAGTCCAACCAGGCTTTAGCTTTAACCGGTTACGATCCGCATACCAGACTTGATACTTCTGATATGCTGACTGATTGTGAGGTCTATTCTCTGATTCCACTAACGTCTCTCTTTGATTCCAAATTTCTATCCACTCACTGTGTTTGTTTGACCAATCCGATATATCCTGATTGTTCCTTCGATCGAACCTACAAATGATGCATGGTACAAAGCATTAATAAACAACGATTTATTCAATGCTCTACTACATACTCAAGGACATGCTTGCTTACCGATGCAGATATAGCATTCTCTCGTTGCTCTCCTCAATTGGAATACCTTGTCTTCTTCCAAATTGCCTTGCCACACGGTCTACAAAGTGCCACTCGACTGCGAAGAAGCATATCATTGGGCACCTCGCCCGCCAAAGATGGCTATCACGCGTGCACATCTCGTTAAGAGAGAAGCCACGATCATCCACATAAGGCAACCAATGGACCTACAAAACAAAGAGATACAATGTTAGATAAAAATTTCACTCTTGACTAAATATTGTCTCATTGAACTTCTAAATACCTGCTCAGCAGTCAAGGTATCCAGCTCGTTCATATAGCACTTGTATCTCACATGCGAGCTTCCTGTGTACACTGTCACTTGTTCCCAATAGTACGCAAGTGTAGGGCGTCGATATGGGTCAACATCATGCACCCCGTCATGATTACCCCGTGTGTTTGGCATGTCGGGGTTCTTGAAATCGGGCCATCCTACCGGGATCCGCTCCCACATCCACACGGATAGGCTCCAAACAAACCCAGACAATGAGGATGTATCTCCCTTCCTGCGACACGCCAAGTCTAGCTGCAATAAAACAAACATGTTAGATATGGAGGCGCATGATAAATGCAAGATAGATGGTTGCAAATATCTCTTACCTGACGATACAAATATGCTAGTGCGGCCGAACCCCAACTATACTGGGTATCCCAGTTACTGAGTAGCTCCAAATACATCCAGAGGGCTGAGTTCCCGGTTGCGTCTGAGAAGATTACCTTGGTTAATACATACCAAAGATAGGCCCGCGCGTACTGCTGCACAACCACGTCATTGGCACCCTCAGGGCACGGATTGGTTTCTCCCCTGACTTGTTTTAGCCAAGAATGCCTCACTTTCGAGGGATCGGCCTTGCCTGGCAGAGGGTCCTCAGGCTGAACACCAATTAAAATGCCAGTCCATTCTCGCCAATTAACGGCGCTGACACGACCGGTAACAGCTTGTCCGTTGATAGGAAGGCCGCTTATCATAGCCATGTCCTCTAGGGTCATCGTCATCTCCCCACATGGAAGGTGGAACGAGTGAGTCTCGGGCCTCCAACGATCCACAAGTGCGGTAAGCGTCGCGTGGTTCACCGGCGGAGCGCGTCGGTTAAACTGCAACACGAATGGGAGAAGACCCAATCTCCGAATGTACGGCTCGTACCGCGCGTCGTAAGGAAAGTCATCAGCGGAATGACCCCTCATGCGCATAGCAACTACAGGCTGCAAATAAAGTCATGTTTTGATCAATACAAGAACACAAATGGGAAACGACGAAAATTCTGCACAAGTCTGGTTTCTTACCTTTCCGTTCTCAATGGCACGAGCACGATGTTCCTGATCCCACTCCACGATTAATCCGTCATACCAAGGTCCACCATCATCCGCCATCCTACCAAAAAATTCACAAACATCTATAAATACAAAATCTTTCAATCAAATATATTTTTCTCGATATGACCACATCATTCTTTTCAAATATACTCACATGATTCTTCTCAAATATACTCACATCATCTTTCAATCAAATATAAATCTCTACAAATATGGTGTCACATGACCATATACACAATTTCATCATATGCAACATCTCTCTCTCTCTCTTAAAACACTAATATTCACAACATATGCAAATACATAACATCTAATTTACACAATCCAATCTGTTGAAAAATTCATGTAACATACAACAATCATTTTCATCATCTCCTTTGCAAAAAATGTATGCCAATAAGATGATATACATATTAACCAAATCAACAACACATCATCTACTACCTATTCAACAACACATCATCTACTACCTACAAATCAACTACTACTCATCTAATAACTACACAAAAATTTGTAAAAAGAACACAACTACTCCTCATCTAACATCTCCCAATGATGAATAATGCAACCAAAAAGAGATGTTCTAAGCAAAAATAATTGGAGAGACTGGGGGAGATTACCTCAAGGATCCTTGGGGGCCTTAGATCCACAAATTTGGGTGGAGAATGGAGTAGATCAAGAAGGGATTTGATGTGAGGGAGAAGAGAGGCGAGAGGGAGAAAAGCTCTCTGTTCTTGAGAGCAGCCGCCGCCAGGAGAGAAGGGGATGGGTGGGGTGGGCTGGGCCGCGCGTGCTCTTAACCTACGAGGCCAGACGCCAGGGTCCCTGGCGTCTGGCCCTTTGCCACGTCAGACAGTCAACGCAGCAGACGAGCCGTGCGGGCCAGGGGCCAAACGCCAAGGTTCATGGCGTCTTCTTCGGAAACTAGACGCCAGAGATGATGGCGTCACCGAAAAAGGTTAGTTTGGAAAAAAAAATTAAAACGAGGTCAAAATCAAAATTTCTTAGCCCAAAGGGTCGGAACAGTAATTTTGTCCATTATCACATACCGGGTAATCCGTTATCCTCGGTGGAAGGGAGGAAAGCTGATGGGAACTTCACACTGGTAGTGGGCACGCGCACGCATGTAACAACGACCCACCCACCCAATCGCATCGCACCACCCTACTTGCGCATTCATATTTCATATCCACACCAACACGGCAGCGCCGCCGTACGATGATTTTACGTGGGCTACGTCTTGACATGTGTGTCAGCCGAAAGCCGCCCCTCCCTGAACCTTCTTCAACACTCGAATGATGATGTTGCCGGAACGGTAAAGCAAAGCGCGCAACTGGCACTGGCACTGGCGGTGCGCCTGCCACTCACGCAATTTTATACAGCTTCATTCATGCCTTGCTTTTCTTGTGATCGCAACAAAGGATGCCGTATTTTCTACTATTTCAGCTTATCAAAAGGGGATGGAGAACAGCTCACGAGTCATGAGCACAGCAAAGCTGGGAGCACACCATCTGATGATTAGAGTAACATTATCATAAACAAACCCTGGAGAAAACAAATGGCTTAAGCTGGCGGAAAGATCGGCAGCAGTCAGCACTCAAACCAGTCAAGTGGAACAAATTCTCTACTGTACCAATATACAAGCACAGGTGGATGTCACCAAGCCTAACTCTGTCCCTCTCACATTCTCACTCACTAACTCCAGAGGGTCGTTCTAAAAAGAAGAAGCCAAAAACAAGTTATTAATACCCCAAGCTCAAAGAGATAACAATGCACCAATTAAACTCCAATTGGATTAGCTTCTGACACTCTGATGACGGCTGCTCTGCTACTAGGCTCTGATCGATCCAGCCTTTTTCGGCCCCAGGGTCCAATCTTGGCTCAGAGAATCCAACCACGCCCGGATTACCAGGCCCGAATCTATTGTCTGGAGTTAAATTAAATCAAATCCGTACTCCAACTCGATGCAAGGAGCTGGCTGCATCTGCAAGAGTACCACCGGCATCAGCATGTTGCCTAGTTGCAGTTGGGCTGGGTTCAGTAGGCCGGCATGAGGTGTGAGATCTTGCCCTCCTCGCCGGGCGTGGCGGCCGTGCGGTCGGTGGAGCGGAGCCAGATGCAGACGGCGGAGAAGCTGAGCACGAGGCTGAGCAGCCCGCTGCCGAGGCCGATGCCGACGATGGCGAGCACGGACAGCCCGTGCCCTCGCATTGGCGGCAGAGGGTACCCGTACAGGTCCTTGTTCCCGGCGAACGAGCTGGCATTGAACCTCGCCGTCGTCCCCGCAGCCACCGCCCCGCCGCCGCCGGCGACGCTGCGGTTCGCGAGGAGCACGGGGATGGGGCCGGACAGCCGGTTGTACGAGACGTCGAAGGTGGAGAGGCGGACGAGGAGGCCCAGCTCGTCGGGGATGGGCCCGGAGAGCTGGTTGCCGTGGAGATCTATGACGTTGAGATAGGCGCAGCTCGCGAGCTCCCGCGGGATCGCACCTGAGAGGGCGTTGGCGGAGAGGTTGAGCACGGCCAGGTTGAGCAGCTTGGACAGCTCCGTCGGGATGGCGCCGGACAGCGCGTTGGAGGACAGGTCGAGCGACTGGAGGTTGGTGCAGTTGGAGAGCTCCGGCGGGATGGAGCCGGCGAGGGAGAGCCCAGGGAGGGAGAGCTTGTACACGCGGCCGTTGTTGCAGGTGACGCCCTGGAGCTTGGAGATGAAGCCGTCACAGGGGTCGGTGAAGAAAGACTTGGTCCAGTTGCGGAGGGAGAGGGACTGCTGGAGGCTCGACAGGCAAAGCTCGTCGTTTGGGTCGGCGGCAGACGGCGGTGAGAGCAGGACTAGCACGGCCGCGACGGCGACGGCGACGGCAAACGGCGGGAAGCGGTGGTATTGGCTTGGTTGGGACATTTGGGGACGACGGTGGTGGTGAAAGGGGAACTTCGGCGGTAGTGGGGATTTGGGGGAGCGTGTCACCCTAGCAATAAAAATGTTATAAGGCGGCTGTCCGTTTAGCGGGTTTTGCAACAGGACTAGGCTGATGTCATTTGCTTTCGGCTGATGACCCTAGCAATAAATAGGGTACAGTAGAGGGCTTAAAAAATAGTATAAGGTACATTAGATGATAAATGGAGAATGTATCTCATACTTTATAAAATTACTCAAATTAAACTATTGCATTAATTTGGGTTAATTGCAGTGCATACATGTTTGGTCACTACTAGATGAGTAGAAACATTACATGCATTGACGAGTTCCTTTTTAGTTCTTGCATACAAAGATTAATGCGTCTCAGAATCTTAAAAGAAGATGAAGATGAGCCCTTTAAATCAGAAAAATAAAAAAAAATGAGATAAGTCCTCTAAACCGAAAAGGATGGAGTACCACCGCCTCCCTCGGAGACGAATTTCTAGCATTCAGGTGCTCCACACTCCTATATGAACATTAAATTTTAAAAAGTACCAAGAGGTTTGATTTTATTTTTTTAGATTTTGGGATATCAAACCTACTCCTGTGTAACATTTCGTGCCAAAATACCAAGAAACGTATTCATGACGAAACACAAAACTCTCCTATGTGTAGAAAAAAACGGTTTTGATGGATTTTTGTTCGGACAGTATTTCCTTCGCCACGAATATGTTTCCTGGTATTTTTTCATAAATTTTCACACGTGATTAGATTGAGAACCTAGGTTTGATATGCCCAATTTTTAGTTTTTTCTGAATTTGTTTGGTAATTTTTACGTTCAATATTCGTATAGGGGTGTCGAGCACCCAGGAACTCCCTGTGTATTTTCCCTCCTCCCCCTATTTTATTAGCCCCTCTTGTATTTAGGACCAAATTTTGATCATGATTTAGACTAAAAAAAATAAAGGTTATACATAGCAAAAGTAATATTATCGAAATTATATTCAAATACGAATCCAATGATATAATTTTTTGTAACACGCATTAACATCTTGTCAGTTAAATCTATGGTCACAATTTCTCACGAAATACAAACAGACCGTTGGGGTTACCCATTATAGGTAGGGTCAAGAGAGGTACATTCTGGATCATACAGGGGACCCACAATGCCAAACAATTAGGCCCCTGGGTCTCAAATCCATTCGGACATCAGTCAAGGTTCCTTCTGAAGGAAATATGCCCTAGAGGCAATAATAAAGATGTCATTTGTATTTCCTTATATCATGATAAATGTCTTTTATTCATGCTAGAATTGTATTAACCGGAAACTTAGTGCATGTGTGAATACATAGACAAAACAGTATGTCCCTAGTATGCCTCTACTAGACTAGCTCATTGATCAAAGATGGTTATGTTTCCTAGCCATAGACATGAGTTGTCATTTGATCAACGGGATCACATCATTAGGAGAATGATGTGATGGACAAGACCCATCCGGTAGCTTAGCACTATGATCGTTTAGTTTTACTGCTAATGCTTTCTTCATGACTTATACATGTTCCTATGACTATGAGATTATGCAACTCTCGTATAACGGAGGAACACCTTGTGTGCTATCAAACGTCACAACGTAATTGGGTGATTATAAAGATGCTCTACAGGTGTCTCCAAAGGTGTTCGTGGTGTTGGCATAGATCAAGAATAGGATTTGTCACTCCGAGTGTCGGAGAGGTATCTCTGGGCCCTCTCGGTAACACACACCATAATAAGCCTTGCAAGCAAATGACTAATGAGTTAGTCACGGGATGATGTATTACGGAACGAGTAAAGAGACATGCCGGTAACGAGATTGAACTAGGTATTGAGATACCGACGATCGAATCTCGGGCAAGTAACATACCAATGACGAAGGGAACAACGTATGTTGTTATGCGGTTTGACCGATAAAGATCTTCGTAGAATATGTAGGAGCCAATATGAGCATCCAGGTTCAGCTATTGGTCATTGACCGGAGATGAGTCTCGGTCATGTCTACATAGTTCTTGAACCCGTAGGGTCTGCACGGTTAACGTTTGATGACGATCGGTATTATGAGTTTATGAGTTTTGATGTACCAAAGGTAGTTCGGAGTCCCGGATAAGATCACGGACATGACGAGGAGTCTCGGAATGTCCGAGATGTAAAGATTGATAGATTGGACGACTATATTCGGACACCGGAAGCGTTCCGTAAAGTTTCGAAATTAACCGAAGAGCTGGGGGGTTACCGGAACCCCCCGGGGAAGCTATGGGTCTTAATGGGCCATAGGAGAAAGAGAGAAGGAAGGCCAGGGCTGGGCCGCGCGCCCCCACCCCTTGGTCCGAATTGGACAAGGTAGGAGGGGGGCCCGGTGCCCCTTTCCTTCTCCTTCTCCCTCTCCTTCCTTCCCCCCTTCTCCCTCTTGGTGATTCCTACTAGGAATAGGATTGCAATCCTATTCCTAGTAGGGTTGCTCCTCCTAGGCGCGCCATAGAGGGCCGGCCGGCCTCCCCCCTTGCTCCATTATATACGGGGGCAGGGGGCACCCTAGAACACACAAGTTGAATTGTTTTAGCCGTGTGCGGTGCCCCCCTCCACAGAAACACACCTCGGTCATACTATTGCAGTGCTTAGGAGAAGCCCTGCGCCGGTAACTTCATCATATCTGTCACCACGCCGTCGTGCTGACAAAACTCTCCCGTGAAGCTCAACTGGATCAAGAGCTCGTGGGACGTCATCAAGCTGAACGTGTGCTGAACGCGGAGGTGCCGTACGTTCAGTTCTTGATCGGTTGGATCGCGAATAAGTTCGACTACATCGACCGCGTCACTTGAAGCTTCCGCTTTCGGTCTACGAGGGTACGTAGACACACTCTCCCCTCTCGTTGCTATTTATCTAGTAGATAGATCTTGCGTGATCGTAGGAAAATTTTAAAATACTACGTTCCCCAACAGTGGCATCAGAGCCAGGTCTGTGCGTAGATGATATGCACGAGTAGAACACAATGAGTTGTGGACGATACTAGTCATACTGCTTACCAACATGTCATACTTTGTTTCAGCGGTACTGTGAGATGAAGCGGCCTGGACCGACATTACTCGTACGCTTACGCGAGACTGGTTTCACCGTTATGAGCACTCATTACTTAAAGGTGACTGGCGGGTGTCTGTCTCTCTCACATTAGCTGAATCGAGTGTGGCTATGCCCGGTCCTTGTGAAGGTTAAAACATCACATACTTGACAAAATATCGTTGTGGTTTTGTATGCGTAGGTAAGAACGGTTCTTGCTAAGCCCGTAGCTGCCACGTAAAACTTGCAACAACAAAGTAGAGGATGTCTAACTTGTTTTTGCAGGGCATGTTGTGATGTGATATGGTCAAGACATGATGAGTTATACGGTTTTGTATGAGATGATCATGTTTTGTAAAGTTATCAGCAACTGGCAGGAGCCATATGGTTGTCGCTTTATTGTATGAAATACAGTCGCCATGTAATTGCTTTACTTTATCACTAAGAGGTAGCGATAGTTAGTGAGACGACAACGATGCTACAATTGAGATCAAGGTGTCACGCCGGTGATGAAGGTGATCATGACGGTGCTTTGGAGATGGAGATCAAAAGCAGAAGATGAGGATGGCCATATCATGTCACATATTTTGATTGCATATGATGTTTATCTTGTTATGCTTCTTATTTTGCTTAGTACGATGGTAGCATTATAAGATGATCCCTTACAAAATTTCAAGGTATAAGTGTTCTCCCTGAGTATGCACCGTTGCGAAAGTTTGTCGTGCCGAGACACCACGTGATGATCGGGTGTGATAAGCTCTATGTTCAATTACAACGGGTGTAAGCCAGTTTTGCACACGCAGAATACTCGGGTTAAACTTGACGAGCCTAGCATATGCAGATATGGCCTCAGAACACTGGAGACCGAAAGGTCGAGCATGAATCATATAGTAGATATGATCAACATAAGATGTTCACCATTGAAACTACTCCATCTCACGTGATGATCGGACATGGTTTAGTTGATTTGGATCACATGATCATTTAGATGACCGGAGGGATGTCTATCTAAGTGGGATTTCTTTAAGTAATATGATTAATTGAACTTTAATTTATCATGAACTTAGTCCTGATAGTTTTTGCATATCTATGTTGTTGTAGATCAATGGCCTGTGAAAGCTAAGTTGAAAGATGATGGTAGCAATTACACGGATTGGGTCCGTAACTTGAGGATTATCCTCATTGCTGCACAGAAGAATTATGTCCTTGAAGCACCGCTAGGTGACAAGCCCCCTCCCGCTAATGTAGACGCTTTGAACGTCTGGCAGACGCGGTCTGATGACTACACGATAGTTCAGTGTGCCATGCTTTACGGCTTAGAACCGGGACTTCAACAACATTTTGAACGTCATGGACCATATGAGATGTTCCAGGAGTTGAAGTTAATATTTCAAGCACATGCCGGGATTGAGAAATATGAGATTTCCAATAAGTTCTATAGCTGCAAGATGGAGGAGAATAGTCCTATCAGTGAACACTTGCTCAGAATGTCTGGGTACTACAATCATATGACTCAACTTGGTTGCAAAGTTGACGAGGATAGTGTTATTGATAGAGTTCTTCAATCACTGCCACCAAGCTATAAAGGCTTTGTGACAAACTATAATATGCAAGGGATGCAGAAGACAATTCCCGAGCTCTTTGCTATGCTCAAGGCTGCGGAGGTAGAAATCAAAAAGGAGCATCAAGTGTTGATGGTTAAAAAGACCACTAGTTTCAAGAAAAAGGGCAAGGGAAAGAAGGGGAACTTCAAGAAGAATAGCAAGACAGTTGCTACTCCTGCGAAGAAACCCAAGTGTGGAGCCAAGCCTGAAACTGAGTGCTTCTACTGCAAAGGGACTGGACGCTAGAAGCGGAACTGCCCCAAGTATTTGGCGGATAAGAAGGATGGCAAGGTGAACAAAGGTATATGTGATATACATGTTATTTATGTGTACCTTACTAATGCTCGTAGTAGTACCTAGGTATTTGATACCGGTTCGGTTGCTAATATTTGTAACTCGAAACAGGGGCTACGGATTAAACGAAGATTGGCTAAGGACGAGGTGACGATGCGCGTGGGAAATGGTTCCAAAGTCGATGTGATCGCCGTCGACACGCTACCTCTACATCTACCTTCGGGATTAGTTTTAGACCTAAATAATTGTTATTTGGTGCCAGCGTTAAGCATGAACATTATATCTAGATCTTGTTTGATGCGAGACAGTTATTCATTTAAATCAGAGAATAATGGTTGTTCTATTTTTATGAATAATATCTTTTATGGTCATGCACCCTTGAAGAGTGGTCTATTCTTCTTGGATCTCGATTGTAGTGATACACATATTCATAATTTTGAAGCCAAAAGATGCAAGGTTAATAATGATAGTGTAACTTATTTGTGGCACTGCCATTTAGGTCATATTGGTGTAAAGCGCATGAAGAAACTCCATAGTGATGGACTTTTGGAATCACTTGATTATGAATCACTTGGTGCTTGCGAACCGTGCCTTATGGGCAAGATGACTAAAACTTCGTTCTCCGGAACTATGGAGCGAGCAACATATTTGTTGGAAATCATACATACTGATGTATGTGGACCAATGAGTGTTGAAGCTCGCGGCGGCTATCGTTATTTTCTAACCTTCACCGATGATTTGAGCAGATATGGGTATATCTACTTGATGAAGCAAAAGTCTGAAACATTTGAAAAGTTCAAATAATTTCAGAGTGAAGTAGAGAATCATCGTAACAAGAAAATAAACTTTCTGCGATCTGATCGTGGAGGTGAATATTTGAGTTACGAGTTTGGTCTTCATTTGAAACAATGTGGAATAGTTTCACAACTCACGCCACCCGGAACACCACAGCGTAATGGTGTGTCCGAACGTTGTAACCGTACTTTATTGGATATGGTGCGGTCTATGATGTCTCTTACCGATTTACCACTATCGTTTTGGGGTTATGCTTTAGAGACAACTGCATTCACGTTAAATAGGGCACCATCTAAATCTGTTGAGACAACGCCTTATGAACTATGGTTTGGCAAGAAACCAAAGTTGTCGTTTCTTAAAGTTTGGGGCTGCGATGCTTATGTGAAAAAGCTTCAACCTGATAAGGTCGAACTTAAGTCGGAGAAATGTGTCTTCGTAGGATACCCAAAGGAGACTGTTGGGTACACCGTCTATCACAGATCTGAAGGCAAGATATTCGTTGCTAAGAATGGATCCTTTCTAGAGAAGGAGTTTCTCTCGAAAGAAGTGAGTGGGAGGAAAGTGGAACTTGATGAGGTAATTGTACCTTCAGAAACTAGTTCCAGTTATTCCTAAACCAATTAGTGAGGAAGCTAATGATGATGATCATGAAACTTCAGATCAAATTTCTGCTGAACTTCGTTGATCAACCAGAGTACGTTCCGCACCTGAGTGGTACGGTAACCCAGTTCTGGAAGTCATGTTACTAGACCATGATGAACCTACGAACTATGAGGAAGCGATGACGAGCTCAGATTCCGCAAAATGGCTTGATGCCATGAAATTTGAGATGGGATCCATGTATTAGTACAAAGTGTGGACTTTGGTTGACTTGCCCGATGATCGGCAAGCCATCGAAAATAAATCGATCTTCAAGAGGAAGACCGACCCAGACGGTAATGTTACTGTTTACAAAGCTCGACTTGTTGCGAAAGGGTTTTGACAAGTTCAAGGAGTTGACTACGATGAGACTTTCTCACCCGTAGCGATGCTTAAGTCTGTCCCGAGTCATGTTAGCAATTGCCGCATTTTATGATTATGAAATCTGGCAAATGGATGTCAAAACTGCATTCCTGAATGGATATCTCAAATAAGAGTTGTATATGATGCAACCAGAAGGTTATGTCGATCCTAAAGGTGCTAACAAACTGTGCAAGCTCCAGCGATCCATCTATGGACTGGTGCAAGCATATCGGAGTTGGAATATACGTTTTGATGAGGTGATCAAAGCATATGGTTTTATACATACTTTTGGAGAAGCCTGTATTTACCAAAAAGTGAGTGGGAGCTCTATAGCATTTCTGATATTATATGTGGATGACATATTGTTGATTGGAAATGATATAGAATTTCTAGATAGCATAAAAGGATACTTGAATAAGAGTTTTTCAATGAAAGACCTCGGTGAAGCTGCTTACATATTAGGCATCAAGATCTATAGAGATAGATCAAGAAGCTTAATTGGACTTTCACAAAGCACATACCTTGATAAAGTTTTGAAGAAGTTCAAAATGGATCAGTCAAAGAAAGGGTTCTCGCCTGTGTTACAAGGTGTGATGTTGAGTAAGACTCAATGCCCGACCACTGCAGAAGATAGAGAGAAAATGAAAGTCATTCCCTATGCCCCAGCCATAGGATCTATCATGTATGCAATGATGTGTACCAGACCTGATGTGTGCCTTGCTATAAGTCTAGCAGGGAGGTACCAAAGTAATCCAGGAGTGGATCACTGGACAGTGGTCAAGAACATCCTGAAATACCTGAAAAGGACAAAGGAAAATATCGTATATGAAGGTGACAAATAGCTCATCGTAAACGGTTACGTCGATTCTAGCTTTGACACTTATTCGGATGACTCTAAGTCACAAACCGGATATATGTTTTTATTAAACGGTGGAGCTGTCAGTTGGTGCAGTTCCAAGCAGAGCGTCGTGGCGGGATCTACGTGTGAAGCGGAATACATAGCTGCTTCGGAAGCAGCAAATGAACGAGTCTGGATGAAGGAGTTCATATCCGATCTAGGTGTAATACCTAGTGCATCGGGTCCAATGAAAATCTTTTGTGACAACACTGGAGCAATAGCCCTGGCGAAGGAATACAGGTTTCACAAGAGAACAAAGCACATCAAAAGACGCTTCAATTCCATCCGCGATCTAGTCAAGGAGGGAGACATAGAGATTTGCAAGATACATACGGATATGAATGTTGCAGACCCGTTGACTAAGCCTCTTCCACGGGCAAAATAGATCAGCACCAAGACTCCATGGGTGTTAGGGTCATTACTTTGTAATCTAGATTATTGACTCTAGTTCAAGTGGGAGACTGAAGGAAATATGCCCTAGAGGCAATAATAAAGATGTTATTTGTATTTCCTTATATCATGATAAATGTCTTTTATTCATGCTAGAATTGTATTAACCGGAAACTTAGTGCATGTGTGAATACATAGACAAAACAGTATGTCCCTAGTATGCCTCTACTAGACTAGATCAAAGATGTTTATGTTTCCTAGCCATAGACATGAGTTGTCATTTGATCAATGGGATCACATCATTAGGAGAATGATGTGATGGACAAGACCCATCCGTTAGCTTAGCACTATGATCGTTTAGTTTTACTGCTATTTTTTTGACTATATACTGCAGGGCAAAAGCCCCACAGCCCACTTTATTGAATTATAAAAGAATCAAAATACAACAAAGTTAGAGATACTTACAAGGGTATAGTAAACAGAAGGGCCTAAGGTAAGTTAGCTAACCAATACATAAAGCTATCTTTGTATTTACATTTTATCCTATGAGATAAGAGAGTCATGTCATGGATAAAATTGTGCCTCCATCGCCTGAAAAGAGGAGATTCGTTTTTGAAGACCTTTCCATTCCTGGTAATCCAGATGTTCCAGGCAGCGGTGAAAACCACTTCAGTAAAGAATGGTTGACCAAATTCAGTCCTTGCTTTGCAAGCCATTTGGTAGGTAGTCATACCAGGTGCAGGATCCCAAGAAATTTGCAAATAGTTTCAAACTCTTTGGCTGAATATGCAGGAGAAGAAAAGATGGCTGACATCTTCATGTATATGATGAGGACATAGAACACAGGTTAGGTCATCCACATGCCAATGCCTGCGTTGAAGCATATCTCTGGTGTTTAACCTGTCTCTAAGGAGTAGCCAACCAAACATTTTAATCTTCATTGTGCATGCACTCTTCCATATCCAAGAAAAGATAGGGTCAGAAACTATTTGTTGATGAACCTAAGTGTAGTATGATTTGGGCCTAAAGGATCGCTTTCTTCATGACTTATACATGTTCCTATAACTATGAGATTATGCAACTCCCGTATACCGGAGGAACACCTAGTGTGCTATCAAACGTACACCGTAACTGGGTGATTATAAAGATGCTCTACAGGTGTCTCCAAAGGTGTTCGTGGTGTTGGCATAGATCAAGAATAGGATTTGTCACTCCGAGTGTCGGAGAGGTATCTCTGGGCCCTCTCGGTAATACACACCATAATAAGCCTTGCAAGCAAATGACTAATGAGTTAGTCACGGGATGATGTATTACGGAACGAGTAAAGAGACTTGCCGGTAACAAGATTGAACTAGGTATTGAGATACCGACGATCGAATCTCGGGCAAGTAACATACCGATGACAAAGGGAACAACATATGTTGTTATGCTGTTTGACCGATAAAGATCTTCGTAGAATATGTAGGAGCCAATATGAGCATCCAGGTTCCGCTATTGGTTATTGACCGAAGCTGAGTCTCGGTCAAGTCTACATAGTTCTCGAACCCGTAGGGTCCGCACGCTTAACATTTGATGACGATCGGTATTATGAGTATATGAGTTTTGATGTACCGAAGGTAGTTTGGAGTCCGGATAAGATCACGGACATGACGAGGAGTCTTGGAATGTCCGAGATGTAAAAATTGCTATATTGGACGACTATATTCGGACACCGGAAGCGTTTCGTAAAGTTTCGGAATTAACCGGAGAGCCGGGGGTTACCGGAACCCCTCGGGGAAGCTATGGGCCTTAATGGGCCATAGGAGAAAGACAGAAGGAAGTCTAGGGCTGGGCCGCGCGCCCCCCACCCCTTGGTCCGAATTGGACAAGGAAGGAGGGGGGGGGGGCGCCCCTTTCCTTCTCCTTCTCCCTCTCCTTCCTTCCCCCTTCTACCTCTTGGTGATTCCTACTAGGAATAGGATTGCAATCCTATTCCTAGTAGGATTGCTCCTCCTAGGCGCGCCATAGAGGGCCGGCCAGCCTCCCCCTTGCTCCTTTATATATGGGGGCAGGGGGCACCCTAGAACACACAAGTTGAATTGTTTTAGCCATGTGTGATGCCCCCCTCCACAGAATCACACCTCGGTCATACTGTTGCAGTGCTTAGGCGAAGCCGTGCATCGGTAACTTCATCATATCCATCACCATGCCGTTGTGCTGACAAAACTCTCCCGTGAAGCTCAACTGGATCAAGAGCTCGTGGGACGTCATCAAGCTGAACGTGTGCTGAATGCGGAGGTGCCGTACGTTCGGTGCTTGATCGGTTGGATCGCGAAGAAGTTCGACTACATCAACCGTGTCACTTGACGCTTCCGCTTTCGGTCTAAGAGGGTACGTAGACACACTCTCCCCTCTCGTTGCTATGCATCTAGTAGATAGATCTTGCGTGATCGTAGGAAAATTTTAAAATACTACGTTCCGCAACACCTTCCACTCGAACGATGTTCGTCCACTCAGATACCGCCAATCCACTCGGCTGCACTAAGCTGATTCGGCTACCCCCCACAGTGATTCAGTCATAGGAAGGTAGACAGCCCACACGGACACTGAAGCGTTAAGAGGTGGACGCCTTTGTGCATTAATAGCATTTAATACATTAGTTACCATGAGTAAAACCTATAATAATTTGTGTTAATCAAGTCCCTCTTTGTAATGTAGCTAGCTCAATGGGCAGCGCACTCTATATAAGCCACCTCCTAGCACATGAAGAGGGGTTCACATCAATTGTAATCATCAGACACTAGGGAAGAAAACATAGCTACCAGAGCTCGAGACGTAGGGTTATTACCTCCTCCGAGAGGGACCCAAACTCATAAAGTCCCAATGTCACACTTGCATCATTGCTTGATATAGCCCTTGTTCGTACCCCTAGTACTCACTGTCAGAGTAACTCCCACGACACATACCAATAAACCAGTATAGAGGTGGTATTTGTGTATTACAATTTACAATATCGTTGAAAGACCATGCTCTTAAAAGTGTTCAGAAAATTATATATCACACTATTAAATTGAAACTCTTATCTTAAAAACTACACCCTCTATTTTGAAATATATGAAGTTCTATGGTTTACTCTTACCGCGTGAGCACCCGGTTAGCTTCGATCATGATTACTAAGGGATCCACTTGTGTCAGCAATTCAGGCATTACACGCCCGCCCATCGTGTGTGTTTTACCCGGTAGGTCCCGCCATTCGATTACCTTTAGTTGCGATCGTTAGCTAGGTACACACGCCAGGGACGAGCAGCTTATGATGCGAATAAATGAGGCGCCAATAAGAACCGTTGCATGTGGACGATACCCAATGGCACAACAAAATCTCGGCTATTTCGTGACATTTCACTTGTGTCACATAAAACTAGTTTTTGTCACGAAAAATGTCCTAGTGATGTTCTCCGACCACACCCCCACCGCCACTGAAGCATCGTCACAGAAAATAAAATCTTGACGGTACCACTTCCTCCGTCACACAAGATCGTGTCTTAGGTGATGAACCAAAATTCATCATCGAAGCTATCTTCCGTGATGGCCAAAAGATGTCAGTAGAACTATCACCATATATGACATGCCCATCCCTCATCAAAGTTCTCGGTGCTGATACATCTACCACTAACAGCCGACCCACCATGATTGACTAGTAAACGTTTCTGACATACGGTCCCACGGTATGCTGACGTGGCACCTTTTAGTTGGGCTCGGCTGAGGTTTTATGATTGACAGTGTCCGTTAGTAATAAGTCGGTTGTGAGTTTCGATCAGTCAATGCCGCTGAACTATGGGCCCAGAAGATGATGACATAGCTAGCTACATGTGGGACCAAAGGTGGGTGACATGGTTGCTTACAGGTGCATCCATACGCTGGTGATATCATCCGTAACCATCACAGTTTGGAAACTCCTATAATTTGTTTTATATTTGAACTTGTCGCCAAATTGGAATAAATTTCATAATTTCCTCTCACAGCTATGATTCATAATTGGCGACATTACAATTAAGATCCATGGGACAAAGTATCACATGACAAAACAAGACACATCTGAGCAACAACTGCATCTTGCTGCACTCAAATGGCCTTCATGACAACTTTAGTTCTTCTTGCAGGTCTAATAGGGAACCACAACTTTTTCATTATTCAGGGACAATTTGAAACCTTCAAGTTCATCCTTGTGGTCTAGCAGGACCTTCTTGACAGATTCGGGTTCTTGCTACCACTCTGCGAGGGCCATTCTTGATAACTTTAGGGTCTTCCTTCTGCTCTGGTGGTTCCTCCTTGCCAGCTTCAGGCTCTTCATGTTGCTCGGTCATTGCTTGCTAACAACTTTAAGGTCTTCCTACTTGATGTATCTATTGGGGACTTGCATGTGCCTCCCACTTGATTGATACCTTGGTTATTAACTGAGGGAAATACTTATTTCTACTTTGCTTCATCACTGTTGGTGTCAAAACCGGCAGATCTCGGGTAGGGGGTTCCAAGCTGTGTATATGAGGATCAATGGTAACAAGGGACGACAAGGACACAATGTTTACCCAGGTTTGGGCCCTCTTAATGGAGGTAAAACCCTACTTCCTGCTCGATTGAATAAGATGTGTATAGGGGTTACAAGAGTTGATCTACCTCAAGATCGTATTGGCTAAACCCTAGATGTCTAGCCTGAGATTATTCTGATAGCCTCTACGGACTAAACCCTTCGGTTTACATACACAACAGAGGGACCTAGGGTTGTACAAAGTCATCTTGCAGAGGAAGGAAAGATTACACCCAGACACAAAACTTGCCATTCTACGCATATAGGAGTATTACCCGGACACGGGGGATAATCTTCTGTTTTATCTTCACGGCCCATCAGTCCAGCCCATATCGAGTAATCCGGACACCCAAGGACCCCTAGTCCAGAACTCCCTCAGTAGCCCCTGAACCAGTCTTCGATGACGATGTGTTCAGCATGCATACTGTCTTTGGCATTGCAAGGCGGGTTCCTTCTTCCGAACATATGAAGTTTACTTCCTGCATAAAGAAACTGTGCCCGGCTCTGCATGATTAATACAACCCTTAGCCACGAAGGAAAAGCATCCAAATAAGTATAGTGTCTTTACTGACAACTTTATTTGGCAAAACGTCACACTTGACCCTTTAACATTTCAAACTGTTTTCTTGTCTCTTGTTTCGCGTTTCAAGGCATAGCCTCCATTGGCACGTCTTGTCGAAACAGAGATCGTGCCCGCCCGTTACGGGATCCTCATCAATATGGTTTGGGTAAACCAACCGCACATTACACACGATTTTGTTGGGAATAGGCGAGTTTTATGGCCTGAGTGGGGGACATTTGGTATTTCTACCGTCCATAAAAGGATAAAGACCCCTCCTTTTTCCTCAACTTTCCTCTAGCCTCCGCTTCCCAATCTCCTAGCTCGAGCGCCTGCTGCTCCAATCTTCTCCACCACCACCTCTATCTCCAGCAATGGCTGGATCCGGCTCCAAGGGCAAGTGGGAGGCCTCCACTGTCACTGAGAAGGATGTGAAGGATCTCCGGAACGCGGGCTATATTTGTGCGAACATAGGGCACCGAATTCCTGACAAAGATCAGGTGACCCCTACTCCAGGGCCTGGTGAGAGGGTCGTGTTCATCCATCATTTACTTCGGGGGCTTGGATTCCCCCTCCACCCATTTGTCTGAGGCCTTTTGTTCTTCTACGGGCTAGTTTTCCATGCCCCAAATTCTATCCTACACATATCGGCTTTTATAGTCGTGTGTGAGGCTTTCCTGCGCGTCCCCCCACACTTTGGCTTATGGCTCAAGGTCTTCAATCTGAAGTCGAAGGTGGTCGACACACATCATGTGGACTGTGGCGGAGCCATGGTAAGCAAGCTCCCCCACGCCACCTGGCCCAAAGGGGCCTTTGTGGAAATGGTCAAGGTGTGGCAGCAGGAGTGGTTCTACATCACCGAACCCCTCAAAGCCACATGGGCCGCCACGCCCGATTTTAGATCTGGACCCCCAGTAAGACTCGCCTCATGGACCACCAAGGGCCTTGAATGGGGTCCAAATCGGAGGTGAAGATGCTCCAAAATCGCAACTCCGATATGTTGGCGGAGAACACTAATCTCACTAATGTGATTCAAGTGATGCTCTTCTACCGCATTCTTCCCTGCCAGCTCCGGGCCTCCCACATTTGGGAGTTCGATGCGGAGAAGCCATGAACCCTAAAGCGCTTCTTTGGCACCACGCACAACGACATATGGAAGCAACCCTTCACGGCCCAGAAGAAGTGGCCGAAGAAGAATGAGGACATCGGATTCGACAGCGAGACCCCGGCAACGGCGGTAAGCACGATTTTGCCAAAGCCCTATTCGGTCAATATTTGAAGTATAACAGGAATTAGAATTTTTGCATTCCATACAGGCCTGGACGGCAAAGGCGGAGCGGATCAACTGTCCGGGTTCGCTACCCGAGGACACGACCACACCCAAGCTGACGGAGATGCTGGTACCGGCGACGTATCAAGCGTCGAAGAAGAAGGCCAAGAATAAGAAGGGCAAGGAGGCCAAGGGCGGCCCCGCCCCAAGGGTCCTTCGAAAACCATATCCAGAGAGACCGAAGCCACCTCCTCCCACGACGAGGAGGAAGAGGAGGAGGAGGTGGAAAGTGACTCCCCCGTTAAGTGGAGGAAGAAGAAGAAGAGGGCGACCCTCGAAGACATGAAGGAGGGAACGCCCAGGAGGAGGAAGTTGAACCTCCGGGACAGTTCGGATTCAGGATCCGAAGCTGTCCCCCAAAGACAGCCCGCGGTTAAGCCCATGGCCAAATCGTAAGTATTCGGAAACTTACTATTGTCTTTGGTCCACTTGACTTCATTGTGTAAGTTACCTTGTGTGTCTTTTTTCAGCCCTCCCCACACACTCGCCGATACTCCATCATCGGAGGGGAAATCTCTGCCAGCATAGATGGTAGAGAGCAAGACAAATCCTCGAGCCCCCTCACCTATCGTTATGGGGGACACTGAGGTGTCATCCCTGTTGACATCCCCTGCCCAAGAGGGGGTGAGCGGGGCCGACAAGAGAGTGGCCGAAGTCAACACATCGGTCGCTGAAAACCACAAGGAAGCGGTTCCCATGGCGACCGGCGGCGGGGAGCCCACGCAATTCGAGCTCCCGCCGAACACCATTCCTGCAGCCAGTACGGCTCTGGAATCGAATAAGCAATCCCCTACGAAAGGGGGGAGCACCAGCTCCAGCGGTGGCCTCCGTTAACCCGGAGGCGCCCAACGCTCTGGAGGAAGCACCGGAAAGTGCTTCCATCATAGCGGACCACCGCACTCTGATGTGTGCGGTTATGGAGAGGATTCAGTCTGCTAAGAGCGGACTGAATGAAGCCTTTAATAGCCTACTAACGAGAGGTATGCGACGTAATGCTCTTCAAAAACTTTATCTTTTTATTTAGGTAGGATAGTAAATATGTGTACGGACAGTAGTCCCTGATGCTTTATCCGGTTTGAAAGAAACTAGACAGAGGATCTATATAGTATTCGGGAGTATAAGATATTGTGTCGTTTGTTGAAGCAGGCTTCCATGTTGGAGGCAACCACATAGGCCGCGGAAGTTTCCGAGCTCAATCGGAAGCTTCATGAGGCCGACAAGTAACTCGACTGCATCAATAAGCGGTTCGACAAAACGAAATGTATGTGGCTTTAGAAAATTTTATATATATCGAAGATTATATGTATATTTAGAGGTTAACTCATCAGATGATGTGATTATGATCACAGCTGGGGCAGCTGAGGTCGAGACCCTCAAGGACGCCCTTTCCAAGGCCAAGAAGGAGCTGGAGGCAAATAAGGCAGCCGTTGACAAAGCGGCTGCCGAAATGGAGGCCCAACAAGCTGCTCGCCACCAACATGAAGCTCGGGTGACCGAAGTTGAACATGAGCTAAAGGATGCTATTCGCAAATGCGAGGCGCTGGAGCAAAAGACTTCGGACCAATCATCCGAGCTTACCAAGGCTCTCCATGATGCCAAAGAGGCGCGGAGCGAGTCCCGTAGTGCTCGCAAAGAGATCCACCAGGAGAGGCAGATAGCGGCTGGTAAGGCCTTTCTTTTGCAGAGTATCTTTGGGATTTCTCCAGGCGTTTGCGGATCTCCTGAAGAGTGCGGTCGACGCCGCATAGTTCTTCACAACCCAGGAGGGGAACTCGACGGAGAAGTTGTTCTGGTCGCAATTTCTTGCACCGGAACACCCGACGCCTCTCAACGACCAGCTGAAACAGCTGGTGGAGCTGCATAGGGTGGCAGGTTCGGCTATGAAGGACTTAATAGTCCATCTCTGGCCAATCGAGCTGATCCCTAGTAGTTACTTAGGCTTGGTGAAGCGGGTCGCCGATGCGCGGTCGCAGATTGATGCTGTGAAGCGCTCGACCTACATAGAGGGTGCCCGGATGGCCTTTGCTCGCGTCAAGATGCAATGGGCAAAGAAGAAGGTCACCGAGGTGGTGACCGCAGGCCCGCCCGAAGGCAAAGATCATCGGAAGCCGGAGAGGTACTTTGATGACGTCCTAGAAGGAGCCTTCATTGTAGATGTCCAATGTTCGAAGGACGTAATTTTTAGTTAAGTGTGTTTGGGTTGTAAAAACTATGTTATGAACATGTGCTGCTATGTGTGACTTACGCTTTTGTGCCTTCTAATCGAGCGACTTTACCTCCTGTGCGGCCGTT
This sequence comes from Secale cereale, assembly GCA_902687465.1. NCBI lineage: Eukaryota > Viridiplantae > Streptophyta > Magnoliopsida > Poales > Poaceae > Secale > Secale cereale. The sequence continues at coordinate 401,433,843 of LR738713.1, forward strand.
TATTTTTATACTTCTGAAAGTTACCAGTCGTCGGCTTCAGCCCCCATGTAGATGATACACGGGTGCTCGGCATGATGGGTGAACACACTTTATCCAACGTCTTGGTCCGTAAATGAGGTGTCCGTAGGGTGAACCAGGCAATCAGACTATGCGGCTTTATTACTTTCACTTAGCCATAGGAGTTTGACTGTGAGGCTTGGTACTAGCCCCTTGTGTGTGTGCGGCTATCCGGATTACGGTGGCTCTTCCACGCGGTTGGGTAAAGACCAGTCCCTCGTGTAACACGGGGTAGATCGCTAACGATCTGTAGTATAGTACTAAGTCGCCGAATCGCCGACCAGCTCTCGCTTATCATGACAGTCAGTTTTTGGCTTCTCTACTGAGGTACTTGACCAGACGAACTAGAAATACAATCGAAGTAGTTCTCCCTTTACTACCTTAGCCGAACAATGCGGAACGTAAGGTGGTAAGCACAGGAGCCGGGCAACCCAACTATAGACCCAAGACATGATTCGGAGCTGATGCATATAGTGCAATATCCGGGATGCCGAATAGTTCCCTATAGGTGTTCGGACTTGGAAATGTGCTAGGCCACATACAACCCCCGGTGTTAAGGCCGGATTGAAGCACGTGTGGCAATCCGAGGTAGGGGGAACATAGATGATAATGTAAGATAAAATAATCTCCAAACAAAGTGGGAATCAACTGCTTTCTTTATAGCCTGATTAATACGGCGAGCTGTGTAGTTACAGATAATGCCAAAAACATCAAGGACATTTTACATGCCAAAAATTTAAACAATGGAAAGGTTTACATATAGCCTAAACGAAATGATTTAAAAATCCCAATGATGCCCCGATGCACGTCTACGTCATTTCTACTTTGTGGCGCGTCCTTGAAGGAGAGGAGTCTGATGGTCGTCTATGAAAAGGAGGAATCTGGAAAGGAGTCCATGCACAACCGTAGATAAATTGAGTTCTTTAATGAACGTGCAGTGACAACATATTAAAGGTCTGAATAGGGTCAAGCCATACTATGGACCGTTTTCCGCAGTGTGCCTCCGGCACTGCCCAATGTATCTCAAGGGCGTAATTGTGTACGTGAGGTACGTATGTCGCAACCTTATGGGGCAGTTGGTGGAGGCTAAACTACTAGTCAAGCTCAGGTTCCACCGAGCTACCGCGTTGTAATGCGGGTCGAATACACTTAGCAGTGTCTTGGGTCTTGATGACCGGTAAGTTGTTCGGCTTGATAAGGCCACCTTGAACTTTGGCTACAAGGGCCATGGTATGCTCCTCGGTGCAGAGGGAGCACTCCATGTTCCAGTTTACTATGATAACGCCACGAGGTCGAGGCATTTTGAGCTTGAGATAAGTGATACGTCTCAAACGTATCTACTTTTCTAAACACTTTTGATATTGTTTTGACCTCATTCTTGCATGATTTGGGCTAAACTAACCCGGACTGATGCTGTTTTCAGCAGAGCTGCCTGTATGGTTTATTTGTGTGCAGGAAAACGGATTTTTAGGTACCTTAGAAAAATCCACGAAAAATCACAGAAAATCCACGCACCCGAAGGAACCAGGAACCAGAAGTGGGGCCAGAGGGGGGCCAGGGGGTGCCCAGGCGCCCTGTGGGCGCGCCCCCCTGGGCCGCGCCGGGGGGGGCGCCTGGGTGGGCCCCACGCCCCCTGGTGCCCTACTTTAGCCCGTATTTTTCCTCCCGACGCAAGAAACCCCAGATCGGAAGTTCTTTCGCAGTTTTTCGTCGCGGAGCCGCCACCACCCTCTGTTCTCCCCCGCGAGGGCTAATCTGGAGGCTGAATTGGCCTCCGGAGAGGGGAGATCGTCGCCATCGTCATCATCATCACCACTCCATCATCCCTCCATGACTTCTCCCTCCATGTGTGAGTAATTCCCCCGCTGTAGGCGAAGGGGATGGTAGGGATTGGATGAGTTAGATCATGTAATAGTTTATCAGATTGTTGGGGGCATGTTGCCTATCATCTACTATGGTGTTTATCATCTTTGCTACAACTTGTTATTCTTAATTCTTGACACTTAGGGCCCGAGTGCCATGATTTCAGATCTGAACCATATGTGTTTGTATGAATATATTTGTGTTCGTGATCCTATCTATGAGTTGTTTGCACCTGCTACGGTCCGGAACCGGCGATCCCAAAAGTGACAGCTTGGGACACCAAAGGGGATGGTCCGTAGTTTGAGGATTACATGTATCCATTGAGTTCATTGCTTTGTTCCGGTGCTCTTTGACAGGAGCACCTTAATATCCATAAGTTCCTTTTGGCCCCGTTCGTAGCGGGATGGTAGGACAAAAGATGTTGTGCAAGTTCTTATTGCAAGCACGTACAACTACCTACGGGATACATGCCTAATGTTTGATATTTGCCTAGATGATCATTACTTTTCCGTGTGCCGTGCCCCAAGTTAAAAATATCTCATCCATGCAGCGCCCAACCATCCATCTCCCTAGCCTACAGTGTTTTAAATCCTGCTTGTCACTAGTTGCTACTTTTGACATTTACTACTGCTATTTACTTTTGCTGTTTTCTTTTACTATTACTATCATCACTATCATATCACTGTTACCACTTATCTTTTGTTGCAAGTAAGTATATTTCAGGTGCGGTTGAATTGACAACTCAACTATCAAAGCTTATAAATACTCTTTGGCTCCCCGTGTGTCGAATCAATAAATTGGGTTATTCTTACCCGCGAAGACTATCTCGATCCCTTATGGTTGAGGGTTATGAAGTACCGTTTTCTGGCGCCGTTGCCGGGGAGCATAGCAATATTTACAAGTCTACTTGAGGTATCCTACCTTCTGCACTTTATTTACTATGGGTAAGAAAGGAGACCCCAAGGTTCCTATCTTACTATCTACTACAAGAAGAGGTACTGCTCTGAGCACTAGTGCTACACTTGATTCACCTTCTGTTATGAGTAAGTTTGCCTCACCACCACCACATGATGCTCCTACTGAATCTGTTACTATGTCTGATACTCTTTATGATGCTTCTACTACTTTTGATGATGATATTAGTTCGCTTGGTTATGCTCTTGAGAAACAAATTGCTGCTGCTGCTGAAAAATATGGAATTGAACTTCCTGTTGCTCGTTACCCTATTGGTGAAACTTATGATTATCCTGATTTGAGTAAACTCAAAGAGAGGCTCCTTGATGATGAATACTATATGCTTGATGAAGATCTATGCAGGGAACTGACAGAGTTTTCTGGCTCTGACCCTGAAGTTATTAAGAAAATATTTGAAAAACACTCTTTGAAAAACAAAACCGTTCCTAATCCTGAGTTTGCTACATCTCCTATATGCATTGATGATCCATATTATGGTTTCTCTATTGATCTTTCACTTATACCTATGGTTGAAGCTGACCCCTTTTATGGCAGAGAAAATGATGATGCTATTGCACACCTGACTAAACTCGGTGAGTTGGGTAGCCTGTTTACCACAGATGAGAAGATACGATACTTTTATGTGACCAAGATTCTTCCTTTCTCCTTGAAGGAGGGTGCTAAAGCATGGTATGATTCACTCCCATGCGGTTCTATTAAGAGTCCTCAGGACTTAGCTCACTCTTTTGTTGATAAGTACTTTCCTGCTCACATGCAACATGCTGCTTTACAAAGAATTTATAACTTTAAACAGTTGCAGGATGAGTCCCTCCCTAAAGCTTGGGGGAGGTACTGCGGTCTGATTCGGGCTAGACCAGGACATGAAATCCCTAAGAATGAATTAATAGATATATTCTATGCTGGTCTAACTCATGAATCCAGGTCCTATTTGGATAGTTGTGCTGGTTGTATTTTCAGGATAAGAACACCGGACGATGCGGAAGACTTAATGGGCAGGATTGCCAAAAATCATGAAGATTGGTCCGTCCCTGAACCACCTCCACCAACAAAGAAGAGGGGCATGTTTGTTCTGAGCCCCGAGGATATGCGATAAGCAAAGAAGTCTATTAAAGAGAAAGGTATTAAAGCTGAAGACGTGAAGAATCTACCCCCTATTGAGAAGCTGTGTGAGCCTACTACTCACCCTCCTATGGTAGAGGTACACTCTCTTTTGGATTTCAACGCAAGTGACATCCCTCATGGTAAGCCTCCTGATCAATGTTTAGATGAGTTTGATAATTTTATTATGAAACAAAAACATTTTAATGAGAGGATAGAAAGTCAGTTGCATGATAATTCCCTTGCTATCAAAAAACTGCTTGATGTTTTAGATAGAACAGTTAATGATGTTCAATGTCTTGTGAAGCATTTTCATATGGTTCAAACTCAGCTTGATCAAATTTCTAATGTGCAAAGAGATTTGCTTGCTAACAATGCCAAACAAGATAATTTGCAGGCTTTCGGGATTAAGACCTGAGGAGGAACTAGCACTCAAGATCCTCTTTATCCAGAGGGGCATCCGAAGAGAATCGAGCAGGATTCTCAAATGCAGGAAGAAGAAATTGTTGGCTCTCCAAAGAAAAAGAAGAAACATAAGGAGACTGACAATTCTAATGATCCTATTGCAGATGAAGAACCAGCTATTGATCCCAACAGTGTATCTATCTCCGATGCTGAGACAAAAGACGGTGCTGAACCTGAAGGTAATAATAATGAGAAGAATGATCCACCTGAAGTTCGAGAAGAAGAAGCACCTGACAAACGTAAGAGGTACACTAAAGAAGACTTCATCGCAAGAAAACATGGGAAGGAAAGAGAACCATGGGTACAGAAACCCATGCCCTTTCCAGGTAAGTCCATCAAATCTAAAGAAGAAGAGCATTATAATAAGTTTTGTGAGTGGATTAAACCTCTTTTTCTTCAGATACCTTTGACTGATGCTATTAAGTTACTTCCTTATTCAATATATATGAAATATATTGTCACTAATAAAAGAAAAGTTCCTAATGATGAAATATCTACTATGCTTGCTAACTATTCTTTCAGTGGAAAGATTCCTGAGAAGCTCGGTGATCCAAGTATACCCACCATTCCTTGCTCCATAAAGAATAATTATGTCAAAACTGCTTTATGTGATCTTGGGGCAGGAGTGAGTGTTATGCCTCTCTCTCTTTACGAGAGGCTTTGTTTAGAGAAACTAATTCCTACAGATATCTCCCTTCAGATGGCTGACAAGTCAACCGCTGTTCCGATAGGTATTTGTGAGGATGTTCCAGTTTAAGTTGCTAATTGTTTAATTCTTACTGATTTTGTTGTGCTTGACATGCCTGAGGATGGGAGCATGTCCATTATTCTTGGTAGACCTTTCCTTAACACCGCAGGTGCTATTATTGATTGCAATAAAGGGAAGGTTACCTTCCATGTGAATGATAAAGAACACACGGTATATTTTCCGAAGAAGACCGACAGGAGGCATGCCCTCAACTCTATAGAGAATATCGAGATCGTGAAGATTGGAGAATGGGATTGTCCACTAAATGTGCCTCACAAATACAAAACTATCATGGTAGGGACAATGTCCATCAAGGTAAAAGTTCAGTGATTACTCCGTAGGAGGTGAGACTTTTTGCTCTATATATCGCCTGTTTGTTGGTAAGACTTGATCAACCTTATTAACAAATATGTTTTATATGGATAAAAAGTTGAGCTTGTTATATTTTCATTTGTTTTTAGTTTTGTCCTACTTGTTGTACCAAGTATTTATGTTTTTGAAGCTTCACAATACTACTAACTGCTCCAAGTTTTCAGAGAGTTTCGCAGCTTTTTGAACTTCGAAAAAATTTCAACAGTGATGTTTTCAGAAAAATTCCAGAAAAATTATAATAAAAATTTCCACGACGGGAGAGACCCAGAAAGTCCTCGGGCCAGCCAGGGGGGGCCACCAGTGGCCCAGGCGGCCAGCTGGCGCGGCCCAGCCCCTGGCCGCGCCCACAGGGCGCCTGGGGCCCACGGGACCCCCCTCCATGTACTTCTTCTTCCTCCCTCTCTCTCTTTCTCCAAAAACATGAGTTCTGCTGTTGTTCTTGTGTTCTTGCTGTTCTTGGAGGCGATTCTTCGATCTCTCTCTACAGCCCATCATTTGAGCTGAAATTTTGAGCAAATACTCCCTGGTATGTGACTCCTCCACCCCTCCAATTAGATTTTTGATTGGTGGCCTCATTTGTGAGTATTTAGTAGTTCTTGGTGCTGTAGAGATGAGCTTGCATGCATGTGTAGAAAGTTATTTTTCAAGTTTTGACGCAAGTTTATGCCTTGGGCAAGTGAGTTGAGTAGTTTGCCTTAGCTCACTTTGTTTTAATCCTCGTTTTTGTAAATTGTTTTTTTTTTTCAGAAATGAGTTTATTAGGAAGGGCAAAAGGGTGGCTTGAGAAGAGGAGGCCCGCACACTCCGATCGAGTTACTAGAGCCGCAGCTTCACCATCGACTGCTAGGGTGAGCTATAATGAAGATCATGTGCCCCTGGAGTTGTTGGAAGACACAAGTCCAGCACGTGCGATGACGTTTCCATGTGATGAATTCATGGAAGCTGCGGGAATCAAGGATGAGTTTTATAATCTTTGTGCTAATGCAGGTTTGACACGACTCGTCACGAGCCGTGTTACTCAGTATCAAAAACTCACCTCCAATTTCATTAACAATTTTAGATATAATCCTGATTCAGGTGCTATTGAGTTTAAAATTTATAATGATCTTATCACCATGACTTTGGGAAATTTTTGTGAAATAATAGGTGTGCCGAACGTTGGGAGGACGGCTAGGATGGCCACTCAGCCCTCCGAGCTGAAAACCGTCATCAACTCTCTCTGCAGCATGGGTACGAGGGATATTCATCGGTCGAAGATCTCCAGCATCTTATTTCCTCACCTCAGGAACGGATGGTCCTTTGACGTTGTTCAGTTCGATGAGTTCATGGTCCAGCATCAGTTTCATAACCCTATGGAGGGGGTTGTGCCCGACGAGGAGAGGCACGGTGAGATACCACATTTTGAGGAAGAGACCGCCACCGAGTTTGGTGAAGGGACTTCCTCTGTTTGGCGTTCGGAACTTTCCTCGTGGGAGACTCCGAGGAGTTCGGTGTACGCGCCGGCATCCTTCTACGACCCGTGGACTCACCACCATACCTCTGGAGCAGGAGGCTCCTGGGGGCAGTAGCTGCTACCAACTTAGGCCAAAATCCTAAGCTTGGGGGAGTACGTGCCCTTCTCACTTTTCCATTGTATTATCCGTTTTATTCGCTTTGATCTTTTCGAAGTTTTTGCCCGTTCTTCTTTATTTCTCTCTTTGCAAAAACAACAAAAAGATTTTCTCTTTCTTTTGCTTTTTATTCAACCTTTGAAAAAACCAAAAAGATTTCCTTTCTCTCTTTAGTTTGCTTTGTTTTCAGAGATCAGCTCGTGTCCGTGATGGCATTTGATTATATTTCCTACGTTCGATCGTGCAAGTGACAAGCAGTAATGACGAAGATCGACTGAAAGGAAGCAACAAGGAAGACCGGTATGAACTCTTATTGTTTCTACTTTTGTACATATGCCTGTACTTATGATCTAGAGACCAGCTTGTAGCGACATAGTGCTATGTTTACAATGCTCTTTCAGTGGTTCATGCTTTCCTTGTGGCTAGTCCCAAATAACTAGAGTATATAATGTGTTATTGAAATGATCTACATGCATTGCACTGTTCATAGTCTGGTATACTAAGGTGGTATTTCTCTTTAGAGAATTTTTGGATTGACTTGGCACATGCTTACACATGTTAAGACTAAAAAGTCTACTTTGCCTTGATGATCTTTGAGTTTTAGAATAGTTATATCACTTTCATGCCCGATTCAATGTTGCTTTGTCGCTCTGCATGATTATGACCGTTATTGCTCTCTAGTTGGTCGCTTCCCAGTCTTTTGCTAAAACCTCCACCTGTACTAAGCGGAATGACTGCTTGTGCATCCAAACCCTTTAAACCAGTTATGCCATATGAGTCCACTATACCTTCCTATACATGGTATTTACCTGCCATTCCTAACGAAGACTTTCGTGTACCATCTCGAAATTATTCAAAAGCAATTCTCTTTTTTGTGCCTATGTTTTAGCTCATGAGGAAGTAGTAGTTAATTCATGATCTTTTTAAGTTGAACAAGTATCACCCCTGGATTGCATGTATAATGTGCAAACCCCTAATACGAGAAGGAACTGGCATTGAGTGCGCCCGGCTCAAAAAGATAATATAACAAACAAACCCTCCTTCACGCTTTGTTCATGAGAAATCAGAAAACTTTGGAAGTGATAAACGAAGGAGATTAAGAGGATGTGATCGTCCTCATGCGGGAGCCGTTCCTCGAGACTTGTCCACTTAAAAAGTGATTGAGTTATCTGCTAGCATTCGTTGACGAAATATGCACTTCTCAAAACATGTTTACTTCTGTTTTTAAAACCAAGAGCTCTGGTACATGTTTAGTTTTTGTTTCCGACCACGGGTTTTCAACCTTGCCAATAAAAGCCACGGTTCTAGAGTCTCACCTTCTTTCTTCAAAGCACTAACTAGGAGAGCATAATTGTCATTCTGAGTGTAATGTGCATTGTCCCAATGTATTACATCGTCTTCTGCATACTTGTGATATGATTTATTCTGAAATTCTTAGTTCTAGTCTCCTTTAAAACTCTGGAGGAGTCTCTGCATTTATGTTTTGCTTCACTCATGGAGGCTAGCGAGATACCACCCTAATATGCTCAAGCTATGTGCAATGTAATCTTGTCTTGATTTTCAGTAATATATTATTTACTTTTAAGTATTTGTGACTGGGCACTTGAAAGGAGGATTGCTCCTTGCATTGTCCTCATAGTACTGTTTCAATACTTGCTAAACTCTTTTCGTAGTACATGCTTATATACATCTAATGAAGCAAAAGAGTTTGTCAAAGTTTTCTTTGTCGCGTCCAGTTCGTTGAATAGAATTGCTTGAGGACAAGCAATATGCTAAGCTTGGGGGAGTTCATACGTCTCAAACGTATCTACTTTTCCAAACACTTTTGATATTGTTTTGACCTCATTCTTGTATGATTTGGGCTAAACTAACCCGGACTGACGCTGTTTTGAGCAGAGCTGCCAGCATGGTTTATTTGTGTGCAGGAAAACGGATTTTTAGGTACCTCAGAAAAATCCACGAAAAATCACAGAAAATCCACGCACCCGAAGGAACCAGGAACCAGAAGTGGGGCCAGAGGGGGGCCAGGGGGTGCCTAGGCGCCCTGTGGGCGCGCCCCCCCTGGGCCGCGCCGGGGGGGCGCCTGGGTGGGCCCCACACCCCTGGTGCCCTACTTTAGCCCGTATTTTTCCTCCCGACGCAAGAAACCCCAGATCGGAAATTCTTTCACAGTTTTTCGTCGCGGAGCCGCCGCCACCCTCTGTTCTTCCTCGGGAGGGCTAATCTGGAGGCTGAATTGGCCTCCGGAGAGGGGAGATCGTCGCCACCGTCATCATCATCACCACTCCATCATCCCTCCATGACTTCTCCCTCCATGTGTGAGTAATTCCCCCGCTGTAGGCGAAGGGGATGGTAGGGATTGGATGAGTTAGATCATGTAATAGTTTATCAGATTGTTGGGGGCATGTTGCCTATCATCTACTATGGTGTTTATCATCTTTGCTACAACTTGTTATTCTTAATGCTTGACACTTAGGGCCCGAGTGCCATGATTTCAGATCTGAACCATATGTGTTTGTATGAATATATTTGTGTTCGTGATCCTACCTATGAGTTGTTTGCACCTGTTACGGTCCGGAACCAGCGATCCCAAAAGTGACAGCTTGGGACACCAAAGGGGATGGTCCGTAGTTTGAGGATTACATGTATCCATTGAGTTCATTACTTTGTTCCGGTGCTCTTTGACAGGAGCACCTTAGTATCCTTAAGTTCCTTTTGGCCCCGTTCGTAGCGGGATGGTAGGACAAAAGATGTTGTGCAAGTTCTTATTGCAAGCACGTACAACTACCTACGGGATACATGCCTAATGTTTGATATTTGCCTAGATGATCATTACTTTTCCGTGTGCCGTGCCCCAAGTTAAAACTATCTCATCCATGCAGCGCCCAACCATCCATCTCCCTAGCCTATAGTATTATAAATCCTGCTTGTCACTAGTTGCTACTTTTGCCATTTACTACTGCTATTTACTTTTGCTGTTTGCTTTTACTATTACTATCATCACTATCATATCACTGTTACCACTTATCTTTTGTTGCAAGTAAGTATATTTCAGGTGCGGTTGAATTGACAACTCTACTGTCAAAGCTTATAAATACTCTTTGGCTCCCCGTGTGTCGAATCAATAAATTGGGTTATTCTTACCCGCGAAGACTATCTCGATCCCTTACGGTTGAGGGTTATCAATAAGCATAGTGCGGGACTGCGTTAAAGCGGACGAAAGCGGTTCATCCGAGCAGTGTGTGATAACCACTTCGAAAGGGGACGATGTCAAAGATCAATTCTTTGCTTCGAAAGTTGTCTGGAGAGCCGAATACTACCTCCAGTGTTAATGAGCCCGTGCAGCGGGCCTCCACGCTGGGTATCACTCCTTTAAAGGTAGTGTTGCTAGGCTTGATTCTTGACGGGTCGATCCCCATCTTGTGGACAGTATCCTGATATATCAGGTTGAGGATGCTGCCGCCGTCCATGAGGACTCTAGTGAGATGGTATCCGTCAATGATAGGATCAAGTACCAGGGCCGCCGAACCTCCGTGACGGATACTGGTTGGGTAGTCCCTGCGATCAAAGGTGGTCGGACAAGTCGACTATGGGTAGAATTTTTGGGAGACGGGCTCTACATCGTAAATGTCCCTTAATACGCGTTTGCGCTCCCACTTAGGGATATGGGTGACACATATCATGTTCACCATCTTCACCTCAGGGGGAATTGTTTCTGTCCCCCAGTGTTCTGTGCGCGAGGCTCGTCATCGTCCTCGCTTTGAGGTCCTTTCCCCTTGTGTTCGGTATTCAGTTTACCGGCCTGTTTGAAAACCCGACAATTTTTGTTGGTCTGATTGGCAGGTTTGTCAGGGGTGCGATGAATCTGGCAAGGTATCTCTAGTATTCTATCCAAGTTGTATGGACCATCCTGATTGCCCTTGAATGGCTTCTTTCGCTGGCTAGATTTGGGACGTCTGAATCCGGTGTTTACTACCGTATCCTCTGCTACTCTGTTGTTGTTCTGACGCTTGTTTTTATTTCGTCGTGGCCTGCCATTGCCATCCCTGACCTCCAAAGTGCTGGGGTCGATGGTACTGTAGCTTTTACGAGCCAACCAGCTATCTTTGCCCGTGTAAAAGCGGGTCATTAGTGCGGTGAGAGCTGCCATGGTCTTCGTCTTCTCCTGGCCTAGGTGTTGGGCGAGCCATTCGTCACGGACACTGTGTTTAAATGCCTCTAAGGCTTCGGCGTCTGGACAGCCGATGATTTGGTTCTTCTTAGTTAAGAACCGATTCCAGAGTTTGCGGGCTGACTCCCCGGGTTGCTGGACTATGTGGCTCAAGTCATCAGCATCCGGTGGGTGGACATAAGTGCCCTGAAAGTTGGCCTGAAAAGCATCCTCTAATTCTTCCCAGGTTCAAATGGAGTTCTCTAGGAGGCTATTCAACCAGTGCCGTGCTGGTCCTTTCAGCTTTAGAGGGAGATATTTTATTGCATGGAGGTCATCTTCACGAGCCATGTGAATGTGGAGAATAAAGTCTTCAATCCGTACGACGGGTTCCGTCATTCCATCGTATTGACCGATGTTCACGGGTTTAAACCCTTCCGGAAATTGGTGCTGCATTACCTCATCGGTAAAGCACATAGGGTGTGTGGCACCTCTATACCGGGCGACATCGCGAAGGAGTTCGAATGACATCTGTGTTCGGTGCTTACTCCGAACTGGGTTGTTTTTGTCGTGCTAGGCTTAGTAGCCGTCATCCCATGTGGGAGCACATCCTCTTGATTCATAGATTGATCTAGTCTGACCGGCTCTATTGGCCAGGGCCTCACAGAGAATGTACTTGTTGCCTGGAGCCGCTGTCTCCTTGCCTTTAGGGTGGGCGGGCGCGGGCTGGTGTTTGGCGTTATTGGTCGCTTTGTCCAGTCCACGTGGTGGTCGGTCAGGTTGATCGGCCTGATTGTGCATCGACAGTATTGGTGCAAGGGCCTCGTCGTCGAATTGTGGCAGTAGCTTGCGCTTGAGATAGCTCTTGTTTGGCGATCACGGCCGTATCTTTCCTCAGCGTCTAGCACTTGATTCCATCTGTCGTTGAGTGTATCCTATTCGGCTTTCAGCCACTGCTGCTGCTTTTTCAGGCTTCTTGCTGTGATGATAAGCGGTCGCTGAAAGCGTTCTTGTTCGAGGGGTTCCTCTAGGACGATGAATTCTTCGTCACCAAGGCTGGCATCCTCTTTGGAGACAGGTAAATAGTTATTGTCTTCTGAATACTCGTGATCGTCGAGATTTTCGCGGCTGAATTGACCCTCCTCTTATTCCTCCTGCTCTAGCACTGGTTCCATGGGGTTTTCGGGGTCTTCTGTATTATCCGGAGTGTCACTGTCTCCAGTTCCGATTTTACTTTCCCTTCCTCAATGCAATCGAGAGCGGCACCGCTGATGCTGACGTTTTCGTGGGTCATTGACGGGCTTATCCTCATCAGGTCTTTAGTGCCATCGTCGTCCTTCTTTTCAGGTGTATCCATCTTATATATGAGGATCAATGGTAACAAGGGACGACAAGGACACAATGTTTACCTAGGTTCAGGCCCTCTTAATGGAGGTAAAACCCTACTTCCTGCTCGATTGAATATGATGTGTATAGGGGTTACAAGAGTTGATCTACCTCGAGATTGTATTGGCTAAACCCTAGTTGTCTAGCCTGAGATTATTCTGATAGCCTCTACGGACTAAACCCTCCGGTTTATATACACACCGGAGGGACCTAGGGTTGTACAAAGTCATTTTGTAGAGGAAGGAAACATTACACCCAGACACAAAACTTGCCATTCTACGCATATAGGAGTCTTACCCGGACACGGGGCATAATCTTCTGTTTTATCATCACGGCCCATCAGTCCGACCCATATCGAATAATCCGGACACCCTAGGACCCCCTAGTCCAGAATTCCCTTAATCCACCGTTCCTCTTCAAGGGAAAACTCAATGCAAGCTCCAGAAGTAGCAGGAAGAACTTCTGGCGCCGTTGCTGGGGAGGTTCTACATCAAGCCTACCAAGTACCTTTCATAAACTCTCATCACTTGCACTTACATTATTTGCCATTTGTCCTCATTTTCATTTCCCCCACTTCTAAAACGTTTTTAGAAAAACACAAAAATATTTGCCTTCTTTCCGTTTTGCCTTATGTCTTACTTGATTTGTTTGCTTCTTTGCTTAGCAAAATTATGTTTATTGCAATTCAGAAGTAAAGTGTTATGGATCCTCATCCAATTTCCAATCTTTCTAAAAGATCCAATTATGATGAACCAATTGCTAGTGGGTTGAGTGCACTAGATTATCTTTATGATGTTTTGCTTGAAATTCGTGAATCTGAAAATTGTGATGAAGTGTTAAAAGAAGAAATTTAGAAAGTGATTCACAATACCTCCTTGAATGAAAAGCATGATTGAAATGATGTTATTATAAATTCTACAAATGTCAATTGTGTTAATGATAACCCTAAGCTTGGGGATGCTAATTTTTCTATGTTTGTTACTAATTGTAATGATCATGATTGGGGTGATGCTTCTTATGATATTAAAAATTTATTTAAGCCTCATGATGAATATGATCTTGATAATAAGGTTTGCAATAATATTAAAAGTGTGTTTGATCCCACTACTTTGGAGATTGATCAATCTTATTATTTTTTTATATAAAAGTGGGCTTGGAGAAGTAATGACTTTATTCTATGTTAATCCCACTATTTTGGAAGAGTGTCAACTTTGCATGCATGAGGAACAACTAGAGAATATATTATGTGATAGCTATATTGTTGAATTTGAATATGATCTCACATGAAATTATTATGAGAGAGGAAAATATGGTTGTGGAAATCTTCATGTTACTAAATTACCTCTCTTGATGCTTGAATTGTCAAGGTTTTATTCTTCTTCCTTGCATATGCTAGTTTTTGCTTGCCTTGATAATTTGTTAGGTTATAAAATTCCTTTGCATAGGAAGTATATTAGACTTAAAAGTTATTTTCACATGCTATATGATGCTCTTTTTGTGCTTCAACTCTTGTCTTTTATGTGAGCATCATTAACATTATCAATGCCTAACTAAAAGGCTTTAAAGAAAAGCACTTGTTGGTAGACAACCCAATATTTTTATTTCATGTTTTTAAATAAATATATCTTCTAGCCTCTGGTTAGATGTGTTTTTAAGATCTTGATTAGTCTTTGTGCAAAGTAAGACCTTTGGGGTGATTTGGAAGATTATTGATTTTATTATGTGAGAAAACAGAAACTTTTGGGCTCAGTACAGAAAATTCTAAAATTCACTGGAGCGTGATAATTTTATGAAATTTTTAAACAAGACTGATTTACAAATTTCCCACGTTTCCTAATTTTTCAGAATTTTTAGAGTTGTAGAAGTATACTTAATTTCCAAATTGCTACAGACTGTTCTTTTTTGACATATTCTATTTTCATTGTGTTGTTTGCTTATTTTGATGAATCTATGGGTAATATCGGGGGGTATGAACCATGGAGAAGTTTTAATAAAGTAGATATAACAACAATATAAAATTATCATGAGTTAACAACAGTATCTAAAGTGGTGATTTGCTTTATTATACTAACGGATCTCACGAGTTTTGTGTTGTGAAGTTTTCAAGTTTTGGGTGAAGATTTGATGGACTACGGAATAAGGAGTGGCAAGATCCTAAGCTTGGGGATGCCCAAGGCATCCCAAGGTAATATACAAGGACAACCAAGCATCTAAGCTTGGGGATGCCCCAGATGGCATCCCCTCTTTTGTCTTCAATCCATCGGTAAATTTACTTGAGGCTATATTTTTATTCACCACACAATATGTGTTTTGCTTGGAGCATCTTGTATTATTAGTGTCTTTGATTTTTAGTTTGCCACAATCATACTTTCTGTACACACCTTCTTAGAGGGACACACATTAATCATGAATTTATTAGAATACTCTATGTGCTTCACTTATATCTTTTGAGCTAGGCAGTTGCTCTAGTGCTTCAGTTATATCTTTTTGAGCACGGCGGTGATGTTATTTTGTAGAAATTGATGAACTATCATGCTTCACTTATATTATTTTGAGAGTCTTATAAACAACATGATAATTTTCTTGGGTCATGAATTTAGTCCTAATATGATGGGCATCCAAGGGGTTTATAATAAAAACTTTCATAAAGAATATTGAATATATGAAAAGTTTGATTCCTTGCAATTGTTTTGAGATATGAAGATGGTAATAATAGAGTCATGCAAGTTGTAAATTGTGTAATAGTAAATATACTTTTATTAAGCTTTGTGATTCCGGTAGCATGCATGTATGGTCTTCCTATTATGTGATGAAGTTGGAGCACAATTTATCCTTGATTGTCTTCCTTTGTGTGAAAGTCGGGAGCGCGCGATGGTTAACTCCTACCAACATCTCCCCTAGGAGCATGCGTAGTAGTACTTTTGTTTGAGGGCTAATAAACTTTTTGTAATAAGTATGTGAGTTCTTTATGACTAATGATGAGTCCATGGATTATACACACTCTTACCCTTCCACCTTTGCTAGTCACTCTAGTACCGCGCAACTTTTTCCGGTGCATTAAACCCACCATATACCTTTCCTCAAAACAGCCACCATACCTATCTATTATGGCATTTTCATAGCCATTCCGAGATATATTGCCATGTAACTCCACCATTCCGTCATTATGAGTTCACCTTGAGTTGTAAGTAAATAAAAGTGTCATGATCATCATTATTAGAGCATTGTCCCATGTGAGGTATATAAAATAAAATAGGCCAAAGAGCCCAAATAAAAAAGAGAGGCCAAAGTGCCCAAAAGAAAAAGAAAAAGGAAAAAAATAAATGAGAGAAAAATAGAGAAGGGACAATGTTACTATCCTTTCCCACACTTGTGCTTCAAAATAGCACTATGTTCTCCATGATAGAGAGTCTCCTATGTTGACATTTTCATATATTACTAGTGGGAATTTTTCATTATAGAAATTGGCTTGTCTATTTCGATGATGGGCTTCCTCAAATGTCCGAGGTCTTCATGAGAAAGCAAGTTGGATGCACACCACTTAGTTTTCTTTTGAGCTTTCATACACTTATAACTCTAGTGCATCTGTTACATGGCAATCTGATACCGTATCTACTTTTCCTCTTGTTTTGGACTCTAATTTGCATTATTTGAATGAAACTAACCCGGACTGACGCTGTTTTCAGTAGAACTACCATGGTGTTGTTTTTGTGCAGAAATAAAAGTTTTCGGAATGGAACGAAACTTTCTGGAGATTTATTTCAGAATAAAAGAAAAATACTGGAGCCAGAACAACCGGAGAGGGCCCCTGGGTGAGCACAACCCACTAGGGTGCCCCCCTCCAAGCGCGCCCAGGTGGGTTGTGCCCACCTGGTGGCCCCGCTGACCCTGAATCCGACTCCTTAAATACCTAAATTTGGAGATGAAAATCAAGGAGGGAGAATTATCTCGTTTCGCGATTGAGCTGCCGCCACCTCCTGTTCTTCGTCGGGAGGCCAGATCTAGAGTCTATTTGGGGCTCCGGAGAGGGGGGATATTCGATATTGATCATCATGAACCATCCTTCATCACCAATTCCATGATGCTCTCCACCGGGAGTGAATATTTCCTTCGTAGGCTTGCTGGTCGGTGAGGAGTTTGATGAGATTCATCATGTAATCTAGTTAGTTTTGTTAGGGCTTGATCCCTAGTATCCATTATGTTCTGAGATTGATGTTTTTATGACTTTGATATGCTTAATGCTTGATACTTTGGGCCCGGGTGCCATGTTTTCAGGTTGGAACCGTTTATGTTATCACCATTATATCTATGTTCTAGATCCGATCTTGCAAATCATATTCACCTATTATGTGTTATGATCCGTAAACCCCAGAGTAACAGTATTCGAAATACTTTATGGTGATGACCGTAGTGTGAGGAGTTCATGTATTCACTATGTGTTATGCTTTGTTCCGGTTCTCTATTAAAATATGACATACAAGTTCTTTCCATAAGCATGTATGACTATTTACGGAATACATGCCTACATTATATTTATGAACTGGAGCTAGTTTTGTATCTGTCGGGACCCCGATACTAAGTCACACCGATCTAGCGTGTAACACATCATATCACTTTGCGGCCTCACACACGGTATTCCCACGGCTGCCACCTTACCTGGGTCGGGACCGTTTGCGCCTTTCGCTCACGTATATGTTAGTGTTACTAGCATCCATATGACAGAGAACCTGGGCCGACATGACTACTCGTAAACCCAAAGTGGCGCTAAATTACAGGGACATGCATACATGACCCATCAATGAACGTGTCGGTCAGAAATGAGTGTAACAGGGCTGTAGCAAGCTAACAGGACTCCGATAAACACCGCGTGACATTTCCCCGAAGGGGACAGACACAGAAGCAAGGATGGACACATGCCGGTCAATCCATGCGTTCCGGAGAAGTAGCAAGCTACCAAGGCTCAGTGGAAGCACTAGGAGGCATTTCCCCATAAGATAAGCTACCAAGGACAAACAACTAGGTGTCGAATCCCACACATACCAAGCATTTCAATAACATACACACGATATGCTCAATATGTGCAAATACAACGTGGCATCACAACAAAACTCCACGACTCAAATTATTTATTTAAAAGGCTCCGAAAAATCATACATTACATGATATTACAAACATGGGTCACATGACCCAACATACAAAGTCACACAAGCATTAAGCACATGCGGAAGCTTATTCGGTCTGAGTACAGATAGCTGAAAAGAAAGAAGGCTAGAAAGCCTGACTATCTACAAGACCCTCCATAGGAACTATAACTCTGTCTAGGATTCCCAAGCTAATTGTCGAAGCCCGCGTAGAACTACTAGTGAGGCTGAAGTCACTACAAAAACATAAATTAACCAAACATGAGTACAAATGTACCCAACAAGACTTACATCAGAACTAGCTACATATGCATCAGTATGAACAAAGGGGTAGGGAGTTTAACTGCAGCAAGCTAGCTTTGACTCAGTGGCTATCCTGAACTATGACTGCCAGTAATTTATTTGAGGTGGCGTACATGAGTCCACATATTCACCATATCAATACATCCCTATGGATCTGTTCCCGTCTCCCTAAAAGAAGGCCATCCATAGCACTCACGCTTATCTTGCACATTTATGAACCATATAAGCTTTCCAAGTAGTCCATATCCGCGGACGCGGCTATTCGAATAGTTCGATAACCCTACATGGGTGTACTTCTGCACACATGTTTCCACCACTTAACGTCTACACACGACATGTGCTCGGCAGACTTCAAGCGAAAGCCGACGTGGGTGTAGACCACGACCTTACCAGCCAAACAAGTCTCTAGTCCAGGTTTATCACCTATTCGTGTTCCATCCGCAAGGAAGTCTGGCCGAGGTTTCCACTACGGCCCCAAACGATGTGTGCAGGGTTCCCAAGCCCACCAAATAGGTGCCTCGGTACACCGTGCCATGGTGTCTATACCGCATCATAGCCCACCCCTAGGGTCAGCGCTGCGCACGACCTCCAACACATATCCTACATAGACCAGAAACTAGTTGCAACTCCTGGACAGAGGACAGGGTGGTCAATAAGTCGAGCAGGGTCATATTTCAGGGCCCAACATGTGGTAGTAGCTGTTCTTGGACAAAATACATAGAACTCAGTTCCCGAGGACGGTTTCAATGAGACAACCCACCATGTACTCCTACATGGACTCTCACCGCTAACTTTACCAAATCATGTTCACACACTTAGCTCTCATTAGTAGGACATGCTCACCACCATTCCAATCCATCCCAGATGAATCAGACCTGACACAACTTTAAGCATAGCAGACATAACAAGAAAGCATGAATGAGTAGGCACATCATGGCTCAAACAACTCCTACTCACGTTAGTGGGTTTCAACTATTTACTGTGGCAATGACAGGTCATGCAGAGGAATGGGTTCAACTACTGCAACATGTAACAGTTGAATCATTGTTGTCCTAATGTTGTAAAAGAGAGCAAGAGCAAGAGAGTGGGATTGTATCAGAATGCTCAAGGGGGATTGCTTGCCTGGCCCTTCTGAAGATAATATAGCTCTTCATCAGTGTCAATGATCACAACGTCGGAACAACGTCCACTGAGAGGGAACAACACCGGCAACAGAGAAGGAACACAATCAATGCAATGCAGCAATATGATGCATGATCATGACATGGCAATATGCTGTGAGTTGAGCTAATGTAACTAGCAAAAACTTAGGTGAAGTCCATTTGAACCAAAGTTTCAAATGTAACTCCAAAGTTAAGCATTTAACATGCCATTTAGTTGTTTTCACTTATATAGTAGGTATAAGTTGTTTTGTCACACATGAAAATGTTACAGATGGATAGATTGATTTTTTCTGATAATTTTTCATATATAAAACTTTTCCATCTGAGTTACAACTGAATTTCTATGATTTTTAGAAGTTTTAAACATTTTCTGAAATAAATAAATCAGTTCTGATTTATTTGAAATCCTAGAAAACGTTTATGGCGTCAATATGACGTCATTGTGATGTCAGCGGTTAATATGGGTAGTCTAGGTCAAACCTGATCGGTGGGACCTACGTGTCAGTGTCTCAACCAATTAATAGAGACTATTAGTGCTAATTAACAAGTTAACTTAATTAACCTAGAGGCCAGGCCCACACGTCAGTGACTCAAAGGGAAGTCAAACCCAGTGAACTGGGGTCAAACTCGCCGGAGTTGACCCGTGGCTCGTCACCGGCGAGGCCAGAGACGGCGGAGGGCTTCGGGTTTCCTGCTCCGATGACCAAAAGGACGGCGGAGAGCATCTACGTGAAGCTGGGAGTGCCCCGCGTCTTCCTGTGTGAGCGGGAGGGGTTGAGACAACCCGAGCTCGCCAGAATCAAGCTCGCGGTGGCAGACAGATTTTGGCTGAGCTCGGGGTCGGCGTTGTGCTACGTGGCTGGGGAAACAGAGGGGTGCTATGTCTTCTGGTGATGCACGGAGTGTAGTGACACACTTGGTTTCGAGCTCGGGTGGACGTGGCCACGACAGTGACATGGCCGGCGGAGCCAAGCTCTCGGCGATGGTGGTAGGCGGGGTTAGAGGGCGACACCGAACGACGCAGCTAGGGGGGAGACAGAGGAGCTCACGGTGGGTGCAAACGGCGTCGAAGCAGGCTTGAGGACGGCTCGAAGCAGGCGGGGTGGCGGTGACGATCTCGGCGGCCCGAGGAGGAAGACAACTGTGATGACGATAGAGCAGGGCCTCCCGGCATCCCGCAACTCATTGGGGAGGAAGAGGAAGATGCGGTGGTGCTTTTGGGCTCAGCGGCAGGGCGAGAGAGGCGGTTGTTGTGGGTACGGCGAGCGGCGGACATGACCGCGCTCAATGGAGGCACATGAGAGTTACAGAGGAGAGGAGAGATCACAGAGGGAGAGTTCGAGGGGGTTCAAGGGGTTGCGTGGCGCTCAGGGCCGACTCCAGCAGTGGCAAGCAGGCAGGAGTTGGCCGAGCGCGTGCGTGCGCGCGTCGGGCACACGTCCTCATGCCTACTAGCACGAGGTTGAAGACGGCGACGCTACTGGGTGGGCTAGCTACAGTGCTTGGCTAGCTGGGTTGGACAGGTAAGCTAGGTACAGTAGTCTCTCTTTCTCTCATTTATTTCTGTTTTCCAATTTTCTTTTCTATTTTTAATGTAGTAAAAATACTAAACCATTTCCAAAAATCCTGAAATAAATTGTGGGCACATTTAGAATTATTTCCAACAACCCTCAAAGGTTTTTGGAATTATTGGAGCATTTAAATTATTTATAGCATTGAACTGCTCCAATTCAAATACAATATGAGTTAAATCAAAAATCCAGAATTGTCCTAGAAAAATGTGCACCATTTTTGGCAGAGGTTCTAGACCAATTCAAAAATGATGAACTTTTCTGAAGAGCATTTTGGGTTCATTGGAAAGATTTAAATTTGAACCTAATTGAATTCATTTGGTGCTAGGGTTTGGACATCCCCATTTCAAAATTCCTTTGAAATCAAACATGATGCATGGATGCTGACTAATTACATGCAATTTCTAGGGCTGTGACAGTATTGCCCTAGGTTATGACTGTAATATGATGAATATCATCCAATGAATCATCTGATCCAATACCTAGGAATTTCCTACATATTATTTTGGCTAAGTTACTACTACTGTTGTTAATGTTACAACTCCTACAAACTCATTGCTATCACTGTTACTGTCACTATTGTTGTTACCACTACTATCAAAACCATCATATTACTATGCTACTAATCACCTTGCTACAGATAATTAATCTCCAGCAGTGGCTGAATTGAAAACTCAGTTGCTAATACTTGCAAATATTTTTGGATCCCCTTGTGTCGAATCTATAAATTTTGGTTGAATACTCTATCCTCGAAAACAGTTGTGATCCCCTATACTTGTGGGTTATCAAGGCCTTTTTCTAGCGCCGTTGCCAAGGAGCATACCTATGTTTGTTGAGACACTCGGGATTATTATCTATTTATCACCATGAGGAATCCGAAGGATGATAGAAATAAGACCTTTCCCTCAACAACGAGGGGAGGTAAGAAATTGCCATCACACTCTGCACTTGATTCTCCTTAAGTTATAAGTAAACCTGCAACACCAGAATCTGCTATTAATCCTGATATGTCGTAAGTTATTGATGATGCTACTTCTGCTATCAATAATGCTTATGATGATGCTAGTACCTTGCTTGATAAGACTGTGCCATTGGGTGAATTTCTTGATGAACAACTCGAGAGAGCTAAAGATTGAGAATGCTGAAACTGATGAAATACTTTAAATTGAAAATCTTGAAACACCTATTAGATCTAGACATCCTAGATATGAATTGCCTAAACTACCCGAAGGTTATGTTATGGGTGAAGAGACAACTAGATACTTTCTTGCCTGCAATGATACAGATGATCTTAAGAAACTATGATGCAAGCTGAAAGAACAATCTTTGAATGCTAGAATGAAATGTGATCCAAATTTTGCTACTTCACCTATCTTTGTTACTGATAAGGATTATGAATTCTATGTCGACCCAGAGTTAATTACTTTGGCAGAATCTGATCTTTTTCATGGCTATGAAACTGAAACCGTAGTGGCACATCTTACTAATCTGAATGATATAGCCACCCTATTTACTCATGAAGAGAAAATTCGCAACTATTATATCCTCAAGCTATTCCGTTCTCATTAAAGGGTGATGCTAAAACTTGGTACAATACTCCCGCTCCCGATTGTGTGCGTAGTCCCCAAGATATGATTTATTACTTCTCTGGAAAAAAATCCTGCTCATAAGAAACAAGCTGCCTTACAAGAAATATTTAACTTTGTGCAAATTTCAGAAGAGAGTCTCCCACAAGCTTGGGGGAGGCTTCTCCATTTGCTTAATGCTTTGCCTGATCATCCACTTAAGAAAAATGAAATACTTGATGTCTTTGTAGCGACCAGATCTCAAACAGTCTGATCTCTGTGCATCAGTGTCATCCCTGGATCAGTAATGCTGACACGCACGGTACTTGAAGGATTTATAACAAACTAGCAATCACACACTTATTACATCGATAGTCCAACGATGAATTTATTACAAATCATATGGCTGAAGGCCATCTAACACGATAACAACGGAAGGCTTGGAAGATAAGTGAGTCCATCAACTCCAGCGGCATCACTGAGTATAGAACCACGACCTAAAAAGGGGCATCTTACTCGTTGTCTGAAAAGTCTGCAACATGAAACGTTGCAGCCCGAAAACGGGTCAGCACATGGAATATGCTGGCAAGGTAACACAAGAGATACAATGAAAGTAAGGCTATACTATATGCAATATGGCTGGTGGAAAGCTCTATGGTTAAGTTTTTGCGTAAAGCCAATTTTTCCCTACTTCAAAGGAATGTATTTTAATTAACTATAATTTTAGTTGAAACATCGTTGAGAAGATAGACATCCTCTCAACCCCAATTAAAAGTAATCATTAAACCCAACAAAATTAAATTAAAGTAACATGATGAGATGCACATGATAATCCAAGTACTAGATACTCAAGACGTCCATAACCGGGGACAAGGCTAATCATGATCAGTTTGTACACTCTGCAGAGGTTTGTGCACTTTCCCCACAAGACTCGATCGCCTCCGTTTGGTTTCTCGCACTGCATGGTGTTTGAGAAACGGATGACCGAGACACAGTCTTTCCGAAGAGGTCCCCTTAACCAGATAGATAGGCCGGTACACCTACAAAAACCCAACTAGATCTGCTAGCCCATCATGGAAAGGTTTCCCAGAACTTACTCAACTATGCCAGAGCCCATATTGGCATGTGGCTGCACACGGAAGTTTCTAGCATGAAAAATCTCATGATCCCTTTGAGCCTGGGTGGCGGTCCAAAAGAAAAACAGGCAATCCTAGAATACCCAGATGCCTCAATCCACCCAGATGTGTATTAATGTTGCCACCTTAAGTTGAACCATTAATTAACAACTCACATGTGTCATGGATTTCACTCAAACCCAAACCACGTCTACGAGCATAGCATGTCCTAACAGCAAACGTAGAAGTAACTCCCAAGGGTTTGAATATAATGCAGGTAATAGGTACTACCTCAAACTACTTCCCAATCGCGCAAATTAATTAATCCTACTCATCCAATGTGTGAGGGTTTGACTAATGCAATGAAAACTGGGTAATTGGAAAGCATGATCAAAGTGTTACTTGCCTTGCTGATGATCCGCAAAACCTAGAGACTCAAAGTAGCAAGGGGCGCACTCCGGGTACTCTATCGCAATTAAACAAACAAGCATACAATAAGTACTTAACTAATGCACGGGTAAAACTCAAATAAGAGATCTAACCAGAAAGTTCAACTTAAGAACTCCGGTTTGCAAAAAGAATCAACTCGAAAGAAGCAACGAAACTCAAACTGCAAAAGAAACGAGCTCTGAATTACTAGTTGGCCTAAAGTAAAATTTTATAGTAGCCAAAACTTTGTTCAAGTTGATCTAACGTAAAGAGGGCTTCGAGATGAAGATCTGGGATTTTGAATCACCTGATTCCGACTCTCGAGCAAAAAGAAAAATGGAAAACAAGATCAGGGCAGAAATCGCGATCGGAATAACCGGGGATAAATACCCCGAAAAATAAAAACGACGAATAGGCTAACGAACGAGCGTTCGCTGTCTGCGGTTAACTAACGAAAACCGTTCGTTAAAACGAACGTACGGACGAACGTCCGCTAAATAACTAAACCGACGAAAAACCGATCTAAACCAAAAAAACAGGTCTAGGGTTTTTCCTAAAAAACCGATCGGGTCTGTCAAAAAAAAACCCGATGGCGGCGTATACCTCGGCGGCTCCGGCGGGGCGGTGGCTCCGGCGAGGTCCGGCGGCGGGGTCCGACGGCGCGGGCGGCGGCTCCGGCGACGCGGGCGGCAGTGGCGTGCGGCATGGGCGGCGGTGGCGGCGGTGGCGATGGCGGCTGGCGGCGGGGTCCGGCGGCGGCTAGGGTTAGGGTTTGGGGGCGGCTGCGGGCTGGGAGGCGACGGGCCGGATCGGGCGCTTATAAAGCCCAGGAGTCCTGGGCTAATAAGACTCCTAGTCGGTTTCCTATTTTTTTTTCTAAAAGAGTCCCGGCGCAGAAAAACTAACGAAAGGAATACCAAACGGACACCAAAATTCCCGAAATAAATTTTCACCGTCCTCTAATAATATTTAGGACAAAGTGAACATTTTTCCCGGACCTAAATGCAATTTTTGAAAAACGCGTATTTTTCCTATGCAAATAAATCCGCAAATAAATCCAGAAAAATACCAAAAGTGATTTTAATATTTTTCCTCCAATATTTCTGTTATTTTGGAGAAGTCATATTATCTCCGCTCATATATTTTATTTAGAAATATTTTTAGGAGAGAAAAATAATTAGAATCACACTGTCCTCGTACCGGTATTCGAGCGAACTCAAATACGAAAACGGTAAAATTCCCAACTCTCTCCGTAGGTCCTTGAGTTGCTTAGAATTTCGAGGAACGCCACGAACAAAATTCAAAAAGATGAAATGAATATATGATCTATGTATAACATTCCAAATTGAAAATTTGGGATGTTACAAACCTACCCCCCTTAGAATGAATCTCGCCCTCGAGATTCGACTTGGCTAGAGAACAGGTGTGGGTGGTCCGTGCGTAGATCATCTTCTCGCTCCCAGGTGGCTTCTTCCTCGGTTTGGTGACTCCACTGAACTTTGCAAAACTTGATAACCTTGCTACGAGTAACTCTGCTCGAAAATTCGAGAATTTTAACGGGCTTCTCCTCGTAGGTCAGGTCACTGTCTAACTGAATTGCTTCCAGGGGTACTGTGTCTCTAAGCGGTATATCGGCCATCTCCGTGTGGCACTTCTTCAGCTGCGAAACGTGAAACACGTCATGCACTCCTGACAATCCTTCTGGCAATTCCAACTTGTAGGCAACCTCTCCCATGCGCTCCAAAACACGGTAAGGTCCCACAAATCTGGGGGCTAACTTCCCTTTAACTCTGAAACGTTTAACTCCTCGTAGAGGCGATACTCTCAGGTACGCTCTATCTCCGATCTCATAGGTTATCTCCTTACGCTTCGAGTCGGCATAACTCTTCTACCTGGACTGAGCTACCTTCAGTCTATCTCGAATTAACTTCACTTTCTCCTTAGACTCTTTGATTAAGTCTGGTCCAAACAACTGTCGGTCTCCAACTTCATCCCACGACAACGATGTTCGGCATCTCATTCCATACAGTGCCTCGAACGGTGCCATCTTCAAACTAGCCTGATAACTGTTGTTGTATGAGAACTCTGCGTAAGGCAAGTTGTCATCCCAACTAGATCCATAATCTAATGCACAGGCTCTCAGCATATCCTCCAAAATCTGATTGACTCTTTCAGTCTGTCCATCTGTCTGCGGATGAAATGCTGTGCTAAACTCTAGCCTGGTACCCAAAGTTTCATGTAACTGATTCCAGAACTTTGAGGTAAACTGGGTTCCTCTATCTGATACGATGCTCCTCGAAACTCCATGCAGACATACAATTCTGGTCATGTATATCTTAGCCAACTTTCCACTGGTGTATGTGGTTTTCACAGGAACAAAGTGGGCTACCTTCGTCAATCGGTTTACTACTACCCAGATTGAATCATATCCTGCTTTGGTCCTGGGCAATCCGGTGATAAAATCCATGCCAAGCTTCTCCCACTTCCATTCGGGTATTGGCATAGGTTGTAACAATCCTGCTGGCTTCTGATGTTCTGCCTTTACTCTCTGGCATACATCACAAACGGCTACATACTCCGCAATATCCTTCTTCATACCGGTCCACCAGAAAATATCCTTCAAATCCAAATACATCTTAGTATTTCCTGGGTGAATCGAGTATGGTGAATCATGGGCCTCCTGTAAAATCAACTTCCTGATCTCCGGGCCATTGGGCACATAGATTCGATCCTTAAACCATAGGGTGTCGTGTTCATCCTCACGAAATCCTTTAGCTTTTCCTTCGCTCATCCTCTCCTTTATAGCGACAATCTCCTTGTCAGCTTTCTGAGCTTCTCTGATTTTATCCATCAGGGTAGATTGGATTTCTAATGTTGCTACATAGCCTCTCAGAACTATCTCCAAATGTAGTTCTTGTAGGTCTTCGGCTAACTCCTTTGGAAACTCCTCCATCAGTAGGGTATTGACATGGCTCTTACGGCTTAGCGCATCAGCTACTACGTTAGCCTTTCCGGGGTGATAATGTAATCTCATGTCATAATCCTTAATGAGTTCCAGCCATCTCCTTTGCCTAAGATTCAACTCCTTCTGAGTGAATATATACTTCAAACTCTTATGATCCGTATATACTTCACAATGGTTTCCAATAAGAAAATGTCTCCACGTCTTCAATGCATGCACTACGACTGCTAACTCCAAATCGTGAGTGGCATAGTTCATCTCATGGGGTTTCAGTTGTCGTGAAGCATATGAAACAACTCTTCCTTCCTGCATAAGAACTGCTCCAAGTCCTCGACGTGAAGCGTCGCAGTACACCTCATAATCCTTATGTTGATCTGGCAGAATCAACACAGGGGATGATACCAACCTTTTCTTCAACTCCTGGAAACTAGTCTCACATTCTTCGGTCCAACTGAACTTGGTGTCCTTCTTCAACAACTCCGTCATTGGCTTTGCAAGCTTCGAGAAATTCTCGATAAATCTCCGGTAGTATCCTGCGAGTCCAAGAAAACTCTGGATCTCTCCAACGGTCGTCGGTGCTTCCCAATTGGTCACAGTGTCCACCTTGGCGGGATCTACTGCTATTCCTTCTTCGGATATAACATGTCCGAGGAATCCGACTTCCTTTAACCAAAACTCACATTTGCTAAACTTGGCATACAGCTGAAGTTCTCTGAGCTTCTCCACTACCAAACGCAAATGTTCTTCATGCTCCTCTTCATCCTTCGAGAAGATCAAAATATCATCTATGAACACTACGACGAACTTATCCAAATACTCCATAAACACTTTGTTCATCAGGTTCATAAAGTATGCCGGTGCGTTTGTCAGACCAAACGACATAACGTTATACTCATACAACCCATACCTAGTGGTAACGGCCGTCTTAGGTATATCTTGCTCTCGGATCTTCAATTGATGGTACCCTGATCGCAAACCGATCTTAGAAAATACCTTAGCTCCTTGCAATCTATCGAACAGATCGTTGATCATTGGCAATGGGTACTTGTTTTTGATCATTACTTCATTCAATCCATGGTAATCAACAACCATTCTTAACGATCCATCCTTCTTCTCCACTAGAAGTACTGGCGAACCCCAAGG
Organism: Secale cereale; assembly: GCA_902687465.1. Lineage (NCBI taxonomy): Eukaryota > Viridiplantae > Streptophyta > Magnoliopsida > Poales > Poaceae > Secale > Secale cereale. The sequence continues at coordinate 401,461,959 of LR738713.1, forward strand.
CGTAGAACTTGGGCATATGAATCCTTTATCCAGTAACTCCTTAATCTGCTTCTTAATTTCCTCCAAATCCTTTGCGGGCATCCTTTATGGTCTCTTAGAAATTGGCCCGGTGCCTGGCAAAAGTTCAATCAAAAACTCTATATCTCTATCCGGTGGCATGCCAGGTAACTCCTCTGGAAACACATCCGGATAATCCTTCACTACTGGCACCTCCTCCTGAACAACTCCCGTGAGAGAATGTACTTGAGTCCTTGTAGGCGAATGCCTAGATACATACTTAATCCTTTTTCCCTCCGGGGTGGTGATCAAAATAGACTTACTGGCACAGTCAATGTTACCTCCATACTTCGATAGCCAATCCATACCTAATATCACATCCAATCCTTGTGAGTCCAGGACTATTAGGTCAGATGGGAAAGTGTGGCGTCCTATGTTCAATGGCGTCTGAAAACTTCCTTGGTGTGCCATATAATCCGCTCCAGGTGAACTTACTAACATGGGGGTCTTAAGAATTCGGGTGGACATCCTATGTCTATTTACGAATCCCCTTGAAATATATGAATGCGATGCACCAGTATCGAAAAGAACTATTGCGGTAAATGTCTTAACCAAAAACTTACCAACAACAACATCTGGTTGCTCTTCTACCTCCTCCACGGTCACGTGGTTCACTTGTCCTTTATTGTACGGGTTGGGCTTCTTCCCGGCGCTTCCATTGCCGTTCCCATTCTTAACTTCTGGGCATTCATTGGCATAATGTCCAGTCTTCCCACACTTGTAACAAGTGACGTGGCTAAAATCCCTCTTGGTGGGTGTGGATGGTGCAGGGCGGTTCTGGTTTCCATTGGCTCCATTCCCATTCCCATTACCATTGCCATTCTTGGTGCCATTGTGGTTGTGTGAGCTACTTCCTCCATGGGTATGCTGAAACTGTCCTACTGCTTTAGGGGTAAAGCGAGGCTTCTGCTGAGCTCCAGAATTATACTTTCCTTACCCATACTTCCTCTTGCGGCTCTCAATCTGATGATGCTTCCTTTCAATCATTAGGGCGTGGTCAACCAACTCCTGGTAAATATTGAAAGTTGCCACCATCAACTGCACACTCATCTCATAATTCAGCCCTTCCATGAATCTCTCCTGCTTCTTGGCATCTATGGCCACATCATCTGGGGCATAACGAGATAGGGTACTAAACTCATCCACGTACTGAGCTACAGTACGATTCCCTTGGCGCAAATTGCGAAACTCCTGCTTCTTCATACTCATGGCTCCAGTCGAGACATGGGCAGTACGAAAAGCTTGCTGAAACTGATCCCAAGTCACATTGGCTACAGGGTAAGTGGCTGTATAGTTCTCCCACCATGCTGCGGCTGGTCCAGACAACTGGTGTGCGGCAAATCGCACCTTCTCAGCATCCGAGCAATTAGCGGTGGTCAAATCCCTTCCAATCTTGCGTAGCCAGTCATCGGCCACAATTGGTTCGATGCTGCTATCAAACACGGGTGGTTGCAACCTTAAGAAACGTGTCAGGTTATCCACGGGTGGTGGTGGTGGAGGGTTGTTGTTGTTGTTGTTGTTGTTGTTGTTGTTGTTGTTGTTGTTGTTGTTGTTGTTCTGGTTGTTCTGGGTGTTCTGGACAAGAAGTTGCATGAGGATGTTCTGCTGCTGGATCAACTAGGTGAGCTCAGGGGGAAACTCGAATTCACGTCTTGGAGGCATCTGATGGGTGTAGAGGGAAGAGATTAGAATAGAAAAGAGGTCTAAGGGAAAATCACTACCCATATGCACATGAGACAACCACACAATCATATCACACCAATCAATTTCAAACAAGGTCTTACAAATCTAACGTTCATTACAAAGGTGCTCTAAATTTAGTATTTGGTGGTAAACTACTAGTCACAGGGTGGTCATCTAGAAATATTGATCGGCAAAGGATTCCATAATATCTGCTCCAGCTTCATCTTCATAGTCTTTGTCCTTGCTATCCTCAGCTTCCGAATCTGTGTCATCTATGATGATATAATCTTCCGGTGGAATCTCCTTGGATTCTTCTTCCTCGTCTTCTTCTCCCATGAGTATCCCTAACTTTCGGGTCAAATCATCATTCTTCTCCACAAGTATCTTCATCTCCTCCTCATATCTGTCGCGTGTAGACTTGAGTTCTTCCTCTAGCTCCAAATTCCTATTTAGGGCCTTCTTCAAATCTATCATCCCAGCACACATTTGGTGCTCCTGGCGACGAATGTGGTGGTTCAACTCCTGGATGAATGCTGCAATGGATATACCCTTCCGGGTGCTGATCATATCCCAATTCTCATCTCGACGTCCACAAATCTGGTAGATAGTGTCCATTAGCTCCAGCTTGTAGACTTCTCCAATCCTTCCCGTATCAATGTGGGCTGCCATACTCCTTCCTAGGCTCCATGTAGGCGCATTAAAGGAAAATGCTATGAGTGAGGTGACAGGTGCAAACGTCCTTCCTGGAACTTGGGCTTGAATCAACCAACGCTCCTCCTCAGGTAGAGTGGCATTGTACGTTCCGGTGAAAGTTGGTAATCCAATGTTTAGATATCTGGTGACTTCCTTCACGTGTCGTCCAAAGGGTGTATCATCATCCGGTTGTATGAACTTGTGCTTTGCTTCCACCATCCTAAAGAGTAGAAAAGATGAGGAGTCAGAAAAGAGAAGAGTGAATAGTGCTCTAGGGCTTGTCTTAGTGGTCGTGTCCTACAGTCAGCGTATGCTCTGATACCATCTTGTAGCGACCAGACCTCAAACAGTCTGATCTCCGTGCATCAGTGTCATCCCTAGATCAGTAATGCTGACACGCACGGTACTTGAAGGATTTATAACAGAGTAGCAATCACACACTTATTACATCGATAGTCCAACGATGAATTTATTACAAATCATATGGCTGAAGGCCATCTAACATGATAACAGCGGAAGGCTTGGAAGATAAGTGAGTCCATCAACTCCAGCGGCATCATTGAGTATAGAACCACGACCTAAAAAGGGGCATCTTACTCGTCGTCTGAAAAGTCTGCAACATGAAACGTTGCAGCCCGAAAACGGGTCAGCACATGGAATATGCTGGCAAGGTAACACAAGAGATACAATGAAAGTAAGGCTATACTATATGCAATATGGCTGGTGGAAAGCTCTATGGTTAAGTTTTTGCGTAAAGCCAATTTTTCCCTACTTCAAAGGAATGTAGTTTAATTAACTATCATGGTAGTTGAAACATCATTGAGAAGATAGACATCCTCTCAACCCCAATTAAAAGTAATCATTAAACCCAACAAAATTAAATTAAAGTAACATGATGAGATGCACATGATAATCCAAGTACTAGATACTCAAGACATCCATAACCGGGGACACGGCTAATCATGAACAGTTTGTACACTCTGCAGAGGTTTGTGCACTTTCCCCACAAGACTCGATCGCCTCCGTTTGGTTTCCCGCACTGCATGGTGTTTGAGAAACGGATGACCGAGACACAGTCTTTCCGAAGAGGTCCCCTTAACCAGATAGATAGGCCGGTACACCTACAAAAACCCAACTATATCTGCTAGCCCATCATGGAAAGGTTTCCCACAACTTACTCAACTATGCCAGAGCCCATATTGGCATGTGGCTGCACACGGAAGTTTCTAGCATGAAAAATCTCATGATCCCTTTGAGCCTGGGTGGCGGTCCAAAAGAAAAACAGGTAGTCCTGGAATACCCAGATGCCTCAATCCACCAAGATATATATTAATGTTGCCACCTTAAGTTGAACCATTAATTAACAACTCACATCTGTCATGGATTTCACTCAAACCCAAACCACGTCTACGAGCATAGCATGTGCTAACAGCAAACGTAGAAGTAACTCCCAAGGGTTTGAATGTAATGCAGGTAATAGGTACTACCTCAAACTACTTCCCAATCCCACAAATTAATTAATCCTACTCATGCAATGTGTGAGGGTTTGACTAATGCAATGAAAACTGGGTAATTGGAAAGCATGATCAAAGTGTTACTTGCCTTGCCGATGATCCGCAAAACCTAGAGACTCAAAGTAGCAAGCGGCGCACTCCGGGTACTCTATCGCAATCAAACAAAAAAGCATACAATAAGTACTTAACTAATGCATGGGTAAAACTCAAATAAGAGATCTAACCAGAAAGTTCAACTTAAGAACTCCGGTTTGCAAAAAGAATCAACTCGAAAGAAGCAACAAAACTCATACTGCAAAAGAAAGGAGCTCCGAATTACTAGTTGGCCTAAAGTCAAATTTTACAGTAGCCAAAACTTTGTTCAAGTTGATCTAACGTAAAGAGGGCTTCGAGACGAAGATCTGGGATTTTGAATCACCTGATTCCGACTCTCGAGTGAAAAGAAAAACGGAAAACAAGATCAGGGCAGAAATCACGATCGGAATAACCGCGGATAAATACCCCGAAAAAGAAAAACGACGAACAGGCTAACGAACGAGCGTTCGCTGTCTGCGGTCAACTAACGAAAACCGTTCGTTAAAACGAATGTACGGACGAACGTCCGCTAAATAACTAAACCGACAAAAAACCGATCTAAACCAAAAAAAATAGATCTAGGGTTTTTCCTAAAAAAACGATCGGGTCTGTCAAAAAAAAAACCGATGGCGGCGTATGCCTCGGCGGCTCCGGCGAGATCGGTGGCTCCGGCGGGGCGGCGGCTCCGGCGAGGTCCGGCGGCGGGGCGGCGGGGTCCGGTGGCGCGGGCGGCGGTGGAGGCGGTGGCGGCGGCGGCTCGCGGCGGGGTCCGGCGGCGGCTAGTGTTAGGGTTTGGGGGCGGCTGCGGGCTGGGAGGCGACGGGCCGGATCGGGCGCTTATAAAGCCCAGGAGTCCTGGGCTAATAAGACTCCTAGTCGGTTTCCTATTTTTTTTAAAAAGAGTCCCGGCGCAGAAAATCTAACGAAAGAAATACCAAACGGACTCCAAAGTTCCCGAAATAAATTTTCACCGTCCTCTAATAATATTTAGGAGAAAGTGAACATTTTTCCCGGACCTAAATGCAATTTTTGAAAAACGCGTATTTTTCCTATGCAAATAAATCCGCAAATATATCCAGAAAAATACCGAAAGTGATTTTAATATTTTTCCTCCAATATTTCTGTTATTTTGGAGAAGTCATATTATCTCCGCTCATATATTTTATTTAGAAATATTTTTAGGAGAGAAAAATAATTAGAATCACACTGTCCTCGTACCGGTATTCGAGCGAACTCAAATACGAAAACGGTAAAATTCCTAACTCTCTCCGTAGGTCCTTGAGTTGCTTAGAATTTCGAGGAAAGCCACGAACAAAATGCAAAAACATGAAATGAAATTATGATCTATGTATAACATTCCAAATTGAAAATTTGGGATGTCACAGTCTTCTATAATGGGCTAATCAATGCTTCTAGGGATTTCCTAGATATTTGTGCTGGTTGTGTTTTCAGGGAACGAACTGTTAAACAAGCTTAGGAACTACTGAATAATATATTGAATTTTTTTTATGATTGTACTCTTCCTGAACCACCACCTAAACCCACTCCGAAGAAGAGGGGTATTTTATTTCTCAATCCTGGAGATATGCAAAAAGGCAAAGAAAGTATGAACAAAAAAGGCTTTAAAGAACATGATGTAAAAAAATTACCTCCCATTGAAAAAATCCATGGACTTGACACACCACCACCAAAGGTGGTAGGGGTAAATTATTTAATGAAATTTGATGAATGTGATATCCCTTACAATAAACATCCTAGTCAACGCCTTTCTGAGTTTGATAATTATATTAGAAAACAAGATCACTTCAATGCCAATGTCATGAAACCATTGAAATACAACTATGATATGATTGATCGCTTGAGTGACTTGTTATTTAGAATCTCCAATGATGTTAGAGGCGTAGAAAAACAAGCTTCTATGGTTCAAACTCAGTTAGAACAAGTTGCTCAATCTAAAAAAGAATTTCTAAATGAAATGAATAGCAATATAAATTACTTTGTTGTTACAGTAGCAACTAGAGGAGGAAAAATGACTCAGGAACCGCTTTATCCTAAGGGACACCCTAAAAGAATTGAACAGGATTCACAAATACTTAACACTAGTGCACCTAGTCCTTCTAGAAATAAAAATAAGAAGAAAAATGATAGGAATTTGCATACCTCTAGTGGACCTAAAAACAGTAATGATGTCTTTATCTCTAATGCTGAAACTCAATCTGGTAAGGAACATTTATCCAGTGATAATGAAGATGATAATGATGATGTTCATAAAGACACTCAACCAGACATTGATAAACAACCAGACAATGATGTTGAGCTAGAACCTGCTGGTGATCTTGATAACCCACATCCTAAAAATAAAAGATACAATACAAAAGACTTTGTTGCTAGAAAATATGGTAAAGAAAAAGAACCATGGGTACAAAAACCCATGCCCTTTCCACCAAAGTCAAGTAAGAAAATATATGATGAAGAGTTTGAATGCTTTGCTGAATGCTTAGGCCAGTCTTTTTGCACACAGGCTTGACCGATATTTTAAAGATGGATCCTTATGCAAAATACATGAAAGACATCATCACTAATAGAAGAAAGATACCGAAAGCTGAAATCTCCACCATGCTTGCTAACTATTCTTTTGAAGATGGAGTACTTAAAAAACCTTGGAGATCCTGGAATACCAACTATACCTTGCTCCATCAAAAGAAACTATGTTAAACTGCTTTATGTGATTTAGGAGATGGTGTTAGTGTTATGCCTTTCTCTCTGTATGAAAGACTTGATTTGAAAAAACTCACACCTACCAAAATATCTTTGCAAATGGCTGACAAATCAACTGCCATACCTATCGGTATTTCTGAGGATGTGCCCGTTGTTGTTGCAAACGTTACTATCTTAACAGACTTTGTTATACTTGATATGCCCGAGGACGACAACATGTCGATTATCCTTGGTAGACCCTTTTTGAATACTGCAGGTGTTGTTATTGATTGCAATAAAGGCAAGGTCACCTTTCATATTGATGGTAATGAACATATGGTGCTCTTCCGAAGAAACAATTCCAAGTGGATGGTAAAAATGTTATGGAAAATTCTCCGACACTCGTTGTTGGAAGTTTTCAAATCCCTGTTTCTATTGCCAAAAAGAAATATGAAATACTTATTGTTGGGGATGTGCATATCCTCGTTAAGGTAACTTAGTGTTTTATGAAAGTTCTTCTGTTTCATACCGATTGAAAGTGGTTGTTAATAAGACCCGATTAACCTTATTAATGGATCATTTTCGAGAAGTATGGAGTTGACGAATCTAGTGAGAACAGTTCTTTGTCTTTATCTTTTATTTCCTATTTTTCCTAGTTAAATAAAAAAATGGCTTGATTGTCTGTTTTCTGTTTTCCCGTACAATAAAAAATGACCCAAACATAAAGTGCTCAGAATGCCCCGAAAATTTAACACAATTTTTTCCTGAATATTTCTGAATATTTAGTGCAAATCACATCAGAGGGGGTGCACCGGGTGGGCGCAACCTACGTGGGTGCACCAGCAGCCCCAAGCGCGCCCTGGTGGGTTGTGGTCCCCACATGGGCCCCCTCACTTATCTCTGTTGCCCTTGTCATCTCCTACCTCCAGAAAAAATCACCATTGCTCTCTCTCTCTCTCTCTCTCTCTCTCTCTCTCTCTCTCGTGTTCTTGCTCTCAAACCTGCGGATTTCTATCTTTTTGCTCGAAGCTCCATTCCAAAACTGTTTTGGGGGATGGCTACTTGGTATGTGACTCCTCCATTGCTCCCATTAGTTTTTGCTTTAGTGGGTTGTATTTTAAATAATTAGCTACTATTGGTGCTGCTGTAGATGACCTTTGATGTTGAATTCTTAGAGTTGTAAGTAGTTTGAATGCTCAATATGGCCTCTATGCATGCTTATGAGTAGTTGTTACCAATCTTGTGAAGTTTTGTTGACCAAAATTTTGTGGACTAAAATTTTCAGAATTTTATCTATCAGAATAAGATGAGTTTCTTTAGGAAGTTTGTGTCCAAGAAAAATGCCAAGGGGGTCATTGTGGAATCATCGGACAATGACCTCCATATTCAGAGAAGGGCGGTGGTGCGGTCGTGCGAATGGCCTCATAATCCCTTCATGGAGGGATGCGGGATTCATCAAGAGTTCGCACAATTCGCTGAAAATCCCGAGCTAACCGACTCTATCGCAGCTGAGTGTGAACAATACCATCTCCTTACAAATTTCTTTGTGCAAAGTTTACATTTTCTAAGTAGGAATGACCCCCGTGAGGTGCAGTTTAACTTATATTCAGAGACCCGTCAGATACCACTCACTGACTTCTGTGACATATGCTTGATTCCTTCTGACAGAAATTAGAGAACCTAGACCTACAGAGTTTGAGGACTTTTGTCATACTTTTTGTCGGTGTACTAAGGTAGGGGTACCTCGGTACCCCAACTTGTGCACGGGCAGTTGCGGTTTCCCGCGGCAGGGTTTACCGCGTGCTCGCCGGAGACCTTCCTGCTCCCTATCAAACCATTCAAAAACAAAGTATACAAGAAAGAAGATCGAGACCCCGGCAAGAGGAGCTTGCCGGGAAGGCCGTACCAGGCTCAAGACTGCCCCACTAGCACAAGACCCTGGCAAGAGGAGCTTGCTAGGAAGATTAGAAGACACGCCTCGGCGCTATATGCGCCCCGGCAAGGGCCCGGGGAGCGGCAAGCTCCCGGGCCCGGCAAGATCAAGGCCCCGGCAAGGCGCTTGCCGGGAAGGCTGCGCTGTGTGCCCGCGCTCCAGCTCATCGGCCCACGCGTCGCCCTGGGGCCTATCCAGGGACGCGTGGCGGATGGCTGTGCAGCCTGGGGTACACGGTGGCACTCCACGGTGGTGGATCCATCGCCGTGGCAGACGGAGACGCAAGAGCGGGAGCTTTTGGGGTCGACGGCGACGGGCATTAAATGCCCTTGCCCCCCACTGTCAAAGTAGGTATAGACCACTGTTCTGCACTGTAGCTCTACTGTTCCCGCACTGTTACAACTACCACCTCTTTTACGTTTTTACCCCTTTCTCCTACGTTGACACCTGTCGGTGACCCCTTGCACTATAAAAGGAGGCCCATGCACAACGTGGAGGGGGTTCGGAACCTAGATCACTCTCACGCTCGGTGTAGCTGCTTCTTCAAGCTCCCGAGCACTCAAACTCAATACACAACTAAGCAGGAGTAGGGTTTTACGCGTCTACCGCGGCCCGAACCTGGGTAAAACTGCCCGCGTGCTCGCCTCGATCTGCTCTTCGTGCTCCCTCCGCCCTCGTACCGCACAGACAAGGGGCTCCGGTCCCATAGGTGTTCGTGGCGGACAGTTTCCCCCGACATCTTTGGCGCGCCAGGTAGGGGGCGTCGAGGTTGTGCGAACCTGATCCGGCGTTCGCGCGGGCGCATTCTTCATCAACCTCTCCAGCTTCATCAGCAACTTCACCAGCAACAGCTCCATGGCCCCGAAGAAGAAGGCTTCGGAGGTCGGAGGCCCGTCTGCGTCTCACCCGCCGCCACCAGAGCCAACGGTGGGCGGGGGAGATGCTGTCGGAAGGGTGGTCGCCGGCGAGGACACTCACGGCGCCACCAGATCCAAGAACAGGACGGACGACCGAACCTCGGTCTCCGTGGACGCGCCGCGTCCATCTCAACACACGACGACCCAGCAGCGCCATACCACGGGAGGTGGTATCCACTTGCTGGGGCAAGGCCAAACCGGAGGCTCGCGGGACGCCCCGGACCCCCGTCCGGGCACAAGCAAAGCGAAGGCGCCGGCGCGGGACCCCGCTCCTTCTAACGTCGTTAGAAGTCCGAGCGTATCCCGCTCCTCGCACCGCTCGCCCGCGTTCCCCTCCACTCCAGCAGAAGCGCTCGCAAGGGCGCAACTGCTCCTCGATTTCCCTCCAGCGGCCGACAAGGCCGAAGAATGGAGGGCCACCATCCGGAGCCTGATAGACTTCGCCAACAACGATTCTCCACAGCAGCCGTCGGCCTCACGGCCGCGGCAAGCTGAGAAGACGAAGGCTGACGGCGACAAGACTGCCGGGGGTGCGACAAGCGTGCACTCCCCGCCGCAGAAGCAGAAGACGCCGCCCCGCCGGAACAACGCCGACGACGGCTCCACGGCCTCGTCGGACCCGCGGGCTCGTCGGGACCAGCGCCAGGTCCTCGACGACCGGCGAGAAGAAGACGCTCGGACCACAATCGAGCGCCGTCGAGAAGCTCGGCGACAATCAGACAAGAGAGCTGGAAACACCGTCGACGCGCACGCGCCCGGTGAGCCAGGCGACTTGCCGTACGCGGCAGGTTGCCCTGCGTTCACCCGCGAGCTGCGGCGCGTCCAGTGGCCCAGCATGAAGAACTTTAAGCCCGACGTACCTGAGAAGTACGACGGCAAGACGCACCCCTCGGAGTTTCTCAGCGTCTATACCATCGTAGTGCAAGCTGCCGGGGGGCGCGATGAGAAGATCTTGGCGAATTACTTCCCGCTCGTGCTAAAGCCGAACGTCCGTTCGTGGCTTATGCACTTGCCGGAAGGTTCTATATCTTCTTGGGCCGACCTTTGCCACCAGTTTGTTGGCGCCTTCACCGGCGGCCACAAACCTCACGGCCAGGAGAGCGATCTCCACATCTTGGCCCAGAAGGAAGGCGAGACCCTGCGCAAGTACATACAACGCTTCAGCCGTGTGCAGCACAACATCCCTGATGTCCACCCTGCCGCGGTTATCAGCGCGTTCCATCAGAACGTGCGTAACCGCCGCATGCGTGAGGAAATGGCGATGACCAAGATTCGGGACGTCAGCGAGCTCTACGCTCTTGCTGACAAGTGCGCACGCGCGGAAGAGGGGAGGAGACTCCCCGGGGAGGATGCTGGCGCAGGAGGAAGCGACAGCGACGACGCCGCCCCGGCAAAGAAGAGCCGATGGCGGAATAACAGAAGGAAGGGCAAGAAAGAGGTGCTTGCCGTCGAGAAGTCCGGCAAGGAGGCCCCCGCCAAGCAAGCGCAGGCTGGCAGCTCCGGCAAGGAGCCTGCCCCTGCTACGGCGGCCGACAAGCCGGGCAGCTCCGACAAGCAATACTGTAAGATCCAGCGCACCAAGGGTCACGATCTCTCCAACTGCAAACGCGTCGAGTATCTCGTCGAGCAGCAGAAAGCTGAATACGAAAGGCGCGACAAGGAGAAGGCCCAAGGTGGCGGGGAGGAGACCAGCAAGAAGCGGCCGTTCAACGGCCGGGGAGGACGCCGCGGCAAGGCTAAGCAGCGGCAAGGAGATTGACCTCCCCGGGGCCGCGACAAGGACGAAGACGACGACGACGAAGACATGGAGGACGAGGAGAACAGCAAGCAGGAGTTCCAGAAGGCCACGGAGGTCCTGTGCGTCGACGGTGGCGCCTCCCTGCACACCTCCCACCGCCAACTGAAGCAGTGGGTGCGTGAGGTGAACGCAGCGGAGCCGCCCGTGGAGTCGCGCAGGCTCCTCAAATGGTCCAGCACGCCCATCATTTTTGACCTTGAGGATCACCCTGACCGTACCACTGCGGTCGGGTGTTTGCCGATGCTGGTCTCACCCACCATCCGCAACCTCAAGGTCACCAAAATGTTGGTTGACGGCGGGGCCGGGCTGAACTTGATCTCCTCCGCTGTGATCAAGAAACTCCAGATTCCAGATGGCGAGCTCGAAGAAACCGGTTCATTCCAAGGAATCAACTCGGGAAGGAGCAAGCCCAAGGGAAAGATCACTCTGCCGGTGACCTTTGGCGGGGAGCTCAACTTCAGAACTGAGCGCATCACTTTTGACGTTGCCGATATTCCATTGCCCTACAATGGAATACTTGGCCGTCCTGCCCTCGCCAAGTTCATGGCAGCTTCCCATTATGCCTACAACGTACTAAAAATGCCGGGGCCGATAAGCGTCATCACTGTCCACGGCGACAAGAAGGATGCGCTTGTCTGCGCCGACAAGATCTACCGGGATGCGGCAGCTGCGGCCGAGAAGGATACTCTTGCCGCTGAAGCTCCCGGGGGGAAGAAGACGAAGACCAAGTCCGGCAAGTGCTCTGGGACCCACTCCGGCAACCGCACCTCTTCGGAGTGTTGCGCTGCCGTCGAGGACGTTCCATCGAGCTCCACCGGCAAGAGTAAGAAAGGAATGGCCGCTCCTCCGGCAACCAAGAAAGTGTCCGCCAAGGAGGACGGCACTGGTGGTACCTTCACCATCAGTGCCACCCTCGACAGCAAATAGGAAAGCGCGCTCGTTGCCTTCCTGCGGGCGAATGTCGATGTGTTTGCCTGGCAACCATCTGACATCCCCGGTGTTCCCAGGAAGGTGATTGAGCACAAGCTTGCTGTCTGTCCTCATGCGCGGCCCATCAAGCAGAAAGTGAGGAAGCAAGCCGTGGAGCGCCAAGAATTCATCAACGAAGAAATCAAGAAGCTAGAGGCAGCAGGCCTAGTTAGAGGTGTGATCCATCCGACGTGGTTGGCGAATCCAGTCGTCGTGCGCAAGGCCAATGGGAAATGGAGACTGTGTATAGACTTCACCGATGTGAATAAAGCATGTCCCAAGGATCCATTCCCTTTGCCACGCATTGACCAGATCGTTGACTCCACTGCCGGATGTGAGCTACTCTGTTTTCTTGATGCATACTCAGGCTATCATCAGATTTTTATGGCCAAAGAGGATGAAGAGAAGACTGCATTTATCACTCCATGTGGCACTTATTGCTTCATACGCATGCCATTTGGATTGAAGAATGCAGGTTCCACCTTTGCAAGGGTATTATACACTGCTTTTGAGCCACAGATCCACAGAAATGTAGAGGCTTACATGGATGACATCGTGGTGAAGAGCAAGAGCAAGGAAACCCTGATTCAAGATTTGGAAGAGACGTTTCAGAACCTGCGCAGGATACAGCTCAAGTTGAACCCCGAGAAGTGCGTCTTTGGAGTCCCCTCCGGCAAGCTTCTCGGGTTCTTTGTATCACAGAGGGGGATTGAGGCCAACCCCGACAAGATCAAGGCCATTGAGCAGATAGAGGCCCCAAAGCGCGTCAAGGATGTCAGGAGGCTTGCAGGTTGTGTGGCTGCCCTCAGTAGGTTCATTTCAAAGTCTGCAGAACGCGCCCTACCCTTCTTCAAAATTTTGAAGAAGGCAGGTCCCATGAAGTGGACTCCGGAAGCGGAGGCGGCGCTGCAGGATTTGAAACGGTACCTGTCCTCCACTCCAATACTTGTCGCACCTAGACCACAGGAAAAGTTGTTGCTATACCTAGCGGCAACCAACCAGGTGGTTAGTGCTGCGTTAGTAGCGGAGAGGGAGTCCGACGAGGAGTCAGCACCACCGGCAAGCGAATCCGGCGACAAGCAGGGGGCTGCTCCGGCAAGCTCTGGCCCCGACAAGGATAACTCTGCGCAGGAACAGGATGAGGTGCGGAAGAAGATGGTGCAGCGCCCAGTGTATTTTGTGAGTTCCCTTCTCCAGGGAGCTAGATCAAGGTACTCTGGTGTGCAAAAGTTGCTTTTCGGCCTCCTCATGGCCTCAAGAAAGCTGCGCCATTACTTCCAAGCCCATGAGATAACAGTGGTCACTCGCTTTCCGCTGAAGAGGATATTGCATAACCCCGAAGCGACAGGCAGGATCGTTGAGTGGGCACTGGAGCTGTCAAGCTTTGGGCTCAAGTTTGAAAGTACTTCAACCATACAGAGCCGAGCTTTGGCAGAATTCATAGCTGAGTGGACTCCAACGCCCGATGAAGAAGTTCAAGAAACAAGTACACCCGTACAAGAAGCTGCAAGTGAATGGGTAATGTATTTTGACGGTGCCTTCTCGCTGCAAGGCGCCGGTGCTGGCGTGGTACTCATTGCGCCCACCGGAGAGCACCTCAAATACGTTATTCAGATGCACTTTCCCAGGGAGCAAGCGACAAACAACACTGCAGAATATGAAGGCTTGCTTGCCGGCCTCAGAATTGCGGCCGAACTTGGGATCAGAAAGCTGATTGTGCGGGGAGATTCTCAGTTGGAGGTCCGGCAAGTTAACAAGAGCTATCAGAGCCCTTTGATGGAAGCTTACGTCGATTAAGTGAGAAAGCTAGAGGAGCACTTTGAAGGTTTGCAAATGGAGCACGTCCCGAGAGCTCAAAATGAAATAGCGGACGGCCTTTCAAAGTGTGCTGCGATGAAGTTGCCTGTGGAACCAGGGACCTTCTTGCTCAAGCTGACTCAACCATCCGTTACACCATCAATTGGGCAGCCCAAGAAGAGAAAGTTGGTCTCCGGCGATTACTTGCCGGCGGATCTCCCTGAAACCGCCGCCAAGGTCCCCAAGATCAACAACAACAACGCTGAGGAACAGTTTGCTCCTGCAGATCCTCGGGTCTGTACAGTTGAAGCAAGCGTTCCCGACAAGCCTCGCCCCAGCGAGCTTGCCGGGGGACCATCAGCTCCGGCAGGGCCAGAGGTCCTCGCCGTAGAAGCTGAGGTTCCCGCAGCGGCCCTCGAGCCTTTAGTCCTTGCCGTCGAGCCTCAGGCTCCGGCATGGGCACAGCAGATCGTCCGTTTCCTTCAAACTGGAGAACTTCCCGACGACCCTCAAGAAATAGAGAAGATAACCAGGCAGTCAAGTATGTACCAGTTCGTGGATAACGAGCTGTACAGAAGAAGACTCAATGGTGTCAGGCTGAAATGCATCTCCAGGGAAGATGGACAGAAGCTGTTGGCAGAAATACACGGAGGCATATGCGGCCACCACATTGGCGCAAGGGCGCTTGCCGGGAAAGCTTTCCGGCAAGGGTTCTTTTGGCAAGAAGCCCTCCAAGATGCAACTGCACTAGTAACCAAGTGTGAAGCGTGCCAGTTCCATGCAAAGCAGATTCATCAGCCAGCTCAAGCTCTCCAAACAATCCCTTTGTCCTAGCCCTTCTCGGTCTGGGGGCTCGATATCCTCGGCCCCTTCCCCCGAGCCGTCGGGGGCTTTGAGTACTTGTACGTTGCAATCGACAAGTTCACAAAGTGGCCAGAAGTGGAGCCGGTGAGAAAGGTGACCGCACAGTCAGCAGTCAGGTTCTTCAGGTCAATTGTTTGCCGTTTCGGAATCCCTAACAGGATCATCACCGACAACGGTACACAATTCACTAGTCGCACCTTCATGCAGTACGTCCAAGACCTTGGCGCCAAGGTCTGTTTCGCTTCTGTTGCTCACCCGAGGAGCAACGGTCAAGCGGAGAGGGCAAACGCTGAAGTGCTGCGCGGACTCAAGACAAGAACCTTTGACAGGCTGCGCAAGCGCGGAAGAAATTGGATAGAGGAGCTACCGGCGGCTCTTTGGTCAATCAGGACGACACCAAGTCGAGCCACCGGACAAACACCCTTTGCTCTAGTCTATGGAGCAGAGGCAGTTCTCCCCACGGAACTCGTATACGGATCTCCTCGAGTGCTCGCTTATGATGAGCTCGAGCAAGAGCAACTGCGGCAAGATGACGCATTGCTCCTCGAGGAGGGACGTCTCCAGGCTGCTGTACGAGCTGCTCGATACCAGCAAGCCTTGCGTCGCTACCATAGCCGCAAGGTCAAGGCCAGGAGTCTCGAGGAAGGCGACCTTGTTCTTCGGCGTGTTCAGTCCGCCAAGAATTCCAACAAGTTGACGCCGAAGTGGGAAGGCCCTTATCGGGTGAGACAAGTCACGAGGCCCGGCGCTGTCCGCCTCGAGACCGAAGAAGGCTTACCGGTGAGCAACTCCTGGAACATAGAGCATCTTCGCAAGTTTCACCCATAAGGCGCGGTTGCCGTGATCCGCTCTGGCAACCACCTTTTGTACAAGTTTTGCCGCTGTTGCATGTAACCCTTTGTACAAAGCCGGGCGCAGACCCCGTGCATCAGTAAAGTTTTTGTATTCTTCGCACCGATCGCCTTTTGCATGCTTTTCTTTGCTATTTGCATGTTTTGTTCTGCAATTGGTGCAACACTCAAGTATACGGTAAGCACTAGCAAGCCGAAATGCCATATACTTGTTTCCCTCTCCCTTTTCTTTCCTCTTAAGCAGAAGGAATGTTCCTCGCGCACAAGTTTGCCGGGGGGGAAGGAGATGGAGGAGGAACCAAGTGCTGTTCAAGAAAGAGGAGCCTTACCGGAAAGCAAGCGATATATGAAAGCTAAGTTGTTAGAATTTGACCAGTTCAAATTTTAAAAATTTTAGTTGTCTTCCTTGAACAATCACACTTTGTATGGAAAACCTGTGTGCGGAGGAACCTACCCGTAGCTTGCCGCACCCTTATCTTGTTTTCGAGTTCGCTCAACGATTTAAGTGAGCTGCGACAAGTGTCGCGCCCTTGCTTCGTTTCCGAGTACGCTCAGCAAGCTAAGTGCGTTGCGACTAGCCGCAGCGAGGTTGCTTGCCGGTAAGACCTTAGCCAGCAGGCTGCTTAGAGTCCAGCACTCAGCGCTCGCGGCAAGGGTCCCTTGCCGGCAAGCTCCCCGGGAGCGTAGGGTGAAAAACATACAAAGTCAAGGATTAAGACAAGGAAGATAACATTGCACTGATTGATTAAAATGAGATAAATATCTTACAAAGGATAACTTGTCACAATGGACTAATGAGTTCATGGCATCATGTGCAGCAACAAAGAGATAAAGATAACGAAGCCCTAATCTATGCGGTCGCCCTCCTTCCTGCCGAGCTTAGCCACCTTGGCGATGATGTGGGCGACCTGCTCCTTCAGGGCCTCCGTGTCCGCATCAGCCGGCAAGCTGCGAAGAACGTTGGTGAGATTGATCCCCGGGTTGCGGTACACGATCTTTGTCAGCACCCGCTCCAGAGTTCCCGCGCAGAGCAGGCGCGACTCCTCGGCCAGCTGCGCGGGGATTCGGTTCCGGAGACCTGCAAGGGCCGGCGCGATCCCTCTGAAGAAGAGGCTGAGCTTGGCGCTGTGCGGGAGATCCGGATCCGGCGAGTAGATGAGATGTTCAACCTTCAGCGCCAGCAGCTCCTGGTCAATGTTGGACGCAGAAGATACCAAGTCTTCGGTCCATACCTCAATGGTCTGGCGGAAGAGCTCGGATGCCTTGTTGACGCTGTCCGCCAAGGTCCGCTCCTTGCGGAGCTCCTCCTTCAGCTTGTTCTCCTGAGCCCGGGCAGCGTCGAGCGAATCCTTCAGAGTAGTGACCTTCAGCTCCAAGTCCTCGATGGAGTCCTTGGCGGCCTTCAACTCGTCGCCCCTCTTGGAAAGGCTCACCTGGAGCTCAGAATTTGTGTGGGCGTCCTTCTCGCGCTCCGTAATGAGCGCGGCAACCTTCTCCGCGCTCACCTTCAGCGCCTTCTCCAGCTGTACAACCTTGGCGGCGAGCTCCTTCTTGGCGTCTTCCGCGGCAACCGCGGCGGCTTTCGCCTCCTTCAATTCTCCGCCAAGGGCCGCCTCGCGAGCGGCAAGGTCCTCCTCATGGGAGTCGAGCTCGACCTTCCGCTGCGCGAGCTCTCCTTCTCGCCGGGACAGCTCCACCCCGGCGAGCCGCTGCTGTTCCTCAGCTTCAGCCTTCTCGAGCACCCACTCCTGGTACTCGCCGGCGAGACGCTCGCGCTCCTCCGCCACCTCGCGGAGGGCCGCCTGGTTGGCGGCGCTGAGCTCCGCCGCGCGCTTCTCCATTTCCGCGGCGGCCTTGGCGGCGAGGGCTTCCCGGGAGGCGAGCTTCGCCTGCCTGGCCCGGTAAAGGGCCAGGAGCTGGTGGAGCAGCTTCTCCTCCTCCGGCCCTTCGCTCCCGCCGGGCGCCTCGACGATTTTCAGGCCCGCGGAGGCGAGGACTTCTCCGTCAAACGCCTCGCCCTCCGCGGGAGCTCGCGATGAAGACCCCCAAGGCATCTGGATGAAGACGCCGTTGGGGGCCTCAAGGTAGTACCCCTGCTCCTTGCTGGCGGAGGGGTCGGCGGCCGGTGCAGCATCCGATGCTCCCGCCGCCTCCGGGTCGGCGGTGCGGTCGCCGTCCCCCTCCCCGACCGCTGCGTCCGCAGCCGGAGCAGTCTCCTGCGCGGCCGGCTCGGCGGCCTCGGCCATCTCCTCGGTGGCAGGGACGTCACCGCCGCCGCCCTGCGCGCCCTCCTCCTCGAGGTTGATAACCTCCGTCTCCATGGGCTCAGGAGGAGGAAGATCTAAGAAGAAAAAGAAGAAAAAGAAGTTCAAGATTCAAGCAAATATCCAAAAAGAAACGAAGCCAAGAAGACAAGCTACAGAACATACCTTGGCGGACGTCCTCGGCGGCGGGCTCCCTCGCCGGGGAGCTCGGCCTTGGCGGAGTGGCCGCCCTCGCCGGGCTGCTCGCCCTTGGCGGGGTACTCTGCCTTGGCGGAGTACCCGCCCTTGGCGGAGCACTCTCCCTTGCCGGAGAGTTCTGCCTTGGCGGGGACGGCAGGGCCTGCGGCTCCTCGACGACGGTCTCCGGGCGCTCTTCCCGCTGTGGCTCCACCTCTGCACAAATCAAGATAAGGAACGTCAAGATATGAAGACAAGAACAATCCTCAGGCGTACCCCGATAAGCGAAAAAGTAAACCCCAGACTTACGCTGGGGGCTGCGCTGGGGGCTGCTCCTCGGAGCAGCGCTCGGGTCCGGCAGGCTCGGCTCCGGCGCGCCTCCTGTCGCCGCGGCGGCTGGGTCTTCCGCGGCCTCGACCACAGGTGCCTTGGCCTTCTTCGCCGCGCGCTGAGTCAAGGTCCTGAAATCAAAGCAACAAACAGAGTCAGCATCAACAGAAATCAAGACAAAACTCCAAAAGGTGTAAGATCTTGGACTCTTACTCCTGGTCCTCCTCGTCGTCCTCACTCAAGGCGGAGAAGTCGTACTCCACCGTCGGCGCGTCCGCGCGAGGAGCGGAAGACGAAGATTCCCTCGCGCGCTTGGTGGTCCCCGGGGCTGGGGGCTGCGAAGACCCAACCCCTGTGGCAGCCGGCGCCCGAGGAGCGGGCGGAGCCGTTGCTCCGCTCCGAGAAGACCCTTGCCGGCTCGGCGCCAGCCTGCGAGGCGCCTCCGTCGTGGCCCGCGCGCGGGCCGCCTCCGCTGCGGCTGCTGCGCCGGTCGCCCTTGGCGCGGCTTGGCTTCCCCGGGGAGCTGCCCGTCGAGCTGGCTGTTGCCGGGGCGCCTGCGCCCTCTCCCCCGTCGCCGTCTTGCGGAGACGCTTCGGCGGAGACTGTCTTGGGCTTGCCGGGGGCGGGGAGCTCTCCGACGAGGAGAGGTCGTCGGCGTAGAGCTCCGTGGATCCGCCGGAGTCCTCGGCCTCCTCCTCCTCCTCATCCCCGGCCGGCTCGCTGGGCCCAGCGCCCTGCGCTGCGGCCTCTTTTCCCTTGGCGCCTCCGCCCCTCGCGGCGCCCCTGTTCCCTCCGGCGGCACCCTCCATTGCCGCGGCCTCGGCCGCGATTCCATGGATCCCGGAGTGCCTCAGGGAGGGGACCCCGGCGAGCGCGTCGGGAGGGAGCTGCAGCAATCTGCGGATCTCCGCCTCCTCCGCTTGGCTGGACGCATCCGCAACTTCCGCCTCTTCCGGAGTGTATCCAAAAATTCCTGCCGCTGCGGCTGCAGCGGCCTCTTCAGCCCGAGAAGCCATATAGGCAATCTCCTGGTCGGTGGTGTCCCGCGTGTGCTCCTTGAGGTCGTTCTTGTTCTTCGCCACCTCCGCGAGGTTGTCGTAGAAGTTGAGGACGTCGATGGGCTTGGGAGCGATCCACGTGCGGTCCACGCCGTGCGAGTCGCACATGGGCATCATGGCGAGGATACGGTCCCGGACGATGTTGTTGCAGAGCGGCACCACTTCCCGGGGAGCTCGGAACCACTCGGGGTGCGCTGGGTCATACTTGAAGAGTTCCCGGACCATCCCCCTCAGCTCGAGCGTCGTGAAGTTGAAGTTGAGCCCGGGGCGCAGCCTCATTATGTCCGCCGGGCCGCCGTACTCCCAGGCCGGCCTCTTCCTGTCTTGGAGAGGGGCGATGCGGCGGCGTAGGAAGTCTGCGCCCACCTCTGCAACAGACAGCTTGGCCATCCGAAGACGAAGAATCCGGACGAGGGCGATGTCGAGCTTGATGTCGTCCGAATCTAGCTCACTCCAGTCCCTGCCGCGCACGATGGGCGTTGTGCGCGGCGCGGTGAAAGCTTGCGGCTGGTCTTCGACGATCCAGCACCACTCCGCTCGCCATTCCTCCCACTTGCCGCGGAGCTCCCCCGGCAAGTACGCTCCCTTTTTATTCAGACGGAAAACCCAAGAAATTCCTCCGAAGAGGGGGGCATCGGCCTCGGCTCTAGGAGTGAAGAAGTGCCTAAAAAGCGCTACGTTTGGGTGTACTCCTATGAAGTTTTCGCACATGTGTGCGAAAACCGCCATGGTGAGGATGGCGTTGGGGGTGAAGTCAAGCAGATGGAGGCCGTATGTGTTCATAATGTCGCAGAAGAAGTTCGAGAAAGGAGGGCAGAGACCACAGTGAAAAAAGGCTGCGAAGAAGTAGTACCCGCCGGGATAGCTGTCCTTGGCGGCGGCCGGATATGCTCGCGTGCGGGGATGCGCGTTGGTTTCCTTGGCCCAGAACAAGTAATACTTGTTCCAGAGCTCCCGCACGCCGAGCTTCGGCGGGAAGACGAGGTGCTTCTTCCGGTACGCGGCGAGCTTCGCCGCTTGCTCCGACTTCTCCCTCTTGGCCTTCTCCGCTTTCGCCTTGTCGGTCTTCGGGGCCATGGCGGACGCGGCGGAAGGAAGGAGGGGCGAAAGGTCCGACGACGCCGGAGATGCAGACGGCGGCGGCGGAGGTGTGGAGGCGGAGCGCAAGAAGAATCTTTGGAGGAGGAAGACGATGCAATGAAAGCGCAAGGAGGGGAACCGCGCCCACTTCCTCTGCTTTTATGGGGGAGTGGGGGGCGTTTCGCCCTTTCCATTAAGAGATCGTGGGCACGTCCCATCCCACGATGCCGCGATCGACGCGTGCCGTTACGGTGGGGTGCGGCGGATACGGAAGTGGATTCGGCGCGCCGCGGGCCGCGTGTGCCCGTGCACTGTTTTGGGCCTGGCCCAACAGCGCTCGGCACCGTGTGTGGCCCAGGCCCGGGGGCTCCTGTCGGTGTACTAAGGTAGGGGTACCTCGGTACCCCAACTTGTGCACGGGCAGTTGCGGTTTCCCGCGGCAGGGTTTACCGCGTGCTCGTCGGAGACCTTCCTGCTCCCTATCAAACCATTCAAAAACAAAGTATACAAGAAAGAAGATCGAGACCCCGGCAAGAGGAGCTTGCCGGGAAGGCCGTACCAGGCTCAAGACTGCCCCACTAGCACAAGACCCTAGCAAGAGGAGCTTGCCAGGAAGATTAGAAGACACGCCTCGGCGCTATATGCGCCCCGGCAAGGGCCCGGGGAGCGGCAAGCTCCCGGGCCCGGCAAGATCAAGGCCCCGGCAAGGCGCTTGCCGGGAAGGCTGCGCTGTGTGCCCGCGCTCCAGCTCATCGGCCCACGCGTCGCCCTGGGGCCTATCCAGGGACGCGTGGCGGATGGCTGTGCAGCCTGGGGTACACGGTGGCACTCCACGGTGGTGGATCCATCGCCGTGGCAGACGGAGACGCAAGAGCGGGAGCTTTTGGGGTCGACGGCGACGGGCATTAAATGCCCTTGTCCCCCACTGTCAAAGTAGGTATAGACCACTGTTCTGCACTGTAGCTCTACTGTTCCCGCACTGTTACAACTACCACCTCTTTTACGTTTTTACCCCTTTCTCCTACGTTGACACCTGTCGGTGACCCCTTGCACTATAAAAGGAGGCCCATGCACAACGTGGAGGGGGTTCGGAACCTAGATCACTCTCACGCTCGGTGTAGCTGCTTCTTCAAGCTCCCGAGCACTCAAACTCAATACACAACTAAGCAGGAGTAGGGTTTTACGCGTCTACCGCGGCCCGAACCTGGGTAAAATTGCCCGCGTGCTCGCCTCGATCTGCTCTTCGTGCTCCCTCCGCCCTCGTACCGCACAGACAAGGGGCTCCGGTCCCATAGGTGTTCGTGGCGGACAGTTTCCCCCGACACTTTTTCACTGGGAGATGAGAGAGGGGTATCGCGTGTCACTGCCGCTAGCTTGTAGTTTCCTTTTGTGCATTATATTGCTATATTCATTGCGAAGTGTTTACTTGCTAGCGACAAGGTTGGTGCACTTAGTGCCCCTGATTTTGCCGTCTTTCGCCATGCACTATATGGGGATAGAACCTTTAGCCTAGGGGCTATTATTGCACGTTGTCTACACCTTAACGGGAATAAGGGTAAAATTCATGGCAGCATTTACGCTACACTACTGGAATCTGGGAATTTGCCATCAGCCAGCTCTTTGCCATCTGCCAGCTGATGGCAAAGAACGTCTTTGCCATCTGCTTATAAAAAACAGATGGCAAAGAACTGACAGATGTCTAAGAACATGGTTGCCATCAGCCAATTCTTTGCCATCTGCCAGTGGATGGCAAATAATCTTTGCCATCTGCCAGCAGATGGCAAAGAGGTTGGCAAATCTTGTGTCCGTCAGGGGTGTAACGGCGTACCAGCCCCACCACTTTGCCATCTGCTAGCAGACGGCAAAGATTGGCAAAGAAATGGGTTATTTTTTCCGGGTAAAAAAAGTTCTCTCTATCCCCTCCCTCTCTCCCCTCGTCTCCCTCTCTCGCACGCATCTGAGCCGCCGCCGCCCAAGCACCCCGCCGCTGCTCCCATCCGCCCCTCCTCTCTAGCCAGGGAAAGAAGCCTCCTCGGCGCGCGGATCCCCCTCTCCGGTAACCTCCTCCACCCCACCCCACCCCTCGCCTCTCCGCCCTGCTTGCTTCGTGATCTACTATACATAGCGAGGCGTGTTTCCTGCCGTGGTTTCTGTTGCTGGCTGGTGTTGCAGGGGGATCGATCGACGCGGGCGTCTATTTTCGTTGATTTCGTGGCTGAATTCGTTCGTTCTAGCATAGCTCCGCTCCCCAGGATTACTCGTCAACCACTCGTTTGATCTGCGATTCTCTCCCCTTCCTTCGTTCCCCGGGCGGAGCCGATCCAGATTGTGATGGGTGATGATGTGTTTGTTGATAAATTTTTTTTGGGTTCCCACGTAGACACGGAAGCAATTTACTCCTCACATAAATACTGTTGAGGCTAGCAGCCTATATAACTGCAGTAGCAATTTACTCCTCACATAAATACCGTTGAATTCATGCACATAACCATTTTTTTCTCTCAAAAGAATTAGTACCCTCTGAAAAAAGTGTACACATAGCATTATTGCTGTTCTTTGAGAGAAATATTCAGACAACCACTAGAAAATTTATATTTATATTTTACTTTATTTTTCTTAGTGGGACTTTAAGTTATTTATTAAAGCGCCGTGTGGTCGAGAACACGCAAATGAAACAGAGTTTGTAAAGAAACATTGACGCCGTGCCTAGATGTTAAATTTTCCTTCTTGCTTGCTATACAATACCAAGTTTGGACCGCATATCGTCTCACAAAAAGAGGTTGGGAAAATTACGGGCTTTGCTCCCTGTACAAGAGGGCGTCAGTTCATCACTTCTATGGGTATCATGTCATTGTGAAGATATGAAGGTTGGTCAAGGCATGACTTGGTCTAGCACACGCACATGCACGACCCGCAAACTCTCATCTCCCAGGAAGTCTAATTTTCCTATGAAATATAAGCTATAGCACTCTGAAATTCAATGAATTGATAATACACATCCTAATTTGGATAGTAGATAATTTCCATGGGCACTAGATAGCAAGGCTAATCAACAAAAAATCGATTTGGTTTTCAAGTGAAAAAGAGATGTACATTACATATTAAGTCTAGGAAGACTTTTCAGCAGCAGCTCATCATCCTTTCCTTGGGTTGATTTTTTTGTGTTTTTTAGATTGGCCCACCCAGTCTTTTTTTTAGCTCCGCCACTGGTCTAGGACACATTTATATGCCCAGTGCTAATGTTATCATGTCGAGAGGAGGAATCCATACTGCGGGTGTATTTGAAGAGAGCGGTTGGCGTTCAGGATATAACCTGAATTCATTGTTCTACATACTCTGCTCATTTTAACTACTGGATCTGTTGTCATGTGCTGCTACAATCTTGCGGGGCTAAATACTTTTTGTTGGTGCAGTAGCTTATCTCCATTGTTGTCATGGCAGTACGGAGAATGGGGTTAACTGTTAAGAACAAATATATTTCACCTTGAAAGAGATAATGCCATCTTATCATGTATTCTCCGAGAGATAGAGCTGGCTCTATGTCTGTGATACCTTTAGCTTCAGGACTAGGATATTTTTCTAAATACTGTACATTTTTTTAGGGATTCTAAATGCTATACTTAAGTTTACATTTTTTAGGATATCTCGAGTGCATACTATTTACAATTTAGTTTACATACTAGAAGAGAAGTCAGTTTGGGGAACTGATGCTCCAACTCGGATTGCATACATGGATACCCAGGTTATCTTTTCTCCCTTTCCATTTGAAAATTGAACTGTGTATATCTATGTACCAGTCGCTCTCCAAAGTAGCTTTCTGTTGACGCGCCTTCTTTGTGCAACTATAGGACGTCGCTCGCCTGACATTTGTTGCTTTGCGCAAGGAGAAGGCCAACAAAAAACTCCTAACATTTGCTGGACCACGTGCTTGGACAACTCAGGAGGTAATTAACTCTATTGCCTTTTTAGTTAATGAAGTGTATATAGTGTTCAGTAGGTTCTTCTCAACCAAATTTACTAATGACTTGTCATTAATAAGTAGTTACTAGTATAGTATCCTACATAGGGAATGTACCAATCTAGTCATTCATGCATTTTATTTTGCTTTTGAGAACGTATCAAATGATGGCTTATGGGAGTTGTACATTATTATTTTAATTCTATTTATTTTGCCTTCTCTAGGTTATTACATTATGTGAGAGACTGGCTGGGCAAGATGCCAATGTAACTACTGTTCCTGTTGTAGTCTTGAGATTTACTCGTCAATTAACACGGTTCTTCTAGTGGACAAACGATGTGGCTGATAGGCTGGCATTTTCAGAGGTTAGTCTAGGCCGGGCTGTACTTGTAATTCCGTAACAGTAATATACCACTCCCTCCGATCCAAATTAATTGACGCTGAATTAGTACAACTTTATTTTAGATCCAAATTAATCCAAAGTTGTACCAAGTCAGCGTCAATTAATTTGGATCGGAGCGAGTAGTAAGGTACACGTGCATTGCACGTCGGGGCTTAGATAATCAAAGTATGATAAATATTGATATATCACATTATAACAGGTAAACATGTTAATTTAGTCACATATGCATACTATGTGCATTATAGTTCAGAATATACTGAAATGTAAATATGTTTGTAATTTGTTTGGTGACAAATAACCAGAAACAACTACATGAGAATGAAAGAAACATGTTTGATCATGTTGGTCCTTTGGAGAAGGCATGTCTATGAACAGGAAGCAAGTTTCGAATGGTAAACACCAATATTGTTGTTTGATCTCGCAGAGCTTGTGTCAAGTCCCTGTCCCAGATATGCGTCACAACAGACCCAGAAATATATTTAAAGAAGGTATCAGAGGCAGACACCATTTTCCCCCCTGCATTTAGGAGCCTCAACTGTGTTCCTCGCTTATTCATGTTCTAGTTGTTGCAGTGAGAATCGAATACCTCA
Organism: Secale cereale; assembly: GCA_902687465.1. NCBI lineage: Eukaryota > Viridiplantae > Streptophyta > Magnoliopsida > Poales > Poaceae > Secale > Secale cereale. The sequence goes on from LR738713.1 coordinate 401,487,667, forward strand.
CTTGTTATATTCCGATTATTGCAGCGAGACTCCAGTTGAAAGTGTAACCTATTGGCTCTAGGGTTTTAAACTGGACATTTTCCTTTGTCATACATGTGGTGTAGCCTGGTAATTGACACAGATAATGTTTCTGTTAGAACCAGCTGTGTGCTAATTACAAGTTTATACTTTGTGTCCTGGAGTTGGCATATTTCTATATAGGTTTAGAACCACCGCACAAGGAGTGTGTCAGTGTATCAACAACATTCTTAAACATGCAACATGACTATTTGAAACAAACAACCTAGTTGCGCTTGAACTGTATTCTGAAAAACCACCATAAAAAAACTGTATTCTGAAAAAGCACTTCTATAGACTATAATAGTCAATAATGACAAGCATCTTTAAGTAACTTGGTCTTTTTTTCCATAGAATCTTTTGAATGAGCCATCCAAAACTTAAGCAATTGTAATATAAAATATGAATTTGATAAATAACCAGGTTCCTCAGCTGAGTACATTTATGTACAGTGCCTTTCTTGTACACATGTTGCAAAATTGTTCTAGTGATCAGCAAATCCTCTAAAAGGCGGATGCCAATCACAGGGATCAGAGTTGGTACATCTAGTCTACAAACTGAGAGTATTTAGAAGAGAAACTCTGCTCTGAATCAATCTTCTGAACAAAGTCTCAACTCCACTCTCAAGATCAACGGTGTCCAACTCCAACAACTGTAGCTGCTCCTCCTCGCATGTAACTCTTTTCTTCTAGAATGCCCTTGATACAAGAGCCCACTTGTTAGAATTCGGTGTTGCAATTTGCTTCGACAGGAGTTCCATTGAGGATCCAATCATTGTGACAGCGACTTCTCTAGCTTCAGCCAACAACTTGACCACTCTGCAGCTCTCCAGATCAGCCGAAGAAGACTTCTTGCTGTTCTTCTTGAGCGTTTTTTGCGCTTTCTTGATCTGGTGAAACCAAGACTGGATCTTGACCTGAAGAGCTGCATCATCTGCTCTCTTTATAACCAACTGCATGTCTTTGACGCTTGCCTTGAGCTCAGAAAAGCTGACTTGCACGACATTGCAGAGGTCAAGCAAGACAAGGGAGCGCTCGAGCTCTTGCTCCACAGCAACCCTTTGCTGCGTTTTGCAGAGGAGAATTTGGCTGCTAGGGAAGCATGTGAGCTCATTGATGTAGTCATAGATGTCTCCAAGCCTCCTTAGCCCAACACACACCACCCCAATTGTTGATAAGGGAGAGACGGTGGCTGTGTTTAGGCTATGCAACTGTTGGTCGACATCGGCTTTGCCGGAGCGAGGGCTGGAAGGCACACTCGTGGACCTGAGGTGGGGTGCCATAATTGTGTTGGAAGCTGAAGTTTTTTTGGTTTGTTCTCTGGAGATAGAAGATAAGAGAAGCTGCTCTGCGATGGTGTTGAATTCTGCCTATGGGCTTGTCCCTATATATGTACAGAAAGAAGCAGAAGCCATGGTATGACCCTCTAGACAGCAAGAATCTCAATGATAATGCTGTGTTGTGCTGCCGTGACAAAAACCACCCATTTCCAATACAAGATGCTGCTTTTCCTATGTCTCCCAGCCAAGCTTCTTGATTATTGGGGGCAACCTCATATGCACAGGTGTGCTGGTCCAAATTGGTGAGCTGTGTCTTTGGTAGTCGAAGCACAGTTGACTTCACCTCTCCAGGCTCCAATGCTACATCGTATTTATCTGGTTTCTGATCACCTCTTATGCAGCATCGCTGGCATGTTTCGCCTGCCTGCCACACTTACAAGCATTTCGCATCTATTGTAATCTTGAGATGATCCACGTGCTGTCCGGTTTTCTACTACTGAATTTCAATGCTATGTTCCGAACTTCCGATTTTGGCAGAATTAGCATGACAGCTCATTCTGTTGCATGCTCTAAATTATGTTTTCTTGTTTGATTGCAGACCTTCTAATCCGTGTTTTCTTGTTTGATTGCAGACCTTCTACAGGTGTGCTGAGGGACAGGAGGAGGTCGCGGCTCGGGTTATCGACGCCAAGTGCAGGCGCCTACTTGGAAACCTTCGGCACGAGGCTCGGACGCAGGCTGTTCGAGACTACTTAGCACAGACTGGTATCAGGAGGAGAAAAGAGAAGTGCCAGAACAAGTATCTGAGTAAGGAGAACTACATGAAGGTAATTACCTATTCTTAAGGCCTTGTACTTAGTTTCCTTGATTTGTTTCGTAGGCGTAGCGCTCAAATTTTCTTGATTTGTTTTGTAGGCGTAGGCGTAGGGATAGGAGGAGGTGCCCCCGAGATGGTGTGCGGACAAGATGGACTGCTGGGAGGCGTTGGTGGATGAGTGGTGCTCTCCCCAATGGCGCGTCACCCACAACATTGCAAAGGAGAAGCGTCTCAAAATGAAAGGCGTGCCACACCATCTAGGTAGCGTCAACCTATATGGGTACGGGAATAACTGGGTATGTGTGGTTTGCTTCATGATTCATGCAAATTCATTCTTTATGCTAGCTTGAGTCCTTAACTAATACTTTGTTCCTCTCTTCTAGTCAAAATACAACAAGGCTCCAGTGCCAGAGCTGTTCGACCTCTATGGCATGTCCAATATTGCACCGTACAAGAAGGCCAAGGCATTCTCTGAGTCTGACCTCGAAAATGCAAAAAACTTCAGCAACGAGGCCTCCCACCACAAGATGGGGCAGTACGTTAAGCAGGGGAAGGCGAGGAAAGTGCCGGACTTTAACCCGAGCCGGCCTCTTGATCCAGAGCTGGTGATGATATCTGGTGGCGGGAGGTCCCATGGCTCGTTAGGCATGGGTAATGGACTGATACGTTGTAGTAGCACTCTCCCGCAGATCAAGAAGTGCCAGACCAGCTCTAATCCTGAGATACCGTCTCGTTTATGACCAGTGGAAATCGAATTCCAGGTTTGTTATATGGACTCAGTAGCCTTTCCTCCATTACATTGTGTTTGCGACCGTCGATGATTACAATGCTAACGAGTGGTGTTGCAGGCTGCTATTGAGGCAGAGAGAGCGAAGACCCAGGCTGCTTTTGAGGAGAGGGACCGGTAGTTGGCGGAGAGGGACTGGCAGGCGGTGGAGAGGGAGAGGGAGAATGAGGAGAGGACGGCTAGGCTGTTGGAGGAGGAGAGGAACCAGAACGACTCGGCTAACCGGGCCATGTACGATCTCTTCATGGTAAGTTTCTTCTGCATATTAGCTAAATCATGCATGCAATGTTCCTTTCATTAGTAACTAATATGACTGGCTCGCCAAAACCAAATGTGCAGTCCATGTGCGAGAAGAACGGCTAGACCCCTCCGTCGATGCCAGTCATTGCTCCGGCGGGCACGGTGAGTTTCATTTGAACGGTCATTAGTTACTAGTCTTCACATTTGAGTTGCATCATGCTAACGATACATTGGAAATAATCTTTGGTGCAACGTAACTCATGACAAGCATCGACCGATCCTTCTCCGTCTGCCACTGGCGCGACCGGTCCTACACCTACACCTACACCTACACCTCCGTGATGACGGTAAGTTTCCCAAGTGTTTTGCTTAATAGAGTTTTGTTGTGATGCCATGTTGTATCTACACATATCGTGCATAATGTGTGTATGTTTGAAATGCATTGTATGTGTGGGATTCGACATCTAGTCGTGTGCCTTTGGTAGCCTTCCATACAGGGAAATGCCTCCTAGTGCTTCCACTGAGCCATGGTAGTTCGCTACTGCTCCGGAACACATGGATTGACCGGCATGTGTCCTTCTTTGCTCATGTGTCTGTCCCTACGGGGAAATGTCACGCGGTGTATCACCGAAGTCCTTGTAGCTTGCTACGACTTGGTTGCACTCGCTGATGACCGACACGTGCATTGCTGGGTCATGTATGCCTGTCCCTGTACGTTTGTGCCACCTTGGTTCTATGACTAGTCATGTCGGCCCGGGTTCTCTGCCATATGGATACTAGCGACATAATCATATACTTAGCATTTTTTCCTCCAAAATGACTCAATATGCTTAGCTAGCTCAAAAATGACACAATAAGCTTAATTAGCTCCAAAATGACATATTTAACCTAGGATAACTCTAAAATTACCTACACTTAGCATTTTTCCTCCAAAATGTATGCTTAGCAAGCTTAGAAATTACATAATAAGCTTAATTAGCTCCAAAATGACCTATTTAACATAGGATAGCTCTAAAATGACCTATACTTAGCATTTATTCCTCAAAAATGACTTAATATGCTTAGCTAGCTTAAAAATGACCTATTTAACCTAGGATTGCTCTAAAATGACCTATACTTAGGATCTTTTCCCTCAAAATGACTTAATATGCTTAAGAAATGACATAGTTTGGCTCCTAAATGACTTCACATGCTTAGCTAGCTCCAAAATGACATAATAACCTTACTTAGACCTATTTAACCTAGGCTAGCTCTAAAATGGCCTATACTTAGCATTTTTTCCTCCTAAATGACTCAATACGCTTAGCTAGCTGAAAAATTACATAATAAGCTTAATTAGCTCCAAAATGACCTATTTAACTTAGGATAGCTCTAAAATGACATATACTTAGCATTTTTTTCCTCCAAAATGACTTAATATGCTTAGCTAGCTTAAAAATGACCTATTTAACCTAGGATAGCTCTAAAATGACCTATACTTACCATCTTTTCCTCCAAAATGACTTAATATGCTTAGCTAACTCTAAATGACATAATATGCTTAAGAAATGACATATTTTAGGTCCTAAATGACTTCATATGCTTAGCTAGCTCCAAAATGACATAATAACCTTACTTAGCTCCAAAATGACCTATTTAACCTAGGCTAGCTCTAAAATGACCTATATTTAGCATTATTTCCTCCTAAATGACTCAATATGCTTAGCTAGCTCAAAAATGACATAATAAGCTTGATTAGCTCCAAAATGACATATTTAACCTAGGATAGATCTAAAATGACCTATAATTAGCAATTTTTCCTCCAAAATGACTTAATATGCTTAGCTAGCTTAAAAATGACCTATTTAACCTAGGATAGCTCAAAAATGACCTATACTTAGCATCTTTTCCTCCAAAATGACTTAATATGCTTAACTGGCTCTAAAATGACATAATATGCTTAAGAAATGACATATTTTAGCTCCTAAATGACTTCATATGCTTAACTAGCTCCAAAATGACATAATGACCTTACTTAGCTCCAAAATGACATATTTTATAGATATAAGTTGCATCATAATAATCTTCACATTTTAGTTGCATCATAATAATCTTCTTCTTCTAGTCTTCTTCTTCTAACTGTCTTCTTTCCCATTTTACAGATTTGCTTAAGATCACGGAAGCTTGGGTTGATGGAGTGCTTGTATTTAGTTTTTGTTTTGACCTTGTGAAACTTGCTACCTATGGATGAAACTGTGTAATATTGATGAAACTATGTATATGTATTGATGAAACTTGCTACTATTGGTAACATGTGTTGGATATATATATATGTGTTCATGACTATTGGTAATATGTGTAGAATATGCTATATTGGTCATATAAATATATTTGTGTTTGATTTTCTGTGAAAATGAATTGATATAAGAAAAACAAAATTAAATGGGGCAATATAGACACTTTGCCATCAGCTGGCAGATGGCAAAGAGCTTTGCCATCAGCTGGCAAACGACAAAGCATGCAACCTTTGCCATCTCCTGGCAGACGGCAAATTGCCTACAGCCTTTGCCATCTGCTGGCAGACGGCAAAGAGCATACAGCCTGGCAGATGGCAAAGAGCCTGCAGCCTTTGCCATCTGCTGGCAGATGGCAAAGTATGTCGTTATCCTTCTAACGGGGCTAACCCCGTTAAGAAGCTTTGCCATCTGTCAGCTGATGGCAAAGGCACATGCTCTTTGCCATCAGCTAGCAGATGGCAAAGAAACCTTTGCCCATTGGATTTCAAACAAACTTTTTGCCATCTGCTGGCTGATGGCAAAGCCTTTGCCATCCGCCGACCATGCCTTTGCCATCTGCACTTGATTCTCCTTAAGTTATAAGTAAGCCTGCAACACCAGAATCTGCTATTAATCCTGATATGTCGCAAGTTATTGATGCTACTACTTCTACTATGAATAATGCTTATGATGATGCTAGTACCTTGCTTGATAAGACTGTGCCATTGGGTGAATTTTTTGATGAACAACTTGAGAGAGCTAAAGATTGAGAATGCTGAAACTGATGAAATACTTTAAATTGAAAATCTTGAAACACCTATTACATCTAGACATCCTAGATATGAATTGCCTAAACTACCTGAAGGTTATGTTATTGGTGAAGAGACAACTAGATACTTTCTTGCCTGCAATGATACGGATGATCTTAAGAAACTATGATGCAAGCTGAAAGAACAATCTTTGAATGCTAGAATGAAATGTGATCCAAAGTTTGCTACTTCACCTATGTTTGTTACTGATAAGGTGGTAGATGTAAATTCTTTAATGAAATTTGATGAATGTGATATCCCTTACAATAAACATCCTAGTCAATGCCTTTCCGAGTTTGATAATTATATTAGAAAACTAGATCACTTCAATGCCAATGTCATGAAACCATTGAAATACAACTCTGATATGATTGATCGCTTGAGTGACTTGTTATTTAGAATATCCAATGATGTTAGAGGCGTAGAAAAACAAGCTTCTATGATTCAAACTCAGTTAGAACAAGTTGCTCAATCTCAAAAAGAATTGCTAAATGAAATGAATAGTAATATAAATTATTTTGTTGTTAGAGTAGCAACTAGAGGAGGAAAAATGACTCAGGTACCGCTTTATCCTGAGGGACACCCTAAAAGAATTGAACAAGATTCACAAATACTTAACACTAGTGCACCTAGTCCTTCTAGAAATAAAAAGAAGAAGAAAAATGATAGGACTTTGCATACCTCTAGTGGACCTGAAAATAGTAATGATATCTCTATCTCTAATGCTGAAACTCAACCTCGTAAGGAACATTTATCCAGTGATAATGAAAATGATAATGATGATGTTCATAAAGACAATCGACCAGACATTGATAAACAACCAGACAATGATGTTGAGCTAGGACCTACTGGTGGTCTTGACAACCCACATCCTAAAAATAAAAGATACAATACAAGAGACTTTGTTGCTAGAAAATATGGTAAAGAAAAAGAACCATGGGTACAAAAACCCATGCCCTTTCCACCAAAGTCAACTAAGAAAATATATGATGAAGAATTTGAACGCTTTGCTGAATGCTTAGGCCAGTCTTTTTGCACACTGGCTTGACCGATATTTTAAAGATGGATCCTTATGCAAAATATATGAAAGACATCATCACTAATAAAAGAAAGATATCGAAAGCTGAAATCTCCACCATGCTTGCTAACTATTCTTTTGAAGATGGAGTTCCTACAAAACCTTGGAGATCCTGGAATACCAACTATACCTTGCTCCATCAAAAGAAACTATGTTAAAACTGCTTTATGTGATTTAGGAGATGGTGTTAGTGTTATGCCTTTCTCTCTGTATGAAAGACTTGATTTGAAAAAACTCACACCTACCAAAATATCTTTGCAAATGGCTGACAAATCAACTGCCATACCTATCGGTATTTGTGAGGATGTGCCCGTTGTTGTGGCAAACGTTACTATCTTAACTGACTTTGTTATACTTGATATGCCCGAGGATGACAACATGTCGATTATCCTTGGTAGACCCTTTTTGAATACTGCAGGTGCTGTTATTGATTGCAATAAAGGCAAGGTCACCTTTCATATTGATGGTAATGAACATATGGTGCTCTTCCGAAGAAACAATTCCAAGTGGATGGTAAAAATGTTATGGAAAATTCTCCGACACTCGTTGTTGGAAGTTTTCAAATCCCTGTTTCTATTGCCAAAAAGAAATATGAAATACTTATTGTTGGGGATGTGCATATCCTCGTTAAGGTAACTTAGTGTTTTATGAAAGTTCTTCGGTTTCATACCGATTGAAAGTGGTTGTTAATAAGACCTGATTAACCTTATTAATGGATCATTTTCGAGAAGTATGGAGTTGACGAATCTAGTGAGCACAATTCTTTGTCTTTATCTTTTATTTCCTATTTTTCCTAGGTAAATAAAAGAAAAATGACTTAATTGTCTGTTTTCTGTTTTTCCCATACAATAAAAAAATGACCCAAAAATAAAAGTGCTCAGAATGCCCCGAAAATTTAACACAATTTTTTCCTAAATATTTCTGAATATTTAGTGCAAATAACATCTGAGGGGGTGCACCGGGTGGGCGCAACCTACCTGGGCGCAACAGCAGCCCCAAGCGCGCCCTGGTGGGTTGTGGTACCCACGTGGGCCCCCTCACTTATCTCTGTTGCCCTTGTCATCTCCTACCTCCAGAAAAAATCACCATTGCTCTCTCTCTCTCTCTCTCTCTCTCTCTCTCTCTCTCTCTCTCTTTCTTTCTTTCTCTCTCTCGTGTTCTTGCTCTCAAACCTGTGGATTTCTATCTTTTTGCTCGAAGCTCCATTCCAAAACTGTTTTGGGGGATTGCTACTTGGTATGTGACTCCTCCATTGCTCCCACTAGTTTTTGCTTTAGTGTGTTGTATTTTAAATAATTAGCTACTATTGGTGCTGCTGTAGATGAGCTTTGATGTTGAATTCTTAGAGTTGTAAGTAGTTTGAATGCTCAATATGGCCTCTATGCATGCTTATGAGTAGTTGTTATCAATCTTGTGAAGTGTTGTTGACAAAAATTTTGTGGACTAAAATTTTGAGAATTTTATCTATCAGAATAAGATGAGTTTCTTTAGGAAGTTTGCGTCCAAGAAAAATGCCAAGGGGGTCATTGGGGAATCATCGGACAATGACCTCCATATTCAGAGAAGGGCGGTGGTGCGGTCGTGCGAATGACCTCATAATCCCTTCATGGAGGGATGCGGGATTCATCAAGAGTTCGCACAATTCGCTGAAAATGCCGAGCTAACCGACTCCATCACAGATGAGTGTGAACAATACCATCTCCTTACAAATTCCTTTGTGCAAAGTTTGCATTTTCTAAGTAGGAATGACCCCCGTGAGGTGCAGTTTAACTTATATTCAGAGACCCGCCAGATACCACTCGCTGACTTTTGTGACATATGCTTGATTCCTTCCGACAGAGAAATTAGAGAACCTAGACCTGCAGAGTTTGAGGAATTTTGTCATACTTTGTCACTGGGAGATGAGAGAGGGGTATCGCGTGTCACTGCCGCTAGCTTGCAGTTTCCTTCTGTGCATTATATTGCTATATTCATTGCGAGTGTTTATTTGCTAGTGAGAAGGTTGGTGCACTTAGTGCCCCTGATTTTGCCGTCTTTCGCCATGCACTATATGGGGATAGAACCTTTAGCCTAGGGGCTATTATTGCACGTTGTCTACACCTTAACGGGAATAAGGGTAAAATTCATGGCAGCATTTATGCTACTCGCTTAGCAAGTCACTTTCACGTTCAGATACGCCAGCATGATCATCGTTTACCAAGGTTTATTTATATCACCATGCGATGAAGGATCATTAGTTTATTGATATTGATAAGTCTATTCATAATATTACTTACAACCTGGCTTTCAGCGTGAATACTGTTGTGGGCGAGCACGATCACCTATGGGGCTGTCGGCCCCTTGTGGTTCGGCAAGGGGGAAGCTCATGTTGCATAAAGAGCGGAGCCAGTGAAGCAACACGACGATGGTGACACTGATGGTTTTTACCCAGGTTTGGGCCACCATGTGGCGTAAAACCCTACTCCTGCTTTTGGTGGATTGAATGGAATGACGCCAAGAACACGCAGTGCTCCAGCCCGGCAAGGTGGACTCGGGGAGAGCAACTACGCTCGTACAAGTGTGTGTGTGTGTGTCAGAATCCTTTGCACGTTTGCCTTGGACCTCCTTTTATAGCTTAAAGGGTGACCATAGTGGCAAAACAGTCTTTATTTCTTGATTAGATGGCTAACAGTGCTATCGTACCTAACTCTGGCAGTTTGGACAAAGCACATTAAATGTGCTGCTAGGTGTCATGTTGAGGATGCAGCCCGGCAAGCCTCCCGCGCCTCTTAATCATCTTCTGCTTGTCTGCTTGACACGCCTCTGCAAGGGTGTCATATGGTTGTAATCTGTCGTCCAAATGGTTGCCACATTCTTAATGGAAGCTACTTAATCACTTGGGGGCTCGACACCGCATTAATAACTGACTTGTGTCGCGATGTGGTGGTGCGCTGGCGCCTTAGCGGGGAGATTTGCCCTTGGCGGACCCGGCAAGCCTGCTGGGGAAATCTTGGTCTTCCTCTTACGGCTGCCTTGACCCGACTAGCATCTCCTGCCTGGCAAGGGAGGCTCTCCTAAGGTGATGCTCTGTCGTCTTGGTTGTCTTGATCTTCTTGATCCACTCTTTGATATCAGAAAGAGCTACTCCTCTGGCTTGGCCTTGACCCATAAGTTGGTGCTGGTCGTGCGACGCCGGAATGCCTGTGAATAAGTCCGTGCAGCAAACGCGAATGTTTGTTGCACCGACAGAAGCCCCTAGGCCTAGCCCATACGTGTCGCTGGGCATCGTTGGGGTAGGTCGCAACAAATACATATGCGAGCACCTGAGCCATGCTGCTATGGGGCTTATATTCCTTTTGATATCTTCTTTGCTTCTTCATTAACCTGTGATTGAATCATTTTCCGGTTTTTCTGTGCATCGTGCAGGACGACGTGGGGTAACCAACGTAGAGTACCATGAGCTGCCCGCCTTCGTTGGAAGGTAACTTCCATTTTACTCACCCCACTATCCAGGCCATTTCTGCCACGTATGCTGCATGCATTGCGTAGGGTTGGTGGTGGATGCGCAGGGCACACGAATGAGTGCCATGGTAGAAAGCTTAGCGCCATGGACAGGTGCAAGAGGGCGATCACTGATTCTGGACGTCGTCAGTGATGCAGAAGGGCTGGATTGGCGGAGCGGGGCGGTTGCCCTCTTGGTGTTGGGGAGGCAGCCCCCAGCCACATTCTCCTACAAAAGGAGACGCGGGTGGAGGGATCACCCACAGACATATCCTCCATCTTCTTCTTCTTGGTTGGTCCGTCCCTTTCCTCCTGATGGCCAGGGGGAAGGGTCAGGCGAGCGTGTTTGTCATCACATGGCCTTCCCCTTGCGTTCGCGCTCAGCCCTCGGCCGAGGCAGGTGGTTTAGGTCTGAGCGTCAGTGGGAGAAGCCCTGGATGGGGGAGCGGGCGGCGTGGTGGCTGCGCCAGGGATAGCAGCTACGGTGCACTCGTAGTCACATCGCGTGCTGCTCCAGTCTTGGGGGAATGTTACGCAGATGACACTGCGCCGGGGTCCATAGTGGAAACGCAGCGCTGTAGCCGGATGTGGCCCTTGCGCTCCTTCTCTATGGTGGTGGAGAAAGATCATCCGAACGGCCGTCGGGTGCTCACGGGCAGTCACGGCAGCGATTTGTCGCGGGATGTAGCAGAGTTTTCCACCCATGGCACCATGCATCTTGCGTATGGGTGGGAGCCTCTTTCCTGCGTGTGCTTCTTAAAGGTAGAGAGTCTTCCCGGTCAAGGATTGGCGGGCACGCCCATGCTCTCTGTGATGCTCTTTGAGGAGCTTGGCGTTCGCCTCGGCTACTGCGCCAAAGGCTCGGCCAACAGTGCAGGCATCCCCTTGAGCGGTGGCGATGAGGAAGATAATGGCGGCGGCAACCCACAGCGCTTCAAGGATGGTGAAAACACATCCGACGCGTTGTGATCGCCGGCAGCACCACCATCATCAGCTGCACCCGCCCTCCGTCTTCTTCCTCCCTACCAGCTTGGACCACACTGCCTGGGGCTGGCTCCCTTCGATACCCCAGGGGATGCGTCCCACTGGCCCTGGCGGGGAGGCGCCGAATCCCAGCCAGTCGCTCCTTTTGCCCTCTCTTTCCTCCCTTTGTAGTTCCTAAGACGAGATGGACAAGAAAGGCATCACGGGGCACTATCTCTTTTCAATCTAAAATATGTAGGCATTTGCTAATCTTTAGTTCAAATTATGTAAGCCCCCACCCAAGTTTGTACTTTGTAAGGTTTGTACTTGTCTATCCGCGTATTAATGAAAAAAGATATGCTTGTGGGGCACTTGTGCATGTGTTATATTCATGTAGAGGAACGATTCCTCTATACCTTTAAGTAAACAAGTTCTACCGGCAAGACACCTTGCCGGTCCCTTCCATTGTTGCCACGAGGCTCGGCCTGGTGGGTAAGGAGCATGGAAGGGAACCGGCCCCTTGACACCCCTTTGTTTCAAATGCCACTATGACCATGCTGATCAAAGCAATACTTGGATAGAAGGATGGGAGCACAAATATTGGTGGGTGCAAGGTTTTTCTATGCACAAGTTTAGCATACAAGAGTACAATATGGATGGCTAAAAAGGGACTTGTCTGTTTTGTGTTGTCGGGGATCGATATGTATCTTGTTCTCACTCCTCCTTTTCAGGATGGCATCCACGACAGGGACCCTATAGTTAGTATAGAGGGAAAACATAGCAGCATATGACCCTTTCTATATGATCATGGCAATTTTATACTAAACTTAATATGCATGCAAGTTTTTAGGCGTCATCGCTTCATTTTATTATTTTTGCAAAGGTTCTCCACCTGGCTTTGTATAAAGGGTTACATGCACATCAGCAAGGCTTGTACAAAAGGTGGTTGCTGAAGCTGAGTCCGGCAGCCGCACCTTACGGGTAGAACCTACGAAGATGCTCAATATTCGATGACTTTTGCACCTTAATGCCATCTTCGGTCTCCAGACAGACTGCCTCAGGTCTGGTGACTCGTACTACCCGATAAGGGCCTTCCCACTTTGGTGTCAACTTGTTGGAACCCTTGGCGGATTCAACGTGCCTAAGGACAAGGTCACCTTCCTCAAAGCTCCGGGCATGAACCATGTGGCTATGATAGCGGCGCAGGGCTTGCTGGTAGCGTGCAACACGTACAGCAGCCCGAAGACGATCTTCCTCGAGGAGCAAGACATCATTATGCTAGAGCCGCTCCTGCTCTACTTCATCGTAGGCAAGTACTCGAGGTGACCCATATATGAGTTCCGTGGGGAGCACCACTTCTGTCCCGTACAATAGGGAGAAGGGAGTCTGGATGGTGGCTCGATTTGGTGTCGTACGGAGGGACCAAAGAACCACCGGCAACTCGTTGATCCAGCGTTTGCTGCACTTCTATAGCTTACCAATAGTTCTCATCTTGAGTCCATGCAGCACTTCAGCGTTCATCCTCTCAGCTTGTCCATTTCTTTGGGGGTGGGACATAGAGGCAAAGGAAACCATGTTCCAAGGGATTGAACATAATGCATGAAGGCGCGACTTGTAAACCGGATGCCATTATCAGTGATCACCCTGGCAGGTACTACAAAATGGCACACCAATCCCTTCAAGAACTTGATAGCCAATTGTGCGGTTACCTTCCACACTGGCTCCACTTCCGGCCACTTTGTAAACTTGTCGATTGCAACGTACAAAAATTCAAAGCCCCGACAGCATGGGGGAAGGGGCTCAAGATGTAGATCCCCCAGACCGAAAAGGCCAGGATAAAGGAATTATCTAGAGAGCTTGAGCTGGCTGTTGGATGTTCTTGCATTGGAACTATGAAGCTTCACAACGGGTGACTAGCTCAATCACTACAAAAAAAATACACATACGTGACATTTTGGGCCAAACGAAACTTTTTTCTGTCATACTTATGACACTTCTATGACAATAATTGTGACAAAACAAGGTATCATCATAGATGTGGTGGGGTCCTACTTCTATGACAAAAAATCATGACAGAAAATGGGCTTTTCGACCTGGGCGGGCCGGAGACGTAGCTGCATGACATTCTTTGGGCCGTCCATGATGGAAAAAACCGTGGTAGAAGCGAGGGCGAGGAAAAAATGGGGTGTTCCCGGTTAAGGTGGGTGGACGGGGCCTAGCGATGCATGTTTCTCTCGTACACGCATGCGTGTGGGTGCAAGGCGTTGGGCTCTAACTGAACCAGAGCGAAGCATTGGGATCTAACCGAACCCGAGTGATTGCACTACAGGCTACGCGTTACTGAACCCGAGCGATCGATCGATGGCTGTTAACTTAACCCGATCGAGCGATTCCTTCGCTACTGCTGCTAACTGAAGCCGGTCGATGCTGCCTCTGCATGAACAGTGAGCGTTG
>LR738713.1:401502027-401721169 GCA_902687465.1 Secale cereale
ACAGGACCCCGTTCGATCGAGCCGGTTGGGGCTGCATGAACAGGACCCCGTGGAGGGCTGCATGAACAGGACCACCCCGTGGAGGGCTGCATGAACAGTAGATAGTGGATGGCTGGATGAACAGTAGCCCATGGAGGGGTGGTTGAACAGGAGCCCGTGGAGAGGGCTGGTTGAACAGTAGCCGGTGGAGTAGCGCGCGGTGGAGGCTGAACAGTCGCAGGTGGAGGCTGGAGGAGGTCGACGGTGGATGAACAGTAGCCCGTGGAGGCTGGAGGGGGTCAAAGGTGGTGATGAACAGTATCTCATGGAGTCCTGTTTCGCGGTACGCCACACCCCTCCCGATGAACAGGACCCCAGTTTCGACCGTAGCGCTCCAACACAAGTCCGTTTCCTCTATTTTGCGGTACGCCACACCCCTCCCTATCAATAGGACCCCCGTTTCGACCATAGGAGGTCTGTTTCCTCCGTTTTGCGGTATGCCAAACCCCTCCAGATGAACAGGATCCCGTTTTGAACGGGGCCGGTTGAACACAAGGCCGTTTCCTCCGTTCTGCGGTACACCAGGCCTCGTTTCCATCGGTTGTTCCGTCCAAGCCCTCCCGATAAAAACGAAGATGCATTCCGTTCCGACCCAGCCGGTTGGCTCCCCATGAACACGACGACGACGTTGTTTCTTTGTTCCGACCCAGCCATGTACACGAGCCCTGGCCATACGTATGCGTGAGTAGGCGTTCGAGACCCTGCCCGTATGTATGTACGTGGCCGTATTTTCTTTCTTGCACATTGGCCGCTGTACGTACGTGTACATGCTACGTGCGCGCCTCTACTAAGACACGTGCGCGCCTCTACATCGACCATTATGTACGTACACGTTCACGACCAGAATGACAACGCTACGTACGCTTCGACCAGGTGGGCCCCGACTGTCAGGCACTTCCTTGCGTGCGAAGATGTAGCTGGTGGGTCCCAGCAGTCACTGGGGCGAATCATTTTTTTGCCCGGACACACTTCCTTGTGTGCGAAGATGTAGCTACTGGGTCCCAGCAGTCAAGGGGAAATGTTTTTTTCACGAAATACGATGGCCCGTCCAGTGGGTCCCCGATGTGAGGTGGAGGAATAATTATTTTGCGCATAATAAGGAGGCACTTCCTTGCTACGGCCGTGGACCCAGCTGTCAGCCTCTCCATGTACAGTACTCTTTCGATGGAAGTCGTTCCTTGACCACGTTGACCACACCACGCCGAGAGCACCAGGGCGGTGAACGATGGCGAGGCCTAGGAAGGGGATGACTCGGAGCCGGGGAAGACGCGACAGTGGAAGCCCGCGCGAAGAGGAGTACGAGGTTTCACTGGTTCGGCTGCGGTGTGAGGCTGCCGTCGCCACAGGGCCTGGCCAGCGGTGGGAATAGTAGGGGGCGGTGAGGCCTCCGCGCCAGCATAGCCGGCCATGGGAGGCAGGAGCATGTGGCACGACCGGCGCTGCTTTGGGCGGCTGGAGCAAGAAGACGAGAGGTTGAAGAAGCACTACGGCCGTTGGATGGACATCGTACGGTCACTGGAGCTAGAATCATTCATATTGACTAAGTTGACAAAGCACTCCGTCCCCGTCAACTTAGTAGGACCACAAGTCAGCCACCCACCAAGGTGGGTCCCAACTAGCAGGGGGAGTATTCATTTTTGTGTGCGTAATAAGGAGGCACTTCCGGTGGGTCCGAGATGACAGCGGGGGGAATGTTTTTTTGCGAAATACAATGACCCATCCGGTGGGTCCCAGCTATCAGGGGGAAACATTTTTTTCATAAAATACGGTGGCCCATCCGGTGGGTCCCCGATGTCAGGGGAGGAATAATTATTTTGCGCGTAATAAGGAGACACTTCCTTGTTACGGCCGTGGACCCAACTGTCAGCCTCTCCACGTACAGTCCACGTCCGACGGAAGCCGTTCCTTGACCACGTTGACCATGCCGCGCCGAGAGCACCATGGCGGTGGACGACGGCGAGGCCTAGGAAAGGGACGACGTGAAGCCGGGGAAGACGCGGCAGTGGATGCCCACGCGTAGAGGAGTATGAGGGTTCACTGGTTCACTGCGGTGTGAGGCTGTCGTCGCCGCAGAATAACAGGGGGTGTGGGTGAGTAGAGGGATGGCCTGGCCAGCGGTGGGAGTATTAGGGGGCGGTGAGGCCTCCGCGACATCGCAGCTGGCCACGGGAGGCAGGAGCACGAGGCACGACCGGCGCTGGTTTGGGCGGCTAGAGAAAGAAGAGCAGAGGTTGAAGAAGCACTACAGCCGTTGGATGGACATCGTATGATCAACGAAGCTAGAATCGTGCATATTGACTAAGTTGACAAAGCCCTCCGTCCCCGTCAACTTAGTAGGCCCACAAGTGAGCCTCCCACTATACTGGGTCCTAGCTAGCAGGGGGATTTTTGTGCGTAATAAGGAGGCACTTCCGGTGGGTCCGAGCTGACAGCGGGGGGAACGGTTTTTTCAAGAAATACGGTGGCCCGTCTGGTGGGTCCCAACAGTTAGGAGGGAACTTTTTTTCACCAAATACGGTGGCCCGTCCGGTGGATCCCTGCTGTCAGGTGGAGGAATAATTATTTTCTGCGTAATAAGGAGGCACTTCCTTGCGGCTGTCGTGGACCCAGCTGTCAGCCTCTCCACGACAGTACTCTTCCGATGGAAGTTGTTCCTTGACCACGTTGACCACGCCGCAACGAGAGCACCAGGGCGGTGGACGACAGCGAGGCATAGGAAGGGGACGATGCGGTGCTGGGGAAGACGGGACAATGGATGCCCACGCGGAGAGGAGTACGAGGGTTCACTGGTTCGGCTGTGGTGTGAGGCTGCCGTCGCCGCAGAATAACATGGGGTGTGGGTGAGTAGAGGGATGCCCTGGCCAGCGGTGGGAGTAGTAGGGGGCGGTGAGGCCTACACGAGAGGCGGGAGCAGGCGGTCCCACCGGCGCTGGATTTGGCGGCTGGAGCAAGAAGATCAGAGATTGAAGAAACACGACGGCCGTTGGATTGATATCCAACGGTTACGTCTGCTAGAATCATTTGTTGATGTATATAATAACTAAAAAAATCATGCATACGCGTCAACTTAATAGGCCCATAAGTCAGACCATTTCCTCTTTTTTAATAATTTATATATAGCTCACTGCGACTTCTGATGCAATTTATTGCAGCCTGTTTTTTTGGTTGGCCAGGGCCAATTTCGCATATTTCTGTGGGTTCCAAACTATTTTTAATACCGAAATATCGAGCTAGATTTAAAGTACCTTGAAGATATATTTAAATTAGGTTAATGCCCAGTGAAATAGGAATCTGAAAATGTGAAAAAATGCAGAAATTATAAAGTAATTACCAATTTAGCATCTGTTTTTATATTTACAGCCAATTTCAAATTACTTTCAAGATTTGTAGGCGTCTTGAAAGAGTTGCAGCCCATGAGGGCGTAGAAAAATAAATAGGCCTGGATTGGGTATTCTTGAGAAAAAATAAACTGTGCTCATTTTCACAAAGAAAAAAATAGCTGGGCTGGTCACATGGTGAACATAAAATATAAGCCTGGGCTAGACGGGCCACAGCCCAGTTCAAACCCTGCTCCGTCTCAACAATAACAAAAAAATACTGCTTGAGCAGCTACGTCCCAGGTGTCAGCCGATCTTGTGTTGTTCTCTTGTCTATTGACTATATACGCTCACAATGTCATGGGTCCCAAATGTCAGGAAAACACTAGGAGGAAGCATTTTATTTTTCCATACGCTGACATGGTGGGCCCGTACTATCATCCTCTCCACGTAACTCTGCCAATTCTTGTTGTTTGTTGACCATGTTGACAACGTGAGAGGGCGGTGCCGCGGCGAGCGCACCAATGCGCGCGGAGGACGATGACGAGGCCTCATACGTCAACGTTATTGATTTAGGAGACGGTGGGGCGGCGATGCGTGCGCTGAGGCGCAGCCAGCCGTGGGAGGCGGAAGCAGGCGGCCCCGCCGGCGCTGGTTTGGTTTGGCGACTGGAGGAAGACAAGACTGAAGAAACACGACAGACTGTAAAAGCAGCAGGAGTACTTAACAACCTTAACTGAAAACAGCAGGGGCACTTAACAACCATAGCTGAAAGCAGTAGAAGTACTTATACAGGTTCAACCGTACAAAGCACGCCTCACACAATGCTACTTTGCCTACAGTTAACCAAGGGTGAGGCCGCCAAGCCCTAGGAAAAGGCCCAGGCACCACCCCGCGCATCCACAACCTTTTGAAAGTGGCTTCATCTTGCAATGTGGTCAATAAACAGGATATTCGCTTTAGAGCCATGGAAAAGCAGGAACATAATCTTCTGTCATATTCTCCAAGATGGACGAGCCTTCATTATTTGAGACCACCCATGAATAAGTATCTTTTCACCTCCAAGGGGAATGGAGTAGGTCGACATAAACATCATGATGTGACCAAGCGCAAGTCTGACCCAACCATGGTCAGGCATCTGTATAGGAACAATGGAACTGGGCAGTTTCTGTTTCAAGAAGATCACAACTGTAAAATTGTGTATAAGCAATAGTTTATGAACAACATATATAACAGACAACAGCTCATACCGTATGTTTCTCCACATAGTTGGACCTCTTCAACGAGTGCAGCAGTGGGACACATATCCCGCGTGGCCTTCCACCATTGAAACGCCGCACAAGGACCTCAAGACGATCAATAAAGTGTAGGAACTTGTGGATGTCATCCCAGTCAATTCAAGTGCCATCAGTAATAGCCGAGTTGTTACAGATTAACAAACGAGTAGCCTGCTTAACTCTGAAAAAACCTACACGTGCCACCAGTTATAAGAAAATATTAGTTAGAAGTAGCATCTGCGTGAGAGATTCGTTGCTACTTCTAAAGTTAAATTGTGATTAGTTCGACAGAATAGGTGGATTAAGAAGTAATCGAGGCAACAAGCAAGAACCAGATACTAACTTGGATGAACAATTGGAACGATGTTGGAGTGGAAGATCGCAGTGAAGATGAGACCAGGTTCTGCTATTTCCATCAACATTCATGCGCCCACTTTCAGTCCGTAACACTTGAGAAAGCTTATCCAAGTTCGGCCATAAAAAAGCAGCGATCTTCTTGGTTCATGAACCGAACTCAGAACTTATATCCATGGCTTGTCTTCACTGTGACCATTAAACTGGTGTACTCAGTTATGGCAAGGCCGAGCATCTTGAGTACATGTGTTCTGGCAGAGCAAATAATGCACTGCAGGAAAAATCATATGAGAACACAATGTATTCCCTATGCAAATCTAGAAATAACTTCCTCCTTCACGTCAGTGTTGACCACCGTACTGGTAGTACCTTTTATCCAAATATAGCAATCCAAATTTCCAAATTAGTCGACAACATGTTCAAAAAACCCCACCCTCCCGGATAGAAAAGAGGATTCTAGGAATATACTGTGCGCGTTTTAAAATCATGTGTTAGGATGAGAAGGAACAAGTGTGGTGTCTCCCCGAGGGCGCAGAAACCTGTAGGGTCCTCGCACTTTGGCCACTGCAAATGAAACACACTAGATTCAGTAGGAAGAAAAATGCATCAACGGCGGCGGCTGCCATCCTAGGATTACCCGCGACCAAGGGACTTGGATTTATCGAGGATGGATAAGAATTCGTACCTGGTTCTCCATGGGAAAAGCCTATGCAATCGCCGAGAGGGGGGTTTCTCTAAACAAGCAGACGAGGGAGAAGGGGATTCATGCCCAGTGAAATATTGTCGCTTTGTCCGTCCAGCTTACTGCTAAAGCTGGAAAGGGGGGGTTTGTGATTTGACAGCTCATTGGGCATTACTGCGGTGCTACGACCGGGGTGTGTCTACCGTGCAATTGTGCACACTAATTTGTGCATATGGCATGTGGACCCCGTTGCCGGATGCCCCACATATCAGCGAAAGGAAGTAGAAGGACAAGAGTAACTAGTTACACAAAAATATATTTTTGACACAGAGATATTCCCTGTGTAAAGAAATATACAAATCTTTTATATCACAACTTTATACATACAAAATTATATCTGACGGATAGGAAGGAAACTATGGCAATTTTGCAAAAAGGTACCCACACACTTCTCCACATTTGCAAATAAGGCCTTTCATCGTTCATCCTTTTCTCTCACAAGATAAAATACTCATACAAATGCATCTTGATGTTACGTGCAACGCACGTGCATTATGGGGGTTCAGCTTTTTTTGAGACAATTATGGGGGTTCAACTAAGAATATAATATTCAGACAAGCTCATGGTTCTAGACTTGGGCCGCAGGCCCACCCTGCATGTTTGGGGTCCCATGTGTTCTACCTCAGCGCTTTTCATATTACAAGCGATTGGTACGGCGCTGGTTTTAGATGCTGTCGCAAGGCGAATACACAAAATTGAATAAAGTATGGCAGCTGTTGGAATGAAATCGAACAACAGTTCCTAACCAGCAATGAGAGTTGCAATTCTATCAACATTATACCATGTGATAAATAATACTGTCGTATTACTTATACACACAGGACACTTGTTTCACCATGCCAAATTATTACATCAAAATCTCTCATACGATATATCAGTTCGGTAGTTGCGTGCTGCTATTGAAGAATTTCAAACTTGATTTGGACCAGCTCTCCTTGCCGAGAAAGTTCGATTTTGAGATCATCCCCTACCGCAAGATATGATTTACATTTGAACCTTGACCATCCTTTAGCATCAATCATCATGCGCCCATCCTTTGTACTTACGGTATATTGAGCAGGTTCATTCACACCAAGGCTGCGCATGGTAAGAGAAACTTGGCCGCTGTCGCCTGGATTGTTGAACGACTCCCTCGTTGCTCTAGGAATTCTCTGTTTGCAAACAAGAAGACATACCAAAACAGTTAGATCAACACAGTGAATCATACGAAACAACATGGAAAGAAAAAAGAACGAAACAGTTGGGCGGCCAATGCTTACCAAGAAGGTGGACATGTCGGTTTTTGTAAGGCCTTTGGTATATGAAGTGCGAACTTCAGCCCAGTCTGTTGCCGCTGCACGGGCTGGAGCAGATGCAAGTGCAAGTGTTGGTGCTTGTGCCGAAGCCGCTGCTGCAGGCAGAGATGGTACTCCTTGTAGAGCTGGTGCTGGTGTCGGAGCAAGTGCCGGTGTCGATGCCCGGTCCTCTAGTAGATCAGCCTGATCCGCTGACGCGGTCGGTGCCCAATTCTTAGCTGGATCAAACTGAGCTGCTGCCGCTGTCAGTGCTAGAGCAACTGTCGGTGCTCGATCCATTGCTGAAGGTGGTGCCGATGTGCGAGACAGCGACGATCGTGTCTGGTCTGCTATGATCAGCTCTCTAACTTGACTAGGCTTTGTGATCGTGATCCAGTTTTTTTCTTCATTTCTTTTAAACGCGAGAAGGACTAATTGTGTCATTTTTGTTAAACCAAACTTTAGTTCATCACAGGGATTCAGCTTGTACTCAGACAACAAACTGATCCAATTTTTTCCTGTAATATAAGGGATGGACAGTGCCTTCGTTACTGACACGACATAAGAAGTGAAACCTGCAAAAATAGCCATCGTAGAGCAAACCAAACGGTTTATTCTGTGATGAATGTCACATGGAAAAACCTGCATCGTAAAATTGTAGGAAAAGAAAGAAAACATGGCATTAAATCAATAAGATTTCGACAGTAAATCAATAAGATTTACCTGATGTGACAAGAGTGAATCCTTACCAGGAAATCACTATGTTGAAGTACTAAACGGAAGATTGATCGTCCAACTATGGGTGGCATGCAGGTGCCCCTCCTACTCCCACACGAAGGAAAGTCCAAAGGTCATGACAAATCGTATGGACCGAACATCCATGGGACTGGAAATCCTGGTGGGTGCGATAAACCCTGCAATGCATACATATATTGGAGTGTAACCATAACTGATAAATTGTCCTCACAAAAAAGATGATCTGGATACTTCAAAATATACAAACTGAATTGAGTGGGCAGACATTAACATAGATCGTTCTCATGACTGACCACACACCAAAATCGACAGTACTAATAAACAATACAGGGTTCACAAACACAAATCAAGTACTGAACAATAGTACTTACTACAGACAAGCAAAGTTGCACTAATTAAACTCTGCAGACTATTTCTTGCCACCGACCTACGGGATGAACCCCGCATAACTGACTAGGCCATGGACTTCGTGAGAGATGTATACATGCACCATCACTATCTCTACAACCTTGGAGAACCTAACAGAGTGGTCTTTCCACTCATAAACATGATGGTGAAGACATGCCGCATCAGATTTGTTGGGAAACTGTACAAGAACCACACCCTTCATAATCAAAGGCATAGCCAGGAATTCTTGTGGTTAAGTACAGCCGCGAGAACACGCCTGGCAACAATGCTACAGGAAAACACTAGTTTAGGACACATGGCGACAAGGACACAGCAGCTGGATAGTTTAGCAGTAGAACTCATCCCCAGGTCTTCCAGTTCCCACGGCATGACTTTGAGAACTTCATCTCCACCACGGACCTGGTTCTAATTCAAACAGAAACCATATTTTATTACTACCTCTGTTCAGAAATATAAGATGACTTTTGATATTATACTCCATATATGACTACATATACGCACAGAAATGAGTGAACAAAGACACTAGAACATGTCTTCAAAGGCATGAGAGCAGAGGGATTACTTGCAATATCCATAACACAAGTTACTGAGGCAAATATACCCTCTTCAAAGGTACAGTAGCATTGATGTTCATAAAGTACTCCCTCCGTCCCAAAATTCTTGTCTTAGATTTGTCTAGATACAGATGTATCAAGTCACATTTTAGTATTAGATACATCCGTATCTAGACAAATCTAAGACAAGAAATTTGCGACAGAGGGAGTAGTTGAAAGTAATCTATAAGAAATCAGTGACAACCTCTCGCATGTTTTGGTCAAAAGAGGAATTAAGAACCGTCATTTGGCACACAAAAATCACATGCAAGATCACCTAGAAAGTTATACTACTAGTACTAGTATTGCGTGTTAGATGAAAAAACACGATCAAGATCGAGAAAAAGATCGTCAAGAAGAGATATTACCTGGACTTGCTTAATGAGGGATCCCGAAGAGGGGGGCTTGGACAGGGCCATGGCTTTGAGCTTGTCTACGGTAGTCTCAGCGGGGTGCTTGCACTTCTTCGTACCATGAGCCTCGACGGTTTTGGCCAGAGCCATAGACATCACTTTGGCCGGTGCTCCAGCGTCCAACAAGAAACTGTCAAATAGAAATAAGAAAAAAGAAACCATAATCACAAACCCAAAAGAAGAAAAGAGAGGGAGTTATAGGATCAGTCTTGGGGTTACAAGACTGGGCCTTGGCCAGAATCAACACCATTGATGCGGTCACCTTTCCTTCTTTGGGAGAGAAGAACAATGGCAAAAGCGGGTCATGGTTTTCTTGAAGAAATGAGGAACAAGATGAGGGAGAAGTGAGTTGGGTAGAGATTAAGCTGAGAGAGAAGAGTGAAATGATGGTTGCTTCGTCCGTCCAACTTACTGCTGGAAAGGAGGTGGTTTTGTGATTTGAGGACTCATTGGGCATTACTGCGGCGCTTCGATCGGGGTAGTCTACCGTCACTCTACTACGGAGTAATTTAGTGCATGGCTGGTGGACCCCGATGATGGCTGTCCCACATGTCGGCGAAAGTGAGTAATTTAGTGCATGGCTGAAGGAGGATCCGCACCGTAGAGCATGTCCACTGTTTTTGAAGAAAAAATGATTACAACAAGTGTTTCCACTCTTACAACGGAGGAGTGCGAAACAAGACATCCACTTGAACATACACAGTGCTCCTACTACTAGGCATGTGCAGTGGTTCATACTTCAGTACTACATAATCTTGTGGCTGGTGTAGTAAGATATGACGACAACAAATGATGGTGTGCGCATGTCAACTATATGAACAGTAATGTAGTAACATAGTACCGCTTTCTCGACTGTCCGGTCGAGAATGAACGGTGAGATCAATGTTAACAGAACTAGGTCTACAGCGCACGGAGAGTACGGTGCTACAGTACTCCACGAAACATGAACCATATGAAGCACGAATAGTGTTAGGCAGGGTGTATGAAGGGTGCACGAGATGGGAAAAAAGTTCCCTTCTGGACCCACTTTTGAGTGTGTAACATCCCAAATTTTCAATTTGGAATGTTTTACAATTATTAGCTAAGCATCTATGCATTTTTTTATTTGAGTGTTATTTGGAAATTTCAGAGGCATTTGAATTTTATCTGACTTTGAATTCTACTTGGCAATTGAAATTTATTTCAAAAATCCCTGATGAGATACTTGTTCAAAAGTATGAGAGGAGCGAACATGACACTCCAAAAAGTCAGAAGAAAACAATGCCGAAAGTTTTGAATTCAAATTGAGTTTCATTTGGATTTTTAGAAAAAAATGTTTTTTATAAAGTTTTTATTTAGCCTCTGAAAAATAGTTCATCTTGTAGGATTTATTTTTTTGAATTTTTTGATATATATATATGTCCTATATTAAAATATTTTTATTTTCTATCTTTATTTTTTTTATCTCGCTGTCTAATTCAAAAAAAAAAAGCCCGCCGTGCCTGGCCAACCAGCCCAGCCAGCAAGGCCATGGCCCAAGCAGGCCGATCGCCCAGCCAGCCATCGAGCGAGGGCCACCAGCAGCGCCCACATGCTTAAAAAAAATGGTCGAGCGCCACGCTCGCGATTCCTCTCACCCGCCTGACTCCCTCTCTCTCCCTCGTTGATTTCTTTTCCCTGCGCCTGGGCTCCACCCATCTCATCTTCTTCCCACCAACACGAACAGGAACAAAAACGTCCACGTACAACGCTCCCGACGTTGCTTCGTTTCCAATTCATGGAAATCAATTCTCCAGTCCGTTTCACTTCCAAGGAAGATGTCCTATAAATAGCCACGACCCTCCTCAACCGATTCAGATGAAAATCCCTCGCCAAGTCCACCCCTACAACACGTACTCGACGTTCCAATCTCGCAGCAGAAGCTCCAGTTCATCGTCAGTTTTCGACGCCGGTGAGCCATCCCGAGCCCTATCCTTTTGTGTTCCGACTTCTCTTGATCCCTATCATCATTTTGACAAGATTTTGTGATCCCTCTCCTTCTACAGCCACTGCACCAACCTCCTTGTCTTCACCAAAGCACCCGGAGCACCGAGCTTCGTCACTTTGTTCCATCGCCGTTCGTCGTTGCCGACCATCTCCGAGTCCACCACCGGACGAGCCACACATCGCTTCAACCTCCTGACATCACCACCGCCCCTTACGGTCGCCGGAGACGCCGCCACCATCACGCCCGAGCCTCCCCAACCCACGTACTTCTCTGTACGTACACGAACATATGTTCGTTCGTTCAGTTAAAAAAAACTGTTTCATTCAGCTAGATTGGTTTTCTTCGGTTTAGATTGAACCGGCCTCCGGTTTATTTTTCTCTTTTAGCCGCAACAAAGACCCCATCCAATCAGAGAGCGCCACTGGTCTCTTGCCGAATTTTTGTTTTTTTTTCAGTAATTTTTCTAATCTCAGATTCTATAGCAAATCTTGTTTCTAGTATATCTTTTAGTCTATAGATCCGATTTAGTTGATTTTTTTCCTACGGATTCGTAGAAATATCCTCTATCCAGAGAACCTAACGAAATATATTTTTGAAAATTTCAAAAATTTGAATTCAAGCAGATCTGAATTCAAACTTCGTTAGGCCATAACTTGAGTTTCGTAACTCCGTTTTGAGTGATTTTTTTTTGCAAATCGAAGCTTGTGACATGTACCTTCTGTTAAAACCAAAACAATTTATTTTTGTTGCTATGAAAATTATATTCTGTACAGAAACTTTATTTTGGTGTTTTTGGAGTTTTCGAAGTCTTTTATTTGTTTTCTTTTTGGATCTTTGCTTGTATGCTTATGTATGTTATTGCTTGCTTACGCTAGATCATCCGGAGTGCGAAGCTTGCTACTACGAATCTTTAGAGTTCAACGAACGTCAGCAAGGCAAGTTCACACTTTGATCATAGTTTTCAATACCCAGTTTTTACTATGCATTAGTTTCACCCTCAAAGATTGCATGAGTAGGATTGGGAACATGTGGTTATGTTATGTAGTTCATTTGGTAGGAACCTATGACCTTTGATCACCCCGGGAATATTTGTTATGTCATATATTGCTTAGCCATGCTCGTAGACGGGGATTGGTATGTGTGATACATTGCAAGTTGCGAGAGATAATAATAATTTTGGGACAACATAAGGTGGCAACTTTAATACACATCTGGGTGGATTGTTTGGGGCACCTGGAGAAACCAGTGCTTGCCCAAGGGGAATCCCGGAGTACCCGTGTGATAACCCTAGGTCCGCCACCCAGGCTTAAAGGGATCATAAGATATTTCATGCCTAGAAACTTCCGTGTGCAGCCACAAGCCATTATGGGCTCTGGCATAGTTGAGTAAGTTGTGTGACCTCTTTCCGTGGTAGACTAGCTGATGTAGGGTAAAGTAGGTGTACCGGTCTACCCAGGGTTTGGAGGAAATACTTCAGAAAGACTATGTCTCGATCTTCCGACCATGGAGGTGGTCGAGTCTTGGGGGGAAAAGTGCGCAAACCTCTGCAGAGTGTACAAAGTAATCATGATTAGCCGTGTCCCCGGTTATGGACAACTTGAGTATCTAGAAATGAATTATTGGTTGATCTCATCACTTTATTTAATGAAATCATTGGGTTACTAATAACATGGGAATTTTGGGATTGAGTTGGAGGAACCTTCTCAATAATGGCATTTTTTACTTATTAGTAAATAAAAATTTATTCCTTTGTTGTAGGGTAAAATTGGCTTTATGCAAACATTAAACTTAGAGCCTCCACCAGCTAAATTTGCATATAGAGATAGTCTTTTTCTTTATTATTATTTCTATGGTGTGACATTGCCAGCATATTCCATGTGCTGACCTACAAGGCTGCAACGTCTCATGTTGCAGAGTTTTCCGACGAGGAGTAAAGGTGCGATATGTCGTTGTTCTGCACTCAGTTTGCCGTGGAGTTGATGGACTCATTTTACTTTTGATGCTTCCGCAGTTATTTTATCCAGATGGCCTTTGGCCATATTATTGTAATAAATACTCTTTTGAGGACCTCGAGGTAATAAAGTGTGTGATTGAACTCTGTTATAATTCATCGAGTACTGTGTGTGTCAGCATACTGATCCAGGGATGACACTTAAGCACAGAGACTTTGATCCATTTGGGTCGGGTCGCTACAAGATGGTATCAGAGCCCACGCTGATTGTAGGACGCGACCACTAGGAAATGGAAAACCATAGGAAGATAACTCTATTTTATCACTTCCTTATATATCCGTCGGTCTGTACTCTTCTCTATTCATTTCTATCTCTTCTCTACTTCAATTCGATAGTTGTTGAACCCCATGACCAAGTTGCTCAGCTGATGAGACCAAGACCTATGAAGACATCATTGACGAAGAAGAAGAAGTAGAGTTGACTTTGATTTGAGAAGATTTAGTTCAGACCACCACAACCAAATGTAGTCCAACGAATGATTGCGGTAGTATGAAGAGATCATATCTTTTGTGGATATGACCTTACCTGTAGGTTTTGCTTGTGTGGTGTGATTTGTGTGAATTGCTTGATTTGAAGTTTTATTGCTATCATAAGCATATGGGTAGTGATTTCTCTCATTAGGCCCTTATTCTATTCTAATTTCTCATCCACTCTAAACCTAACAGATGCCTCCGAGACGTGACCCGGAATTTCCGCCGGAACTTATCCAGTTGATCCAGAACCAGAATGCCCTCATGCAGCTACTCATCCAGAATCAGAACCAGAACAACAACAACAACCCACCGCCGCCACCCCCGGTCGACAACCTTACCCGTTTCCTGAGGTTGAACCCACCCGTGTTCTCTAGCAGCACGGAGCCGATCGTCGCAGATGACTGGCTCCGCAAGATCGGAAGGGAGCTGACCACCGCAGGATGTACTGACGCAGAGAAGGTGCGCTTTGCCGCACATCAACTGGATGGACCAGCAGCTTCGTGGTGGGAGAATTACACCACCACATTCCCCATAGCAAATGTGACTTGGGATCAGTTCCAGCAGGCGTTTCGTACTGCACATGTTTCAGCCGGAGCTATGAGTCTGAAGAAGCGTGAGTTCCGCAACTTACGCCAGGGTAATCATTCTGTTGGTGATTATGTGGAGGAATTCAGCAAGTTATCCAGGTATGCTCCCGGAGACGTGGCTGATGATGCCGCTAAGCAGGAGAAATTTCTTGAGGGACTAAATGATGATCTGGGACTTCAGTTGACTATGGCTACCTTTAACAATTATCAAGAGTTGGTTGACAAGGCTCTTATTCTGGAAGGCAAGCAGCAGCAGGTGGAAAACCGCAAGAGGAAGTACGGACAGGGAAAGTACAACTCTGGAGTTTAGCAGAAGCCCCGCTATACCCCGTACTCGGGAAATAATGGATCAGGATCTGGCAAGTATGGTGGACACACTCACCATAACCATGGAGGACATTCACATCATGGAGGGAATGGACACAACCATAGCCATAGGAATGGCAATGGAAACGGAGGAAACAACAATCAGCATCACTCCAACCCCGCTACACCGACAAAGAAGGATATGAGCCACATTACCTGTTTCAAGTGCGGGAAGACCGGACACTACGCCACCGAATGTCCCGAGGCGAAGAACGGGAATGGCAATGGAAGCTCTCGAAAGAAGCCAAATCCTTTTACCAGAGGTCAGGTGAACCATGTCAATGTGGAGGAAGTTTATGACCAGCCTGACGCCGTTGTTGGTAAGTTCTTGATTAATTCATTTACAGCCCTTGTTCTTTTTGACACTGGTGCATCGTATTCATTCATATCAAGGGGGTTTGTGGATAAGTTTAAGTTGCCGACCGTAGCCCTTAAAACACCAATGTTAGTGAGTTCCCCAGGAGCAAAGAACATGGCTAGTCGGGGATGTTTTCAGTTGCCCATGACCGTAGGGAGACACGTTTTCCCCACAGAACTCATCATCCTAGAATCACAAGGATTGGACGTAATTCTAGGCATGGACTGGCTATCCAAGTATGAAGGGAATATTGATTGTGCTAGTAAGTCGATTCTTCTCACCACCCCAGAGGGGAAACAGATCAATTATGTGTCGAGGCATACACCAAGGAGGACTCAAGTGAATTCTCTTTCGGTAGTTGTTAAGGAAGAAGTACCAGTTGTGAAGGATTATCCCGATGTTTTTCCGGAGGAACTACCAGGCATGCCACCGGATCGGACATAGAGTTTTTGATTGAATTGTTACCAGGAACTGGACCAATATCCAAGAGACCGTACCGGATGCCCGCAAATGACCTGGAGGAAATTAAGAAGCAGATTAAGGAATTATTGGAGAAAGGTTATATTCGACCAAGTTCATCACCTTGGGGAGCCCCAGTGCTTCTAGTTGAGAAGAAGGATGGATCCTTGAGAATGGTTGTGGATTACCATGCATTGAATGAGGTGACGATCAAGAACAAGTACCCTCTGCCGATGATCAATGATTTGTTTGACCAGCTACAAGGAGCAAAAGTTTTCTCAAAAATCGATCTTCGATTTGGATATCACCAGCTGAAGATTCGAGAATAGGATATACCCAAGACAACCTTTACCACGAGATATGGGCTTTATGAGTATACAGTCATGTCTTTTGGTTTGACTAATGCCCCTGCCTATTTTATGAATATGATGAATAAGGTATTCATGGAGTTCTTGGATAAGTTTGCTGTGGTATTCATGATGATATATTGATTTACTCAAAGAATGAAGAAGAACACAAGGAACATTTGCGCTTGGTTCTTGAGAAGCTCAGGGAACATCAATTATATGCAAAGTTCAGCAAGTGTGAATTCTGGTTGAAGAAAGTTGGATTTCTCGGACATGCTATATCAGGGGAAGGAATAGCAGTGGATCCTTCGAAAGTTGAAGCCGTCACCGAATGGAAGGCACCCACCTCAGTCGGAGAGATTCGCAGTTTCCTTGGACTTGCAGGATATTACCGAAGATTTATTGAGAATTTCTCCAAGATCGCAAAGCCCATGACAGAGTTATTAAAGAAAGACACCAAGTTTAATTGGACCGAGGAATGTGAGGCCAGTTTTCAGGAGTTGAAGAAACGTTTGGTCACAGCCCCAGTACTAATTCTTCCGAATATACGCAAGGATTTTCAGGTACATTGCGACGCTTCTTGTCAGGGACTTGGAGGTGTTCTTATGCAAGAAGGAAGAGTTGTTTCATATGCCTCACGTCAACTTCGACCCCATGAGCGGAATTATGCCACACATGATTTGGAGTTAGCAGCCTTAGTGCATGCGCTCAAGACCTGGAGGCATTTTCTTATTGGAAATCATTGTGATGTTTACACGGATCACAAGAGTTTGAAATACATCTTCACGCAAAAGGAGTTGAACCTCAAGCAGAGAAGATGGTTGGAGCTCATAAAAGATTATGACATAAAATTGCACTATCACCCAGGAAAGGCAAATGTGGTGGCAGATGCATTGAGCCGCAAAAGTTATGTCAATACCCTCACAGCAGGAGGATTACCTCAAGAGTTAATTGATGATCTCAGAGATCTCCGATTGGAGATAGTACCACGAGGTTTTGTTACCGCAATGGAAATTCAATCCACCTTGTTGGGAAAGATTCGAGAAGCCAAGAAGTTAGACAAAGGTATTGCAGAAATAAAGGAAAGGATGAACTAAGGAAAGGCAGAAGGATTTCGTGAGGATGAACACAGAACCTTATGGTTTGAGCAGCGTATTTATGTGCCAAATGACGCAGAGATCAGGAAGTTGATTCTTCAGGAGGCTCATGATTCGCCTTATTCGATACACCCAGGAAACACCAAGATGTATTTGGACTTGAAGGAAAGTTTCTGGTGGATAGGTATGAAAAAGGATATTGCTGAGTATGTCGCAGTATGTGATGTATGTCAAAGGGTTAAGGCAGAGCACCAGAAACCAGCAGGATTACTTCAGCCTTTGCTGATACCGGATTGGAAGTGGGACAAGCTTGGCATGGACTTCATTACAGGATTACCCAGGACCCGATCAGGCTATGATTCTATTTGGGTAGTAGTTGATCGCTTGACCAAGGTAGCTCACTTCATCCCCGTGAAAACCACATATACAAGTGCTAAGTTGGCCAAGATATATAACCAGGATCGTATGTCTGCATGGAGTTCCGAGGACCATCGTATCAGATAGAGGAACACAATTTACCTCAAAGTTTTGGCATCAGTTACACGAAACTTTGGGTACCAGGCTAGAGTTCAGTACAACCTTTCATCCGCAGATAGATGGGCAGACCGAGAGAGTCAATCAGATTCTGGAGGACATGTTGAGAGCTTGTGCACTAGATTATGGATCTAGTTGGGATGATAATTTGCCATACGCAGAATTCTCATATAACAACAGCTATCAAGCTAGTTTGAAGATGGCCCCTTTCGAAGCTTTGTACGGAAGGAGGTGCAGGACACCATTAATGTGGGATGAAGTTGGAGACCGTAAATTATTCGGACCAGATTTAATTAAAGATTCAGAGGAGAAAGTCAAGTTGATCCGTGACAGACTTAAGATAGCCCAATCCAGACAGAAGAGTTATGCCGATACTAAACGCAAGGAAGTAACTTATGAAGTCGGAGATAGAGCATATCTTCGTGTGTCTCCACTTCGAGGTGTTAAACGGTTTGGAGTTAAAGGCAAACTAGCACCACTATTTGTGGGGCCATACAGAATTTTGGAATGCATGGGTGAAGTTGCCTACAAGTTGGAATTACCCGAAGCCTTGTCAGGAGTTCATGATGTGTTTCACGTTTCCCAGTTGAAGAAGTGCCATGCAGAGATGGCTGATATTCCTTTGAGAGATACAGTGCCACTGGAGGCCGTACAGTTGGATAGTGATCTGACCTATGAGGA
Source organism: Secale cereale (assembly GCA_902687465.1). Taxonomy (NCBI): domain Eukaryota; kingdom Viridiplantae; phylum Streptophyta; class Magnoliopsida; order Poales; family Poaceae; genus Secale; species Secale cereale. The sequence continues at coordinate 401,520,081 of LR738713.1, forward strand.
GAATCCCGTCAAGATTCTCGAAACAACAAGCAGGGTTACCCGCAGCAAGGTCATCAAGTTTTGCAAGGTTCAGTGGAGTCATCATACTGAGGAAGAAGCCACGTGGGAACGCGAAGAAGATCTTCGACAGGATCACCCACACCTTTTTGCTAGCTAACCCGAATCTCGAGGGCGAGATTCATCTTAAGGGGGGTAGGTTTGTAACATCCCAAATTTTCAATTTCGAATGTTTTACAATTATTAGCTAAGCATCTATGCATTTTTTTATTTGAGTGTTATTTGGAAATTTCAGAGGCATTTGAATTTTATGTGACTTTGAATTCTACTTGGCAATTGAAATTTATTTCAAAAATCCCTGACGAGATACTTGTTCAAAAGTATGAGAGGAGCGAACATGACACTCCAAAAAGTCAGAAGAAAACAATGCCGAAAGTTTTGAATTCAAATTGAGTTTCATTTGGATTTTTAGAATTTTTTTATAAAGTTTTTATTTAGCCTCTGAAAAATAGTTCATCTTATAGGATTTATTTTTTTGAATTTTTTGATATATATATATATATGTCCTATATTAAAATATTTTTATTTTCTATCTTTATTTTTTTATCTCGCTGTCTAATTAAAAAAAAAAGAGCCCGCCGGGCCTGGCCAACCAGCCCAGCCAGCAAGGCCATGGCCCAAGCAGGCCGATCGCCCAGCCAGCCAGCGAACGAGGGCCACCAGCAGCGCCCACATGCTTAAAAAATGGTCGAGCGCCACGCTCGCGATTCCTCTCGCCCGCCCGACTCCCTCTCTCTCCCTCGTTGACTTCTTTTCCCTGCGCCTGGGCCCCACCCATCTCATCTTCTTCCCACCAACACGAATAGGAACAGAAACGTCCGCGTACAACGCTCCTGACGTTGCTTCGTTTCCAATTGATGAAAATCAATTCTCCTGTCCGTTTCACTTCCAAGGCAGATGTCCTATAAATAGCCACGACCCTCCTCGACCGATTCAGACGAAAATCCCTCGCCAAGTCCACCCCTACAACACGTACTCGACGTTCCAATCTCGCATCAGAAGCTCCAGTTCATCGTCAGTTTCCGACGCCGGTGAGCCATCCCGAGACCTATCCTTTTGTGTTCCGACTTCTCTTGATCCCTATCATCGTTTTGACAAGATTTTGTGATCCCTCTCCATCTACAGCCACTGCACCAACCTCCTTGTCTTCACCAGAGCACCCGGAGCACCGAGCTTCGTCACTTTGTTCCATCGCCGTTCGTCGTTGCCGACCATCTCCGACTCCACCACCGGACGAGCCAGACGTCCCTCTAACCTCCTGACATCACCACCGCCCCTTACGGTTGCCAGAGACGCCGCCACCATCACGCCCGAGCCTCCCCAACCCACGTACTTCTCTGTACGTATACGAACAGATGTTCGTTCGTTCAGTTAAAAAAAAACTGTTTCATTCAGCTAGATTGGTTTTCTTCGGTTTAGATTGAACCGGCCTCCGGTTTATTTTTCTCTTTTAGTCGCAGCAAAGACCCCATCCAATCAGAGAGCGCCACTTGTCTCTGGCCGAATTTTTGTTTTTTCAGTAATTTTTCTAATCTCAGATTCTATAGCAAATCTTGTTTCTAGTATATCTTTTAGTCTATAGATCCAATTTAGTTGATTCTTTTTCCTACGGGTTCGTAGAAATATCCTCTATCCAGAGAACCAAACGAAATATATTTTTGAAAATTTTAAAAATTTGAATTCAAGCAGATCTGAATTCAAACTTCGTTAGGCCATAACTTGAGTTTCGTAACTCCGTTTTGGGTGATTTTTTTTGCAAATCGAAGCTTGTGACATGTACCTTCTGTTAAAACCAAAACAATTTATTTTTGTTGCTATGAAAATTATATTCTGTAAAGAAACTTTATTTTGGTGTTTTTGGAGTTTTCGAAGTCTTTTATTTGTTTTCTTTTTGGATCTTTGCTTGTATGCTTATGTATGTTATTGCTTGCTTACGCTAGATCATCCGGAGTGCGAAGCTTGCTACTACGAATCTTTAGAGTTCAACGAACGTCAGCAAGGCAAGTTCACACTTTGATCATAGTTTTCAATTCCCAGTTTTTAGTATGCATTAGTTTCACCCTCAAAGATTGCATGAGTAGGATTGGGAACATGTGGTTATGCTATGTAGTTAATTTGGTAGGAACCTATGACCTTTGATCACCCCAGGAATATTCGTTATGTCATATATTGCTTAGCCATGCTCGTAGACGGGGATTGGTATGTGTGATACATTGCAAGTTGCGAGAGATAATAATAATTTTGGGACAACATAAGGTGGCAACTTTAATACACATCTGGGTGGATTGTTTGGGGCACCTGGAGAAACCAGTGCTTGCCCAAGGGGAATCCCGGAGTACCCGTGTGATAACCCTAGGTCCACCACCCAGGCTCAAAGGGATCATAAGATATTTCATGCCTAGAAACTTCCGTGTGCCGCCACAAGCCATTATGGGCTCTGGCATAGTTGATTAAGTTGTGTGACCTCTTTCCGTGGTAGACTAGCTGATGTAGGGGAAAGTAGGTGTACCGGTCTACCTAGGGTTTGGAGGAAATACTTCAGAAAGACTATGTCTCGATCTTCCGATCATGGAGGTGGTCGAGTCTTGTGGGGAAAAGTGCGCAAACCTCTACAGAGTGTACAAACTAATCATGATTAGCCGTGTCCCCGGTTATGGACAACTTGAGTATCTAGAAGTGAATTATTGGTTGATCTCATCACTTTATTTAGTGAAATCATTGGGTTACTAATAACTTGGGAATTTTGGGATTGAGTTGGAGGAACCTTCTCAATAATGGCATTTTTTTAACTTATTAGTAAATAAAAATTTATTCCTTTGTTGTAGGGTAAAATTGGCTTTATGCAAACATTAAACTTAGAGCCTCCACCAGCTAAATTTGCATATAGAGATAGTCTTTTTCTTTATTATTATTTCTATGGTGTGACATTGCCAGCATATTCCATGTGCTGACCTACACGGCTGCAACGTCTCATGTTGCAGAGTTTTCCGACGAGGAGTAAAGGTGCGATAGGTCGTTGTTCTGCACTCAGTTTGACGTGGAGTTGATGGACTCATTTTACTTTTGATGCTTCCGCAGTTATTTTATCCAGATGGCCTTTGGCCATATTATTGTAATAAATACTCTTTCGAGGACCTCGATGTAATAAAGTGTGTGATTGAACTCTGTTATAATTCGTCGAGTACTGTGTGTGTCAGCATACCGATCGAGGGATGACACTTAAGCACAAAGACTTCGACCCATTTGGGTCGGGTCGCTACAGAGTGTTTGGCAGAGGGCATGAAGGGTGCATGATTCCACACTAGTAGGTTAACACAAATACACGAAGAGGAAATGACTACTCCCTCCGTCTAGGTGTGTAAGTCATCTTACATTGTGCACTGCGATCAAGGCGGAGAGGAAAACGAGAAAACTTAATGTCTTTTTGCTAATTAATAGCATTGCATGCAATGAACTAACCACTGCATGTCATGTTTATTAGTCTCAAGTCACTGAAAGCATGCACGACCCACATCTCTTATTGGTTGATATGTCACAAAACAAGAAACGGGGAGGGAGTTAATGTACCGTGCCTAAGTGTTTTGAGATTATTTGGTTTTCGTAAGGTGACTTACACACCTAGATAGAGGAGTATATTGAGATGAGAATGCAACCAAACACACCCACACACTTTGTGCTATAGTGACTGATCTGCACCGTCTAAGTTTGATCCAACGGTCATGTTGCGTCGAGACATGGACATGCCCATGCAGAGGGCGCCTAAACACCACCGAAGTCCCTCTGCTTCTTGAGGCGCAGGACGTTGGTGATGCAGAGGGCGAAACGGCTGAAAGGCAATGCAATCTACGGGAAGCCGGAGGGAGCCAACCGAGGAGCGGGGAATCTTTGGTTTTCACCATGGTAAAACACCAGTCAACGACTTCTCACATCAGGGAGCAGTGGGTTTTACAGGCGGAGTCATCATGACTAATTGCTGCCTCGCTCGCTCCCGTCAATCAAAAAATTAAAAATCCTGCCGCACTCAAACACCAGAGCAATGCCGCGGTGGATATTTAAATTTACCTGCTGACAAGTAGATAAAAAAAGGGATGAAAAACAAATGTGGCGGCGGCCTAGCTAATCGGTCGAACTAGCCCAACTAGCTATCCACCATGCTTCACTGATGTACTCGGCGGGAAAAGTGGTCTTTCGTGATTTGACGACTCATTTACTTGCTTCGGCGAAAACACGCAGTAGGGCGTCCCATGTCAGGAAGAATATATGCGTGCACCACCCGGGAGGACCTAGAAACCGCGCGGTAGGGTGTGCCATGTCTCAGCACAGAGGAAAAATGCGCATGTAAAAAATTTACTGTATCAGATGTAGTACCTATGGTTTGACCTCGGGACCCAGCCAGACGGTCGAAAACACCCCACTAGCCACACAACTTCATCATGCTAACATGGCACGGAGGATAGGTGTGTTTAGCTCCGTCTCGACCAGCCACAATGTCTCTTTTTCTAGGTGATTCTTCTCTTTTCCAAGCTTTTTTTAGTTGTAATAACACCATGGCAAGCTAGCGCCGCTCTTCGTGTGTGCCCGTGCAAAGGTTAGATGATGGAGAGAAGAGAGAGATCGCAGACCTGGGACCCACCAGTAAGTGAGTCAACGGTCATGCACATGTTGACGACGCACTCCCTCTACTCTACTCAACATAATACTATATAAAATCAAGTTATGGGACAAAGCCAACAACCGTTGTTGTTTCAGGCTATCGACTTACGCTTTGTAGTCCAGGTTGCTAGTTCGAATCTCGTCTTTCATATTTGTTAGTTTTAGGTCCAAATTTGATTAATGACAAGTGGGACCCCCGTGTGTTGTTCCGATATTTCAGTGTAGGATGGTTTTTGAACAAACACTTCACGCGGTTAGACAAGTAACAGCACAAGTTACACGTATTTTGCAAGTTTATGAACAAAAATGACAGCAGCATAGAATATCTCATCCACCCGCAACGTAGATGCTATGGTGATACGAGTTTTTACACCGTTGGAAGTGAGATCCAATTGATTGGGAGTAGTCTTTGTAATTATGCGCAATTTCCAAACTCTCCAAAGGTTTTTTTGCAAATAAAACATTCAGGCCTCGTGTGTGCCGCTGCATCTTGGATCCAACGGCTGCCCGTTGCTCATATTAGGTGCTCCCCGTAGCTTAATTACCCGCTATGGTGATATGAGCATCTAGGTCATATGATCAGTGATCAGATGGCACATGCGTAGTACTTGTACTTTCTCCGCAATTCCCAAACTCTCTCAGCCGTATATTGCAGAAACATTCAAACCTCCTACTGTGGGTTGTTAGATCTCCGTGAACTCGTATCACCATAGAATCTACGATGCGGGAGCACCTCATATTCTCCCGTGCGAGAAAACATAAGGTGCTCTCGCAGCTTGGATGCTACGGTGATACGAGCTTCGAGGTCGTTTGATCTGAGATCCAATGGCATCTGAGCAGTCTTTGTGCTTGTAATTAGTGGCCGAATCTTTGGGGGATTTTCTGCAAAAACCCATTCGAACCACCGAGGAGGTGTTGGGTCACAAATCCAACGGCTCCGAAGAGCTTGTATCACCAAAGAATCTAAGGTGTGGTAGCACATGATATTCTTACATACAGGAGAATATGATGTCCTCCTTCATCTTAGATGCTATGGTGATACGAGCTTTGAGGTCGTTTGATCTGAGATCTAATGGCATCTGAGCAGTCTTTGTGCTTGTAAGAAGTGGCCGAACTCTTTGGGGGATTTTCTGCAAAAAACCATTCGAAGCACCGAGGAGGTGTTGGGTCACAAATCCAACGGCTCCGAAGAGCTTGTAGCACCAAAGCATCTAAGGCGTGGTAGCACATGATATTCTTACATACATGCGAATATGATATCCTCCTTCATCTTAGATGCTACGGTTATACGAGCTTCGAGGTCGTTGGATATGGGATCCAAGGGCATATGAGTAGTTTTTGTACAAATTGTGTGCAATTCTCAAACTCATCAAGGTTTCCTGTAAAAATATTAAGACATCATATGAGCTGCTATATCACAGATCTACAAGCTCCAAGCAACTCGTATCGGCATATCTAAGGTATGGGGGAACATGATATTCTCCCGGGGAGGAGGGGTGGGGGGTGCACAACCAACCCGTGATTGGGAGGGTGGGGACGAATATAATCTAAATAACCCTAAACAGAGCTTCACGACTTTATCTAAGGTCGAGGGGGTGACCCCCGACAATCATAGCTCCGCCTAATTAAACACAACATTTGCATGTACTATAGTACTAGACCTAATATTCATGTTTCAGTTTCATGTTCATTTTAAATATTGAATTGAGGACCATGCATGTCTTACATTTTAATCTCTTCGTTCCTAAATATTAGTCTTTTTAGAGATTTTAAGTGGACTGGCACATACGGATGTGTATAGACATATTTTAGAGTGTAGATTGGTACTTCTCGAGCTTGCGTTGTATTCCCTCGAAGAGGAAAACGTGATGCAGCACAGTAGCGTAAGTATTTCCCTCAGTTTTTGAGAACCAAGGTATCAATCCAGTAGGAGACCACGCGTGAGTCCCTCGCACCTGCACAAACAAATAAGAACTTCGCAGCCAACGCGATAAGGGTTGTCAATCCCTTTAGGGCCACTTACGAATGTGAGATCTGATAGATATGATAGTTTGATATTTTTGGTATTTCGATATAAAAACAGAAAGTAAAAAACAAAAAAGTAAAGTAGATTGTAGATTGATATGTTGAGAATAGACCCGGGGGCCATAGGTTTCACTAGTGGCTTCTCTCATGATAGCAGATTTTTGGGTGAACGAATTACTGTCGAGCAATTGATAGAAAAGTGAATAATTATGAGACTATCTAGGCATGATCATTGTATATAGGCATCATGTCTGTGACAAGTAGACCGAAACGATTCTGCGTCTACTACTATTACTCCACACATCGACCGTTATCCAGCATGCATCTAGAGTATTAAGTTCATAAGAACAGAGTAACGCCTTAAGCAACATGACATGATGTAAAGGGATAAACTCAAGCAATATGATATAAACCCCATCTTTTTATCCTCGATGGCAACAATACAATATGTGCCTTGCTGCCCCTACTGTCACTGGGAAAGGACACCGTGAGATTGAACCCGAAGCCAAGCACTTCTCCCATTGCAAGAACTACAGATCTAGTAGGCCAAACCGAAGAGACTTGCAAGGATATTATAATCATACATAAAAGAATTCGAAAAAAAACCCAAATATTTCTCATAGATAATCTTGATCATAAACCGACAATTCATAGGATCTCGACAAACACACTGCAAAAAGAGATTACATCGAATAGATCTCCTCGAAGACCGAGGAGAACTTGGTATTGAGATCCAAAGAGAGAGAAGAAGCCACCTAGGTACTAACTATGGACCCGAAGGTCTGTGGTAAACTACTCACAACTCATGGTGAGGCGATGGTGTTGATGTAGAAGCACTCCGTGGTAGACCCCCCTCCGGCGGAGCTTCGGAATTGGCCCCAAGATGGGATCTCATGGGAACAAAAGGTTGCGGCGGTGGAATTAGGGTTTTCTCTCCTCTCTTGACGTTTTTGGGGTACATGGATATATATAGGAGGAAGGAGGGCATCGGGGGACAAACATGGGGCCCACGAGGCAGGGGGCACGTCCTGTAGGGGGGGGAGGGATGCCCCCCACCGTCATGGACGCCACGCGTGCCCTATTCCGCGGTTCTCAAGTCTCCCTTGAAGATTTCGCTCCAAAAATATCTCTCCTGAAGGTTTCATTCCGTTTGGACTTCGTTTGGTAGTCCTTTTCTGTAAAACCCTGAAATAGGCAAAAAGTAGCAATCTAGACTGGCTCTTTGAGTTAATAGGTTAGTCCAAAAAATAATATAAAAGTGTGTAATAAAGCCCATTAAACATCCAGAACATCATAAATAATAGCATGGAAAAACCAAAAATTATAGATACGTTGGAGACGTATCAAGCATCCCCAAGCTTAATTCCTGCTCGTCCTCGAGTAGGTAAATGATAAAAACAGAATTTTTGATGTGGAATGCTAACCAATATAATTTTCAATGTAATTCTTTTTATTGTGGCATGAATGTTTAGATCTAAAAGATTCAAGACAAAAAGCCTATATTGACATAAGAAATAATAATACTCCAAGCATACTAACAAAGCAATCATGTCTTCTCAAAATACCATGGCTAAATAAAGTTATCCATACAAAATCATATAGTCTGGCTATGCTCCCTCTTCATCACACAAAATATTCATATCATGCACAACCCCGATTTCAGCCAAGCACTTGTTTTCATACTCAATTCTTTCAAACCTTTCAACTTTCACGCAACACATGAGCGTGAGCCATGGATATAGCACTATGGGTGGAATAGAGTGGTGGTTGTGTAGAAGACAAAAAGGAGGAAGTTAGTCTCACATCGACTAGGCGTATCAACGGGCTATGGAGATGCCCATCAATAGATATCAATGTGAGTGAGTAGGGATTGCCATGCAACAGATGCACTAGAGCTAAAAATGTATGAAAGCTGAACAAAAGAAACTAAGTGGGTGTGCATCCAACTTGCTTGCTCATGAAGACCTAGGGCATTTGAGGAAGCCCATCGTTGGAATATACAAGCCAAGTTCTATAATGAAAATTCCCACTAGCATATGAAAGTGACTAAACATGAGACTCTCTATCATGAAGAACATGGTGCTACTTTGAAGCACAGGGGTGGCAAAAGATAGTAGCAATTGTCCCTTTTTTTTCTTTTTTTGGGACAATGCTCTAATAATGATGATCATCACACTAATATCGATTTAGAAGTCGATATTACAATTCGATACTAGAACAAAGTATGACTCTATATGAATGCCTATGGCGGTGTACCGGGATGTGCAATGAATCAAGAGTGACATGTATGAAAAATTATGCATGGTGGCTTTGCCACAAATATGATGTCAACTACGTGATCATGCAAGGCAATATGACAATATGAAGCGTGTCATATGAACGGAACGATGGAAAGTTGCATGGCAATATATCTTGGAATCGCTATGGAAATGCCATGATAGGTAGATATGGTGGTTGTTTTGAGGAAGGTATATGGTGGGTGTATGGTACCGACGAAAGTTGTGCGGTACAAGAGAGGCTAACAATGGTGGAAGGCTGAGAGTGCGTATAATCCATGGACTCATCATTAGTCATAAAGAACTCATATACTTATTGCAAAAATTTACAAGTCATCAAAACAAAGCAATCAACGCATGCTCCTAGGGGGCAGGTTGGTAGGAGTTCACCATCGCGCGCCCCCGACCTCCACACAAAGGATGACACTCTACAAATACCTCATGCTCTAACTTCGTCACATAGCGGTTCACCATACGTGCATGCTACGGGAATCACAAACTTTAACACAAGTATTTCTCAATTTCATAATAACTCCACTAGCATGACTCTAATATCACTATCCTCATATCTCAAAGCAATTATCAAGTATCAAACTTCTCATCATATTCAATGCACTTTGTATGAAAGTTTTTACTACATTCATCTTGGATGCCTATCATGTTAAGGCTAGTTTTATAGCCAAAGCACATTACCATGCTATTCTAATAGACTCTCAAAAGGATATAAGTGAAGCATGAGAGATCAACAATTTCTACAAAATAAAATCACCACCGTGCTCTAAAAGATATAAGTGAAGCACTAGAGCAAACTATTTAGCTCAAAAGATATAAGTGAAGCACATAGATTGTTCTAATAATTCCTAGGCCATATTTATCTCTCTCAAAACGGTGTGTCCAGCAAGGATGATTGTGGAAAACTAACAAGAAAAGACTCAAATCAGACATGACGCTCCAAGTAAAACAGATATCATGTGGTGAATAAAAATATAGTTCCGAGTATAGTTACCGATAGATGCAGACGAAAGAGGGGATGCCTTCCTGGGGCATCCCCAAGCTTAGGCTTTTGGTTGTCCTTGAATTTTACCTTGGGGTGCCTTGGGCATCCCCAAGCTTAGGCTCTTGCCACTCTTTGTTCCGTAGTCCATCAAAGCAATACTCAAAACTTGAAAACTTCACAACACAAAACTTAGACAAAAATCTCGTGAGCTCCGTTAGTATAAGAAAACAAACCACCACTCAAAGGTACTGTAATGAACTCATTCTTTGTTTATATTGGTGTTAAACATACTGTATTCCAACTTCTCTATGATTCATATCCGCCAATACTACTCATAGATTCATCAAAATAAGCAAACAACACACGAAAAACCTGTCAAAAACATAACAGTCCATAGTAATCTGTTGCTTCCGCATACTTCTGTAACTCCAAAAATTGAAATAAATTGGTAAACGTGAGGAATTTGTCTATTAATCATCTACAAAAAGAATCAACTAAATAGCACACTCCAGTAAACTCTGGTGGCTGTTCTAGTGAGCACTAACGATTCTTTTTTTTACAGCAAGATCATATAAACTTCCCACAAGTCTTCCCAAAGGTTCTACTTGGCACAAACACTAATTAAAACACAAAACCACATCTAAACAGAAGCTAGACGCAATATTTATTCCTAAACAGAAGCAAAAACAAAAAATATATAAAATTGGGTTGCCTCCCAACAAGCTCTTTCTTTATAGCCATTAAGATAGGCTTGAGAATTCAATGATGCTCACATGAAAGACAAGACTTGAAGCACAAAGAGAGCATCATAAAGCATGTGAAAAACACATCTAAGTCTAACATACTTCCTATGCATAGGCATCTTATAAGCAAACAAATTAGCAAGACAAGCAAGATCTAGCATATGCAAGGAAGAAGAAAGAAACAATAGCAATCTCAACATAGCGAGAGGTAATTTAGTAACATGAAGATTTCTACAACCATATTTTCCTCTCTCATAATAATTGCATGTAGGATCATAAGCAAATTCAACAATATAGCTATCACATAACATATTCTTAATATGATCCACATGCATACGAAGTTGACACTCTTCCAAAATAGTGGGATCAATATTAACTAAAGTCATGACCTCTCCAAACCCACTATCATAAAAAAAAATCATAAGATTGATCCATATCCAAAGTAGTAGGATCAACAGTTGACATTCTTTCAAACCCACTTTCAATATTATAGCAAATATTGTTATCAATCTCATAATCATCATGGGGTTTAAAGAAATTTTCAAGATCATAGGAAGCATCACCCCAATCATGATCATTGCAACAAGTAGTGGACATAGCAATACTAGCATCCCCAAGCTTAGGGTTTTGCATATCATTAACACAATTGCCATTAATAAAATTTATAATAACATCATTGCAATCATGCTTTTCATTCAAGGAGCTATCGTGAATCACTTTATAATCTTCTTCTTTCAACACTTCATCACAATTTTCGGACTCACAAATTTCAAGCAAAACCTCATAAAGATAATCTAGTGCATGCAACTCACTAGCAATTGGTTCAACATAATTGGATCTCTTAAAAAGATTAGCAAGTGGATAAGGATCCATAATCTATCAAGCGAAGATGCAAGCTAATAGAAGGCACATGGCAACACAAGCAAACAAAAAGGCGAATGGAAAAAGGGCGAATAAAACGGCAAGGGTGAAGTGGGGAAGAGGAAAACGAGAGGCAAATAAATGTAATGCGAAGGATAAGGGTTTGTGATAGGTACTTGGTATATGACTTTTGCGCAAGCCTCCACGGAAATGGCACCAAAAATTCTTCTTGCTACTTCTCGAGCTTGCGTTGTATTCCCTCGAAGAGGAAAGGGTGATGCAGCACAGTAGCATAAGTATTTCCTTCAGTTTTTGAGAACCAAGGTATCAATCCAGTAGGAGACCACGCGCGAGTCCCTAGCACCTGCACAAACAAATAAGAACTTCGCATCCAACGCGATAAGGGGTTGTCAATCCCTTTACGATCACTTATGAAAGTGAGATCTGATAGATATGATAGTTTGATATTTTTGGTATTTTTGGATATAAAAACAGAAAGTAAAAACAGAAAAGTAAATTAGATTGTAGATTGATATGTTGAGAATAGACCCGGGGCCATAGGTTTCACTAGTGGCTTCTCTCATAATAGCAGATTTCTACGGTGGGTGAACGAATTACTGTCGAGCAATTGATAGAAAAGCGAATAATTATGAGAATATCTAGGCATGATCATTATATATAGGCATCATGTCCGTGACAAGTAGACCAAAACGATTCTGCATCTACTACTATTACTCCACACATCGATCGCTATCCAACATGCATCAAGAGTATTAAGTTCATAAGAACAGAGTAACGCCTTAAGCAATATGACATGATGTAGAGGGATAAACTCAAGCAATATGATATAAACCCCATCTTTTTATCCTCGATGGCAACAGTACAATACATACCTTGCTGCCCCTACTGTCACTGGGAAAGGACACCGCAAGATTGAACCCAAAGCCAAGCACTTCTCCCATTGCAAGAACTATAGATCTAGTAGGCCAAACCAAACCAATAATTCGAAGAGACTTGCAAGGATATTATAATCATACATAAAAGAATTCAGAAAAGAACCAAATATTTCTCATAGATAATCTTGATCATAAACCCAGAATTCATCGGATCTCGACAAACACACCGCAAAAAGAGATCACATCGAATAGATCTCCTTGAAGAACGAGGAGAACTTGGTATTGAGATCCAAAGAGAGAGAAGAAGCCATCTAGGTACTAACTATGGACCCGAAGGTCTATGGTAAACTACTGACAACTCATGGTGAGGCGATGGTGTTGATGTAGAAGCACTCCGTGGTAGATCCCTCCTCCGGCGGAGCTCCGGAACAGACCCCGAGATGGGATCTCACGATAACAGAAGGTTGCGTAGGTGGAATTAGGGTTTTCTCTCCTCTCTTGATGTTTTCGGGGTACACGGATATATATAGGAGGAAGGAGGGCATCGGGGGACCAACATGGGGCCCAAGAGGCAGGGGGGCGCGCCCTGTAGGGGGTGCGGCCCCAACCCACGTGGATGCCACATGTTCCCTATTCCGTGGTTCTCAAGTCTCCCGTGAAGATATCGCTTGAACAATATCTCTCCCGAAGTTTTCATTCCGTTTGGACTCCGTTTGATATTCCTTTTCTGTAAAACCCTGAAATAGGCAAAAAACAGCAATGTGGACTTGTAGCGACCACGATCAGAATGGACCAAAGTCTCTGTGTTTCTGTGTCATCCCTGAATCGGTAATGCTGACACACACAGTACTTGAAGGATTTATAACAGAGTGGCATTCACACACTTATTACAACGAATGTCTCAAAAGAGAACTTATTACAAGAGTCTATGGCATAAGGCCATCTAACAAAATAACAGCGGAACGCTTGGAAGATAAGTGAGTCCATCAAATCCAACGGCATAGCTGAGTGCATGACAAACGACCTAGCACGTCTTACTCCTCGTCGAATGTGCTGGTTTAACTCTTGGATGAACGCTGCAATGGACCTGTCCTTCCGGGAACTGATCATGTCCCATTGCTCATCTCGGCGTCCACAAATCTGGTACATAGTGTCCTTCAGCTCCTGCTTGTAGACTTCTCCAATACGTCCCATGGTAATGTGGGCTGCCATACTCTTGCCTAGACTCCAGGTTGGTTCATCAAAAGAAAACTCTATTGGCTCAGTGGATGGTGCGAAGGTCCTCCCGGGAATTTGAACTTGAATAATCCATCGCTCCTCTTCTGGTAAAGTGGTGGTGTAGGTCCCGGTGAAGCTTGGTATTCCGATGTTCAGGTACCTAGTGACTTCCTTCAAGTGTCGTCCAAATGGTGTGTCTTCATCTGGTTGAGTGAACTTGTTCCTTGGGTCCACCATCCTAAAGAGTAGAAATGTAGAGGAGTCAGAAATGAGTAGAGAAGAGTGACCTAGGGTTTATCTTAGTGGTCGTGTCCTGCAGTCAGCGTGTGCTCTGATACCATCTTGTAGCGACCACGATCCGAATGGACCGAAGTCTCTGTGTTTCTATGTCATCCCTGGATCGTTAATGCTGACACACACAGTACTTGAAGGATTTATAACAAAGTGGCAATCACACACTTATTACAACGAATGTCTCAAAGGAGAACTTATTACAGAAATCTATGGCATAAGGCCATCTAACCAAATAACATCGGAAGTCTTGGAAGATAAGTGAGTCCATCAACTCCAACGGCATAGCTGAGTGCATGACAAACGACCTGGCACGTCTTACTCCTCGTCTGAAAAGTCTGCAACGTAATATGTTGCGGCCCAAAACGGATTAGCACATGGAATATGCTGGCAAGATAACATAGTAGAGCAAGTAACAGAATAAAGGCTAACACTATATGCATATTTGGCTCTAAGGTTTAAAGTTTTTGTGTAAAGCCAATTTTTCCCTACAACAAAGAAATAACTTTTATTTTAACTATCATGGTAGTTGAAACATCATTGAGAAGGTACCTCCAACTCAAACCCAATTAAAGTAGTCATCATTAACCCAACAAATTAATTTTAGAGTGATGAGATCAACCAATAATTCAAGTACCAGATACTTAAAATTGTCCATAACTGGGGACACGGCTAATCATGATTAGTTTGTACACTCTGTAGAGGTTTGCTCACTTTTCCCCACAAGATTCGATCTCCTCCGTTGGATTTCTCGCACTGCATGGTGTTTGAGAAATGGATGACCGAGACATAGTCTTTGAGAAGCATTCACTCTTTACCCCGGGTGGAGCGGTACACCTACTTTCCCCTACATCTGCTAGTCCACCACTGAAAGATCTCACACAACTTACTCATACTATGCCAGAGCCCATAATGGCATTGTGGCTGCACACGGATGTTTCTAGCATGAATAGTTTTATGATCCCTTTGAGCCTGGGTGGCATTCTATAGGATAATCACACGGCTCCTCCGGGATTTCTTAGGACAACACTGGATTCTCCAGGTGCCCTACAACCAATCCACCCAGATGTGTATTCAAGTAGCCACCTTAAGTTGAACCATTAATTAACAACTCACATCTGTCATGGATATTCTCTCAAACCCAAACCACGTCTACGAGCATAGTATGGCAACCTAAGCATAACGTACAAGTAACTCCCAAGGGTTTCAAAATAATGCAGGTAATAGGTTCTACCTCAATCTACTTCCCAGACCCACAAGTTAATAGATCCTACTCATGCAATGTGTGAGGGTTTGATCTAATGCATAAAACTGGGTAATAAAGGGTATGATCAAAGTGTTACTTGCCATGCTGATGATTCACAAAACCTAGAGACTCGTAGTAGCACGCTTCGCACTTCGAGAATTTTATCGCAAGCAAACAATAGCATACATAAGCAAACAAGCAATTATGCATAGACAGAACTCCAAACAAGAATATCTAACCAGAAAGTTCAACTTAAGAACTCCGGCTTGCAAAAAGAATCAAATATAACGGAGCAACGAAACTCAAACTGCGAAAGAAACAAGATCCATTTACTAGATTGGTCTAAGGCAAATTTTACAGTAGCAAAACCTTGTTCAAGTTGGTTAAACGGAAAGAGCGCTTCGAGACGAAGATTTGGGCTTTTGAATCGCCTGATTCCGACTCTCGAGCGAAAAGAAAAACTAAAAACAAGATCAGGGCAGAAATCACGATCGAAAATAATCGTGGAAAATGCCCCGAAAAAGAAAACTGACAAACAGGCTAATGAACGAACGTTCGCTGTCTGTGACTAACGGGCGAACCGCGTTCGTTAAAACAAACGTACGGACGAACTTCCGCTATTTAACTAAACCAAAAAAACCGAACCGATCTATTTAGAAAAACAGATCTAGGGTTCCGAAAAAAACGATTGGTTTAAAAAAAATACCGACGGCGACGGCGACGAGAACGGCGGCGGCGGCTACCTCGACAGCGGCGGCGTCTTCGGCGGGCGGCGGGGCATGGCGGCGGCGGTGGCGTGCGGCGGCGGCGGGGCAGCGGCGGCGGCTGGTGGCGGCCTGGGCTTTTAAAGGCCCCGGGCTAGGCGAGTCCTAGCCGGACACGACCCGTAGGTCGGTTGCCTTTTTTTTAAACAATCCTAACGCACTAAAACAGGCGGAAAAAAAAAATACTAAACGGACCCCAAAAATTCGGAAATAAAATTTCACTGTTCTCTAACAATATTTAGGACAAAGTGAACATTTTTCGCGGACCTAAATGCAATTTTCAGAAACGCGCATTTTTCCTATGCAAATAAGATCGCAAATAAATCCAGATTTTTTTTCCAAAAGTGATCTTAATATTTTTCCTCCAATATTTCTTTTATTTTGGAGAAGTCATATTATCTCCACTCATATATTTTATTAGGGAATATTTTTAGGGGAGAAAAATAATTAAAACCACAGTGATCCCCGTACCGGTATTCGAGAAAACTCAAATACGAAAACGGTAGAATTCCCAACTCTCTCCGTAGGTCCTTGAGTTGCTTAGAATTTTCGAGGATCGTCACGCACAAATGCAACAAAAATATGCAATGCAGTATGATCTATGTATAACATTTCAAATTGAAAATTTTGGATGTTACAAACCTACCCCCCTTAGAATGAATCTCGTCCTCGAGATTCGGTTAGCCTAGAGAACATGTGTGGGTGGTACTTGCGTAGATCGTCCTCTCGTTCCCAGTTGGCTTCTTCCTCGGTGTGGTGACTCCACCGAACTTTGCAAAACATGATTACCTTACTGCGGGCGACTCTGCTTGAAAACTCGAGGATCTTGATGGGTTTCTCCTGTAGGTCAGATCACTATCCAACTCAATTGCTTCTAGGGACACTGTGTCTTTTAAAGGAATATCGGTCATCTCCGCATGACAGTTCTTAAGCTGAGAAACGTGGAACACGTCGTGAACTCCTGACAATCCTTCGGGTAGCTCCAACTTGTAGGCAAGCTCTCCCATGCGTTCCAAAACACGGTATGGTCCCACAAATCTTGGGGTTAACTTTCCCTTAACTCCGAAACGTTTAACTCCTCGCAGAGGCGACACTCTCAGGTACGCTCTATCTCCAATTTCATAGGCTAATTCCTTCTGACTCGTTGATCAGATCTGCGTAACTCTTCTGCCTGGGCTGAGCTACATTCAGTCTATCTCGAATCAGCTTAACCTTCTCTTCTGTCTCTTTGATCAGATCTGGTCCAAACAACTGACGGTCTCCGACTTCATCCCACATCAACGGTGTTTGACATCTCCTCTAGTACAATGCTTCGAACGATGCCATCCTCAAACTGGCCTGGTAACTTTTGTTGTACGAGAACTCCATGTAGGGCAAGTTGTCGTCCCAACTAGATCCATAATCTAACGCACAAGCTCTCAACATGTCCTCCAGAATCTAATTGACTCTCTCGGTCTGTCCATCTGTCTGTGGGTGAAAAGTTGTACTGAATTCCAGCCTCGTTCCCAAAGTTTGGTGTAGCTGATGCCAAAAATTCGAGGTGAACTGTGTTCCTCTATCTGATACAATGGTCCTCGGAACTCCATGTAGACATATGATCCTGGTCATGTATATCTTGGCCAACATCGCACTGGTATACGTGGTTTTCACGGGGATAAAGTGGGCTACTTTGGTCAAGCGATCCAGAACTACCCAGATTGAGTCATATCTTGATTTGGTCCTGGGCAATTCGGTGATAAAGTCCATGCCAAGCTTATCCCAATTCCATTCGGGTATCGGCATAGGCTTAGCAATCCTGCTGGCTTCTGATGTTCCGCCTTCACTCTTTGGCATACATCACATATTGCTACATACTCGGCAATATCCTTCTTCATTCCCATCCACCAGAAACGCTCCTTTAAATCCAAATACATCTTAGTGTTTCCGGGGTGTATCGAGTATGGCGAATCATGTGCTTCCTGTAGTATCAACTTCCTGATCTCGGGGTTGTTGGGCACATAGATTCGATCTTCAAACCACAAGGTGTCATGTTCGTCCTCTTGAAAACCCTTGGCTTTTCCTTCACTCATCCTCTCCTTTATCTCGGCAATCTCTTTGTCATCCTTCTGGGCTTCTCGTATCTTTCCCAACAATGCTGAATGAACCTCCAATGTTGCAACAAAACCTCCAGAAACTATCTCCAAATGAAGCTCCCTAAGATCTTCCGCTAACTCTTTTGGCAATCCTCCCTTCACCAGGGTATTTGCATAACTCTTTCGGCTCAAAGTGTCTGCAACGACACTGGCCTTTCTTGGGTGATAGTGCAGCTTCATATCCTAATCCTTTATAAGCTCCAACCATCTCCTTTGTCTGAGGTTCAGCTCCTTCTAAGTGAAAATGTACTTCAAACTCTTGTGATCCGTGTATACATCACAACGATTTCCAATAAGGAAATGTCTCCAAGTTTTGAGCACATGCACAACTGCTGCTAGCTCCAAATCATGAGTAGCATAATTCAATTCGTGCGGTCGAAGTTGACGAGATGCATAAGAAACAACTCTTCCGTCCTGCATGAGTACTCCTCCAAGTCCTAGGTGTGAAGCATCACAATAAACTTGGAAATCCTTGCGTATATCTGGTAAGATCAGCACTGGGGCTATCGTCAACCGTTTCTTCAACTCCTGGAAACTTTCTTCGCACTCTTCAGTCCAATGAAACTTTGTGTCCTTCTTCAACAATGTCGTCATCGGTTTTGCAATCTTGGAGAAATTCTCTATGAATTTCCGGTAATATCCCGCGAGTCCAAGAAAACTGCGGATTTCTCCAACTGAAGTGGGTGCCAACCACTCAGTGACTGCCTGCACTTTGACGGGGTCCACTCCTATACCTTCTCCGGATATAACATTGTGACACCCCGAGACCGGTGCGCCAGGTGTCAGCCAGTTATTCGTTGCCTTTGCCATGTCATCTGCTTGCGTGTTGCATTTTGTCATGTCATCATGTGTGTTGCATCAGCATGTTTTCAAAACTTGCATCCGTCCGAGTTCCCTCGTCCTTTCCGTTGTCCGTCCTGAGCCCACACACACTCACACGCGCCCGCGGCGCCTCCGAATATTTATTTTGTGAGTGGCCGAAAAATGTTCTCGGAATGGGTTGAAACTTGGCGTGTGGTCTTATTA
The DNA here is from genome assembly GCA_902687465.1 of Secale cereale. NCBI lineage: Eukaryota > Viridiplantae > Streptophyta > Magnoliopsida > Poales > Poaceae > Secale > Secale cereale. The sequence continues at coordinate 401,539,266 of LR738713.1, forward strand.
TAGCATAGGTAGACCGCCTGTCAAGTTTCGTCGCATTCAGAGCTCGTTTGATAGCCCAACGGTTAACCGTGTTAACCGCCGGAAGCCTTTTCTCTTTTGGCCCAGCACCACTTTCACACAGCCCACCTAGCCCATTCTAACCCCTCCATGTTCTTGGCCGTTTGATCACGATCATGTGGCCGCGAACGGCTCCTCATTTGCACACTCCTAGCTTCCTCTACCTATAAATATGTGCCTCCCCCGTCCTCCTCCACGCAGCCGGACATGTCCGCTCACCGCCGGACATGTCCACCCGCCGGCCACCTCACCTCAGCCAATCCGCGCTTGCCACGTCAGCGTCGCCGCCGCCCGTGTCCAATCCCGCTGCGCCACCTGTCCCTCCCCGCTCCACCTCCGCCGCGGCCCGGCGAGCACGAAGCGGGCCCGCCAGGCCCATCCGCTGCCGCCCTGCGCTAACCGCCTCCCCGCGGCTCAGATCCGCGCCGCAGCCGGCCTCGTCGTCGACCCCGCCGCCTCGCCTGAGCTACGGCCGACCTCGCCGGAGCACCACCAACCGCCGCCCTGAGCCGCCGCAGCTCCTCTGCCCCGCCTCCCGAGCTTCCCCGCGCCGCCCGAGCTCCCCGCCGGTCGGATCCGGCCGGGCGTGGCCGGATCCCCCCGTCCCCGCCTCCGGTCAGTCCCCGGCGTGCCCCGCAGCCGCCGCCGGTGATGCTCAGCCGCCGCCCGTGCCTCCTGCGTCGTGCGGGAGCACGATGGGCGTCGAGCGCCAGCCGGACGGCCTCCTGGGCCTAGGCCTGGCGAGGCCCGCTCCACTTCCTCCGCCGGCCCAGCCGAAGGCCAGCCAACCCCTGCCAGCGCCCCGGCCAGGTGGGCCGCGAGGCCCAGTCGAGCCCAGCTCCTTCTCCCTGGCCCGCTCCCGCTCCAGGCCAAGTGGGCCACGGCGCCAAGGCCCGAGCCGGCCGCCTCTCCTCCTCCGTTTTGGGCCAAGGCCCGCAGTGGTGAGCCACTATTCCCCCGCATGTGTGACTTATAGCTATTTTTGCGCTCACCCCCTTGCCTGTTTCTTTTTCCTAAGTCCTAAAATCTGTTATTTTATATGCATCTTTGTGTGGTTGCAAATATTTGTGTGTATGTCCAAATTGAGTGAATGATATGTCAAAATGATCGTGGTGGTATGCTCTACACTTTGTTCCATTGTGCCATGCTTGTTTGACTTCATCTAGATGCTCTAATCTCTGTTGCAAGAGTGCTATTGGCTATAAACTGATGTTACTTGTTATTTTATGCCATGTTTGAGATATGATAACTTGGTGCATGTTTATCCAAATGATGCATATGATATATCAAAATGTTCATTATGAAGTGTACTACATGATGGTTGCTGTAGCATCCTTGTTTGAGTTCATATGGCCATGTTAATCTCTATTGCGAAAGTGCATTGGGCCGTTATGTTCTGAAACTTGTTATGATATGCTGATTTCACATGCTCTTTGCTATTGATGTGTTTGTCCTCATGCCACATGTTTAGTTGTTTTAGAATCACAATAATATGGTCTTTGATGTGGTGCAATCATCTTTCCATGTTATGCCTTGTGTTGACTTAAACATGCTTGTAAACATGCCATGTTGTTATTGCTGTTTTAACACTTAGTGAAATTTCACAAAGTCTGGAATCTGTCATATCTTGATGCTATTTTTGCTTGATGCCCTACGCAAATCCATGTTAGTTTTGGGGTGGCCATTGATCATTCCTTGTTGTATATGTTGTTGTCTATCCATCCATGCCCTTACTTGCTCATATGGCTTGCTGTAGCTTATTTAATTCTTGCTCCCAAGTTGCTATAAAATATTACTGTCAGGTTTTTAGTGTCATGATCAAAATGTTGTAGCTTGTTGCTATTGACCCATGCCTCCCATGGAGATGATCCAATGGAGTTGTTTGCTGTAGGATATGTCTACTTCATGTCCATGCTTCTTGTCACCATGTTTGATTGTTGTAGAGTATATATTTCTTGCTCCAAAGTTGCTATGTGGCTGTTAACTTCAGCTTGTTGTTATATCTTGTTTCATGTGTATCTTTTAGCCCGTTGCTCCGTTTTGGGTGTGCCTTATATGAAACTTGTGTGATTTTGCATGTAGAATCATAATATCATCTTGTTTACATGTTTGGAGTATGTTTTCTTGATGTTTGGGTGCATCTTGCACCGTTGCCTTGCTTGTCTTGTTTTCCTCATAATATCTTCTAGGCCGTACCTCCGAATTAAACAAACTTTATATGAAACTTGACTAGAATTTCATGTAGATCATCATGGTGGATGTTAACTTGCTGTTTAACAACTTGAACACAAGGTTTGTTCAGTTCTGGACTAATTTCAAACTATGCATATGGGGACTTACCGGATTTGTAATAGGTAGTTTCCGGCCTCATTTAAACTTGTTGACTTGTGTTGTTTTCCTGTCCTTCCTACCTTGCCATGTATTGCTTCCTGTATAGACTTGGCTTGCATCATACCTTGCCATGTATTGCATCATATATAAACTTGTGTTGTTTTTATGTGCTTCCTACCTTCCCATATATTGCATCGTATATAGACTTGTCTTGCATCATACTTGCTTGAGCATATTGTCATGATCTTGTGTTGTTTTCCTGTCCTTCCTACCTTGCCATGTATTGCTTCCTGTATAGACTTGTCTTGCATCATACCTTGCCATGTATTGCATCATATATAAACTTGTGTTGTTTTTCTGTGCTTTCTACCTTGCCATCTATTGCTTCCTGTATGGACTTGTCTTGCATCATACCTTGCCATGTATTGCATCATATATAAACGTATGTTGTTTTTCTGTGCTTCCTACCTTGCCATGTATTGCTTCCTGTATAGACTTGTCTTGCATCATACCTTGCCATGTATTGCATCATATATAAACTTGTGTTGTTTTTCTGTGCTTCCTACCTTGCCATGTATTGCTTCCTGTATAGACTTGTCTTGCATCATACCTTGCCATGTATTGCATCATATATGAACTTGTGTTGTTTTTCTGTGCTTCCTACCTTGCCATGTATTGCTTCCTGTATAGACTTGCTGTGCATCATATCTAGACTTGTTTTGCACCATACTTGGTTGAGCATATTGTTATGTTCTTGTGTTGTGTGTTTACCGTATTGCTTGCTTCTTCTCGTTAGTGCTTGTTCCGTTGCGTTCGTGAGGATTCGTTCGTCTACCCGTGGTTCTTCTTCAAGGCTTCTTCTGCGTCTTCTTCATGGATCCGTTCTTCTTCCTTGCGGGATCTCAGGCAAGATGACCATACCCTTGGATACCTTTACTATCATTGCCATGCTTAGTGTCTCGATGCTATCGTTACATGGCGCGCTACCCATCATTTATGTCAGCCCCTCTCCTTGTTGCAATGAAACCTCTAACCTTTGACACCTTCCTAGCAAAAACCATTGTTTGGCTATGTTACCCGCTTGCTCAGCCCCTCTTATAGCGTTGTTAGTTGCAGGTGAAGATGTAGGTCGTTCCAGGTGGGAACTTGTTGTTGGAATATCACAATATCTATTATTATTATTAACACACCTATATACTGGGCATGGGTGGAAGGCTTGGCCTTTTGCTCGGTGTTTTGTTCCACTCATGCCACCTTAGGCGCCGATAAACGGGCATTATGTTCCTTGATTTTGCGTTCCTTAGACGGTTGGGTATATGGGGACACCTTGACACTTCGTCTTTGAATAAAACTCCTCCAGCAAGGCCCAACTTTGGTTTTAATTTTCTCATAATAACAACTTAATTAATTAATTAATTGCATAGGGGGTCATATCCCCGGGTTCTTAATTCTACATAACAGGGGGGCCAGTGCTGATGGTGTTGGTCCCAAACGGGGGTTATGCGGGGCCACCACAGGGAAACTTGATGATTGGTTTTACCTGTAGGATCGCCCATCCGGTCATAGCCTGAGACGAGATACGCGCGGCTACTATCAGGGTGTCGGCACGCCGGGAGGTCTTGCTGGACTTGTTTTACCATTGTCGAAATGTCTTGTGCACCGGGATGCCGAGACTGGTCGGATTTCCCTAAGATAAGGGGTAATAATTATTATTAATTCAGCTTATCGTGAGAGCTTGTGATGGGCTAAGTTGGGACACCACTGCAGGGTTATGATCTTTCGAAAGTAGTGCCCGTGGTTATGTGGCAGACTGGAGTTTGTTAATGTCCGGTTGTAGAAAACTTGACAGAGGATCCGAGATAAAACACACAACTGTGTGAGTAACCGTGACTGTCTCTTTTCATTGAGAAGAGAACACGGTGGGGTTATGTTTGACTCATAAGTAGTTCAGGATCTTTAGCGATCACTACTAGTTACGACCATTTGCGTAGATGCTCATCTTATTCTTGTACTCGTAAGATAGCCACCATATTGCTTAGCCGCCGCTGCAACCTCACCACTTTACCTCTTCCTACCCTTTAAGCTTTGATAGTCTTGTTACCCATGGTTATGGGATTGCTGAGTCCTCGTGGCTCACAGATACTACAACAACAGTTGCAGGTGCAGGTTTCCGATGTCTTGACGTGAGAGCGATGATCGTTGTGTTGGAGTTCTTTCTTCTTCTTCTTCTTCTTCAGTCTTGGGTTAGGTTCCGGGTCGGCAGCCTGGGATAGCAGATGGATGTCTTTGTGCTTTTCATGTCTGCATCCGTAGTCGAATGCCTTGTATTGATGATGTTGTATTCATGTGATTTGTATGTATTGTTGTATCCCCCATGTATGTATGTAATGGTATGATGTAATGATATCCATCTTGCTAAGCTCCCGAAATGCGGTTGTGCCCCAATCACGTAAGTGTTACGTGATCGGGATAGAATCGCATCTTGGGCCTGACAAACATGCCCTAAGAATCCAACTTCCTTCAACCAAAACTCACATTTTCTAAACTTGGCGTACAACTGATGTTCTCTGAGTTTCTCCAGAACCAAACGCAAATGCTCCGCGTGTTCCTCTTCATTCTTCGAGTACACTAAAATATCATCAATGAATACCACGACAAACTTATCCAAGAACTCCATGAATACCTTATTCATCATACTCATGAAATAGGAAGGGGCGTTAGTTAATCCAAATGACATAACCGTATACTCATATAGCCCATACCTTGTGGTGAAGGCTGTCTTAGGTATATCCTTCTCTCGGATCTTCAACTGGTGGTATCCTGATCGTAGATCGATCTTTGAGAATACTTTAGCTCCTTGAAGCTGGTCGAACAAATCATTGATCATCAGCAGCGGGTACTTATTCTTAATCGTCACTTCATTCAGTGCCCGATAATCAACGACCATCCTTAAAGATCCATCATTTTTCTCGACCAAAAGCACTGGGGCTCCCCAAGGTGATGAACTCCGGTGAATAAATCCTTTCTCCAATAACTCCTTAATCTTCTTCTTGATCTCCTCCAGGTCATTTTCTGGCATCCGGTACGGCCTCTTCGATATTGGTCCGGTACCAGGCAATAGCTCAATAAAAAACTCAACATCCCAATCCGGTGGCATGCCTGGTAGCTCCTCTGGAAATACATCCGGGTAATCCTTTACTACGGGCACTTCCTCCTAAACAACTCCCGTGAGAGAATGTACCTGTGTCCTTCTAGGCGAATGCCTAGATACATACTTGATCCTTTTTACCTCCGGGGTGGTAAGAAGAATAGACCTACTGGCACAATCGATATTCCCTCCATACATCGATAGCCAATCCATTCCTAGTATCACATCCAATCCTTGTGACTCCAACACTATCAGGTCTGAGGGGAAAACATGTCGTCCAATGATCAATGGTGTCTGAAAACATCCTTGATGTGCCATATACTCCGCTCCTGGGGAACTTACTAACATGGGGGTCTTAAGGACTTGGGTGGGCAACTTATGTCTATTTACGAATCCCCTTGAAATGTATGAATGCAATGCACCAGTATCGAAAAGAACTATTGCGGTAAATGAATTAACCAAAAACTTATCGACAACTGCTTCTGGTTGCTCTTCAACCTCCTCCATGGTCACGTGGTTCACTTGTCCTTTGTTGAACGGGTTGGGCTTCTTCCCGGCGCTTCCATTGCCATTCCCATTCTTAGCTTCAGGGCAGTCCGTGGTGTAGTGTCCATTCTTCCTGCACTTGAAACATGTAACGCGGCTTAAATCCCTCTTGGCGGGTGCAGATGGAGTAGAGCGGTTCTGATTATTGTTTGCTCCATTCCCATTCCCATTCTTGGAGCCATTGTGGTTGTGAGTACTCCCTCTATTATGGGTGTGGCCTCCATTGTTATGGGTGTATCCTCCCGAGTTCGGGGTGAATCGAGGCTTCTGCTGGGCTCCAGAATTATTCCTCCCTTGTCCATACTTCCTCTTGCGGCTCTCAATCTGCTGCTGCTTCCCTTCAATCATAAGATCCTTATCTACCAATTCCTGGCAGTTGTTGAAGGTTGCCACCATCAACTATACGCTCATCTCATCATTCAGCCCTTCCATAAACCTGTCCTGCTTTGCGGCATCTGTGGCCACATCATCTGGGGCATAACGAGATAGAGTACTAAACTCATATACGTACTGAGCCACAAAACGATTTCCTTGGCGCAAGTTGCGAAACTCTCGCTTCTTCATGCTCATAGCTCCAGTTGAGACATGGGCAGTGCGAAAAGCTTGCTGAAACCGATCCCAAGTGACATTGGCTACAGGGAAAGTGGCTGTATAATTCTCCCACCATGCTGTTGCTGGTCCAGCCAATTGATGTGCGGCTAATCGCACCTTCTTAGCATCAGTGGAATTTGCGGTGGTCAAATCCCATCCAATCTTGCGCAACCAGTCATCAGCAACTATTGGTTCAATGCTGCTAGCAAACACCGGTGGTTGCAACCTTAGAAAACATGTCAGGTTGTCCACGGGTAGTGGTGGTGGAGGGTTGTTGTTGTTTTTCTGATTGTTCTGATTGTTCTGGACAAGAAGTTGGATCAAAGTGTTTTGTTGCTGGATCAACTGAGTGAGCTCAGGGGGAAACTAAAATCCGGGCTCACGTCTCAGAGGCATCTGATGGGTGTAGAGGGAAGAGATTAGAATAGAAATGAGGTCTAAGGAAATTTCACTACCCATATGCACATGAGACAAACACGATCATATCACACCAATCAATTTCAAGCAAGGGCTTACAAAGCTTCTAACTAACGTTACAAAAGTGCTCTAAATTCTACTTTTATGGGGGAAAACTACTAGTCATAGGGTGGTCATCTAGAAATTTTGATCGGTGGAAGATTCCATGATATCTGCTCCAGCTTCATCTTCATAGTCTTCATCACTATCATCGGGGTCTGAGTCCGTGTCGTCGATGATGATGTAGTCCTCAAAACGAATCTCCTTGGGTTCTTCTTCTTCTTTTTCTCCTCTTGGTGCTGGATCTCCCATGAATACTCCTAGCTTCCATGTCAAGTCATCATTCTTCACCACAAGTATTGTCATCTCCTACACGTATCCGTCGCGTGTAGACTTGAGTTCCTCTTCTAGCTCCAAGTTCTTGGTTAACGTCTTCTTCAAATCTATCATCACTGCGCACATCTGGTGCTCCTGTCGACGAATGTGCTAGTTTAACTCTTGGATGAACGCTGCAATGGACATGTCCTTCCGGGTACTAATCATGTCCCATTGCTCATCTCGGTGTCTACAAATCTGGTAGATAGTGTCCTTCAACTCCTGCTTGTATACTTCTCCAATACGTCCCATGGTAATGTGGGCTGCCATACTCTTGCCTAGGCTCCAGGTTGGTGCATCAAAAGAAAACTCTATTGGCTCAGTGGATGGTGTGAAGGTCCTCTCGGGAATTTGAACTTGAATACTCCATCGCTCCTCTTCTGGTAAAGTTGCAGTGTAGGTCCCGGTGAAGCTTGGTATTCCGATGTTCAGGTACCTAGTGACTTCCTTCAAGTGTCGTCCAAAAGGTGTGTCTTCATCTGGTTGAGTGAACTTGTTCCTTGGGTCCACCATCCTAAAGATAGAAAATGGACAGGAGTCAGAAATGAGTAGAGAAGAGTGACCTAGGGTTTATCTTAGTGGTCGTGTCCTACAGTCAGTGTGTGCTCTGATACCATCTTGTAGCGGCCACGATCCGAATGGACCGAAGTCTCTGTGTTTCTGTGTCATCCCTGGATCGGTAATGCTAACACACACAATACTTGAAGGATTTATAACAGAGTGGCAATCACACACTTATTACAATGAATGTCTCAAAAGAGAACTTATTACAAGAGTCTATGGCGTAAGGCCATCTAACAAAATAACAGCGGAAGGCTTGGAAGATAAGTGAGTCCATCAACTCCAACGGCATAGCTGAGTGCATGACAAACGACCTAGCACATCTTACTCCTCATCTGAAAAGTCTACAACGTAATATGTTGCAGCCCGAAACGGATTAGCACATGGAATATGCTAGCAAGATAACACAGTAGAGCAAGTAACAGAATAAAGGCTAACACTATATGCATATTTGGCTGGTGGAGGCTCTAAGGTTTAAAGTTTTTGCGTAAAGCCAATTTTTTCCTACAACAAAGGAATAACTTTTATTTTAACTATCATGGTAGTTGAAACATCATTGAGAGGGTGCCTCCAACTCAATCCCAATTAACGTAATCATCATTAACCCAACAAATTAATTTTAGAGTGATGAAATCAACCAATAATTCAAGTACAAGATAATCAAAATTGTCCATAACCGGGGACACGGCTAATCATGATTAGTTTGTACACTCTGGAGAGGTTTGCACACTTTTTCCCACAAGACTCGATCTCGTCCGTTGGATTTCTCGCACTACATGGTGTTTGAGAAACGGATGACTGAGACATAGTCTTTCAGAAGCATTCACTCTTTACCTCGGGTGGACCGGTACACTTACTCTCCCCTACATCTCCTAGTCCACCACTGAAAGAGCTCACACAACTTACTCATACTATGCCAGAGCCCATAATGGCATTGTGGCTACACAAGGAAGTTTCTAGCATGAATAGTTTTATGATCCCTTTGAGCCTGGGTGGCATTCCATAGGATAATCACACGGTTCCTCTGGGATTTCCTAGGACAACATTGGATTCTCAAGGTGCCCTGCAACCAATCCACCCAGATGTGTGTTCAAGTAGCCACCTTAAGTTGAACCATTAATTAACAACTCACATCTGTCATGGATATTCTCTCAAACCCAAACCACCTCTATGAGCATAGCATTGCAACCTAAGCATAACGTAGAAGTAACTCCCAAGGGTTTGAAAATAATGAAGGTAATAGGTTCTACCTCAATCTACTTCCTAGACCGACAAGCTAATAGATCCTACTCATGCAATGTGTGAGGGGTTGATCTAATGCATAAAACTGGGTAATAAAGGGTATGATCAAAGTGTTACTTGCCTTGCTGATGATTCACAAAACCTTGAGACTAGTAGTAGCACGCTTCGCACTCCGGGAATTCTATCGCAAGCAAACAATACCATACACAAGGAAACAAGCAATGATGCACAGAAAAAACTCCAAACAAGAAGATCTAACCAGAAAGTTCAACTTAAGAACTCCGGTTTGCAAAAAGAATCAAATCAAACGGAGCAACGAAACTCAAACTGCGAAAGAAACAAGATCCGTTTACTAGATTTGTCTAAAGTCCAATTTTACAGTAGCAAAACCTTTTTCAAGTTGTCTAAACGGAAAGAGGGCTTCGAGACGAAGATCTGGGCTTTTGAATCGCCTGATTCCGACTCTCGAGCGAAAAGAAAAACTAAAAACAAGATGAGGGCAGAAATCACGATCGAATATAATCGCGGAAAAATCCCCAAAAAAGAAAACTGACAAACAGGCTAACAAACGAATGTTCGCTGTCTGTGACTAACAACCGAACCGCGTTCATTAAACCGAACGTACGGACAAACTAAACCAAAAAAACCGAACCGATCTATTTAGAAAAACAGATCTAAGGTTTAAGAAAAACCGATTGGTTAAAAAAACCGACGACGACGGCGACGAGAACGGCGGCGCTGGCTACCTCGACGGTGGCGGCGTCTCCGGTGGCGGCGACTTCTCCGACGTGCGGCGGGGCAAGGCGTCGGTGGCGGTAGCTGGCGGCGGCCTCGGTGCGCGTGGCGGGGTAGGATTTCGGGCGGCGCGGGGTGGGCTGCGGGGCGGCGGCCTGGGCTTTTAAAGGCCCCGGGCTAGGAGAGTCCTAGCCGGACACGGCTCGTAGGTCGATTGCCCTTTTTTTTCTTTTTTTGAAAACAGTCCTGACGCACTAAAATAGGCGAAAAAAATACTAAATGGACTCCAAAAATTCCGGAATAAATTTCACCGCCCTCTAACAATATTTAGGACAAAGTGAACATTTTTCTCGGACCTAAATGCAATTTTGAAAAACACGCATTTTTCCTATGCAAATAAAATCGCAAATAAATCCGATTTTTTCTCTCCAAAAGTGATTTTAATATTTTTCCTCCAATATTTCTTTTATTTTGGAGAAGTCATATTATCTCCGCTCATATATTTTATTAAGAAATATTTTTAGTGGAGAAAAATAATTAAAACCACAGTGATCCCCGTACAGGTATTCGAGAAAACTCAAATACGAAAACGGTAGAATTCCCAACTCTCTCCGTAGGTCCTTGAGTTGCTTAGAATTTTCGAGGATTGCCACGCACGAATACAACAAAAATATGCAATGCAGTATGATCTATGTATAACATTCCAAATTGAAAATTTGGGATGTTATAGGACTGGGCCTTTAGGTTAATAGGTTAGTCCCAAAAATAATATAAAAGTTTATAATAAAGCCCATTAAACATCCAAAACATCATAAATAATATCATGGAACAATCACAAATTATAGATACATTGGAGACGTATCATAGATTCACTCATTTTGCTCCGATGTAGTCGTTTGTTGAAATCTCTAAAAGACTAATATTTAGGAAAAGAAGGAGTATTTTTGAATTCGTGTCATACATGCATGGTTTGGAAAAATAGATGCACTATACTTATTGGATTGTTATTGTGTTCGTGTGTGGGTCTCTCTCTCTCTCTCTCTCTCTCTCTCTATGTGTGTGTGTGTGTGTGTGTGTGCGGTCATATGCTTGATACATAAAAAGTTTTCTCACCTCCATATTGTTCATCTTTTAAATTTGAATTTGCATTGAAAAACTTTCGAGCCACCCGAGGCCAGCCCCTATGGTGGCGTCGCACCTTTTTGCGTGTATGATATGGGTAGTGAAAAATATTCCAGTGGCGCTTTTGATTTACCCACAGAATGGTTGAATTGCTTGTTTCTATGAACTGAGTTCGCCAATAATGTGAAGGATGCCAGTCTTTTCATCCTATTGTAGATTGCTTAGATCTCGATATGCCAAAAGTAATCGCATGAAATATGCAGTAAAAGCCAGTGTGATGTGTGTGGCTACAACTAGTCTGACTACACGTCCTCATGTAACATATCCAAGACGCACCATCTTACCAGATTAACCATTCGACTTACCAATGAAGTATGGGAAGAAAGAAGTATTGGGACTACGTATCCAAGTAATTGATGCCATGGACTCCTTCGTACAACCTTGTAAGCGAAAAAGTAGTTGCAGTGTGCCTGTACAAAGAACTAGTGTAAGTTCAGTTACCTGCTTCTCGGAATTTTAGTGAGCCACTTATTGCAAAATTGTTCAATTACGTTGCTTGGCTTAATTTAGTTTGCTACTGATTACATAATGCCACAGCCTGTTAATCATATTATAGACTACGCCTACCTATGTGTTTGATACTTATTGTTAAGAATTACCTGTTTGCCTCAACTTAAATAGCTACTTTTTTGTTTAACTGCTTTGCTGCTGCAACAACGAGTTACAATGATGTTAATAACTACTTTTCAGCATCGAATTGAATCTCTTTAATTCCTTGTTTGTTTAACTGGTTTGCTGTTATAACTCCCAGTTGAGATGTTTTGCTAACTTCAACTTTTCTGAATCCAATCGAAACTTTAATGGCAAAACAGGTTAGCCCAAGATCAAAGAGCGAGGTCCCCATGGATGTTGTATCATCCCACAGTAGTGGCACCAGCCCAATCATGCATTATGAATTGCCAACTACTGATGCTCTAGAGGCTAAACTAGTGGTAGAAAGAGATTCTGCTTCTGCACTTAGATATAAAGTTGACATGTTGAGGAAGCAAACAACACAATCAGTAGCAGTACTCAAGACAACCATTAAATATTTGGTGGATTTCAAAACGAAGCAAGCTTAGACTAACCACATTGTTAAGGTCCTGAAGGAAAAAAGAAATTAAATACCCACTTGGTAAATCATAGGTGAAATGTTCTTTCCATCATTGAATAACCTTTGTGTTGTTTCTTCATGTAATCAATCAAACCATTTGTTTTAGAGAGCATGTAATAATTGTTTTTTGATTTGTTTTTTGGTTTGTAATTTTATTTGAGCACAAGTGTGTATTAATTGATAAGACTCAGAGATTTCATTTTGATTGCTGTGCCAGACCTACAAATATGCCAATCGGGCTGAATGTGCATTCAACAATAATAGTAGTATAGATGGATCATAAGTGGCACGCATCGGAAAGGGCCAAGATGCTGTAGTAGCTTGGCTAAAAAAGGATGTTGTTGCAGCAAAGAAAAGTACAGCAGCCTGGCTTATGTATGTTAGTTGATATTATTGATCCATATACTCTATAAGTGTTTATATGTCTGTTAGTTCTGTACATTCTTCGTTGATTGACTCGGTATTTGAATCTTGATACATCGCTTGTGTACATATCTAAATGGGAGTACACATTATGCTGCATGTGACATTTGAGTTGGACATGAAGTGTTCCAAATATTTGAATTCACCTTAAACTGGATTCTAGCTTGTGAATTTGAGTATCGGCATTTGTAAACCATATTCATATATGATAGTGGAATACATCTTTGTCGTCCTTTTCAAGATATATAAAAACACATAGAATGATTTATAAAGATTCGTATAGAAATACAAAATGGATTCGAATTTAGTTGCCAGGGTAAACTTGGATGCTTATTGTCCCGAAATTCGAAAGAAGCGGCAAAATGTCCACTCCCACGCCGGCTGCCCGAAGCCAAGTGTTTGGGAGATGGAAATTACTGTCTACCCATTACACGGACAATCCATCGGCCCGATTTCCACTGCTCTAAATAGGGGTAGGATAGTAACTTCAATTACATGACACGACCGCCTCCGAGCCAGTTCCGACAAGGTGGGCGTCAAACATGGGCGGCAAAACACATTTGATTCAAGCTCGTCCGAAAGACCTCTGTTTCTCCCTCCATTTCCGCATTCATAGACGGTGGGCGGCAAAACAAACTCGACTCAGACGAAATCGATGTAGGCAAATATTTTCAATAGGGGCAGGTTTGTAACTTCACACAGACATGACACAACTGCCCTACATGTCAGCCCCGTTCATACATCGTGGGCGCCAACCACCCTCTCCTCGCCCGAAATCACTCTGGGCAAATATTGGCGAGATGCGAGATTACCGTCGTATCCCCAACCGATGGGACGTACAAATTTTAAACGGGGGCTAAGTTCATAACTTTCCCATCTTTCAGACAGGCGCGTCCTAAAAATATAGTTCCCCGTACCTCTCCCTCCATTTTCCCATTCATACACCGTCCACGCTAGAACACCATCCCCACGCCAGCCTCCGTCCGCCACCCCATCCATCGCCGCCGTCCTCCATCACATCCATCACCGCCGTCCTCCACCACATCCATCGCCACCGTCCTCCACCATGCCGGAGCGCCTACCAAGACCGCGTCGTCCACTGCTAGAGATGGACGTTTCTCATCCACGGCGACGGACCAAGATCCTTGCATCACGTGCTCTTGCTTCATCGGCGCCGTCATCCTCTTTGCTGGGGCCGCTCACACGACCTTCTCTTCCACCGCAACGGGACTTATCCCCCGATGCACCCGTCTACCGTCATAGATTTGCTTCAACACCACCGACAGCCATCGCACCCCCGATTCCTACACGGCGCCGCAAGAGAGGTGGTACTTCATATCTCCTCAACTTTTTGATCTCAACCAGAAAATAGATCTTAACTTGGTTACTCTACTTTCTTTTCAGCTCTTAGAATTTAGTTCTTAGTTCAAAGCAAACAATGGCTGCTAAATACCATTTCTCCAGTTTCCCACTTTTATGATCACTATACGATCAGAATACGTGCTTCGTGTCATAATAGCACTGCTCGACCCATCAAGCTAAACAAGTTTAGTTGTTCAAATACGAATATGATATTATTAAAATAGATTCGTTTAATTGTTCAACTAAATGTTCCTAAATTTGTTTCGAAAATGCATGTTCGCCGCTCGGGTGTGTATCTCTATAGGGTGCCCATGGTGTGGGCTGGCCCACCCTAGGATTTTGGGTCGTCCCAGGCCCCGATTCCCCTCTGTTCCGCTGCGCGCTCCCGATATCTACTCGCCCCAGCCGCCTGCCTCGCTGGCGACTTGCCGTCCCTGGACGGCATGACTCTAGGAGGAGACACCAGACTAACAAGAGGTCAGGAGACGCTCTCCCAACAGCATCGCCGTGCCTACCTTCCCAGTCCGTTCAGGGCTCACGCGTGCAACACCCACTAAACTAACCCGATTTATCCTGAGATAAGTCCTCAACACTCAGCAACCACTTCTCATCACCCATTTTCTAATTGATTCATTACTCATTAGGTAGGACTGTCATTAGGGTTTGTTGTGTTCTCAGTGCTACCTACACTTAATGGTTCAGATGTATTTCGGTAATCTTTAGTACCTATAAAGTTCACAGGGTTTTCAAAATTCCGGCCCTAGGAACAAACACTAGTCATTTTGGATTGTAGGTCGTAATGACATTGACCCAGATTACTACTGCAAGCCCGGTTTGTTGACAATTTTACTTGTCTTTCTTACTCATTCTATGTAATATCCAATTATTCACTGTAATGCCTGGGATGGGGCTATACCTCCTACGTGTCGAGGCACGACTTAAAGGTATAATCCCATTCTGGAATGATCTCAAGTTCGGTATCTTTGCACGACTCATATAAAAATAGGGATGAAATTGCAAAAGGATAGTTGGCTTACACTCGCCACGTCACATAATACAATACATAAGAAAAACATCATCCAACTAACATTACAACCCGAATACGGGTGAAGATCCAAATGAAAGATACCAAATACATAAATCCACAAGGTCCGAATTGCCCCTAGTAGAAACCACTACTGATAATCGGGATAGTGCACATAGTATCGACTACGTTCTTCATCGTACTCCCAGTACAGCTCTGTGCCGTCACTTGAGTAGTTCACCATGGTACCTGCATCTGGTGTGGTGTAGAATCTGTGAGCCACAGAGGACTCAGCAATCCCGTTCCCGGGTAGCAAAACTATCTAAGCCTTGGGTGTGGAAAGGCTGAAGAAGGTAAAAGGTTGCAGCTGCACTAGCACTAGCTTACGTGTTTAGAGCGAGAAGAGAAGTGCCACGAGCGTCAAAGTGATCACGAAGTGATCCTATCTAAGCACGTCAATCATAACCCCACCGTGTTCACTTCCCGAACCCCTTTCGGAAAATGACCGTCATGGTTACTCACGAGGGTAGTGTGTTCAGAATATGGTGTCAAGTTTTATACAACTGGATATTAACAAATTCCCATCTGCCACATAACCGCGCGCACGGATTTTGAAAGTTCAAAACCCTGCAGGGGTGTCCCAACTTAGCCCATGACAAGCTCACGATTTGCGGAGTCGCAACTCCAAGGTGGGAAGTCCTGAGTATTCTCGGAATCCCGTGCTCAAGATATTCTGACATAGGTAAAACTAATCCAGCAAGACCTCCCGTCGTGCCGACACCCTGACAATAGCCGCGCGTATCTAGTCTCAGGCCACGACCGGATGGGACAAGCTACGGGTGGATACCAAATACCTCACCGTGTTCACTTCCCGAACCCCTTTCGGAAAATGACCGTCATGGTTACTCACGCGGGTAGTGTGTTCAGAACATGGTGTCAAGTTTTATACAACTGGATATTAACAAATTCCCATCTGCCACATAACCGCGGGCACGGATTTCGAAAGTTCAAATCCTTGCAGGGGTGTCCCAACTTAGCCCATGACAAGCTCACGATCTGCGGAGTCGCAACTCCAAGGTGGGATGTCCTGAGTATTCTCGGAATCCCGTGCTCAAGATATTCTGACATAGGTAAAACTAATCCAGGAAGACCTCCCGTCGTGCCGACACCCTGACAGTAGCCGCGTGTATCTAATCTCAGGCCACGACCGGATGGGACAAGCTACGGGTGGATACCAAATACCTCGGGTTTCCCCAAGGCGGCCCCGCAGGTTGCCCAGTTCGGACCAACACTCATGTGGAGCACTGGCCCGGGGGTTCTTAATTAATATCACGGGATAGCTAGTCCCTATGCAAGTTTTAGTTATTAGGCAAATGGAGTACCAATGTTGGGCCTTGCTGGAAAAGGTTTAGCGCTAAGCGGGTTATCGAGGGGGTCCCATAACCCCAACCGTGTTTGGAACGCATAATCAAGGAACATAACACCGGTTTATACGGTTCCTAGGGCGGCATGAGTGGAACAAAACACCAAGCAAGAGGCTTAGCCTTCCACCCATTACCAATATATAGATGATTTAGTTTAAGAGTTTATATAGTGTGATATCCCAACAATAACTTCAACATGAAGGAAGAATCTTCAAATCTTCACCTGCAACTAGCAATGCTATAAGAGGGGCTGAGCAAATCTTACGTAGCCAAACAAAGGTTTGCTAGGTTGGGTGGTTAGACAATTTCATGGTTATAATAGGAGGCTGACAAACAAACATGGGTATCGAGGCAATAAGCTAAAGAGCGAGAATTCTAGCAATAGGCAAAGATAGTAATGATATCTGGGTCAGGTCATCTTGCCTGTCGAGTCGTCGATGGGATCGTAAGACGGCTCCTCGTACTCAACCTCGGTAGTAACCTCATTCTCGTTCTCGGTCTCGGCTTCCGTCTCTACTGAACACAAGAACACACGAGGCACGAAATCAAACAATGTGCAATGCACAAGCAACATGATGCAAGTATGATGCACTTATGAAGCATGACAAGTCTATATATGATGCAATACATGGCAAGGTAGGAAGCACAGAGAAACAACACAAGAACATGACAATGTGCTCAAGCAAGTATGATGCAAGACAAGTCTATATATGATGCAAAACATGGCAAGGTAGAAAGCACAGAGAAGCAACACAAGAACAACAAGTTTAAATGAGGCCGGAAACTACATATAACAAATCCGGTAAGTCCTCATATGCATAGTTTGAAATTCGTCCAGATCTGAACAAACCTTAAGTTAAAGTTGTTAAACAGAAAGTTAACATGCACCAAGATAATCTACAGGAAATTCTAGTCAAGTTTCATATAAAGTTTGTTTAATTCGGAGCTACGGTCTAGAAGATATGAGCACAACAAGTTAAGCATGGCAACGGTGCAAGATGCACCCAAACATCAAGCAAACATACTCCAAACATGTAAACAATATGATATTATGAATCTATATGTAAAATCACACAAGTTTCATGTAGGACACGCTCAAAACGGAGCAACGGTTCAACACATATACACGAAACAAGAAACAGTGCAAAGCTGAAAAAAACAGCCACATAGCAACTATGGAGCAAGAAATATATACTCTACAACACTCAAACATGGTGACAAGAAGCATGGACATGAAGTAGACATATCCTACATCAAACAACTCCATTCGAGCAACTCCATAGGAGGCATGGATCAATAGCAACAAGCTACAACATTTTGATCGTGCCGTTAAAAACCTGACTGTAATATTTAATAGCAACTTGGGAGCAAGAAATAAATAAGATACAACAACCCATATGAGCAAGTGATGGCATGGATGGATAGACAATAACATATACAACAAGGAATGATCAATGGCCACCCCAAAACTAACATGGATTTGCCTAGGGCATCAAGCAAACATAGCATCAGGATAAGACAGATTCCAGATTTAGCCCAAATTCACTAAGTGTTAAAACAGTAACATTGGCATGGCATGTTTACAATCATGTTTAAGTCACCTCAAGGCATATCATGGCAAATGGTTTGCACCACAACAAAGACGACATTATGGAGATTCTAAAACATCTAGGCATGTGACAAGGGGACAAACACAACAATAGCCACGCGCTCTTCAAATCAGCATCTCATAACATGGTGACAAGACTTAACAGCCACATGCACTTTTGCAACCAAGTTTAACATGGCAATAAGAACCTTAACATGCATGCTACAACAATCAACATGTAGAGCATCTCATGATGAACATTTTGACATCTCATTTGCTTCATTTAGATAAACATGCACCAAGTTATCACATCTCAAACATGGCAAGAAAATAACAAGTAGCAGCAGTTTATATCAAGTAGCACTCTTGTCACGAAGATTAATACCTCTAGATGGACTCAAACAAGCATGACACAATGAAACAAAACATAGAGCACATCACCCCGGTCATTTTGACATATTTTATGCACAAATCGGACTAGCACACTAATAGATACATCCATCACAAAATGCCATCAGAGAACAAAATTAACAAAAGACTTAGAGGAAAAAAGGTCAACCTCCTCGCGGATCGGGTCCACTTGCGGATCGCATCGCGGGTCGCGGGCGCGGATCGGGCCCGATAGGGTTTCGGCAGCCGGGGCGGCGGATCGGGATCGGCGCGCGGGGCGGCGGCCTCGGCTCCGGTGAGACGCTGGAGGTGGCCGGCGGGAGGCCCGGTGGGGGCGCCAGCGGCGAGGGCCCGGCGCGACGGCTGGCCGCGGCCGACGAGGCAGATGCCGGCGGATCGGCGACGGGGAGGCGGCCCGGCGGCGGTGATGCGGGGATCGGCGGCGTTGAACGCGAGCTCGCCGGCGTGGCGGAGCTCGCCGGTGGCGGGGATCCATCGCGGAGGAGGCGGCGGCTTGGCCACCGGAGGCGGCGGGGACGGAGGGGTCGGCGCGGGAGGCGCGCGACCCGGATGGCGGCGGCGGCGGGCCCGCGTCGGGCCTGCGGGCCGGCGTGGTGGGAACGGCGGCGGGGACACATGGCAGGAGCTGGTTGGTCCGATGCATCCGGGCGGACGTGTCCGGTCCGTCCGGACGTGTCCGGCGGCGGCGGTTGTGGTGCAAAATGGACATGGGGGGACGTTTTTATAGGAACAAGGAGCTAGGAGACTCCAAATGGGGAGCGGTTTTCAACCACGCGATCACAATTCGACGACTGAGATGATGGGAAGGGTTGTGTTGGGTTAGTGGGCTGTTGTGGAGGGGGTCTTGGGCCTCAAAAAGAGGTTCTTTTAGCCCACTAGGTTAACCGTTGGAGTACCAAACGAACTCCAAACGCGACGAAACTTGACAGGCGGCCTACACGTACCAAAACAACAACGCACGACAAGTCTCACGCCATTACGGAAACGTTACACGGCCACACACGAAAGAAGGACTCGGGGATGCCACGGGCACGTGTGAGAGCGTCGGAACTCGAAACGGACAACGGGAAGAGATGAGTGGGACCGGATGCAAGTGACAACACAAATGCAATGCAATGCACATGACAACATGACATGGATGAAATGCACACACGCACACGACAAAACGAAGATCCGAAAAGAAAGAAGAGCCCGGAAAGGAATTGATGAAGCCAAAGTTTATATATTGCCATATTTGGAAAGTGTTACATCTGGGGCATTACAAACTCTCCTCTACTACGAAAAGATCTCGTCCCGAGATCTAGGACTGGAAGAAGGAAGGGTACTCGGAATGAAGGTGATCTTCTCGTTCCCGCATAGCTTCTCGGTCGGTATGGTGTGACCACTTAACTTTCAAGAACTTGATTGACTTGTTGCGGGTCTTGCGCTCGGTTTCTTCAAGAATAGCAACGGGGTGCTCACGATAAGACAAGTCTTGTTGAAGATCAATCTTCTCGAACGGAATGGTGCGTTCAGGTGTCTTGAAGCACTTGCGGAGTTGAGACACGTGAAACACATCATGAACATTTGCAAAGTTGGATGGAAGCTCGAGTTGATAGGCTAGATCGCCTCTTTTGCCAAGGATCTTGAAAGGGACCACGTATCTAGGAGCAAGCTTGCCTTTGATACCAAATCTTTGGGTGCCTTCCATAGGAGTAACACGGAGATAGACATGATCCCCAATGTTGAAGGCCAAATCACGATGCTTGCCGTCATAGTAGCTCTTTTGACGCGACTAAGCGGCCCTGAGATTCTCACGTATGACTTTGCACATCTCTTTGGCTTCTGAGATCAAGTCATTGCCAAGAAGTTGACGTTCACCAGTCTCGGACCAGTTGAGAGGGGTACGACACTTTCTGCCATAGAGGATTTCAAACGAAGCTTTGCCGGCACTTGCTTGGAAGCTATTGTTGTAAGAGAACTCGGCAAACGGAAGACAATCTTCCCACTTCATGCCAAAAGAGATGACACCAGCTTTAAGCATGTCTTCGAGGATCTGGTTCACTCTCTCGACTTGACCACTAGTGTGAGGGTGAAACGCAGTGCTGAAATGGATCTTAGTGCCCATGGCAGACTGGAAGGAGTCCCAGAACTTGGATGTGAACAAACTTCCACGGTCTGAGGAGATAACTTGAGGAATGCCATGTAAGGACACAATTCTGGAAGTGTACAACTCTGCCAGTTGAGCTGCATTGATGGATTCTTTGACTGGAAGGAAGTGAGCTACTTTGGTTAGCTTGTCAATCACCACAAAGATAGAATCATTCCCCTTCTTGGACTTGGGAAACCCAGTGACGAAATCCATTTCAATGTGGTCGAATTTCCACTCGGGAATAGGAAGAGGTTGGAGGAGACCGGCTGGACGTTGATGCTCTGCCTTCACTCTTCTGCAGACATCACATTCATTCACGAATTGGGCAATCTCCCTTTTCATGCGTGTCTACCAGTAAGATTGCTTGAGGTCTTGGTACATCTTGGAACTTACAGGATGAATCGAGAGGAGGGAGTCATGTGCTTCGTTCATTATGAGCTTCCTGAGATCACCCTTGGGAACCACAAGTCTGTCCTCAAAGAACAAGGTGTCCTTCTCATGAACGTGATAGCACTTGTATTTGGGAGTACCCTTTGCAATACCATGTTTCACTTTCTGCACCATAGCATCACTGAGCTGGGCCTCACAGATCTGATCTTCCAAGGTAGGAGCAACTTGAAGATTTGCAAGAAATCCTTGCGGAACAACTTGGAGGTTGAGCTTCCTAAATGCTTCACAAAGCTCAGGCTGAAACAGCTTGATAAGGAGACTGTTGCAATATGCCTTTCTGCTCAAGGCATCTGCAATGACATTGGCCTTACCAGGTGTGTATTCGATGCTTGGATCATACTCTTGGATCATCTCAACCCAACGAGTCTGGCGAAGGTTCAGGTTCGGCTGTGTGAAGATGTACTTGAAGCTCTTGTGATCGGTGAAGATGTCGACTTTTCTGCCCAAAAGAAGGTGTCTCCACGTGATCAAGGCGTGTACCACTGCTGCTAGCTCAAGATCATGTGTGGGGTAGTTCTTCTCACTTGGCTTCAATTGACGAGAAGTGTATGCCATAATTTTCTTGTCCTACATTAGCACACCACCAAGTCCTTGAAGAGAAGCATCACAGAATACTTCGTAGGGCTTGGACTCATCTGGAGGAGTAAGAACTGGAGCAGAGATGAGCTTTTCTTTGAGAGTTTTGAATGCCACATCACAATCCGGAGACCAGTTGTACTTGACATTCTTCTGTAGCAAGTTGGAGAGAGGCTTGGTAATCTTGGAGAAGTTCTGAACGAACCTTCTGCAATAACTAGCAAGACCAAGGAAGCTTCGGAGTTGCTTGACGTTCTGAGGTGGTTCCCAGTTGACAATCTCTTCAACTTTCTCGGGGTTGACAGCAATTCCGTCAGCAGAAATGATATGGCCCAGATATGAGACCTTATCGAGCCAGAATTCGCACTTGGAGAACTTGGCATAGAGTCTGTCGAGAACCAGACAGAGGTGCTTTTCATGATCCTCTTCATTCTTGGAGAATACCAAGATGTCATCCAGATAGACGAGCACAAATTCGTTGGTGTAGGGGTTGAATATGTAGTGCATTATTCTCGAGAAGGTGGGTGGAGCATTTGCGAGGCCAAAAGACATGACTGTATATTCATAGGAGCTGTAGCTTGTTCTGAATGCAGTCTTGTGAATATCTTCTTCACGGATACGGATCTGGTGATAACCCATCCGGAGATCGAGCTTTGAGAACACTTTAGCTCCTTTGAGCTGCTTGAACAATTCATTGATGTTGGGGAGCGGATACTTGTTCATTATTGTCTTCTTGTTCAATGGCCGGTAATCAACGCAAAGGCGCTCCGTGCCTTCTTGTTGACAAATAAGACACCACAGCCCCAAGGAGAAGTGCTAGGCCTGATTAGACCCATACGCTCTTGCTCATCGAGTTGTTTCTTCAACTCCTTCAACTTCTCAGTGGAGAGCTTGTACGGACGCCGGCATGATGGCTCACTACCGGGCTCGAGTTCAATGACGAATTCAACTTGACGATGCGGAGGCATGCCTGGAAGCTCTTCAGGGAAAACATCTTCATATTCATTTACCACCGGAATTTGAGAGATGGCATTAATCTCGCCCTTGTCATTGAGAGAGAATAGCCTGATTGTGTTATCTCGAGAGGCGAAGATAATCACGTCTTCGTTGGAATGAGTAAGCTTGACTTACTTATTTGCACAATCAATGTGAGCATCATGCTGTGAAAGCCAATCCATCCCGAGAATAAGATCAATGTCGGAGTTGCCGAGAACAACCGGAGAAGCCAGAAAGCGGTAATCACCCATGCGAATAGATACATTCGGAGCCACCATACTAGAACTCAATCTCTTGCCAGGAGATATAACACTCAAAGCTCTTGGTAAAGCTTCAGTGTGAACATTATGCTTGGATGCAAATGGATATGACATGAAGGAACATGAAGCACCCGAATCAAACAACACTTTAGCAGGTTTGAGGTTGACTGGAAGGTTACCAAGTATCACATCTGAAGAATTTTGTTCTTGAGCTGCATTCATCAGATTCACTCTTGCTGCCTTCGGATCATGCTTGACAATAGCAGTGCTGACAGGTGGAGGAGGCGGAAGGCGCCTTTGAGTACACTTGTTGGCATAGTGACCCTTCTTCCCACACTTGTTGCAAACCACTTCTGAGAGAGGACGGTAAAAAGGAGCACTTGACTTCAAAGCTTGGAAGTGATTCTTGGACTGATTGCTTGGGTTGGGTGGGTGGGAGAAACCACGGCCACCAGAATTCTTGTTGTTTCTGTTGGAAGGTCGGGTCACTGGAGGAGGTGGAAGCCAAAACTTCTGCTGCTTTCCAACCACTTGGGAAGAAGAGGAGGAGTGAACATCGTCTCTCATCCTCTTTTTGGAAGCTTCCATCTTGAGCTGGGCTGCCTCTTGCTTAAGTGCCATGTTATAGAACTGATCAAACTCATCAGGCTCGAACAAGGTGAGAGCTAGTTGGAGTTCATCCTTCAGACCACCACGGAACTGATAGATCTTGCTCTTGGCATCTGGGATGTCTTGCTTGGCATAGCGGGCAAGGTTCTGGAACTTGACATTATATTGGTAGACAGTCATTGAGCCTTGCTTCAGGTTGCGGAATTGCTCACGCATACCCTCGATGACACTTGTTGGAATGTGGTGAGAGCGAAAGTCCTTGCAGAAGTCATCCCAGGAGATTACACGTCCCTCTCTGGAATCTTTGTACTGCTGCTACCAATCAGCAGCTTGGTCCTTGAGTTGGAAGGCTGCAAACATCACATAGTCCTCGAGTCTCACGTTACTGCACTTGAAATGCTTCTTGATATCTGTTATCCAGTCTTCAGCATCTAGAGGGTCCACACAGTAACTGATTGCCTTTGGTTGGTTTGCCAGGAACTGGTTGAGTGTAGCAAAGTGAGGTTGGTTGAACAAATTGCCTTGGCCTTGGTTCCCATGAACACCCTGATTTGCTTGATTTGCTTGAATGTTCTGCATCATTTGCATAAGCATCTAGGTGTTCTGGTTTGTCACTTGCATAATTGCTCTCCAAGCCTCAGATGGAGGAGGAGGGGAAGGAGGACGATCAGGAACCTCTTCACCCTCTGGGTTAGCGTTGGGAACCCTTTTAGGAGCCATCCTGAATGAGATGACAACTATTAGCCATTGATTGAGAGAAATATATAAGCTGAATCAACGGCTAGAAATTGCAACATAGTCTTCAGAAGAACATTCAAACAAGATGAACGAATGTAATCCACAGTTTAATAGTAACAATAATCTTCACGAGAAGCCACTTGGGAGAACAAAAGGTAAATAAAAACAACAAGGATCAGATATAACAAATACAAGATAGAAGCTTCGTTCGACATATTCGTGCTGAATGCTTATGGAACGTGTTACAAAAGGGTTTTGCAATCCCCGGATCAGCATAGCCAAGGACCCTTTAAGATGCAACTCCCGATTGGAAAAACACCCATAAAACTACTTCACTCAATGTAGAACCCCAAACTCTATATCATGCATTCGTTGGAAGAATGCCTATGAACTACAAGATGAACCCACCTATTAAGTTCCGAAAGTTTCCAGTTATGCAATCAGGTGTTAGGGATACATGGGAAGCATCGCGCACTCAACTCTAATCCTACATCCAGCTGTATCCATCCTTCAACACATAACCAGTTATTTCCGGAAACTGTCTACCTCGGACCTTCGAAACGCATCTAGTATACAAGTTATGGCAATATTCCCGAACTACGTCCCTAGTACTGGGTGATGTCGGGGTTATCTTGCCACTAACCGCATAGGAGAGTTTTCGATGTCGGCCGTCTTAAGTATTCCAGAACTGCTGCGATATATTTGTGATGGCAACACCTCGGAGCTCAACTCCCCGGGACACTGCCACAACCCCTAAATGATAGGAGGCATCGAGAACAATGTTCTCGTCACAAAGACATCGGAACAATCCAAACAATACCCGCGTGATCCTAAAAATTTCTTGGTGAATTTTGAGAGTAGAAGAGACAAGAGTAATCGTCAGGAGTCCTCACCGGAGTGAAAATAGATGAGGAGCAAAAGAAATCCTACTCTCTGATATATATATATATATAGGACTCAAAACATTTTAAGTGTGTGCCTAGACTCAACCGTCAACGATTCGATCAATCAGTGGGGGCTTCTAGGTCGGAGAAGGATCTGAATACCAACTTGTAATGCCCAGGATGGGACTATACCTCCTATGTGTCAAGGCACGACTTAAAGGTATAAGCCCATTCTGGAATGATCATAAGTTCGGTATTTTTGCATGACTCATGTAAAAATAGGGATGAAATTGCAAAAGGATAGTTGGCTTACACTCGCCACGTCACACAATACATTACATAAGAAAAACATCATCCAAATAAAATCACAACTCGACTACGGGTGAAGATCCAAATGAAAGATACCAAATACATAAATCCACAAGGTCTGAATCGCCCCTAGTAGAAACCACTACTGATCATCGGGATAGTGCACATAGTATCGACTACGTTCTTCATCGTACTCCCAGTACAACTCTATGCCGTCACCTGAGTAGTTCACCATGGTACCTGCATCTGGTGTGGTGTAGAATCTGTGAGCCACGGAGGACTCAGCCATCCCATTCCCGGGTAGCAAAACTATCTAAGCCTTGGGTGTGGAAAGGCTGAAGAAAGGTAAAAGGTTGCAGCTGCACTAGCACTAGCTTACGTGTTTAGAGCGAGAAGAGAAGTGCCACGAGCGTCAAAGTGATCATGAAGTGATCCTATCTAAGCACGTCAATCATAACCCCATCGTGTTTATTTCCCGAACCCCTTTCAGAAAATGACCGTCATGGTTACTCACGCGGGTGGTGTGTTCAAAACATGGTGTCAAGTTTTATACAACCAGATATTAACAAATTCCCATCTGCCACATAACCGCGGGCACGGCTTTCAAAAGTTCAAAACCCTGCAGGGGTGTCCCAACTTAGCCCATGTCAAGCTCACGATCTGCGGAGTCGCAACTCCAAGGTGGGAAGGCCCGAGTATTCTCGGAATCCCGTGCTCAAGATATTCCAACATAGGTAAAACTAATCCAGCAAGACCTCCCGACGTGCCGACACCCTGACAATAGCCGCGCGTATCTAGTCTCAGGCCACGAACGGATGGGACAAGCTACGGGTGGATACCAAATACCTCGGGTTTCCCCAAGGCGGCCCCGCAGGTTGCCCAGTTCGGACCAACACTCATGTGGAGCACTGGCCCGGGGGTTGTTAATTAATATCACGGGATAGCTAGTCCCTATGCAAGTTTTAGTTATTAGGCAAATGGAGTACCAATGTTGGGCCTTGCTTGAAAAGGTTTAGCGCTAAGCGGGTTATCAAGGGGGTCCCATAACCCCAACCGTGTTAGGAACACATAATCAAGGAACATAACACCGGTTTATACGGTTCCTAGGGCAGCATGAGTGGAACAAAACACCAAGCAAGAGGCTTAGCCTTCAACCCATTACCAATATATAGATGATTTAGTTTAAGAGTTTAGATAGTGTGATATCCCAACAATAACTTCAACATGAAGCAAGAATCTTCAAATCTTCACCTGCAACTAGCAATGCTATAAGAGGGGCTGAGCAAAGCTTACGCAGCCAAACAAAGGTTTGCTAGCTTGGGTGGTTAGACAGATTCATGGTTACAATAGGAGGCTGACAAACAAACATGGGCATCGAGGCAATAAGCTAAAGAGCGAGACTTCTAGCAATAGGTAAAGATAGTAATGATATCTGGGTCAGGTCATCTTGCCTGTCGAGTCGTCGATGGGACCGTAAGACGGCTCCTCGTACTCAACCTCGATAGTAACCTCGTTCTCGTTCTCGGTCTCGGCTTCCGGCTCTACTCAACACAAGAACACACGAGGCACGAAATCAAACAAGGTGCATTGCACAAGCAACATGATGCAAGTATGATGCACTTATGAAGCATGACAAGTCAATATATGATGCAATACATGGCAAGGTAGGAAGCACAGAGGAACAACACAAGAACATGACAATGTTCTCAAGCAAGTATGATGCAAGACAAGTCTATATATGATGCAAAAACATGGCAAGGTAGGAAGCACACAGAAACAAAACAAGAACAACAAGTTTAAATGAGGCCGGAAACTACATATAACAAATCCGGTAAGTCCTCATATGCATAGTTTGAAATTAGTCCAGATCTGAACAAACCTCAAGTTAAAGTTGTTAAACATCAAGTTAACATGCACCAAGATAATCTACACAAAATTCTAGTCAAGTTTCATATAAAGTTTGTTTAATTCGGAGCTACGGTCTAGAAGATATGAGCACAACAAGTTAAGCATAGCAACGGTGCAAGATGCACCCAAACATCAATTAAACATACTCCAAACATGTAAACAAGATGATATTATGAATCTATATGTAAAATCACACAAGTTTCATGTAGGACACGCTCAAAACGGAGCAACGGTTCAACACATACACACGAAACAAGAAACAATGCAAAGCTGAAAAAAACAGCCACATAGCAACTTAGGAGCAAGAAATATATACTCTACAGCTCTCAAACATGGTTACAAGAAGCATGGACAAGTAGACATATCCTACAACAAACAACTCCATTGGAGCAACTCCATAGGAGGCATGGATCAATAGCAACAAGCTAAAACATTTTGATCATGACGTTAAAAACCTGACAGTAATATTTTATAGCAACTTGGGAGCAAGAAATAAATAAGCTACAACAACCCATATGAGCAAGTGAGGGCATGGATGGATAAACAATAACATATACAACAAGGAATGATCAATGGACACCCCAAAACTAACATGGATTTGCCTAGGGCATCAAGCAAACATAGCATCAAGATAAGACAGATTCCAGACTTAGCCAAAATTCACTAAGTGTTAAAACAGTAACATTGGCATGGCATGTTTACGAGCATTTTTAAGTCACCTCAAGGCATATCATGGAAAATGGTTTGCACCACAGCAAACACCACATTATGGAGATTCTAAAACATCTAGGCATGTGACAAGGGGACAAACACAACAATAGCAACGAGCTCTTCAAATCAGCATCTCATAACATGGTGACAAGACTTAACAGCCACATGCACTTTTGCAACCAAGTTTAACATGTCAATAAGAACCTTAACATGCATGCTATAACAACCAACATGTAGAGCATCTCATTTGCTTCATTTGGACAAACATGCACCAATTTATCACGTCTCAAACATGGCATGGAAATACCTAGTAGCAGCAGTTTTTATCAAGTAGCACTCTTGTCACGAAGATTAAGTCCTCTAGATGGACTCAAACAAGCATGACACAATGGAACAAAACATAGAGCACATCACCCCGGTCATTTTGACATATTTTATGCACAAATCGGACTAGCACACTAAAAGATACAGCTATCACAAAATTCCATCAGACAACAAAATTAACAAAAGACTTATAGGAAAAAAGGTCAACCTCCTCGCGGATCGGGTCCACTGGCGGATCGGGTCGCGGGTCGCGGGCGCGGATTGGGCCCCATAGGGTTTCGCAGACGGGGCAGCGGATCGGGATCGGCGCGCGGGGCGGCGGCCTCGGCTCCGGCGAGGCGCCGGAGGTGGCCGGCGGGAGGCCCGGCGGGGGCGCCGGTGGCAGATGAGGCAGATGCCGGCAGATAGGCGACGGGGGCGCGGCCCGGCGGCGGTGATGCGAGGATCGGCGACGCGGAACGCGAGCTCGCCGGCGTGGCGGAGCTCGCCGTCGGTGGGGATCCGGCGCGGAGGAGGCGGCGGCTCGGCCACCAGAGGTGGCGAGGACGGAGCGGTGCGGCGCGGGAGGCGCGCGGCCAGGATGGCGGCGGCGGCGGGCCCATGTCGGGCCTGCGGGCCGGCGCGTTGGGAACGGCGGCGGGGACACATGGCAGGAGCTGGTTGGTCCGGCGCTGATGGGCCTCTAACCCCTCGTTGGTTACCCCAAGTGGAAGGTGTGAGATGCAGTGTTGTAGAAGTTTTTCCCTTAGCAAAGATGCCAAGGATCGAATCCCCAGAGACTCCTAGGTTCAACAAGTAGGTGTCAACTGCTAACGGCGCCAGATATTAGCAATCAACGTGGACCTGCACACAGATACAAATAACTTTGCTCCCAACGAGTACAGAGAGGTTGTCAATCCCTCCGGCCATGTAGTTCACAAAGGATTAAACGCAAATGATAGTAGTGATAGATAATGTTTGCAATAGTAAGTAAAAGCGAAAAGTAAATAGCGGATGTGATCAATGATGGTAATATGGACCGGAGTCTCATGATGTTCACTAGTGATGTCTCTCTCCCAAAAGACGATAAAACAGCTATGTGAGGTAAACGAATTACAGCTGGGCAATTGACAGGACCACGGACGCAAACCAATGCTGACTACATTGCAAGAAAGGTTGAGGTTCAAAGCATGGGCGGTACGCCAAAGTAAGTAGACCGAAATCCATCAATATCTACTACTAATCATCCACCTTGAGATATCTATCCAGAACATCTCGCTGGTATTAAGTTGCGAGTCCCACCCATAGTGTAAACTCAAAGCAACAGACAACTACATTAAAAGAACTTTGCGTAAAGTAAACAATCCTTGCACCCGCGGGCACAAGCACCGTTGTTTTCCCCCTTGTGGCAACAACACATCCCCTAGACTCATGTTTCTGTCACTCAAACTAGTCATCGAGGGGCATGAACCCACAATCGAGCATAACGTTCCCTCTTGGAGTCACTACCTATTACTTGGCCAAAGCAATAAATAACAACGGAGAACATGCAAGAATTACTTATGAACATAAATATAAAAGAGGTAGATCAAATATATTACTCAATCACAATCTGAACATAATCTCATAATCCATCGGATCCCAGCAAACTCATCATAGCAACAGCATAAGAATTTCATATGTGCCTCGATCATGTAGGGCAGCTCACGAGGACTAATTGGTGAAGCACAAGAACGGGAGGAGAACATCACATAGCTACTGGTCATGGACTCATGGTCCAAGGGAGACTACTCACAACTCATCCGGGAGGCGTCCATGGTGGTCGAGAGGCTCCCGATGGTGATCCTCCCCTCCGGCAGGGTGCCGGGAAGAGTTCTCCTGGTGCTCCCGATCTTGGAAGCGGCGGCGGCGGCGGAACAGAGATGAGATCGCGAAAAAGAGTTCCTACCCCGAGGGTTTCGAAGGACGCTCTAAATATATGCCAAAGGGGGGCACCAGACGGGGCTCGGGGGGCCCAGGCGCCCCTTCGGCGCGGCCCAGGGGGGGCGCGCCGCCAGGGCGCCTGTGGCCCTGGTGCCACCCCCCCCCCGGCTGTACTTCGGGCGCAAGGTAGGTTCTGGAACGCTGATTTTTTATATAATTTTTCTGGATTTTTCCTGACAGTTCTCGTAATGTGAAAACCTGAAATACAAAAACAGCCAAAAACAGAAACTGGCACTGGGGTGCACTGGATTAGTAGGTTAGTCCAAATATGATCAAAAGTGTATGGAAGTGTATAAATATCATAGCAATATCACCCAAAAGTGGCATGGAGCAAGCAGAAATTATAGATACGTTTTGGACGTATCAACATCCCCAAGCTTAATTCCTGCTCGTCCTCGAGTAGGTAAATGATAACAAGAATAATTTCTGTGGTGACATGCTATTAACCATATAGGACTTTTTCATAGTCATATGACAAAAGCTTACCGAGACAATGATTCTATAGTAATTAAGTTGCCTCATGAGAAAATCACAAATGACTGAAAGTTTTACAACATGAAACTGAAACATCAAAAATATTTGCAATGAACATGATGTGCAAATATGATAAAGTGATATCTAGCTTGCCCCCTTTAGTGAAGAAAAATATAAATGCAGGGGCATCTTCAAGGTTTAAGTGATGACTAGATACAATGATTTCAAAATAAACGATATCACAATCATGCAAAAGACTATGCTACTTTGGAACAATGCACATTACACTTAGAATGACAATCATACTCTCAGTAGTTGGTGCTTTAAAAGAAGGTGG
Organism: Secale cereale; assembly: GCA_902687465.1. NCBI lineage: Eukaryota > Viridiplantae > Streptophyta > Magnoliopsida > Poales > Poaceae > Secale > Secale cereale. Next base: position 401,570,484 of record LR738713.1, read on the forward strand.
AGACTCAACATAAAAGTAAAAGAATGGTTATGTGCTAGAGCTTTTTATTTTGAAAACATAGAAGCAATTTTGTCAACGGTAGTAGTACTTCATATGTGTCATGCATAAGACATCCTATAAGTTGCAAGCCTCATGCATCGAATACCAATAGTGCTCGCACCTTGTCCTAATTAGCTCAGATTTCCATGGGTTATCATTGCATTACATATGTTTCAACCAAGTGTCACAAAGGGGTACCTCTATGCCACCTGTACAAAGGTCCAAGGAGATAAATCGCATTTGATTTCTCGTTTTTGATAGATCTCAACTTGAGGACATCCATACCGGGACAACATAGAGAATAGATGATGGACTCCTCTTTAATGCATAAGCATATTCTCATAAGAGACTGAGGATTAATGTCCAAGCTAAAACTTCCACCATGATACATGGCTTTGGTTGGCGGCCCAATGTTCTTCTCTAACAATATGCATACTCAACCATTCAACCCATGGCAAATCACCCTTACTTCAGACAAGACGAACATGCATAGCAACTCACATGATATTCAACAAAAGTGTGACAGTTGATGGCATCCCCAGAAACATGGTTACCGCTCAGCAAGCAACTTATAAGAAATAAGATACATAGGCAACATATTCTTTACCACAATAGTTTTTAAGCTACTTTCCCATGAGCTATGTATTGCAAAGTTAGTCTGCTTAGTACAGGTGGAGGTTAGCAAAAGACTGGGAGCGACCAACTAAGAGAGCAATGATGGTCATAATCATGCAGAGCGACAAAGCAACATTGAATCAGGCATGGTAGTTATATCGCTACTCAGAAATAAAAGATCATCAAGGCTTGACAGACTTTCTTTACAGTCTTAAATATGCGTGAGCATACGCCAAGTCAATCAAAATAAATTCTTGAAGGAAGATATTACTAAACCATACCACATCATAGGCAAACAAATCATGTTGGTACTCCAATAACACATTGGGAATGCCCCAGCTATTTGAGACTAACCATAAGAAAACCTGAACTACTAAGCGCCATTATGCACGTAGCATCTTTATCATAGACATATCAACCAATGCAACGGAAGCAAACTCTCTTAATAAGGTGAGCATGGTAATTAAAGAGAGTTCAAGCAACCAACTAAACAAAAGCTCTTTGAAAAAGATAAGCATGAATACTAAGAGCAGAGCATGATAGTAGCTATTAAAAGACAAAGAACACACACAGCAAAGATAGACATGAAAATTCTATGTTATGTTCTAGGTAGAAGTGGAGCGTGTTTCTCTCCCACATAAAGAACGCTGAGTTCCGACTCGTTATGAAAAACTAAAAAGGAAACTAAAAGCAAGACGCTCCAAGCATAGCACATAACACATGAAGTGATAAAAATATAGCGGAACGAAAGACGAACTGATAATGTTGATGGAGAAGGGGATGCACGGGGGCATCCCCAAGCTTAGACGCTTGAGTCTCCTTGAATATTTCTTGGGGGTGCACGGGGCATCCCCAAGCTTGAGCGCTTGACACTCCTGAATCTTTTTATCATCTTCCCTCGCACACTTGAAAACTCCCTTCATACATAACTCATTATAATCTGATTAGCGAGGTTAGTACCCTTAATAAAATAATTGTTTTTTGCTGGAAATAAAGATATTCTTGAAGTTCTACTGTTTCTCAAGATTGCCGAAAGGTTTTTGCAAAGAAAAAGCAAGCTCTTGGTTTGCAAAATGAAGGAAAGGCAAAACAGGACAGAATCTGTGAAAAACAGAACAACAGGTAGTAAATGATTTGTTCGGGGCACTTCTGCAACTCAAATAAAAAAACTCAGAACAGATGCACGAAAGACAATTATATAGAGAACGCTTTCGAAAAAATTCAGACCAAAAAGATGATCTGGTGATTTTATACGAATTGTTCTATCCAAGGACAGAATCTGTTTCCTGGACAGCACCTCACAACTTTTGAACTTTCTAGCAATCAGAGGCTATACTTCGCACAAATATGAAAAGCAAAGATACAATGATGATGCTACTCTAGTAAACAACATCAAGACACAACAAAAGCAAAATATAAAAATTTATTCATTGGGCTGCCTCCCAAAAGTGCTTTCTTTTATGCCTTTAAGCTAGGCATAATGCATAGAGATCAAGTTTTATCAAGAGTAAAAGAATAGCTAGCCCGTACAACGGACTCAAAAGGTAACTTGATCTTCTTTCGAGGGAAGTGTTCCATCCCTTTCTTGAGAGGAAACTGAAATTTTATATTACCCTCTTTCATGTCAATGATAGCACCAACGGTGCGTAAAAAGGGACGTCCCAAAATAATTGGACAAGAAGGATCACATTCAATATCCATAATACTAAAATCAACGGGGACATAATTATCATTGACAATGATAAGAACATCGTCGATCCTCCCCAAAGGTTTCTTTATGGAAGAATCAACGAGACGAACACCAAAAGAACAAGAATCAAATTGTTTCAATTTAAGCATATCATATATTCTTTTGGGCATAACAGAGGTACTAGCTCCAACATCACATAATGCATAGCAAGAGAAGTCATTCAATTTAATTTTTATCATAGGATCCCAACCATCTTCTAGCTTTCTAGGTATGGAGACTTCTACTCTAAGTTTCTCCTCCCTAGCTTTGATGAGAGCATTAGTGATATGCTCTGTGAAGGCAAGATTAAGCGTGCTAGTGCGGGGATCTTTGGCCATTCCTTGTAGAAAGGTGACAACTTCTGAAATACTACAATTATCAAAATCAATTATATCATTATTGGGCAGAATTGTAGTGTCATCCTATTTGTTTGAATCGCTCTCTATTATAAGAGTTTGAACATCTTCCCAAGTTTGGGGAAGCTTAGGAGCAATTTTAAACTGAGGCTCATACTCTTTTCCTGGAAGACCATGCCATGGGCATAACCCTCCGTCAAGACTAATATAATCACAAGGTTTATTACTTTTGTAGATCCAGACAGTGGTAATTGGGGTAATGGAAGAGGGGGTGTACTCCTCCCATTTAGTGTTTTTTGGTAGAACCCATAGTAGCAAGCAAGCAAGATAACTATTTTTGTGATTTTCGATAAAAAGGTACTAAAGCAAAAACTGAAAGGTAAACTAACAAGACTAAAAAGCAAAGGTAAAAGATAGCATGCAACTCCCCTATCCTGAAGAGTGGAGTCCCCGGCAACGGCGCCAGAAAAACTCCTTGATGGGCCTCTAACCCCTCGTTGGTTACCCCAAGTGGAAGGTGTGAGATGCAGTGTTGTGGAAGTTTTTCCCTTAGCAAAGATGCCTAGGATCGAATCCCACAGACTCCTAGGTTGAACAAGTAGGTGTCAACTGCTAACGGCGCCAGATATTAGCAATCAACATGGACCTGTACACAGATACAAATAACTTTGCTCCCAATGAGTACAGAGAGGTTGTTAATCCCTCCGGCCTTGTAGTTCACAAAGGATTAAACGCAAATGATAGTAGTGATAGATAATGTTTGCAATAGTAAGTAAAAGCGAAAAGTAAATAGCGGATGTGATCAATGATGGTAATATGGACCGGAGTCTCATGATGTTCACTAGTGACGTCTCTCTGCCAAAAGACGATAAAACAACTATGTGAGGTAAACGAATTACAGCTGGGCAATTGACAGGACCACGGACGCAAACCAATGCTGACTACATTGCAAGAAAGGTTGAGGGGGCGGTACGCCAAAGTAAGTAGACCGAAATCCATCAATATCTACTACTAATCATCCACCTTGAGATATCTATCCAGAACATCTCGCTGGTATTAAGTTGTGAGTCCCACCCATAGTGTAAACTCAAAGCAACAGACAACTGCATTAAAACAACTTTGCGTAAAGTAAACAATCCTTGCACCCGCGGGCACAAGCACCGTTGTTTTCCCCCTTGTGGCAACAGCACATCCCCTAGACACATGTTTCTGTCACTCAAACTAGTCATCGAGGGGCATGAACCCACAATCGAGCATAACGTTCCCTCTTGGAGTCACTACCTATTACTTGGCCAAAGCAATAAATAACAACGGAGAACATGCAAGAATTACTTATGAACATAAATATAAAAGAGGTAGATCAAATATATTACTCAATCACAATCTGAACACAATCTCATAATCCATCGGATCCCAGCAAACTCATCATAGCAACAGCATAAGAATTACATATGTGCCTCGATCATGTAGGGCAGCTCACGAGGACTAATTGGTGAAGCACAAGAACGGGAGGAGAACATCACATAGCTACTGGTCATGGACTCATGGTCCAAGGGAGACTACTCACAACTCATCCGGGAGGCGTCCATGGTGGTGGAGAGGCTCCCGATGGTGATCCTCCCCTCCGGCAGGGTGCCGGGAAGAGTTCTCCTGGTGCTCCCGATCTTGGAAGCGGCGGCGGCGGCGGAATAGAGATGAGATCACGAAAAAGAGTTCCCGTCCCGAGGGTTTCGAAGGACGCTCTAAATATATGCCAAAGGGGGGCACCAGACGGGGCTCGGGGGGCCCAGGCCCCCCCCCCCGGCGCGGCCCAGGGGGGCCGCGCCGCCAGGGCGCCTGGGGCCCTGATGGCCCCCCCGGCTGTACTTCGGGCGCAAGGTAGGTTCTGGAACGCTGATTTTTTATATAATTTTTCTGGATTTTTCCTGACAGTTCTCGTAATGTGAAAACCTGAAATACAAAAACAGCCGAAAACAGAAACTGGCACTGGGGTGCACTGGATTAGTAGGTTAGTCCAAATATGATCAAAAGTGTATGGAAGTGTATAAATATCATAGCAATATCACCCAAAAGTGGCATGGAGCAAGCAGAAATTATAGATACGTTTTGGACGTATCAGGCGCGTCCAGGCGGACGTGTCCGGTCCGTCCGGACGTGTCCGGCGGCGGCGGTTGCGGTGGAACTAGGGTTTGGGCAAGAAATGGACATGGGGGGACGTTTTTATAGGCACAAGGAGCTAGGAGACTCCAAATGGGGAGCGGTTTTCGGCCACGCGATCACAATTCGATGACCGAGATGATGGGAAGGGTTGTGCTGGGTTAGTGGGCTGTTGTGGAGGGGGTCTTGGGCCTCAAAGAAGAGGTTCTTTTAGCCCACTAGGTTAACCGTTGGAGTACCAAACGAACTCCAACCACGACGAAACTTGACAGACGGCCTACACGTACCAAAAAAACAACGCACGACAAGTCTCACGCCATTACGGAAACGTTACACGGCCACACACGAAAGGAGGACTCAGGGATGCCACAGGCACGTGTGAGAGCATTGCAACTCGAAACGGACAACGGGAAGAGACGAGTGGGACCGGATGCAAGTGACAACACAAATGCAATGCAATGCACATGACAACGTGACATGGATGAAATGCGCACACGCACACGACAAAACGAAGGGCCCGAAAAGAAAGAAGAGCCTGGAAAGGAATTGATGAAGCCAAAGTTTATATATTGCCATATTTGGAAAGTCTTACATCTGGGGCATTACATTCACGTCGATTAGTTGCAAACAATAAGTGCGAGACAAACTTCTTGATTCAGATTTTGGACGGTCTCTTACTGTAGTTACAATTCTGCATACTTGTCCTAGTAAGCTCACAAGTAAATGATTGATTCACTACATCTATGCTTGCCTTGTCATATTTGTTGTAAATATTCTTTTAGGGTGGACCACCCTGTTTCTAAATACTGCAACCGTAGACATGAGTGAATAGTATTTCTCTATGTGATCTCTTCCATCATGTGTGGGCAATGAACACTGCATTGTATAGAAATAAAGTGTCATTTCCAGCTTTTACATAGGCTTCGATCTTTTACATGGAATACAATCTGCCTACTTTCTTTCTGTCGTACTACAAACACTCCACCCTTGAAGCTAAACATTATGCCACTCATAGTTCCTTAGTTTATTAGTTCAAATACGAATTTCATATGATACTAATGTTCGTACTTCAGTTTTGAAATGTGTGTCTGCCTGTATTAGAGACATAAGGGGATTGTATTTCTGTGTGTGGTCTGGTCAGCACGGTTGGGGGGGGTGAACTTTGCATATGCAGGGGTTTATAGGGAGACACTCTTCGAGTTGAATCCGCAATGCATTCCATAGATAATCTAACTACTTTTTATGTTTTCATGATTCTCAGATTCTGAACAGCATCATAATGATTATGAGCTTGCGCGCATGAAAAGAATAAAGCAGAACAATGACATGGCTGTCAAACTTGGCATTAAGGGACTGAAATCAAGTCTGGATGCAATGCAATGCAAACGCTCTCCACCTACATATTCATGCTCAGAATATGATCCTAATAGTGATTCTGAGCTAGAGGGAGACCTAAGTCAATGTAGCTCCCTAGTGGAGGAGTTAGAGGAAGATTCCCTATCTTATTCACCCATCAAGGTGCTTGCTTTAACTTTCCAAGGTAACATTTGTCGCACATATCTTACAACTAATGCTTTGCATTGCTTCTACTTTGTTGAACTGCCATTAGCTTAGTTTACACATCGTGTATGTGAATACGCCCTGCCTATCCATTTTCAGTACATATTACATCTGTCATCATACCATATTTATCCATTCAAATGATGTTCTTGTGTATCAGACGTTCAAAAGGAAGAGGGCGATTGCTGATCATGGAGGAGCACAAGCAAAGTATTTGGAAAAGGTAGTGGCACCTGATAAATCAAATAGCCCATTAGGCGTAGTTGCAATATCACCTGACCCACAAAACACCCCAAGTCTAGCAGACTCTAGCCCTACTACACTGGTCATTTCTGATGCCCCAACACAGCAGACCCCAACTACAGCAAACATTATGATTATGCCAGTTGACATAGCACCAGCTCTACGACGCAAAACCCCCATTCTAGCAAAGAGTAGACCAAATCCAGTTGCCAAATCCCTTTTCAAACCAGAGAGAGCCCCAATTGCAGCAAATAGGACCCATGTTCCATTTCTTCCCAGTTTAGAAGACAAAGCTTATATTGTTGTCAGGAACTTTGTACGCATCTTTCCTTCATGGAAAGATTATACCGCAGACACAGAACAATTTCGAGTCTTCCTCCGCAACTTATGTGTAAGTAATGTACTAATGTTATTCATGGTCATTGTTGCATATGTTTCTGCTGACAGAAGACACAAGATTTTATTCTTTTAAATAGGTGAGGACCAAACTGGATTGTGAAGATGAGCAAGGGTTGGTTGCACTTTTCAAGCACTCATTGATGAAGTATCGTTCCTACCTGAGGCAAGCGCACTTTGATGGCAAGCCTCTAAACGAAATTTCTGTAAAGTCTCCGGTGCTGCATTTATCCGACGGTGACTGGAATAATCTTGTTACACATTGGTCTCTGCTGCAGCGTAAGGTACTATCTATGATATCACATCACAATTTGAACTACATTTCTGCATTTGCCTTAACATCTGACTTGTACAAAAACTATTAGCAGAAGAACATTCATTCTCAAGGGACCATAGAATCTCGCAACTATACTACACACTGCATTTCTCTTGTGAGTACCTCTTGCCCTGTATGACCATACTTACTTTCATAGCTGTTTGGTTATGTAGCATCACTGCACATGTCAGCCTCATTATCGTCCATTTGGTGGACATTATAAGATCTGTATGGACTCTTACATAAATTTAGAATCAACCCAATGCTTTTGAAGAGGTTTAGCTCTGCAGTCCTCTTGTAAGGACTTAACATCGTCTATCACTGTACTTACATTAACAGCTACTCCCTCCGTCCCATAATGTAAGAACGTTTTTTACAGTACACCAGTGTTCAAAACACTCTTGTATTATGGGAGAGGGATTGGTTCATTGTGTAGCATTCTGCATCTTATCTCCCTCGCCCACCATTTACTAAAAAAGATCAGATCTATATTCAATCTTACCAAAAAGTAGAATACACAGACAATGCTAGTGCAGAAGTGTAGCCCATTGCTCTTGTCAGTACATTTTGTCCTATGATGCTTGTACTTCCACAGATTGGTAGTTGATTATGTAGCATCAATCTGCATCCTATCTTCGTTATCCTCTATCCCTTCCAGTATTATCATATCTATAATTACTCTCTACAAAATGTAGAGTACAGTCAATGCTTATGAAGAAGATTCTGTGCTGAAATTCTTGAGTTATCCTTCCTTTGACATGGAGAAGGGCATTATAAAGCCGGTGTTAACTGTTAATGTAAGTCGTTCCTTCTAAAGACTTTATCCCCAACTGCTGTTTAATTTGCTCATACTCCCTATCGTTTACTGCTATTTAGTTTGCCGTTTCTACCAAAATGCATGTTCGCAAGAACCGTAAGTTCTAAGTTTTACTTGTAAAACCAAATTCCTTATTCATACCATGCACACTACTCAATAGTCCCTATATGTATGCTTGTTTTTGTTGATCTATAATCCAGTGTGTGGTGAAGCAGCCCACGTTTGCACCTTGTCATCTCCTATTTTATCTTACTGATGTGGCTGATGATATGAACAACATGCCGTGCACATTAACCAAAATAGATACAATGATTTTCTTTGCCCTTCATCTATGCTTCTTATGTTGACATGGTAATCCAGTAGTGTGGTGAAGCTCCCCGCATTATGAACAATGCCAAATTATGCTATTGATATTTTGAACTTACTCTTTATTTTATAATTTGAAATTGGATGGAATTGATAACACAATTATCATCTTTGTTTATACACGTGCAAAACCTGTCATCTCTCTGCTTTGTTTCAGGATGATATGCCTGATGGCATGCACAAGTCTGCTGAAGGTTGTGAGACAAACCCAACATATATTGCAGCAAAGAAGGCAAAACATCTTGAAGATAGCGAGACAACCCCAAAGTCTTGTCTTGATGCAGTGTTCAAGTTACTTGAGACTAGCAGTCAGACAAGCTCACAGAATTTGTTGCCTGAATCAGTTCGACTTCTTCAGTCCCAAGTTCTAGCAGAAAGGCATTCTACAACTCAACTTATACTTGAAGTCCTATCTCTAAGAAAAATTGCGGAGAACACCAATGAGAACCTCATCGCTAAATAGCTACACCTAGAAGCTATGACCGACATGCTAGGCCGGTCTCACAGCCTTGCTCAGCAGTTCCCGCGCAAGGCTAACCTTTCTTGAATTGTCTTGGAAGTGGTCTCAGTTCAGTATTATTTTGTTACCCTGCAATGGTGCCTAGTTTTTGTAATCTGCCTCTTCGTTGCGCGTTATGATCACTGGTGGCGAACTTCGATGCCCATAGGATGTAATGTACCATAAATCCTTTATTGTATAGTGTAGGTTTGTTCTTAATTCTTACTAGTTACTGCCATCATTCGCTATCTGAAAAAAATCAGATGTAGTCGACCGGGCCGAAACATTCGCCTCTAATGGGCCTGTTGTTTAGCGGGCCACAATTGGGCCGGCCTACATCTTTCTTGGGCCCGAATCATTGGGGCCTTCACACTTTGCGCGAGGCCCACAACTTACACCGGCCTATGTTTTAGTTGGGCCTTTTGTGGACCCAGCGCTTAGTTTGGCCCAGGTAGCGTTGGGCCATTAACAAGCTGAATATTGTACTGGCCTGTTACGGCCTAGATGAAACCATGGGCCTTTAGCAGGCCGAAATGCATATTGGGCCTCAATTTTCACTAGTCGTCGACGGGCCTTCAGCAGGCTGAAATGTAGACGAGGCCTTTTTGGGCCTAGTTATATCACGGGTAGTTAACAGGACGAAACATATCTCGGACCCTCGTTGGCCCACTGATATCATGGGCCTTTAAGAGGCCCAAAGTCACGTTGGGCTTAACTGTTGCCACCTTTATCACTGGCCGTTAGTGAGCCCGATGTCCTGTCGGACCATATATGGCCCATGGGCAGCACAGGCCATTCCCAGGCCAAAAGTCACACAGGGCTGAAATGGGCCCATGTCTACATCGGGCCTCTAATAGGCTGAAAGTCACTGGGCTGTATTTGGGCCCAAATATTCGGCGTACAATGAACGGGCCAGATCGGGCCTCGGGCCGTAAATGGGCCCAAATATTCGGCGAACAATTAACGGGCCAGATCTGTCTTCGGGCCGTAAATGGGCCTTTAGTAAGCATGCCGTTATTGGGCTGGCCCACTAGTACGTGAGTAAGTACTACGGGCCTTTGACTAGGTTGGCCCTTTTAACCTATATGGGCCTCTGGTGGGCCATGCCATGTGTCGACGTATCATAGGCCGAAACACGTCATGGGCCATACATGCGCCGGAAGTTAAAACGGGCTGGAATTATACTGGACGGCCAAGATGACGCTACTGGGCCTAATTCGGATAGGCCGTAAAAGGGCCCTGGGTTAGCGGGCTATAAATGAGCTATATGCGAACATGCCGTTAACATGCTTGCCGTGGGCCGGCCCGCCACCTTTTGACCAAGTCAAACGGGCCGACCTTTTCACAGGAATGGGCCTCTGTTGGGCCGTGCCACGTGTCGATGTATCATAGGCGCTTTGTGTCCAATGAGTGGATGACATCTGTCTCAACGATGAGCCGACTCGTGTTTCCCCCAGCCAATGATGAATTTACACGTGGAAAATCCCCATTGGTCGAGGCTGTTAACGGGTTATCGGATCCAAAACCGGACCCGATAGCTTAACGACATTCCATTATGGTGGATGCCACGTGTCGGTCACCCTTGACAAAAGCACTTCTATGATGCGCGCTTTATCGTCATGGAAGTGGACACTTCCGTGATGATAATTTTGGTAATGTCATGGAACACTTCTACGACACCATATGTACGACTATCTTGATTCTGTCATCAAACCGTCATGGATGTACATGCATGACAGAAAACGTGACCTACTATGACAAACACGTATCATCATAGAAGTGTATTTTTTTGTAGTGAATCGCGTCTTGGAGGGTCGTGGGCCAGTAGAAACCCTGCCGGAAAGCTTTTCCAACCAAGGCTCTTGATCCAATGTGGGAGCTGCACACACCCTTGTGTATTTCTTCTAGTAGCCTCTATCCATATTCCCGGCAAATGCACTTCAATTTCACACCCTTGGGCCTTTTCTGTATAGTGTGTCATTGACAAACTGATACATACTGGCCTGCCGGGCTACTCTTTCAGCTTCTTCTTACTCTTCGGGAAGTTCTCTTGTCTGAAGGTAGTGTACTATGTGTTGTGCCCAAGTTGGAACATGAGGCTCAACAACAAGGGCTAGCGGCACCTCTTCGTTCGTGGGAGCGTTTCCCTCGTCCATAAGAACTTGTAGTTCCGTCGGAGGGTGCTGCTCACCAACCAAAGTAGAGTTGTTCCCGACAACCTCTCTATCAACGGCTTCGGGAAGCCTTGTCGGGAGATGCTTGCCGAAGTCTGATACATCTCCGTCAATCTGCTTTTCCTAACGCTTTTCCTCTTGTTTTGGACTCTAATTTGCATGAATTAAATGAAACTAACCTAGAGTGACACTGTTTTCAGTAGAACTACCATGGCGTTGTTTTTGTGCAGAAATAAAAGTTCTCGGATTGGAACGAAACTTCGCGAGGATTTTTTACATGAATAAAGAAAACTACTAGAGCCAAGAACCACCGGAGGAGGGCACCTCGGTGGGCACAACCCACCAGGGCGTGCCCCCTCCTGGCGCGCCCAAGTGATTTGTCCACACCTGGTGGCCCCGCAGACCCTTACTCCGACTCCATAAATACCTATTTTCGGAAAAAATGTGGGAGGAAGAATTATCTCATTTCGTGATATGGACCCGCCGTCACCTCCTGTTCTTCATCGGGAGGCCAGATCTGGAGCCCGTTTGGGGCTCCAGAGAGAGGAATCTTCTGTCCTCATCATCACCAACCCCCATCCATCGCAAATTTTCCATGATGCTCTCCACCGGGAGTGAGTAATTCCTTTGTAGGCTCGCTAGTCGGTGAGGAGTTGGATGAGATTCATCATGTAATCGAGTTAGTTTTGTTAGGGCCTGATCCCTAGTATCCACTATGTTCTGAGATTGATGTTGTGATGACTTTGTTATGCTTAATGCTTGACACTTTGGCCCCGGGTGCCATGATTCCAGATCTGAACCGTTTATGTTATCACCATTATATCTATGTTCTAGATCCGATCTAGCAAGTCATAGTCACCTATTACATGTTATGATCCGCAAACCCTGTAGTGACAATATGCGGGATACTTTCCGGTGACGACCATAATTTGATGAGGTCATGTATTCACCATGTGCTAGTGCTTTGTTCTGGTACTCTATTAAAAGGAGGCCTTAGCATCCCTTAGTTTCCTTATGGACCCAGTCGATGTCAAAACCGGTAGATCTCGGGTAGGGGGCCCAAGCTGTACGTCTTAGGATCGATGGTGACAGGAGACAGGGGACACGATGTTTACCCAGGTTCAGGCCCTCTCGATCGAGGTAATACGCTACTTCCTGCTTGATTGATCTTGATGAATATTGTTAAAAGAGTTCATCTACCTCGAGATCGTAATGGCTAAACCCTAAAAGTCTAGCCTATGAGATTGCTATGATTCTGCTGTTGTCTCTACGGACTAAACCCCTCGGCTTATATACATGCTGGAGGGGGCCTAGGGTTACAAAGGTGACTTGGGGAGAAAGGAATCATTACATCTGGACATCTTTCTTGCCTTACTACACACATTGGAGTCCTAACCGAATAGGGGGGAGGGCCTTCCGCTTCTATCATCATGGCCCATCAATCTGGCCTAGCATCAATGGCCAGGACACCTGAGGACCCCTAAATACATGACTTCCTCAGTAGCCCCCGGACTTGCCTTCAAGGACGAGGTTGTATTCGGCTTCGTGTCTTCGGTCTTGCAAGGTGAGTCCTCCGTTGAATGAGATGATAGTTCGGCTTCATATTTAATTTTATATCCTGTCGATACCGTGCCGCCTTTGTTTTAGCTTCCACGTGTCAGACAAATGCGAACCGTCTGGATATTTTTATAATTAACCCATCGATTGCATAAGGAAGGTGCTTATTTAAAGAGACTAGATCTCAGATGCCATTCCATCCACACGAAATATCCTTAGAACCTGCCACAGAAAATCCCCAGACACGGTCACCGTCCCTAGTTCTTCCTCGCGTCCTCACGGCCCTCAAGAAGGCGACTGGGAGAGTTGCTCTGCATCTCATGCGCATCTGAGAAAACTTTAGACGTAGGGATATCTCCCTCCCAAGGATCTAGTCCCCTTCCGGGCTGGATTAACTTCTCTCGACGGTCAAGCCCTGGCGGAAAGTTCCCCAATCCTTCCAAAGAAGAATGGGTGTGCTTCGTCTCCTTCCTCCTAAGAGGTGTAGGATTTCCTATCCACCCTTTTCTCAGGGGGCTTCTGGAGTTCTATGGCCTCCAACTGCACGAGTTTACGCCGGGGTCTATCCTGCATATTTCGGGCTTCGTCGCTCTCTGTGAGCTATTTCTGGGCTGCGAGGCTCATTTTGGGCTATGTTGAAAGTTCTTCTACCTTGTTCCTCGCTCCCACAAGGGATCTATATTCGAGGTAGGAGGAGCTAAAGTGTGGTGCATAGCCGAGAAAGGTTACCTGCACGGTACTCCGAAGAAGGCATCCGAAGAGTGGCCCTCGGAGTGGTTTTACATCCAGGACGTGGTCCCACGGGACGCAATCCGGCAAGGCCTTCCTGCGTATTCCAGTGCTCCTCTAAAGAAGCGTTTCAACTGGTGTCCTCGCAGTCTCAAGGAAGAAGACAGTGCGGAAGTCAAAAGACTTGTGAGCAAGATCATAGTACTTGCCCACCTCGAGCTGACGATAATTGAAGTGATCGCGATGTCAATTACGCGGTGCATGCAGCCACTTCAGGCTAGAGGGTTTCCTATGTGGCATTATAATGGCCAGGATGATGCCTCATGCTGTCTACGCCAGTCTGGACAACCCCACAGCTTTGGCCGCCATCCCAACTGATCTCTACAGAGGGGAGAAGGAGGACTTTGTTCGCTTGAAATGTCAGGAAGGCTTTTCTATGTATAACCCCATCGACTGGGTAAGCCTTTCTCTCATCGCTAGTTTCATCTGATTTTTTTAAGATATATTGACCGAACTGAATTCAGTTACATTTAACAGGAGTGGAGGAAGGTGTTCGAAGGGATTAGCAGTCCCGCCCCACAGCCAGAGGATCATATTCGACACATGGACCCCAGATTTTTGGAAGATTCGGACATATGCATAGATCTTAAGGATGGAGTTTTTTTATCAAGCTAGCCATGATGGTACCGAAGTGGCTATTGTAGTCGACTATCCTAGCCTTCTTCCTTCCTCTCAAGTAAATGCCCAGGAGACTCCTCTTCAAAGAGAATATTCTCGGCGTGCCTCACCCACCGCACTATCTCATGCTCAAAAGGGGCGGTACTCATCCCGCCGAACTGCATCAAGGGTGTCTTCCGAGAGGGCGATACCTATGCAGGGCGGGTCTCTGAAGCAAAAACGGACCGGAGACACCACCGAACCTCCTCCTTTATCGAAGATGTATGACTCTTTAACACATGTTTGGTGGCGGAGCTTTATCATGATTTTCCGCTTTACCTTTTCTTTTTAGGAAGAGTATATACCAGACTATGTCCGGTGATCCTACTGGCCACACCCCAATCAATCCAGCCCTTGGCCCATCCACAAGGACAAGGGCGGATGCGGGGGTAATGCCGGATTGTCCTCTTCAAGAGGATTCAGATGAAGTATTAGTTACTAATTCCAAAGTGGAGCGCGCGATGAATCATTGACGGCACAAAGCGGCCATGCGTAACCTAACTTTCACTGAGGAGGCATTTAACGCCTTCAGTTCTGCAGATGCGTATATCCAAGCCGCTCAATACAGACTTGCCGGAGCCACTCACCAGCTTTCCAAGGACATGCCGATGAGTGTTAATTCAATGTTCATATGCTAGTAGCCCCCGAGACTTAAAGCAGTTGGCTCAACTGATTTAAGGATCATTGTGTTCGTAGGTACTCAAGGAAAAGAATAACGCTTTATCTAAGGAATTGGAAGAGTGCCAAACCAAGCTTACTACTGTTACGACGGAGTTTGAGAATTCAAAGAAGTCCAAAAATGGCTCTGATGGTAAGAACAATAGTATCCGAACAATATGGTCCCGTACCGACCAATGATCTTTAAGTATACATTGTGTAATCTGTAGCAACAGGGCCAGGCGACCAACTAGAGGAAAATCTAAGGGCTGCTCTGGCAACGAAGGAGCAGGCCGAAGGGCAAACTGCTGCTCGTCAGCGTGTATTAACACACACCATATATGAGAAAAACAAGCTGTAGGATACCAATGTCAAGCTAGCTAAAGAGTTAAAGGACGTGCGAGACCAACTCTCGGAGGCTTTAAAAGAGAACAAGAAGCTTAAGGGAGGCATATTTAGTATGAAAATAAACCTAGCTTTCATTATAGTTCCTTGTTTCTTTACAAAAACTGTTCGTGCAGATTTGTTGACTAGGTGGCCCGAAGGAGAGGTGTCCGGATTTCAAGGTGATATGCTGCAAGAGCTTTCCAATGTGCATGAGCGAGATCACAAGGCCATGAAGAACATGGCAAAGGCTTTATGGCCGGCTGATTCTCCTGTAGAAATTATGGGGGAGCTGGCGAGTCTATTCAAAGGGGCCCGACGCCGCTTTAAATTATGGAAAGCATCAGCGTGCCGAGAAGGTGCCCGGGAAACCCGGGCTATGGTGAAGACATGTTATACCGGGCTGGACCCAAACCATATGGCTCTGGTTGGACCTCGAGGGCCCGACAGACTAGAAATCCCTGTAAGCTTGGTGTACAACCAAGTAAAGACAGTTGCCAATTATTCCCAACAAGACTGTAAGTTAGACAGTTTTATAGATGGTATAGATGAAGAATGAGCTTTTGATTCTATGTAACAATGTACTTTATCATCAAACTTATCTCCGGCCGAAATGAATATGAAGTTTGTCATGTCCGACCTTCTGCTTTATCCTCCGAAGACCCGAGGGCTGGAGTGCCTCCGAATACTATACATGTGGTAAACACATGGTATGTTCAGTGACCAGGCAATCCGGCCATAATTGCTTGAACAGACAAACTATGTTCGGGGAGCTATTATATATTACTGTTTAACGTAAGAAAAATCTTTGAGAGAGAATGGTTCAATTATGGGTTCCTTTCCCTGGGTCAGCATGCATGTATATATATATATATATATATATATATATATATATATATATATATATATATATATATATATATATATATATAGGGTGGGTCTATTCTCATAACACCCCTTAAGACCTTATTCTCATAACAAATGGCTTATTCTCATAACACCCATCTTCAAGCCACACGCACCCACAAAACAACCTCCCCCTCTCCTACCTGTAGCTTCGGATCCTGTGAAGAGGATTGTAGGATGTTGTATCCTATTAAATTTGAAAAATGTTTGCGCTTTTCAAAGCAATACGTCGTGTATCCGCCGACCGATTATTCCCTTAAGAATGCTAGCTTTCGGCTTCACCCATCTGAGGTACATGTTAGGATTACCCGGTTGTAACAATCACATAGGTGCTCTCTTTACACCCTAGCCGAACAATCGAGAACGTAGGGTATAAACACAGGAGCCAGGTAACCCAGCTTGGCAAAAACTTAAGTCATAAAGGTGCATATAATTGCAAGGAGACTGTATGAAACATACGACATAATTATTATGAGGAATATGATTTTTTGATAATGGGCTTCGTGATAGAAGCCCCCGAGTATTTTTTAGGAATATACATTTAAGGATGTTCTACCTTGGGATAATTCGGTTGAGCCAAAAAATCCTCAATAAAAATAAGAAGAAAAAAAGGAAGAGGAGAACTATAAAAACAAGTAATAAGACCTAGACTAAAAAAGAAAATATGTGCTACCGAACTATCCGTAGAATCTTCGGAGCCTGGTAGCATTCCATGGGTTCGGCTCAAGGCGATTGTCTGATGCATTTCGAAGGTGATAAGCTCCACCGGTGAGTACTTCATCAATAATGAAGGGGCCCTGCCATCGTGGTTTGAGCTTGTCTTTTTTCTTCTCCGGGAGGCGTAATACGACTTCACCAACATTGTATGTCTTCGCCCACACTTCTCTGCTTTGGTATCGTCTGGCCTGCTGTTGATAAAATGCGGAATGAGCCTGCGCGGTATCGCCTTCCTCTTTAAGGCCGTCTAGGTCATCCTGTCCATTGAGCTCGGCCTCTCTCTCTTCGTACATGCGCACTCGAGGTGAGTCATGAATAATATCGCAGCGCAAGACAGCCTCTGCGCCGTACACCATGAAAAAAGGTGTGTATCCGATTGTCCGGTTTGGTGTAGTCCGCAGCCCCCAGAGTACGGAGTCGAGCTCCTCCACCCAGTGTTTATCTGACTCGCACCAGTCGGGGTTTAATGCCACTCATTATCAAGCCATTGGCTCTTTCTACTTGACCGTTTGTCTGAGGGTGGTACACAGAGGCGTAATCAAGTTTAATGCCTAACTTAGCGCACCAATTTTTCACCTCATCAGCTATGAAGTTGGAGCCATTATATGTGATAATACTATGCGGGATGCCATAACGGTGTACTACACTGGATATAAAATCTATCATTGGCCCTGCCTCAGCTGTGCAGACTGGCTTGGCTTCTATCCATTTAGTGAATTTATCCACCATGACGAGTAGATATTTCTTTTTATGGCTTCCCACTTCAAGAGGTCCAACCATATCCAGCCCCCAGACCGTAAAGGGTCAGGTAATGGGGATGATTTTGAGAGCTGTGGGAGGCATATGACTTTGGTTTGCGAAAAGCTGGCATCCAACACAATGTTGGACTAATGTCTGTGCGTCTGCGCGCGCAGTTGGCCCGAAGAAACCAGTTCGGAAGGCTTTGCTTACAAGAGCTCGAGCCGCGGTGTGATGGCTGCCCATGCCAGCGTGTATTTCGGCTACAAGTTGCCATCCCTCCTCTTCAGAGATGCATCATTGGAGAATACCAGTAGTGCTTTTTTTGTATAGTTCACCCTCGTGAACCTTATAAGCTTTAGAACGCCGAATTGTGGGGCGGGCCTCATTTTGGTCATCGGGGAGCTCTTGCCTATTAAGGTAGGCTAGGATAGGCTCGGTCCAGGGGGCTATAACAGCCATGACCTCGTGAGCCGATGATGTGATTTCCGTGTCGGATTCCATGATGACATCTATATTGAGTTTGGCAGGGGGTGTGTTCGGTTCCGGATTGGCGTCATTGCTCTCGTCCTGCCATGTTACTGATGGCTTGAACAACCTGACTGGGTCACGCTTGGCGCCCATGCGAGCAAGTATATCCGCTGCTTGGTTACTATCCCGAACCACATGGTGAAATTCTAGCCCCTCGAATCGAGCTGATAGTTTTAGTATGACATTTTGATAAGCCGCCATTTTTGAATCCTTCGCATCAAACTCTCTTTTTACCTAAGATATGGCGAGGTTTGAGTCTCCGCGCAACTCGAGGCGCCGTATACCCATGGATACGTCCATCCGGAGACCATGCAGTAGCGCCTCGTATTTGGCCGCGTTGTTTGAGTCCGTGTACATGATTTGCAACACGTAGCGGACTGTATCGCCTGTTGGGGATATCAAGATGACGCCGGCCCCCAATTCGGCTAGCATTTTGGAACCGTCGAAATACATTGTCAAGTGGGAATATGATCCGTACTCTTTAGACAGCTCGGCTTCGGTCCATTCCGCGACAAAGTCGGCCAACACCTGGGACTTAATAGTCTGGCGTGGTTTGTACGTTATTTCGAACGGTAAGAGCTTGATATCCATATCGTATGTAGAGAACGCTGAGGATCAGCATGAAGCAAGGTAGTGATTCCATATCCACATGAGGAATATGCGCAAGGTCTAAGACTTCGTCCTTACCAAAAAGCAGTGAAGAGTAGAAGTTTGCTTGGCTGGCAGTGTAGAAGCGCTTCCTTCTAAGTCGAGCAGAGTCATATGGGTGGAAGTCGGTGAAGAACACATGCTCGTGGAAGAAGTCATTAGCCTTGAATATTCGCTTCTTAGAGAAGGGATCTTTCGGCTTGGGCTGAGGAGTATCAGTTAATTGCATCACAGCCTCAGGAATCACAGGCTAAGGAATTTCAGTTTCTGCTTCAGTTGCAGCCTGAGTCTTTATTTCTTTAGCAGCATTTTCATCAGCACTAGTGGCTGGAATTTCTTCGGGTATGGAAGGAGTGGTGCGAGGTTTGTTAGAGCCCGTTTGAACTTCAGTGTGCTATGGGGACTGAGGAATTTGTTGCAATGGCGTGAACAATGGAGAGTTGGGGTGCAGACTATCCCAAAAGTCATCGTTCATCACAAGAGTTGTGCTCCCAATGTCCACGTCTTCACCATTGTCACTCAATTCTTCAACGCCCGCCTCTTCAACTGTGAACTGAGGCATAGGCGATGAGATCACTGGGGTTGAAGGGATGTTATCCACTTCAATTTCTTCGTCCAACTGCTCCGAGGAACCAGTAGAAGGAATATCTTCATCAGATCCGCTTGGGATCACATATTCGTTGCCAAAAGGAATGATTTCCTTTGATGGCATGCTTGAGAGAGGAATAGCATCAATGGGATTGTTGCGAACTAGTCAATTTATTCATCTTCTTAGGTGCAACAGACTCTAAAGAAGCATATGCTTTCCTTTTCTTCACTGGTGCTCATTCCGCAGCCTTTGTTTTCCTCACTTCTGATGCAGAAGGAAGAACTGGACTTGGTGTTGGTCCAGGAGGAGCAGAGGAAATAGGTTCAATTACCTCAGGCACAATTGTTTCAGTTTTCCTGGCTTGGTCAGTTTCTTCAGGAACAGCGGTTGAAGTTTCACCTAGCCTGGCTTGTTCCTCAGGCGCAACACTAGTGGTTGCCCTGGCAATTTTATCAGCGACTGGAATTGAGTCATCAGCCCTGGTAACTTCAGTTTCATCAGCAGCCTGATTTTCATCAGCGGTGCTGGCATGTTCTTGAGTGGGTTGAGCAGATGCCTTAGCCTGAGGAGTTGCATGTTGTGTTGGTGTTGCAACATTTGAGGTGAATCCCTTGGTCAGATTAACTAATCTGACTTTAGGTCCCAGCCAGTCAGCATGATAGCTTTCAAATTCATCATTGAGGGTTTTGATCTCAGCTTGCAGCTTCACAAGTTCCTCAGGAGACATATTCACTATATTGTTCTTCAACAATCTTTCTTTCTTGTACTGATCGTTCTTTGCTTTCCTGACCTGTTCAAATTTCCATTTTTCATCACCGATGAAGGTAGTCAACATATGACTTTGACCAGGAGTGAGGTTCATCTCAGGCAATGGAGTGTTGGGGTCCTTATGCCATAGGTCGATGAAATCGAGGATCAACTTTGGATCCAGCATCAATGGCACATTGCTGCCTTTGGCTTTAGTGACTCTTTCTTGTCTGTCTTTGATGATTTTGGCGAGTTACTCATCATCAGCTTCGTCTTCATTAGACGACACATGGAAGGCGACTTGCTTCTTGTGAGGACTTGGTTTAGCGCCACATCCTGCAGTGTCCTTAGTCTTGAGCAGAGTGGGGCCTGTTGAGGAATGCGGAGGAGCCGAAGAACTTGCAGACGCTCCCGAGGCAATAGAGATGCCTGTTGTCCTTTGGCACGAGACGAGATGCGCAGGTGCTGAGGACTTTGGTGGAGCTAGAGCAGCTTGATGAATTGGCCGTGAGGGACTTGCAGAGCTAGGCTGTGAGGGTATTGTTGAAGAGCTTGGCTGTGAGGCAGAAGAACTGGGTTTGTAGGCTTTTTTGTTGGGCATAGCCTTTTTAGGCTTGCTAGCAGAGGCATTAGCCGCAGCAGCAGCAGAATCTTCATTAACTTTCCTCACTACCTCTTTGGCCATCCCAGCCAACTTGGCTTGATGTTTGGCCCATTACTTGGGAAATCCCTCACCTCTTCTGATGTTAGAGGGATCAACAATTTGGCCAGGTGCCAATGGAGGTCTTGGGAATGGAGGGTGTAGAACGAATTTCTTCATGTACTTGGGTGTGACATAGCGATATTCCCTCCATTCTTGTAATGCCCCAGATGTAACACTTTCCAATTATGGAAATATATAAAATTTGTCTTCATCAATTCCATTCTGGGCTCTTCTTTCATTTCGGGTTTCTTCGTTTTGTCGTGTGCGTGTGTGCATTTCATTCATGTCATGTTTTCATGTGCATTGCATTGCATTCGTGTTGTCACTTGCACCCGGTTCCACTCGCCTCTTCCCATTGTCCGTTTCGAGTTTCGACGCTCACACACGTTCCCGTGGCATCCCCGAGTCCTTCTTTCGTGTGTGGCCGTGTAACGTTTCTGGAATGAGGTGAGTCTTGTCGTGCGTTGTTGTTTTGGTACGTGTAGGCCGCCTATCAAGTTTCATCGCGTTTGTAGTTCGTTTGGTACTCCAACAGTTAACCTAGTGGGCCAAAAGTACCTCTTCTTTAAAGCCCAATACCCCCTACACAACAGCCCACTAACCCAGCACAACCACTCCCATCATCTCGGTCGTCGAAATGTGATCGCGTGGCCGAAAACCGCTCCTCCTTTGGAGTTTCCTACCTCCCAGAAACTATAAAACAGTCCCCATCCCCGAAATCCCGGTGCAACCCTAATTTTTCCTCTCCCTCGACGCGCCGGACACGTCCGCCCAGCCGCCGGACACGTCCGCCCAGCCGCCGGACACGTCCGCCCAGCCGCCGGACACGTCCATCCCGCTGCCACCTCACTCCAACCAACCAGAGGCCGCCACGTCATCCCTGCCGCCACGTGGCGACCCCCGATTGGCCGGACCACCTCATCCCATGTCCAACCGCCGCCACCTCAGCCTGCGACCCCGCCGGTCGCCGGACACCTCGCCGGACCTCCGCGCCGACCTCGCCGGACCACCGCACCGACCTCGACGAACCTTACCGCCGCCATCGCCGGACCTCGCCGCCGCCTCGCCTGAACACCGCAGTGCCTATCCCGCCGGCCACCGCACCGCCCGCCGGCGCCGGACCGCTCCGCCGCCGCCGACCTCGCCAACCACCGCCGCCGGCGCCTTCAACCACCGTCGCCGCCGCGCCACGTAGCACCGCCGGCCGCCTCGGCCGCCGTGCTGCCGGCCGCCTCCGGCCGCGCCTCCGTCCATCTCCTCGCTGCCCCGTCGTCTTCCCCGTCAACTCCGGCCATCTCCTCCGTCTCCGGCGCCAACTCCGGCGAACTCCGGATCGGGACGAGATCCACCCATCCCTTCGTCCAAACGCATGCCTCCGTCGAGATCCACTCCATCCCGCACTGTCACACCCTGATTTTCATGTCACATTGCTCAAGCTTATTTTCATGTTAAAAAAATGTGGATTTGCAAAAACTTTTGAGTGTTGTTGACTTTGCTTGATTTGACTCTTGTCTGCTGTTTGCTAGTGCTCTAAAAATCAAATAAATCCTCCAACTCTTATACTTCATCTCCTTGACCCAAAACCTTTTTCCCAATGATCATGCCATGTGTATAGACCAGTATAGAATTTTCTTATAAAAATATTTTGGCCAAATGGTATTTTCTAAAATTAGTTTTCCAAAAACCCCTGAATTGAGGTTTGCACTGCAAGTACCTTATTTAGGGTGTGAAAAATCTTTCAAAAAGTATATTTGAATCCTATTAGGTATAGGACTCCCAGAAACCACAAAAGTATAATTTTAAAAGTTATTTTTATATTTTATTTAAAAGCTTTTTCTTAAGGCCAGAAATGGTCTTTAATAGGGAAAAATTATTTAATCATTTCAAAAATATTTGCCAAAATTTAGGGAGACTCATAGGACATATATTGTCCATATATAAGAGTTTTAACACATGGTCATGTTCAAAATATCAGACAAATCCTTCCAAAACCCTTTATGGATATTTCAAGCTTTTGAAATATTTACAAAGGAAATATTCTCCAAAAATTGCAGGGAAATTCTATCATGTCATATATGACATATTTGATGATCTTGCAAAGCCTCATGACTTGAAGATCAAGGAAACATCCTTTAATCCCCTCAAAACCATTCTGTCCATACTTGAAGTTTGAGCAACTCTACATTGCCAAACTTGTCCAAATGCTCTCAAACTTTGTGCACATGCTAGAATGGCCTAATAAGGCATATAGACCAAATGGCACAAGATTTGGAATAAAGCAACTTGATCAGATCACCCCAAAACCCTTTCTGTTCAAATGCAAATTTGAACAACTTTACATTGTCAACTTTTTATCTGGAGCCTCAAACTTTGTGGGCATGATCATAACCCCAAATGATGATGCTACACCAAGTGGTGCATCAAGGGGAGATGATTTGCTTAACTCCAACATGGTGAAACCATTTCTGTTCATTTCTAGGGTTCACCAAAGTTACATTGGCCACTTTGCCCAAATGAGCTCAAATTTGGTGTAGGGGCCTAATTATATGTGACATTTGATCCTGTTAAGTCCCATGCCAATTGGAAGTCATTTGCCTCCCCAGAACCTGATCAAACACCTTCGGGTCATTTACCAAAACCAGTGTTTGAACTTCTTTTACTATTTCCCTTTACCCCAAATTTCTACCACACCTTCCCCTGATCATCATCTACCCCCAGTAACTCTCTATGGCCTCAGCTCAATTATTGGAGGAGGGTAAAACCCCAATTCACTCTTCTAGACAGCAGATTTCACCCTCTTCCTCACCTCCCTCCTCATCCCAGTGGTTCCCTGGAGCATCCAAAGCCACAGGCCACTTCTTTACTACTTCCTATACCCTCTAGACACAGTTGGACACGCCCTGGGCGCCAGGCCACGCCACTAGCAGCCAAAAGCCCGCTCTGGAGCGTGCTACAGTGCTCTGGAGCACTGCAGCCACCCTCCAATCACCAGCCCCGACCACCTAGGGCCTCCCCCTCGTGTCCCCCGAGGCTGCCTCGACGTCCGGGTCACGCCGGGCGGTCGGCCCCCTCCTCTCTCCTCCTCCCTCACCCCTGCTCGCACGCGCACCGGCCGACCCTGAGCACCAGTGAGCGACCTCGCACGCGCGACCTCTCTGGCGCCTCCCTGCTCCTCCTCTCTCTTCCTTTAGGCGTGGACCAGCTCCAGGAACGCCCTGGACACGCCCACTGCTGCCCCCGTGGCCTGCAACGACGGCAACATGCTCGCCGGCGCACGGCGTCTCGGTGGACCAACGCCCCCCCTATTTAAAGGGCACCCCGAGCCCCCCTTGCACCTCCTTTCGCACTCTCCCACTCCCGTGCAACTCCCAAGCCGTTCCGTTGCCCTTCCCGTGCCCCGTGGTGCCCGCTCCACCATCAACCGCCGAGGCCGCCGCCATGGCCGATGCAGGTAGAGCTCCAGTCCGTCCCCTGCCGCCCCAAGGGCCTTCCCCGATGCGCCGTCCCTTGGGCTTTCCTCCGGTGGCCGTAGCCTGGCCAGGGACGGCCCCTGCTGCCGGGAACGGGCGCCGGCCGGCGCGCAGCCGCGGCATCCAGCCCCTCTGTCGCGGGCGCGGGAGGAAGGGAATGACCCTGCGGGAGGGGCCCACAGGTCAGCGACCCCGGGGGCGAGGCCCACCCGTTTAAGTGGAGGCGGCTTCGGCCAGCCCGCTTCCCCCGCGCGGAAGCGCATCCCCGAAAGACGCCTCCGGCGTGGCCCCCCTGCACACGTGCGGCCGAGCCGCTGGGCCGGCCCGCGAGCTATCCCTCGCCCTGCACGCAGTATAAGGTTGAACCCTTATTCCCTTTTTCCTTTTCTTTATTCTGTCAACTTCAAAAATGCCTAGATAATCCAAATGAACTCCAAATTGCATGATTCAAATTTCCTATGGCTCCATAAATCATGCTCTATCACATGGTGCAACATGCACATTATTCCAGAAACTTTCCCTACACAAATATTTATCAAATGCCTTTATTTCATTTCCGTGATGAGCTTTAGAAAATCACAGAGAGCTCAATCTTGATCCAAATGCAGTGATGCAAGTTCCTAGATGCTGGTCATGTCCAAACTTAGTTTTGGAACATTTTTAATAATAGTTTCTGTACCCCACAAAATATTGAGCCATTTCTTCATATTTATCAGATTTGCAAAATCCTAGGAAATTCATTTCAAATCCAAATCCAGTGAAACCAACTCCTAAATGCTTCTAAAATCATGACTTGATGATGGGTACCTTTGCTCATCATTCAAGGAAATATTTATGTATACTTCTTCCAAATCCATAAACCCTTTGGTTCCATCATATTGGAATGTTCCAAATCACCCATTGATCCAATACCTATGAAACCACCTTGGTCATTTCTAATATGACCAGAGGTATCCTAGAAAAGTCCAACTCCTATTTTTAGAGCATTTTTATTGTTGCTTTGATTGTGTTGCTTATTACGATTGTTTCCATCGTTAGTTGATGAAATAAGCGAAGTACTCGGAGATGGACCAGAAGGTTTGAAGACTCGGAAGAATAAGGCAAGCAGACCTTTGACCATGTTCGAGAAACCCTTTTTATGCATGTCTCATAGCACCTTATTATCAATGCATCGGAATCATGTTGAGGTGGAGACCACTTTGGTTGCTACCTTTGTTGCTTACTATTGAAACTTGCATCTAACATGACCCTACCTTCCTATGAGGGTTATGTGGGTGGGAGTAGATAGATGTATGCTATAGTAGTTGGCTACGCAAAATGGGTCGGGGTTATGCATTGAGTGAAACAAGTGTGGTCTGACATACTTGCAAATGACCCAGTGGGTGCCACTAATGCCCCTGGGAGTTGATGAGGAGCTAGGGCACTACTTGGTGAAGAAGTAGTGTGCCGAGGCTTGACGAAGGTGTTGTTTACAGAGATGGATTATATTTATGTGTGACTACCGTCCCAACCAAACATGCGCAACCACTCTACCCTTATATGGGAAAGGGCATTATTAATTACCTAGGTCGATACTAGCATGGTGCCCGCATTACTAGTGACGGGGGTGACACGAGGCCACTCTCGGGACGGGGTCGTGCTTGGATAGGCGGCCATGACTGTTTTCACAGGGCACCGGACACACCGTTGGTACCCCGTGCTTGTGATATGTGATGAATACGGAGCGAGTCTCCACAAACCTTGAGATGTGAAATGTTTGGCACGGGGCTGCTACCAATCGAGTGGACTCTATGTTAGTGTCGTCTAGGGAAAGATAGTGATCGGGTGCTTACCCCGGGTACTTGAGGTACCGCGGGTCGTGGATGACACGGAAGTTCCCCGGATCTTGTGGGTAAAGTGTGCAACCTCTGCAGAGTGTCAAACTATTCGAATAGCTGTGTCCGCGGTCAAGGACAGTTGGGTGGTGCTACTTAGACTATGTCCATAAGTTTCTGGGAAACAACACGATTCAGAGATATTATTGATGTGATTGTGAGAAAGTTACAATGAGCTTGAACATGAGTTGATCACAACTCTTTCTCGATATTGATGTATGTGACCTCCTGATACTTGTTACAGACACATGCATGCCCTGGTTATATATTGATCGTAATTACATATGAAAAACTAGCTTTCCGCAAAACTGCCAACCTAGCAGTAGAGCCTTGCATAATTATTATGTTATCACACTTGGGTTGCTTGCGAGTACATTCAATGTACTCATTGGCTTGCCACTGGTTATTTTTATTGGCCAGGCAGGAGAGAACAGGTTATGATGAAGATTTCTTGGTGACGAGCATGCGAGCTAGGACGCTTCCCAGTCAGAATGCCTGTAGGGTTAAAGGCAGATGGCATGGGTCCATGTTGTCGTTGAAGATTTCCGCTGCGATGATATATTCAAGACTTGATCATTATGGTCCTATTTGTGTAATACGGTATGTATGGATGTAAGACTCTTGTTATTCAGCTTCTGTGTGTTCAGTGAGCATTGATCTCTGGGATCACTGTACACGTGCATTCGGTGATCTCGACTTATGAGTCGGGGTCCCCACAGAGCTGGTATCAGAGCCATCCTGACTGTAGGAAGCCTTAGTTAGCATGGTCGTTAGTTAGGGTAAAACTATTTTCAAAACTACTACTAGTTTTCAAAACTATCTATACTTCTCTTCCCTTCTCAGTTTTTCGAAAACTAGGCTATACTTGAACTCTTCCCCTTCAAAACCTTGGTCGCTAAAACCCCTATGCCCCTGACCACTGGATTTTCTGTAATCCTCGTGGAGTGCACCTTGCCGAACACTCACCCACCACTTTTGCACGCAAGATGGGGGACACCCTTGACAAGAACCCCCAAGATGGTGCAACTTTGGCCTATAAATGACCAGGGTATAGGTTATGCAAAGTCATGATATGCATCGCTAGTAGAGTGATCCTGTCACTACCGTTGTTGTATCGGCAACCACCGGTGGATGAGAACCTCACCATTTGGTCCGCCTCGCTATAGTGAGCAGGAAAACGGTTCTCTTCGTCCCCCGCTCTTGGTGTCGATGTTTTCATCAACGAAACCGGCATGTTGGACCTCTATTATGCCTTGTTATTATCATTACATATGGATTGCCTACCTGGTACCCTCGACGCCCCAGAAGGCACAGGGGATCGTCATGGTTAAAGAGACAAGAAAAGACCAAGTCAACGCCAGCTACAAGGAGGCACCTTCATCACCTCACCTCATCAGGCGAGAAGTTGTTGAAGATTCTTCAGGCTCAACCCGGATCATTCATCAAGCAACTACAAGGGGCATAGCAACATCCGAGGAAGCTCAGAAGACTGCACGAGGCACAAGTCACGACACTGAGTCCGAGAACCCCTAGGATAGGATGAGTCGTGTACCCCCTATGCGCAGTCGAGTCCATATGATGGTTCGAATAGGACCATGATTGTGTGTTGTTTGCTTTTATTCGTTTGCGTTTTGATATAAGTCGCGCTTTTGCCCCAGGCAACAAGTGCATGGCTATATCACCTTCCTTGCCTTGTTTCTTTTGTTTCGGCCTTTTTGCACCTGTTTGTTGCACCTGCACTATAGAACCCCCCTTTAGGTATTTCCCTCCTCTACGCTGCTTCTTCCCTCTATTCTCTCTCTCCCCAATTGAAGACCCGCAAGACAAGATGCACCAAGGATTCTACCTCGACAGCCAACTGGCACTGAAGACTTCTGCTACAACCTCCACGATCAATTGCAACCCCGTAGAGTTATGTTTAACCCTCCAGACCAGTAACCCCATTCCTAGACCATTTGAGACTTCCCGAGACACTCCAGCACGAATCCTTAACCATGTGCCTAACCCATGGTAAGGCGAGAGAACCTGTTAAGCCTTTGTAACCATGCACAACACTGGGTTCGTAAAGGAACTAGTGGACACGATGAGTGCGCACATTTTTCATCCTAATATAGCACGAGGTCTGACGATGCCATAGATAGACCAGTTCGAGGATATTGGACAGATGACCTGGTGGCTTATATCAGTGACTTCGAGGAATTATCTGAGACCTTGATGGATTGTGAGGTTTTCATATTGGTGAGATCATGACTTTGGGGAAGTATGTAGGAGTGCTCGTTGGTCATGAGATTTGGATTTATGTAGGTGATCCTGGTTGGTATAGATGCTGGATATGTCTGCATGGTTCGGAGTAAGATTGGATTTAGGCCTATGATCCTGATTATGATATCATGCTTTTCGGTGGACAGTAATCTAGGAGATTGGATTATATGTCGGAGTTGATTTAGGGGTCTATATAATCATGATCATGGAGATTACTTGACCCGGATGATGGGAATTTGGTGGACATACTATCATTATGCGTAGTCTTTCCGAGTATTTGGATATCATAGGGACTTGAGATCTTGTGGAACACCGTAGATATCGGATTTGTAGAATTGTTGGATTATGTGGTGATTGATGGTAATTACCGGGCTATTGGAGTTGATCTATAGGAAGGAAACAAAATCTTGGAGTGGCATATGACGTGTTTCCTTAGATTGGTGATGCATTATCGTGAGCCTTGCAAGAATAGGTTGAGTGCTTGGATTATGGAGTTTAATTTAAGCTCAGCAGCATGTATGATCTACCTTTGGATTTTAGAGGTAGGCATACGTATGGATTTGGGGATCGTAGACAAGTATAATTTTGTTAGACCGTCTCTTGAGAATCATGAGGATATGTATGGCATGAGTGGTGATTGAAGTTGGTCTCTGCAAGAAGATGCTTTTGTTCGGAGTGCTACATAGAGCTATTGGCATCTCAGAAACTGTTCTTAAGGATAAGATGATATAAGTTCACTCACTCACTAGAATCCTTGAAACCCTTAAGCCCCACCGAGCCACCACCTGGTCAGATTCTGACCACGGGCCTTGACTCACAGTCAGGAAGGCCTCTGCATATACTCATCAGAGACCACCACCAATACCCCAGCTTACCTTGCGTGCCCCCAAAGACCTCATGGAGTAATTGGACAAGTTGGGTAACATCATTATTTGATGGCCTACTTGTCTGCCCGAAGACAAGAAGAGACGGACAGCTGGATAGAAGACGTTTGAAGACCGCTCTGTCAAGAAGGAAGATCTACACCGACCACCGTCATCAAGAAGTAACTTCCGCGACAAAGACCGAGCGTATCTGCAAACCACTCCTCCCGAAGGAGCCGAGCATTTCCGTGTCGAAGGAATGCTCACACCAAGATGTATCAAGACTTGAAGGCACGATTCTGGTGGCACAGGATGAAAGAGAGATTGCAACCTATGTTGCAGAGTGTGATGTATGCCAAAGGGTCAAGGCTGAACATCAGTGACCCGCTGGATTGCTTCAACCACTCAAGGTTCTTGAGTGGAAGTGGGATAAAGTCGGAATGGACTTCATCACTAGATTACCAAGGTCGAATGGAGGACATGACTCTGTTTAGGTCATAGTCGATCATTTGACCAAGGTGGTCCATTTCATTCCTGTCAAGACCCCTTATGATGGCAACCGGCTGGCAGCTCTCTACATCGACCGAATCGTAAGTCTTCACGACATTTCCCAAGGAGATTGTGTCAGATCGAGGAACCCAGTTCACCTCCAGGTTCTGGAAGAAGTTCCAAGAAGCCTTGGGAACCAAGTATCTTTCAGCACGGCTTTCCACCCACAGACCGGAGGTCAGACTGAGCGAGTCAATCAGATTCTCGAAGTCATGACTCCGAGCCTGTGTCTTGGCATATGGAGCCAAGTGGGAGGATTGTCTCCTTCTTGCCGAGTTCTCCTATAACAACAGTTACCAGTCGAGCCTTCTGATGGCACCATTTGAGGTGTTGTACGGACACAGATGTCGCACACCCCTCAACTGGTCAGAGACTGGAGAACGGCTAGTCCTTGGACCGGATATTCTCCGCGCAATGGTAGAGCAAGTCCAACTAGTCAGAGAACGTTTGAAGGCAGCCAAGTCAAGGCAAAAGAGCTATGCTGACACTCACCGTCGGGACATGAGTTTCCATATCGGGGACCACGTGTACCTGCGGGTAACTCCTCTGAAGGGAACCAAGCGTTTCCACGTCAAGGGGAAGCTCGCACTAAGGTTCATCAGACCCTTTGTGATCACTGCAAGTCATGTGGTAGATGGCTCCCCAGCTAGATCTACCACCTGAGATACTCTACGTGCACCAAATCTTCCACGAGCCCCCACTCTGGAAGTACTTCTTACCTCCTAGTTAGCCCGATGCCCGCAAGGACATCGATCACCGAGCCTTTGACAGCTAACCCAACCTAACCTATGCAAGAGACCCCCTCAACAACCTCCATCAAGGAAGGCATCAAGCAAGAAGCCAAACCATCAAGCACTTCAAGATTCCAAGGAGCACCACTCGGAAGCAGAACCAACAAGAAGAAGTGAAGACTACCCCGTATCCAAGACTCCGCCTTTCTTTCCACGCCTAGTCTGGGAATCTCGGGGACGAGATTCTTGTAAGGGGGGTAGGTCTGTCACACCCTGATTTTCATGTCACATTGCTCAAGCTTATTTTCATGTTAAAAAAATGTGGATTTGCAAAAAACTTTTGAGTGTTGTTGACTTTGCTTGATTTGACTCTTGTCTGCTGTTTGCTAGTGCTCTAAAAATCAAATAAATCCTCCAACTCTTATACTTCATCTCCTTGACCCAAAACCTTTTTCCCAATGATCATGCCATGTGTATAGACCAGTATAGAATTTTCTTATAAAAATATTTTGGCCAAATGGTATTTTCTAAAATTAGTTTTCCAAAAACCCCTGAATTGAGGTTTGCACTGCAAGTACCTTATTTAGGGTGTGAAAAATCTTTCAAAAAGTATATTTGAATCCTATTAGGTATAGGACTCCCAGAAACCACAAAAGTATAATTTTAAAAGTTATTTTTATATTTTATTTAAAAGCTTTTTTTAAGGCCAGAAATGGTCTTTAATAGGGAAAATTTATTTAATCATTTCAAAAATATTTGCCAAAATTCAGGGAGACTCATAGGACATATATTGTCCATATATAAGAGTTTCAACACATGGTCATGTTCAAAATATTGGACAAATCCTTCCAAAACCCTTTCTGGATATTTCAAGCTTTTGAAATATTTACAAAGGAAATATTCTCCAAAAATTCCAGGGAAATTCTATCATGTCATATATGACATATTTGATGATCTTGCAAAGCCTCATGCCTTGAAGATCAAGGAAACATCCTTTAATCCCCTCAAAACCATTCTGTCCATACTTGAAGTTTGAGCAACTCTACATTGCCAAACTTGTCCAAATGCTCTCAAACTTGGTGCACATGCTAGAATGGCCTAATAAGTCATCTAGACCAAATGGCACAAGATTTGGAATAAAGCAACTTGATCAGATCACCCCAAAACCCTTTCTGTTCGAATGCAAATTTGAACAACTTTACATTGTCAACTTTTTATCTGGAGCCTCAAACTTTGTGGGCATGATCATAACCCCAAATGATGATGCTACACCAAGTGGTGCATCAAGGGGAGATGATTTGCTTAACTCCAACATGGTGAAACCATTTCTGTTCATTTCTAGGGTTCACCAAAGTTACATTGGCCACTTTGCCCAAATGAGCTCAAATTTGGTGTAGGGGCCTAATTATATGTGACATTTGATCCTGTTAAGTCCCATGCCAATTGGAAGTCATTTGCCTCCCCAGAACCTGATCAAACACCTTCTGGTCATTTACCAAAACCAGTGTTTGAACTTCTTTTACTGTTTCCCTTTACCCCAAATTTCTACCACACCTTCCCCTGATCATCATCTACCCACAGTAACTCTCTATGGCCTCAGCTCAATGGTTGGAGGAGGGTAAAACCCCAATTCACTCTTCTAGACAGCAGATTTCACCCTCTTCCTCACCTCCCTCCTCATCCCAGTGGTTCCCTGGAGCATCCAAAGCCACAGGCCACTTCTTTACTACTTCCTATACCCTCTGGACACAGTTGGACACGCCCTGGGCGCCAGGCCACGCCACTGGCAGCCAAAAGCCCGCTCTGGAGCACGCAACAGTGCTCTGGAGCACTGCAGCCGCCCTCCAATCACCAGCCCCGACCACCTAGGGCCTCCCCCTCGTGTCCCCCGAGGCTGCCTCGGCGTCCGGGACACGCCGGGCGGTCGGCCCCCTCCTCTCTCCTCCTCCCTCACCCCTGCTCGCACGCGCACCGGCCGACCCTGAGCACCAGTGAGTGACCTCGCACGCGCGACCTCTTTGGCGCCTCCCCGCTCCTCCTCTCTCTTCCTTTAGGCGTGGACCAGCTCCAGGAACGTCCTGGACATGCCCACTGCTGCCCCCGTGGCCTGCAACGACGGCAACATGCTCGCTGGCGCACGGCGTCTCGGTGGACCAGCACCCCCCTATTTAAAGGGCACCCCGAGCCCCCCTTGCACCTCCTTTCGCACTCTCCCACTCCCATGCAACTCCCAAGCCGTTCCGTTGCCCTTCCCGTGCCCCGTGGTGCCCGCTCCACCATCAACCGCCGAGGCCGCCGCCATGGCCGATGCAGGTAGAGCTCCAGTCCGTCCCCTGCCGCCCCAAGGGCCTTCCCCGATGTGCCGTCCCTTGGGCTTTCCTCCGGTGGCCGTAGCCTGGCCAGGGACGGCCCCTGCCGCCGGGAACAGGCGCCGTCCGGCGCGCAGCCGCGGCATCCAGCCCCTCCGTCGCGGGCGCGGGAGGAAGGGGATGACCCTGCGGGAGGGGCCCGCAGGTCAGCGACCCCGGGGGCCAGGCCCACCCGTTTAAGTGGAGGCGGCTTCGGCCAGCCCGCCTCCCCCGCGCGGAAGCGCATCCCCGAAAGACGCCTCCGGCGTGGCCCCCCTGCACACGTGCGACCGAGCCGCTGGGCCGGCCCGCGAGCTATCCCTTGCCCTGCACGCAGTATAAGGTTGAACCCTTATTCCCTTTTTCCTTTTCTTTATTCTGTCAACTTCAAAAATGCCTAGATAATCCAAATGAACTCCAAATTGCATGATTCAAATTTCCTATGGCTCCATAAATCATGCTCTATCACATGGTGCAACATGCACATTATTCCAGAAACTTTCCCTACACAAATATTTATCAAATGCCTTTATTTCATTTCCGTGATGAACTTTAGAAAATCACAGAGAGCTCAATCTTGATCCAAATGCAGTGATTCAAGTTCCTAGATGCTGGTCATGTCCAAACTTAGTTTTGGAACATTTTTAATAATAGTTTCTGTACCCCACCAAATATTGAGCCATTTCTTCATATTTATCAGCTTCACAAAATCCTAGGAAATTCATTTCAAATCCAAATCCAGTGAAACCAACTCCTAAATGCTTCTAAAATCATGACTTGATGATGGGTACCTTTGCTCATCATCCAAGGAAATATTTCTGTATACTTCTTCCAAATCCATAAACCCTTTGGTTCCATCATATTGGAATGTTCCAAATCACCCATTGATCCAATACCTATGAAACCACCTTGGTCATTTCTAATATGACCAGAGGTATCCTAGAAAAGTCCAACTCCTATTTTTAGAGCACTTTTATTGTTGCTTTGATTGTGTTGCTTATTACGATTGTTTCCATCGTTAGTTGACGAAATAAGCGAAGTACTCGGAGATGGACCAGAAGGTTTGAAGACTCGGAAGAATAAGGCAAGCATCCCTTAGACCATGTTCGAGAAACCCTTTTTATGCATCTCTCATAGCACCTTATTATCAATGCATCGGAATCATGTTGAGGTGGAGACCACTTTGGTTGCTACCTTTGTTGCTTACTACTGGAACTTGCATCTAACATGACCCTACCTTCCTATGAGGGTTATGTGGGTGGGAGTAGATAGGTGTATGCTATAGTAGTTGGCTACGCAAAATGGGTCGGGGTTATGCATTGAGTGAAACAAGTGTGGTCTGACATACTTGCAAATGACCCAGTGGGTGCCACTAATGCCCCTGGGAGTTGGTGAGGAGCTAGGGCACTACTTGGTGAAGAAGTAGTGTGCCGAGGCTTGACGAAGGTGTTGTTTATAGAGATGGATTAGATTTATGTGTGACTACCGTCCCAACCAAACATGCGCAACCACTCTACCCTTATATGGGAAAGGGCATTATTAATTACCTAGGTCGATACTAGCATGGTGCCCGCATTACTAGTGACGGGGGTGACACGAGGTCACTCTCGGGACGGGGTCGTGCTTGGATAGGCGGCCATAACTGTTTTCACAGGGCACCGGACACACCGTTGGTACCCCGTGCTTGTGATATGTGATGAATACGGAGCGAGTCTCCACAAACCTTGAGATGTGAAATGTTTGGCACGGGGCTGCTACCAATCGAGTGGACTCTATGTTAGTGTCGTCTAGGGAAAGATAGTGATCGGGTGCTTACCCCGGGTACTTGAGGTACCGCGGGTCGTGGATGACACGGAAGTTCCCCGGATCTTGTGGGTAAAGTGTGCAACCTCTGCAGAGTGTCAAACTATTCGAATAGCCGTGTCCGCGGTCAAGGACAGTTGGGTGGTGCTACTTAGACTATGTCCATAAGTTTCGGGGAAACAACACGATTCCGAGATATTATTGATGTGATTGTGAGAAAGTTACAATGAGCTTGAACATGAGTTGATCACAACTCTTTCTCGATATTGATGTTTGTGACCTCCTGATACTTGTTACAGACACATGCATGCCCTGGTTATATATTGATCATAATTGCATATGAAAAACTAGCTTTCCGCAAAACTGCCAACCTAGCAGTAGAGCCTTGCATAATTATTATGTCATCACACTTGGGTTGCTTGCGAGTACATTCAATGTACTCATTGGCATGCCACTGGTTATTTTATTGGCCAGGCAGGAGAGAACAGGTTATGATGAAGATTTCTTGGTGACGAGCATGTGAGCTAGGACGATTCCCAGTCAGAATGCCTATAGGGTTAAAGGCAGATGGCATGGGTCCATGTTGTCATTGAAGATTTCCGCTGCGATGATATATTCAAGACTTGACCATTATGGTCCTATTTGTGTAATACGGTATGTATGGATGTAAGACTCTTGTTATTCAGCTTCTGTGTGTTCAGTGAGCATTGATCTCTGGGATCACTGTACACGTGCATTCGGTGATCACGACTTATGAGTCGGGGTCCCCACACGCACGGATCCATCCACGTTTGACTTTTGGAGGTATAAAAAACCACCAAGTCCCCAGATCTGCTATATTTTGTGGCCTCCTTTGCATGGCTGTAACTTTGTGCTCATAGATCCATTTTGTGCATATGATATATCAAAATAATCGTCGTGAGATGCTCTACATTTTGTTCCATTGTGGCATGCTTGTTTGAGATCATCTAGATGTCCTAATCTTCGTGACAAGAGTGCTACTTGTTATAAACTGTTGTTACTTGTTATTTTGTTGCTATGTTTGCTTGATGCCCTAGTCAAATCCATGCTAGTTTTGGAGTGGCCAATGATCATTACTTGTTGCCCATGTTATTGTGTATCCATCCATGCCCTCACTTGCACATATGGCTTGCTGTAGCTTATTTATTTCTTACTCCAAAGTTGCTATAAAATATAAATGTGAAGTTTTTATCATCATGATCAATTTGGTGTAGCTTGTAGCTATTGATCATGCCTCCTATGGAGTTGCTCCAATGGAGTTGTTTGCTGTAGGATATGTCTACCTCATGTCCATGCTTATTTTCATCATGTTTGGGTGCTGTAGCATATATATATCTTGCTCCAAAGTTGCTATGTGGCTGTTAATTCCAGTTTTGCATTATATCTTGTTTCGTGTGTATGTGTTGAACCGTTGCTCCGTTTTGAGCGTGCCCTATATGAAACTTGTGTGATTTTGCATGTAGAATCATAATATCATGTTGTTTAAATGTTTGGAGTGTGTTTGCTTGATATTTGGGTGCATCTTGCACCGTTGCCATGTTTGTCTTGTTTTGCTCATATCTTCTAGACTGTAGCTCCGAATTAAACAAACTTTATATGAAACTTGACTAGAATTTCGTGTAGATCATCATGGAACATGTTAACTTTCTGTTTAACAACTTTAACTTAAGGTTTGTTCATATCTGGACCAATTTCAAAATATGCATATGACGACTTACCGGATTTGCTATATGTTGATTCCGGCCTCATTTAAACTTGTTGTTTTGTGATGTTCTTGTGTGCTTCATTCCTTGCCATGAAATGCATCATACTTGCATCATGTTGGTTGTGCATTGCACCTTGTTTGATATCGTGCCATGTTGTGTTCTTGTGTTGAGTAGAGCCGGGAGCCGAGACCGAGAACGAGGTTCCTACCGAGGTTGAGTACGAGGAGCCGTCTTACGATCCCATCGACGACTCGACAGGCAAGATGACCTGACCCAGATATCATTACTATCTTTGCCTATTGCTAGATGTCTTGCTCTTTAGCTTATTGCCTCGATGCCCATGTTTGTTTGTCAGCCTCCTATTGTAGCCATGAACCTCTCTAACCACTCAACCTAGCAAACCTTTGATTGGCTACGTAAGCTTCGCTTAGCCCCTCTTATAGCATTGCTAGTTGCAGGAGAAGATTTGAAGATTCTTGCTTCATGTTGAAGTTTGTTGGGATATCACACTATATTATCTGTTTAACTAAATCATCTATATACTTGGCAATGGGTGGAAGGCTAAGCCTCTTGCTTGGTGTTTTGTTCCACTCATGCCACCCTAGGAACCGTATAAACCGGTGTTATGTTCCTTGATTATGTGTTCCTAACACGGTTGGGGTTATGGGACCCCCTCAATAACCCGCTTAGCGCTAAAGCTTTTCCAGCGAGGCCCGACATTGGTTTTACATTTGCCTAAACAACTAAAACTTGCCGAGGGAGTAATTAACCCGAGGATTAATTAATCAACCCCATGGGCTAGTGCTCGACTTGAGTGTTGGTCCAAACTAGAGCCACTTGCGGTGCCACCCGGCTTGCTGGGGTCTTTGGTATCTGTAAGTAGTGCTCATCCGATCGTGGCCTGAGACTAGATACGCGCGGCTACTGTCAGGGTGTCGGCACGTCGGGAGGTCTTGCTGGATTAGTTTTACCTATGTCAGAATATCTTGAGCACGGGTTTCCGAGAATACTCGGGCCTTCCCACCTTGGAGTTGCGACTCTGCGGATCGTGACCTTGCGATGGGCTAAGTTGGGACACCCATGTAGGGTTTTGAACTTTCGAAAGTCGTGCCCGCGGTTATGTGGCAGATGGGAATTTGTTAATATCCGGTTGTAGAAAACTTGACACCATGTTCAGAATACACTACCAGCGTGTGTAACCGTGACGGTCATTTTCCGAAAGGGGTTCGGGAAGTGAACACGGTGGGGTTATGTTTGACGTGCTTAGATAGGATCACTTAGTGATCACTTTGACGCTCGTGGCACTTCTCTTCTCGCTCTAAACACGTAAGCTAGTGCTAGTGCAGCTGCAACCTTTATTTCTTCAGCCTTGTTCCACACCCAAGGCTTAGTTAGTTTTGCTATCCGGGAACGGGATTGCTGAGTCCTCCATGGCTCACAGATTCTACACAACACCAGATGCAGGTACTATGGTGAACTACACAGTTGACGCCACAGAGCTTTTCTGGGAGTTCGATGAAGAACGTGAGCGATACTATGTGCACTATCCTGATGATCAGTAGTGGCTTCTACTAGGGGCGATCGGACCTTGTGGCCTTATTTATTTTCTATCTTTCATTTGGATCTTCGTCCGTAGTCGGACTGTGATGTTATTTGGATGATGATTTGCTTATGTAATGTATTGTGTGACGTGGCAAGTGTAAGCCAACTACTCTTTTGCAATTTCATACCTCTTTTACATGAGTCGTACAAAGATACCTTACTTGAGATCATTCTCGTATGAGCTTATACCTTTAAGTCGTGCCTCGACACGTAGGAGGTATAATCTCATACTGGGCATTACAAGTTGGTATTCAGAGCCTTCTCCGACCTAAAAGCCCCCACTGATTGATCGAATCGTTGACGGTTGAGTCTAGGCACACAATTAAAAATGTTTTGAGTCCTATATATATATCGGAGAGTAGGATTTCTTTTTGCTCCTCATCCCTTTTCACTCTGGTGAGGACTCCTGGTGATTACTTGTCTCTTCTACTCTAAAAAATTCATTAATTTTATTTAGGATCACGTGAGTATTGTTTGGATTGTTCCAATGTCTTTGTGACGATAACATTGTTCTCGATGCCTCCTGTCATTTAGGGGTTGTGGCAGTGTCCCGGGGAGTTGAGCTCCAAGGTGTTGTCGTCACAAATATATCGCAGCAGTTCTGGAATACTTAAGACGACCGACATCGCAAACTCTCCTATGCGGTTAGTGGCAAGATAACCCCGACATCACCCAGTACTAGGGACGTAGTTCGGGAGTATTGCAATAGCTTGTATACTAGATGCGTTTCGAAGGTCCGAGGTAGACGGTTTCCGGAAATAACTGGTTATGTGTTGAAGGATGGATATAGCAGGATGTAGGATTAGAGTTGAGTGCGCGATGCTTCCCCTGTATCCCCAACACCTGATTGCATAGCTGGAAACTTTCGGAAATTAATAGGTGGGTTCATCTGGTAGTTCGTAGGCATTCTTCCAACGAATGCATGATATGGAGTTCGGGGTTCTACATTGAGTGAAGTAGTTTTATGGGCGTTTGTTCCGATCGGGAGTTGCATCTTAAAGGGTCCTTGGCTATGCTGATCCGGGGATTGCAAAACCCTTTTGTAACACGTTCCATAAGCTTTCAGCACGAATATCCGAACGAAGCTTCTATCTTGTATTTGTTCTATCTGCTCCTTGTTGTTTTTATTTACCTTTTGTTCTCCCAAGTGGCTTCTCGTGAAGATTGTTGTACCATTAAACTGTGGATTACATTCGTTCATGTTGTTCGAATGTTCTTGTGAAGACTTATGTTGCAATTTCTAGCCGTTGATTCAGCTTATATATTTTCAATCAATGGCTAATAGTTGTCATCTCATTCAGGATGGCTCCTAAAAGGGTTCCCAACGCTAACCCAGAGGGTGAAGAAGTTCCTGATCGTCCTCCTTCCACTCATCCTCCGTCTGAGGCCTGGAGAGCAATTATGCAAGCGACGAACCAGAACACCCAGATGCTTATACAAATGATGCAGAACATTCAAGCAAATCAAGCAAATCAAGGTGGTCATGGGAACCAAGGCCAAGGCAATTTGTTCAACCAACCTCACTTTGCTACACTCAACCAGTTCTTGGCAAACCAACCGAAGGCGTTCAGTTTCTGTGTGGACCCTCTAGATAACAAATATCAAGAAGCATTTCGAGTGCAGTAACGTGAGACCTGAGGATTATGTCAAGTTTGCCGCCTTCCAACTCAAGGACCAAGCCGCTGATTGGTGGCAGATGTACAAAGACTCCAGAGAAGGACGTGAAATCTCGTGGACTGACTTCTGCAAGGATTTCCGGTCTCACCACATTCCAACTAGTGTCATCGAAGGTATGCGTGAGCAATTCTGCAACCTGAAGCAAGGAACCATGTCCGTTTATCAATGCAATGTCAAGTTCCAGAACCTTGCCCGCTATGCCAAGCAAGACATCCCAGATGCCAAGAGCAAGATTTATCAGTTCCGTGGTGGTCTGAAGGATGAACTCCAGCTAGCTCTCACCTTGTTTGAGCCGGATGAATTTGATCAATTCTATAACATGGCACTTAAGCAAGAGGCAGCCCAACTCAAGATGGAGGCTTCCAAAAAGAGAATCAGAGATGCTGTCAACTCCTCCTCTTCTTCCCAAGTGGTTGCAAAGCAGCAGAAGTTCTGGCTTCCACCTCCTCCAGTGATCCGACCTTCCAACAACAACAACAAGCATTCTAGTGCTCGTGGTTTCTCCCACCCACCCAACCCAAGCAACCAGTCAAAGAATCACTTTCAAGCTTTGAAGTCAAGTGCTCCTTATCACTGTCCTCTC
Source organism: Secale cereale (assembly GCA_902687465.1). Classification (NCBI taxonomy): domain Eukaryota; kingdom Viridiplantae; phylum Streptophyta; class Magnoliopsida; order Poales; family Poaceae; genus Secale; species Secale cereale. The sequence goes on from LR738713.1 coordinate 401,610,863, forward strand.
TCAGAAGTGATCTGCAACAAGTGTGGCCAAAAGGGTCATTATGCTAACAAGTGCCCCAACCCAAGGCGCCTTCCGCCTCCTCCACATGTTAGTATTGCTATTGTCAAGCACAATCCCAAGGTTCCAAGAGTGAATCTAATGAACGCAGCTCAAGCAGAGAATTCTTCATATGTGATACTTGGTAATCTTCCAGTTAACTCTATTCCTGCAAAAGTATTGTTTAATTCAGGTGCATCGCTTTCTTTCATTTCAAGACCATTTGTTGCTAAGCATGACTTGGTTTCGGAGAGCATTCCTAGACCTTTAATGATTATTTCTCCGGGATTGCAAATGACTTCCAACTCAGTTGTTCCGGATGTATCTATTCGTATGGGCGATTACCGCTTTGTCGCTTCTCCGGTTGTTCTTAGCAACTCCGACATTGATCTTATTCTTGGGATGGATTGGCTTTCCCAGCATGATGGAAATATTGATTGTGCAAATTAGGAAGTCAAGCTTACTCATCCCGACGAAGATGTGATTATCTTCGCCTCTCGAGATAACACAATCAGGCTATTCTGTCTCAATGACAAGGGCGAGATGAATGCCAACTCTCAAATTCCGGTGGTCAATGAATATGAAGATGTTTTCCCTGAAGAGCTTCCAGGCATGCCTCCGCATCGTCAAGTTGAATTTGTCATTGAACTCAAGCCCGGTACCGAGCCAGCATGTCGGCGTCCGTACAAGCTTTCCCCTGAAGAGTTGAAGGAGCTAAAGAGACAACTGGATGAACAAGAGCGTATGGGTCTAATCAGGCTTAGCACCTCTCCTTGGGGCTGTGGTGTTCTATTTGTCAAGAAGAAGGATGTCATGGAGCGTCTTTGCGTTGATTACCGGCCATTGAACACGAAGACAATAAAGAACAAGTATCCACTCCCCAATATCAATGAATTGTTCGAGCAGCTCAAAGGAGCAAAAGTGTTCTCAAATCTTGATCTTCGGATGGGTTATCACCAGATCCGTATCCGTGAAGAAGATATTGAAAAGACTGCATTCAGAACAAGCTACTGCTCCTATGAATAAACAGTCATGTCTTTTGGCCTCGCAAATGCTCCACCCGCCTTCTCGAGGATGATGCACTATATATTCAACCCCTACACCAATGAATTTGTTCTCGTCTATCTGGATGACATCTTGGTATTCTCCAAGAATGAAGAAGACCATGCCAAGCACCTCCGTTTGGTTCTCGACAGACTCCGTGAACACAAGTTCTATGCGAAGTTCTCCAAATGCGAATTCTGCCTGGATAAGGTCTTATATCTTGGCCATATCATCTCTGCTAAGGGTATTGCTGTCAACCCCGAGAAAGTTGAAGCGATTGTCAACTGGGAACCCCCTCAGAACGTCAAGCAACTCCTAAGCTTCCCTGGTCTCGCTAGCTATTGCAGAAGGTTCGTTGAGAACTTCCCCAAGATTGCCAAGCCCCTCTCCAACTTGCTGCAGAAGAATGTCAAGTACAACTGGTCTCCGGATTGTGATGTGGCATTCAAAACACTCAAAGAAAAACTCATCTCTGCTCTGGTTCTTACTTCTCCGGATGAGTCCAAGCCCTACGAAGTATTCTGTGATGCTTCTCTTCAAGGACTTGGTGGTGTTCTCATGCAAGACAAGAAGATTGTGGCATACACTTCTCGTCAATTGAAGCCAAGTGAGAAGAACTACCGCACACATGATCTCGAGCTAGCAGCAGTGGTACATGCCTTGATCACGTGGAGACACCTTCTGTTGGGCAGAAAAGTGGACATCTTCACCGATCACAAGAGCTTGAAGTACATCTTCACACAGCCGAACCTGAACCTTCGCCAGACTCGTTGGGTTGAGATGATCCAAGAGTATGATCCAAGCATCGAATACACACCTGGCAAGGCCGATGTCATTGTAGATGCCTTGAGCAGAAAGGCATATTGCAACAGTCTCCTTATCAAGCCGTTTCAGCCTGAGCTTGGTGAATCATTCAAGAAGCTCAACCTCCAAGTTGTTCCGCAAGGCTTTCTTGCAAATCTTCGAGTTGCTCCTACCTTGGAAGATTAGATCCGTGAGGCCCAACTCAGTGATGCTATGGTGCAGAAAGTGAAACATGGTATTGCAAAGGGTACTCCCAAATACAAGTGCTATCGCGTTGATGAGAAAGACACCTCGTTCATTGAGGACAAACTTGTGGTTCCCAAAGGTGATCTCAGGAAGCTCATAATGAACGAAGCACATGACTCCCTCCTCTCGATTCATCCCGGAAGTTCCAAGATGTACCAAGACCTCAAGCAATCTTACTGGTGGACTTGCATGAAAAGAGAGATTGCCCAATTCGTGAATGAATGTGATGTATATAGAAGAGTGAAGGCAGAGCATCAACATCCAGCCGGCCTCCTACAACCTCCTCCTATTCCTGAGTGGAAATTCGACCACATTGAAATGGATTTCGTCACTGGGTTTCCCAAGTCCAAGAAGGGGAATGATGCTATCTTTCTAGTCATTGACAAGCTAACCAAAGTAGCTCACTTTCTTCCAGTCAAAGAATCCATCAATGTTGCTTAGCTGGCAGAGTTGTACACTTCCAGAATTGTGTCGTTACATGGCATTCCTCAAGTTTCTCCTCAAACCATGGAAGTTTGTTCACATCCAAGTTCTGGGACTCCTTTCAGTCAGCCATGGGCACAAAGATTTGTTTCAGCACTGTGTTTCACCCTCAGACTAGTGGTCAAGTCGAAAGAGTGAACCAGATCCTCGAAGACATGCTCAGAGCTTGTGTCATCTCTTTTGGCATGAAGTGGGAAGATTGCCTTCTGTTTGCCGAGTTCTCTTACAACAACAGCTTCCAAGCAAGTGCCGGCAAAGCTTCTTTTGAAATCATCTATGGCAGAAAGTGTCGTACTCCTCTCAACTGGTCCGAGACTGGTGAACGTCAACTTCTTGGCAATGATTTGATCTCAGAAGCCAAAGAAATGTGCAAAGTCATACTTGAGAATCTCAAGGCTGCTCAGTCGCGTCAAAAGAGCTACTACGATGGCAAGCACCGTGATTTGGCTTTTGACATTGGGGATCATGTCTATCACCGTGTTTCTCCTATGAAAGGCACCCAAAGATTCGGTATCAAAGGAAAGCTTGCTCCTAGATACGTGGGCCCTTTCAAGATCCTTGGCAAAAGAGGCGATCTAGCCTATCAACTCGAGCTTCCATCCAACTTTGCAAATGTTCATGATGTGTTTCACGTGTCTCAACTCCGCAAGTGCTTCAAGACACCTGAACGCACCATTTCGTGCGAGGAGATTGATCTTCAACAAGATTTGTCTTACCGTGAGCACCCTGTTGCTATTCTTGAAGAAACTAAGCGCAAGACCCGCAACAAGTCAATCAAGTTCTTGAAAGTTAAGTGGTCACACCATACCGACCGAGAAGCTACGTGGCACCGAGAAGATCACCTTCATTCCGAGTACCCTTCCTTCTTCCAGTCCTAGATCTCGAGACGAGATCTTTTCGTAGTGGAGGGGAGTTTGTAATGCCCCAGATGTAACACTTTCCAATTATGGCAATATATAAACTTTGTCTTCATCAATTCCATTCTGTGCTCTTCTATCATTTCGAGTTTCTTCGTTTTGTCGTGTATGTGTGTGCATTTCATTCATGTCATGTTGTCATGTGCATTGCATTGCATTCGTGTTGTCACTTGCACACGGTTCCACTCGCCTCTTCCCGTTGTCCGTTTCGAGTTTCGACGCTTACACACATGCCCGTGGCATCCCAGAGCCCTTCTTTTGTGTGTGGCCGTGTAACGTTTCCGGAATGAGGTGAGTCTTGTTGTGCGTTGTTGTCTTGGTACGTGTAGGCAGCCTGTCAAGTTTCATCGCGTTTGGAGTTCGTGTGGTACTCCAACGGTTAACCTAGTGGGCTAAAAGTACCTCTTATTTAAGGCCCAAGAACTAGTACATGGGAAGAACATCCTCCTGAGGAGAAGTGTTCTTGTGCTTGGAGAGTGCGAGGGTGATCTTGATGATCCGATCCCTCGTCCTAGGTTTTGGGTGGCTTTAGATGAGATGCCCCATATGGTGGTGCCTAGTCCTATTTATTGAGGCACGGGTCCTCTTCCCAAATATTGAGCGGGAAGGGATCCCACAATGGCTAATTTTTAAGGGGGACAACTAGTACAAGCTATCCTGACAAAAGGTGGTCTTCGCCTGCCAAAGGCTCTGGTGGTGACGCCGCCGTGGGCTCCGCAATGACCTCCCCTCTGTCGTCCTGCTGATCTTCGTCTTGTTGCACCGATATGGAAACCTTTTCCTGATGCCTCGGGCTCCTCGCCTGCGCCTGCCCCTTTAGCACCAAAGAGGAAACTGGCACCCCGCGTCCGCTGGCGCCCGCCTGGCCTTGGTCGTCACGGCTCACATCACGGGAACCTCGCGAGGTGCCCCTCGCCTTGATATCTCCGCTCCTCGGGAGCTAGCCTAGTAAGGTCGCCCCACGGGAGGTCTTGCGTCATCCGCCTCGCGAGGCTCGGCCCCTCGCGAGGGTCTTGAGTGGTTGCTGATGAGGTTGGGCGAGCCACGCCCCGGGCCGCAAGCAGGCAAGTTTGGGTACCCCCGTTCCCAGGACGCCGACAGTATCCCCCTGGCCCAAGGCGCGCTCAGACCTGGCGTCGTGGCGCAGCCAAGGGTCAAGTGCGGAGCGCCGCGGGCCCAAAAAGCATGCGGCCTTGATTAACGCATGGCGATTGATGGGACATGGGCATCTCCACTTCCCCACGCCGCCTCGACAACCGCATGACTTGACAAGTCCATGCATGCACAGAGGACGATCATTACATGTGATTATGGAGGCCGGTGGTTGGCCTTGCTTTGGTTATAAAAAAGGCAACAGGTGGAGCCCCCGTTGCCCGTCTCGTCCTTCATTTCGCCCACCTCTTCTACTTCCTCCTTGCTTCTCTCTTTGCATCGACACCCATGGCGCCGGTGAGGAGGTTCTTCTCCGTGGAGAAGGGAAAGACCCGTCAGGAGGGGCCCGGCTCACCACCACCTTAGAGGGTTCGAGGCCGCCCCCACAAGTGTGCCGCGACCCCTGTCGCGACCCCTCGTGGGCGCGGGCGGACCTCCTTAGCACCCGGCGCCGCCCTCGGCAGCCGCGGCGGTGGCCCCTCGCGTGGTGGGGGCGGCCGAGGCCGTTGCAGCCCTGTGAATGCGGGGAGGTGCGCCGGGGTCGTCCAGCTTCCCCGACCGCGCTTTCATTCAGCGGAGGTGATGCTGGAGTTTGTCGTGTGGTCGGAGAGCCCGGCCGGTACCCGTCTCCAGCTCCCGTGCTCCCTAGCCGGCGAACTTCTGGCCACGAGCTCCGATGGTCTTTGGCTGGAGGCGGACGGCTGTTGCAGCAGGGCCTGGGTAGGCAGTGCACCCTCCACTTCAAGTATGATGGCCGCCGTGGCGAGTGCTGCCCCGAGGACAATGACGGCGGCGAGGTGCTCGGCCTTGGCGATGGCCGTGACGAGGGTGAAGGTGAACTCGCCCTCGGCGCTGGCCACAGTTCATCCAGCTACGGCAACTCCTCCTACATCGGCAGCTCCAGCAGCTGTGGCTACGTCCAGCCACCATGCCACCGCGCCCGCCTTGTGAGCGGCGCTGGGTCGTCTCATCGTCACGCCCAGTGAAGCGTGAGGAGGGCTTTGGCTGAGCTCGGGGAGCCGGTCCTCGTGAGCAGCCGCATCATAGGATCCGTCATTGCCTGTCCTCGCTCTTCCTTTCTTCCTGCATTACTAACACAAACGAGTATGGGGCCTTGGAAGAGCATGTAATGAACCATGGTTTTTATGCTTCTTGGCACCATGTTTAGTGTTCGCAGCCAGTGTTGCGAGGTCTGTGTATTATGCGCCCATAGGGTGAGGAGACTTATCTTGATGTACTCGGGATAGCCCCCATCTCGTGACACGTGGCCCTTCGGGAAGCTTCAGAAACTCGTTAGGAGATTATTATCCTTCACGGTACCCGTAGGGCATGGACCTAAGGAGAGGGGTGCGTCGATCATGAGCACAAACATGGACGCCTCGTAGAGGCTAAGGGAGGCGCGCGAGGGAGAGCGTCGGGAAACTGCCTCTCCCTCTGATGCAAGGACAAAAATCGAGAGAAGAACCAAAGAGAGAGATGATTTAACCAAGCCATTCGAAAAATGCCAGAACTTTCAAAATCCATTAAAAGAAGGAAGGGGCAAGCCAACTCCCGAAAGCAAATGAATAGCCGTGTCCGGCACCTAGTCTAGTCTTCTCACCAGCGCGGAGCTAAGTGCTGCCACTAGGACATGGGAGGGAGCCCCCGAGGACCGAGGGCGACTCTCCGGAGACTCCGGGGCGTGTATAGCCCCACTCATTATTACGTGAGAGTGTCACGAGGGGAGACCTTCACAGGCATGAGCCTTGCTTCACGGGCACTGGGCCTTGGCTTCTCAAGCACAGGGCCTTGTCTTCACAGGCACTGGGCCTTGCTTCACAGGCACATGGCCTTGTCTTCACAGGCACTGGGCCTTGCTTCACAGGCACAGGGCCTTGTCTTCACAGGCACGGGGCCTTGCTTCAGAGGCACATGGCCTTGTCTTCACAGGCACGAGGCCTTGCTTTATGGGTATAACTTCGGGAGGTGCCAGATGTTCCACGCGTTCTGGATAGGGGAGCCGTCCCCCGTCCTCCAATCGCATGGCGCCAGGCTTGCAGACGTGGGTGATCTTGAACGGGCCCTCCCACATGGGTGAAAGCTTGTGCAACCCTTCCCTGGAGAGGACTCACCTTAGGACAAGGTCGCCTACCTCGAGCATCCTGGAGCAGATGTTGCGACAGTGGTACCGCTGCAATGCCCGCTGGTACCTTGCTGCTCGGAGCGAAGCGTCCCGACGACGTTCCTCTCCCAGCACGAGGTCCATCCCCCGCATGGCGTCCTGCTGCATTTCATCAAACGCTAGGACCCATGCAGAGTGGTGCTTAACCTCGTGAGGGAGAACCGCTTCGGCTTCGTAGACGAGGAAGAACGGGGTCTCGCCTGTTGGCCTGGTGGCGGTGGTGCGGATTGACCACAACACGGACTGGAGCTCGTCGTGCCAGCCCCTTCCGCAAGCTTCGAGCCTCTTCTTGAAGGTCTTGGTCTTGAGGCCTCTTAAAACCTCTGCGTTGGCATGCTAGGCCTGGCCGTTGCTCCTGGGGTTTGCTACCGAAGCGTAGCAAAACTGCATTCCAAGTTTAGCACAATATGTCTTGAAAAGGTTGCTAGTGAACTGTGAGCCATTGTCGGTGATGACGCGGTTGGGGACCCCGAACTGGCTTACGAGACCCTTAATGAACTTGACTGCGGACCTGGCTGGGATGGTCCGGACAGCTTCCACCTTAGCCCATTTGGTGAACTTGTCGACGGCGACAAAGAGGTAGCGGTAGCCCCCGGGCACTCGAGGGAAGGGGCCCAGGATGTCCAGCCCCCAGACTGCAAACGGCGAGGAGAGCGGGATGGCTTGGAGGCCCTGAGCCGGTTGGTGGATCTGCTTGGCATGGAATTGGCAAGCCTCGCAGGAGTTCACCAGCTCGGCAACATCGTTGAACGCCGTGGGCCAGTAGGAACCGCTACGGAACGCCTTGCCAACCAGGGTGCGTGACGATGAGTGACGCCCGCAGTCCCCGGTGTGGATGTCAGCTAGCAGCTTGCCCTCTTGCTTCCTATAGATGCATCATCAAGAAACATCATTTGGTCGTTTCCTGTAAAGCTCACCGTCTTGAATGCAATACGCCATGGCCTATCGGGGTACAAGTTTGGCATCCTCCTCCTTCTCTAGTAGCGCTCCTCGCACCAGGTACGGCTTGAGCTCCTCAGTCCAGCATCCCTCCTGGTGCTCGAGCGCCAGGAGCAGGCGGGCTCCTGAGGTCGGGCCGCAGGCGGGGGCTCCTGAGGTCGGTGGTTGGGGGAGTTCCTCCTGAGGCGTCGCCGGCCCCTCTTGTGGGGGTGATGCTGAAGGCTTGAGGAGGCTCTCCTCGAAAACGCCTGGCTCCTGGGCAGGTGACACGTCTCCAACGTATCTATAATTTTTTATTGTTCCATGGTATTATATATGATGTTTTGGATGTTTAATGGGCTTTATTATACACTTTTATATTATTTTTGGGACAAACCTATTAACCCAAAGGGCCAGTCAAGATTGTTGTTTTTTTGCCTCTTTCGGGGTTTTACAGAAAAGAAATATCAAACTGAGTCCAAACGGAATGAAACCTTCGGGAGAGATATTTTTGGAGCGATATCTTCACGGGGGACTTCAGAACCATGAAATAGGGCACACGTGGCATCCATGAGGGTGGGCCCCCCCCTACAGGACGTGCCCCTGCCTCGTGGGCCCCATGTTGGTCCCCCGATGCCCTCCTTCCTCCTATATATATCCATGTACCCCGAAAACATTAGAAGAGGAGAAAAAACCCTAATTCCACCGCCGCAACCTTCTGTTCCCGTGAGATCCCATCTTGGGGCCTGTTCCGGAGCTCCGCCAGAGAGGGGATCTACCATGTATCGAGTGCTTCTACATCAACACCATCGCCTCATCATGAGTTGTGAGTAGTTTACCACAGACCTTCGGGTCCATAGTTAGTACCTAGATGGCTTCTTCTCTCTCTTTGGATCCCAATACCAAGTTATCCTCGGTCTTCGAGGAGATCTATTCGATGTAATCTCTTTTTGCGGTGTGTTTGTCGAGATCCGATGAATTATGGGTTTATGATCAAGATTATCTATGAGAAATATTTGGTTCTTTTCTGAATCCTTGTATGTATGATTATAATATCCTTGCAAGTCTCTTCTAATTATTGGTTTGGTTTGGCCTACTAGATCTATATTTCTTGCAATGGGAGAAGTGCTTGGCTTTGGGTTCAATCTTGCAGTGTCCTTTCCCAGTGACAGTAGGGGCAGCAAGGCACGTATTGTATTGTTGCCATCGAGGATAAAAAGATAAGGTTTATATCATATTGCTTAAGGCGTTACTCTATTCTTGTGAACTTAATACTCTCGATGCATGCTGGATAGCGGTCGATGTGTGGAGTAATAGTAGTAGATGCAGAATCGTTTCGGTCTACTTGTCACGGACGTGATGCCTATATATAATGATCATGCCTAGATATTCTCATAATTATTCGCTTTTCTATCAATTGCTCGACAGTAATTCGTTCACCCACCGTAGAAATCTGCTATCATGAGAGAAGCCAGTAGTGAAACCTATGCCCCCTGGGACAATTCTCAACATATTAATCTACAATCTACTTTACTTTACTGTTTTTACTTTCTGTTCTTATATCCAAAAATATCAAACTATCATATCTATCAGATCTCACTTTCGTAAGTGACCGTAAAGGGATTGACAACCCCTTATCGCGTTGGCTGCGAAGTTCTTATTTGTTTGTGTAGGTGCGAGGGACTCGCGCGTGGTCTCCTACTAGATTGATACCTTGGTTCTAAAAAACAGAGGGAAATACTTACGCTACTGTGCTGCATCACCCTTTCCTCTTCGAGGGAATACAACGCAAGCTCGAGAAGTAGCAGCAGGCGCCTGGATGCCCTTTTGGGGATGTTGTCGGCTTCCTTGTTGGTGCCACGTTGCAAGTGCTACAGCTCTAGTCCTAAGAACTGCTTCTCCATTTTTCGTACCTCCGCAAGATATGCCTCCATATGCTCGTCTTCGGCTCATACACCTTGTTGGAGATGTTGACGAGGAGCTGCGAGTCACCCTTGATGACGAGGCATTTCACTCCCAAGGCCGCCGCAGCCTTAAGACTAACAATGAGGCCCTCAGAATCTGCGATGTTGTTGGAGACCTTATCGCCCGGCTGAAAGCAAAGCTGCACAGCGTAGTAAAGCTTGTCCCGAGTGGGCGAGGTGAGGAACGCGCCGTCGAAGTACATGACCTAGCCATCCGACGCTTCACTTCCTGGCGAGAGGGATCGGTCGTCGCCCACTTTGAGCTCCGGGGCATCAGTCCATTATGCCATGAAGTCAGCTAGCGCGGCTCCTTTGATGACTCTGCCCGTGCTGAATTCCAACTGGAACGCCTGCAACTCAGTATTCCATTCAGCGACTCTCCCCACTATGTTGGGGCTCCGGAGTACTCTCTCCAGCGGGTAGGCCGAGACAACCTTGATGGGATGGCCTGGGAAGTAGTGGCGCAACTTGCTGATAACCCACAAGTGTAGGGGATCAGTTGTAGCCTCTTTCAATAAGTAGGAGTGTCGAACCCAACGAGGAGCTAAAGGTAGACAAATATTCCCTCAAGTTCTATCGACCACCGATACAACTCTATGCACGCTTAACGTTTACTTTACCTAGAATGAGTATGAAACTAGAAGTACTTTGTGGTTTTTGTGGGATAGGTTTGCAAGAAAATAAATAGCGCGTAAATAAAAAGTAGGGGCTGTTAAGATAAAGACACAACTAAATTAGTTTTAGTAGAAAGCTTTTTGTCACAAGAAAGTAATTTGTTCCTAGGCAATCAATAACTAGACCGGTAATCACTATTGCAATCTTATTTGAGGGAGAGGCATAAGCTAACATATTTTCTCTTCTTGGATCATATGCACTTCTGATTGGAACTCTAGCAAGCATCCACGACTAATAAAGATCATTAAGGTAAAACCCAACCATAGCATTAAAGTATCAAGTCCTCTTTATTCCCAAACGCAAACAACCTACTTACTCGGGTCTATGCTTCTGTCACTCACGCCACCCACCATAAGCCAATCATGAACATATTGCACACCCTACAGCGGGGATCCCTCATGCTTGCGCGACACAGAGAGCACCATAGGACAACACCAATAATAAAACATGCAACTCAAACCAATCATGATCATCAATTAACCCATAGGACAAAATGGATCTACGCAAACACAATAGGATAGACATACATCATTGGGAAATAATATATAGCGTTGAGCACCATGTTTAAGTAGAGATTACAGCGGGTAGAAGAGGGCTTACACCGCTGCATAGAGGGGGAAGAGTTGGTGATGATGGCGGTGAAGTTGTTGGTGTAGATTGCGGTGACGATGATGGCCCCGGCGGCACTCCGGTGCCACCGGAAGCGAGGGGGAGAGAGCCCCCCTCCTTCTTCTTCTTCGTCTTCCTTGACCTTCTCCCTAGATGGGAGAAGGGTCTCCCCTCTTGTCCATGGTCTCCATGGCGTGGGAGGGGCGAGAGCCCCTCCGAGATTGGATCTGTCTCTCTGTCTCTCTCTGTTTCTGCATTCCCTGATTCTGCCCTTTCACCGTTTCTTATATATCCGAAGATCCGTAACTCTGATGGGATTAAAACCTTCGCCCAGATTTTTTCTCAAAAATTAGCTTTCTTGCGGCCAAAGAAGAGCAGCAACTGCCTTACGGGGTGCCCACGAGGGTCAGGGGCGCTCCCCCTGCCTCATGGCCCCCTCGGGCACCGTCTGGCGTTGGTTCTTCTTCCCAAATATCACAAATATTACAAAAATATTCTCCGTCCATTTTTTCCAGTTTGGACTCCGTTTGATATTGGTTTTCTGCGAAACATAAAACATGCAACAAACAGGAACTAGCACTGGGCACTGGATCAATATGTTAGTCCCAAAAATAATATAAAAAGTTGCTAAAAGTATATGAAAGTTGTAGAATATTGGCATGGAACAATAAAAAATTATAGATATGACGGAGACGTATCAGCATCGCCAAGCTTAATTCCTGCTCGTCCTCGAGTAGTAAATGATAAAAAAGATAATTTTTGATGTGGAATGCTACCTAGCATAATCTTGATCATGCAATCTAATCATGGCATGAATATTAAGACACGAGTGATTTAAAGCAATAGTCTATCATTTGACATTAAGACAATAATACTTCAAGCATACTAATAATGCAATCATGTCTTTTCAGAATAACATGGCCAAAGAAAGTTATCCCAACAAAATCATATGGTCTAGCTATCCTCCATCTTCACCACACAAAGTATTTAAATTATGCACTACCCCAGTTTTAGCCAAGCAATTGTTTCCTACTTTAGTATTCTCAAACTGTTTCAACTTTCACGCAATACATGAGCGTGAGCCATGGACATAGCACTATGGGTGGAATAGAAGGTGGTGATAGACAAAAGGAGGGAGAAAGTCTCACATCAACTAGGCAAATCAATGGACTACGGAGATGTCCATCAATCGATATCAATGTGAGTGAGTAGGGATTGCCATGTAACAGATGCACTAGATCTATAAGTGTATGAAAGTTCAAAAAGAAAACTAGTGGGCGTGCATCAACTTGCTTGCTCATGAAGACCTAGGTCGTTTGAGGAAGTCCGTCGTTGGAATATACAAGTCAAGTTCTATAATGAAAATTCCCACTAGTATATGAAAGTGACAACATAGGAGACTCTCTATCATGAAGAACATGGTGCTATGATGAAGCACAAGTGTGGTAAAAGGATAGTAACATTGTGCCTTCTCTCTCTTTTTTTGGAGGGTCTTTTTTTAGCCTCCCTCCTTTTTTGGGCCATCTCTTTTTTTGACCTTTCTCTCTTCTTTTTTTGTTTTTTTGTTTCCTCACGCGGGACAATGCTCTAATAATGAAGATCATCACACTTTTATTTACTTACAAATCAAAGACTACAACTCTAAGCTAGAACAAACTATGACTCTATGTGAATGCCTCCGGCGGTGTACCGGGATGTGCAATGATCTAGCGTAGCAATGACATCGAAAAACGGACAAGCCATGGATACATCATGCTAGCTATCTTACGATGATGCAAGGCAATATGACAATGATGGTGCGTGTCATAATAAACGGAACGGTGGAGTTACATGGTAATATATCTCGGAATGGCTATGGAAATGCCATGATAGGTAGGTATGGTGGTTGTTTTGAGGAAGGTATATGGTGGGTGTATGGTACCGACGAAAGCTGTGCGGTACAAGAGAGGCTAGCGAAGGTGGAAGGGTGAGAGTGTGTATAATACATGGACTCAACATTAGTCTTAAATAACTCACATACTTATTGCAAAAAATTATTAGCCATCGAAACAAAGTACTACACGCATGCTCCTAGGGGAAGGGTTGGTAGGAGTTAACCATCGCACGATCTCGACCTCCACACAAAGGATGACAATCAAAAAATAAATCATCCTCCGACTTCGTCACATAACGGTTCACCTTACGTGCATGCTTCGGGAATCACAAACCTCAACACAAGTATTTCTACAATCCAGAACTACCCGCTAGCATGACTCTAATATCACCATCTTTATATCACAAAACTATTGCAAGGAATCAAACATATCATATTCAGCGATCTACAAGTTTATGTAGGATTTTATGACTAACCATGTGAATGACCAATTCCTGTAAACTCTCTAAATAGATATAAGTGAAGCAAGAGAGTTTTAATTCTTTCTACAAAAGATATGCCCACACTCTAACAAATATAAGTGAAGCGGAGATGTAGTTCCTCTCTCGTAATAATTGCACGTAGGAGCAGCAAGCACATGCATATTATACTCATCAAAATCATCACGTGTAACAGAAAAAGGCAACCCACCAATATAATCCATAATAAGTGCAAACTTCTCCGATATAGTGTTGTTTGGAGAATTCAAAAAGATAATAGGACTATCATGTGTGGGTGAAATAGCAACAATCTCATGTTTAACATAAGGAACTGTAGCAAGTTCTTCTCCATGAGCATAATTCATATTGGCATCTTGGCCACAAGCATAGCAAGCATCATCAAAAAGGGATATTTCAAAAGAATCCAAGGGATCATAGCAATCATCATAGCATTCGTCCTTCGGTAAGCACGAAGGGAAATTAAACAATGTATGAGTTGAAGAGTTACGCTCATTAAAAGGTGGGCACGGGTAGCTAATCCGCTCTTCCTCCTTTTGTTCTTCGCTCTCCTCGTCATCTTTTTCATCCAATTAGCTCACAATGTCATTAATTTCTTCTGCCATAGACTCCTGCAAAATATTAGTCTCTTCTTGGACGGCGGAGGAGTCCTCAATATATGGTTTAATATAAGGATTAGAAGCATAATTATCATAGCAATATTTAAGTATGACCAAATTTTCAGATTTGTAGAGAGTAGTATCACATTCTTCAATAAAGGAAGCAATTTCACAAGTACCCCTAAAAGCAATAAATTCTTCAATTTGTTGAACATCATAGAATCATAAACACCCTTAGTATACGAAGATACAATTCCATCATCACTAAACTTACATTGGTAAGGAAGGTGTTTCTTAGGGTCATTAGAACAACAAGTACAATCATGTATTTCACATAAATTCCAAGCATAGCACTGCAAACGATGAATTTTATCCAGTGTCGCACATAACAAGCATGCTCATCTAAGGATTTTCCCTCAACTAAGCTAGTTGGGGTTTCAGCCCGAGCACATAGGGATCGAAGATGATCCAAGTAATAAGCTTCAGTAGTGTGAAAGATTTTGAGTGGTTCTTCAACCATTGGTTTAGTAGGTACCACTAATTTTTTTGGTATTTTGCATTTCCTACCCATAACTAAAGATAGAAAACAACTTAGAACATAAAATAAAATCTACTTAGTGATAAACCAAACAAGCACACACGAGAATATTCACCCCACGCTATTGCTCCCAGGCAACGGCGCCAGAAAAAGGTCTTGATAATCCATAAGTGTAGGGGGTCAGTTGTAGCCTCTTTCGCTAAGTAGTAGTGTCGAACCCAACGAGGAGCTAAAGGTAGAATAAATATTCCCTCAAGTTCTATCGACCACCAATACAACTCTACGCACGCTTAACGTTTACTTTACCTAGAACAAGTATGAAACTAGAAGTACTTTGTGGTTTTTGTGGGGTAGGTTTGCAAGAAAATAAACAGCGCGTAAATAAAAAGTAGGGGCTGTTAAGATAAAGACACTACTAAATTAGTTTTAGTAGAAATAGTTTTGTCACAAGAAAGTTATTTGTCCCAAGGCAATCGATAACTAGACCGGTAATCACTATTGCAATCTTAATTGAGGGAGAGGCATAAGCTAACATACTTTCTCTTCTTGGATCATATGCACTTATGATTGGCACTCGAGCAAGCATCCGCAAATACTAAAGATTATTAAGGTAAAACCCAACCATAGCATTAAAGTATCAAGTCCTCTTTATTCCCATACGCAAACAACCTACTTACTCAGGTCTGTGCTTCTGTCACTCACGCCACACACCATAAGCTAATCATGAACATATTGCAAACCCTACAGCGGGGATCCCTCACGCTTGCGCGACATGGAGAGCACCATAGGACAACACTAATAATAAAACATGCAACTCAAACCAATCACGATCATCATTTAACCCATAGGACAAAACGGATCTACTCAAACATCATAGGATAGCCATACATCATTAGGAAATAATATATAGCGTTGAGCACCATGTTTAAGTAGATATTACAGCGGGTAGAAGAGGGGTTACACCACTGCATAGAGGGGGGAAGAGTTGGTGATGACGGTGGTGAACTTGTTGGTGTAGATTGCGGTGACGATGATGGCCCCGACAGCACTCCGGTGCCACCGAAAGCGAGGGGGAGGGAGCCACCCTCCTTCTTCTTCTTCCTTGGCCTTCTCCCTAGATGGGAGAAGGGTTTCCCCTCTAGTACATGGTCTCCATGGCGTGGGAGGGGCGAGAGCCCCTCCGAGATTGGATCTGTCTCTCTGTCTCTCTCTATTTTTGCGTTCCCTGATTCTGCCCTTTCACCATTTCTTATATATCCGGAGTTCCGTAACTTTGATTGGATTGAAACCTTCACCCAGATTTTTTTTCCCAAAATTAGCTTTCTTGCGGCCAAAGAAGAGCAGCAACCGCCTTACAGGGTACCCATGAGGGTCAGGGGCGCGCCCCCTGCCTCATGGCCCCCTCGGGCACCGTCTCGCGTTGGTTCTTCTTCCCAAATATCACAAATATTCCAAAAATATTCTCAATCCGTTTATCCCGTTGGACTCTGTTTGATATGGGTTTTCTGCAAAACATAAAACATGCAACAAACTGGAACCGGCACTGGGCACAGGGTCAATATGTTAGTCCCAAAAATAATATAAAAAGTTGCCAAAAGTATATGAAAGTTGTAGAATAGTGGCATGGAACAATCAGAAATTATAGATACGACGGAGACGTATGACTTGCGTGAAGCGACGAGGAGTGCAAGCAGGAGCTTCTGTGGCATGGGATAGTGTTCCCGAGCATCACAAAGCACCGTGTTGGCGAAGTACACTGGGTGCTCGACGGGGGTGGAGCCCGGGCTCACCTGGGGTTGTGGCCCCTGATTGGGTAAAGGAGCTTCGGGAGCTTGGTCGCTAGAAGGGACAGCCATGGCTTTAGGAATGTCGTCTTGCAGGGCGCGGTCGCTTGCCGGCCCTGCGGGAGCCTCGGGAGCATCGCTCCGGGGTTGTGCGGTCTTGTCTTGGCGCTCCTCCCGGACAGCCACTCATGCCGCGCTGGCAGAATGTGGTGTAGCCTGTGGCACCCCAGCTGTAACACACCAGGAATCATGCTAGAGTAATCTCACCCTAATGATGCCATGTCACCATGCTTACTAAGCTAATTATCACTTGATGAAAAACCAAAGTCAAATTCAAATTCAAATCATAAGTGAAATAAAGAAATCCACAAACATGAAAAATAAAATGTTCAAAGTGTTGCAATTAACCCCTGTGTAATTTTCATGGTGTATCCAACATGTTATAAACTGGTTAAGTGCCCTAAAACATTTAAATCAGAGGGCAAAACAATATTTTAAATGATTTTATAAAATTATTTAAATCCTAAAGCTAAGTTAACTATGTGTCAAACTTTTTATGATAGTGGAATAAATAATAACAGTATTTGTGATGCTAGTTTTGTATTTCATAAAACTATACTACTTTTGAAAATGAAAAGAAAACAGAAAGGTAAAAAGAAAACAACTCAAATAAAAGAAAAGGAAAGAGGCCCCCCCTAACCCCTGGCCTTAGCCCACCCGAGCGGCCTAGCCGGCCCAGCTTCCCCCTCGGTCGCCTTCCACCTCACTACAGGGGAAGCCGACCGAGCGGGCGCGTGCTCCCGCCGAACCCCGTCGCCGGCAACGACGTGAGAGGGGATAAGGGGCCCCTTCGGCGCATCGGTCTCCCTTCCCCCCACTACCGCCGCACCCACTCGCCCACTTGCCTGCTCTCTCCCTCTCCCCTGCAACACCCGACGACGCTGTCGCCGCTCCGTCGTCAACCTCGCGCTCCCCGTCCTCCCCGTCGAATAGCTTGGTGTCCACCGGCTTCCCCGTCGTCGCCTACATCCACCGCGGGCACTCGCTCGACCGGAGCCGCCCCGAATCGTCGTCATTAACCCCGTTCATGCTGCCGGCCACCGAAGATCCTCCCCGTCGATTCGCTCGACCTCGTCCCTCTCTGGCTACCTTGACCCCGCCACGCGTTCGTTGTGAGCTCCGCCTCCCTTTCCCCCATTTCCTCGTCGCCGCGCGTGCCCCTAGCTATATTTCGCGGAGCTCCGGCTCCGCCGTGGCCGCATCGCGTCATCACCATGGCCGTAGCCCACTTTAGTCGATGCCGAGCACGGCATCGCGCGCCAGACCTTCTCAGGAGGCCGACAAGCCCCTTTGGCTGCCTGATAGGATCCGCAGGCTAGCGCTCGTGCGGGCCGTGCCTCCGGTCGCCGCTCGGCTCGCCGCTGACGCCGGTGCGATCCACCTCCAGCCATCCCGCATCCTTCTCTGGATGCGCTCGAGCGAGAGCTACCGTATGGTGCCCTCAGCGCGCTAATCGATGGCCGCAGTGCAAGTCCGGTGCTCCTCCGCCGCGGCAAATGGTCGCCGGCATGCCGAGAGCGTCGCCGCCGTTAATTTGGTGACGTGGGCGTCGTTAACCCCTAAACACTACTATGAGAGCCACTGACCCGTGGGCCCAAGGCCATTAGGCTTAATTTAGGTTAGACTAATTTAATAGCCCGCTATGACACTGACATGTGGACCCCAACAGTTTGTTAAGTTAATTAAAAAAATCTATGTAAACCTTATTAGTCACTGAGCCGATAACATGTAGGCCCCGCTGTCCAGTTTGACCAGTCAAACTGCTGACTAGGTTGGCCCTGTCAATGACGTGTGGTCCCCACCAGCCCTGTTGACTGGTCAGCTTTGACCTTTGACCAACTGACCGAGCACACCCTGGCCCCACTGTCAGTCCAACACAGCCACTGCTTGGGTACACTTTTGGGTGTATCTAGCTTTTAGCCTTTTATTTCCGATTTAATTTAAATTCTACAAAATGTTTAAAACTTTGAAATTTAATAGAAAATAAACCGTAACTCCGATGAAAATACATTGTACATGAAAGTTGCTCAGAACGAGGAGACGAATGCGAATACGCGGTTCATTCATCCGCCACACATCTCTATCATACCGAACATGCAACATTCCCCTCCGTTTCAACTGCCCGAAAATGCCTAACACCGGGAATACTTTCCCGGATGTTATTCCTCTTCGCCTGTATCGCCGAGCACCGCGTTAGGTCACACGTAGCACCGCCTTTTGCCATGTTATGCTTTGTGATGCTATTGTTTGCTCTGTTATTTATTTGTTTCCCCCTTCGTTGCTTATTTTCGGTAGACTCCGATACTGTGATAGACCCCGAGACCATTGATGCTTCGGTGTTCGACTACGGCTACGCTTTCGAAGATTCCTTTCGTCTGCAGAGCTTCCAGGCAACCCCCCCCCCTTTGATCACCAGATATCGCCTATTCTTCTTTCTACTGCTTGCATTAGAGTAGTGTAGCATGTTACTGTTCGGTTACTCCTATTCTGTTGCATAGCCTGTCATTGCTACAACAACTGTTTATACCTGTACCTGTCATCCTAATGCTTAGTATAGGATGCTAGTATTCCATCAGTGGCCCTTCATTCTTGTCCGTCTACCATGCTATACTATCGGGCTGTGATCACCTCGGGTGGTGATCACGGGTAAATACTATACTCATACTTTACATGGCACATGGTGTGACTAAAGTCGGGTCGGCTCATTGAGTACCCGCAAGTGATTCGATGTGGGGGCTGAAAGGACAGGTGGCTCCATCCAGGCAGTGGTGGGCCTGAGTTCCCGACGGCCCCCGAGTGGATCTTCGTGTCGGACCGACAGGGGCAGGTTGAGACACCCAGTCGAGAGGTGGCCTGGCCGTGGTCGTTGTCCGCGGTGATTTTCATAATAACATGCTTAACGAGTTTGGATATTTGATCCGAGTCTGGCCATTGGCCTATTCGCACTAACCAGCTGCGTGGGAATAGTTATGGGCTCTCGACGTCGTGGTATCAGCCGAAGCCTTCTTGACGTCAGCGACTGAGCGGCGCGCGCCGGGTTGGACCGCGTAACGTAACTTCCTTAGTAATGGAGGTTGCTAGGTCTGCTCACCGGCCGCCCTCGCAACGTGCAGGTGTGCATTGGGCGATGGGACCAGACCCCTGTGTGCTTAGGACTTAGACCGACGTGCTGACCTCTCTGTCATGCTTAGGTAGTGCTGCGACGTGTTGATCTTTCGAGGCCGGGCATGACCCTGGAAAGTGTGTCCGGCCAAATGGGATCAAGCGTGTTGGGTTATGTGGTGCACCCCTGCAGGGAAGTTAATCTATTCGAATAGCCGTGTCCCTCGGTAAAAGGACGACCCGGAGTTGTACTCTGACCTCATGACAACTAGAACCGGATACTTAATAAAACAGACCCAGATAAGTTCCAGATATAACTCGGTGGTCGCTCTCTCATAGGGTGATGTGCGGGAGGATCGCCGAGCAGGTTTATGCTATACGTTGTTACTTGCTGAACTTACCATCTATTCTATTCTACTGCTGCAAGACGAAGGCTGCGAGATGCGAGGATACTTGTTACTTCCAGCTACTCTCATCTACTGCTGCAAGATGGAGGTGGCCAGAAGCGTAGTCTTCGATTGGATTAGCTATCCCCCTCTTATTCTGGCATTCTGCGGTTTAACCCACATATATTACCCCTTTACACAGATACCATTGCATATGTAGTGTAGATCCTTGCTTGCGAGTACTTTGGATGAGTACTCACGGTTGCTTTGCTCCCCTTTTTCCCCCTTCTGTTCCTTCTTCTCGGATGACGCAACCAGATGATGGAGTCCAGGAGCCAGAGGTTCCCGATGATATTTCTACGTGTAGATCGGCTTCGAGGAGTAGTTAGGAGGTCCCAGGCAGGAGGACTTGCCTTTTTGATCATTGTTAATTTTGTGCTAGCCTTCTTAAGGAAAACTTGTTTAACTTATGTCTGTACTCAGATATTATTGCTTCCGCTGACTCTTGTGTAACCGAGCTTTTGTATTCGAGCCCTCGAGGCCCCTGGCTTGTAATATAAAGCTTGTATTATTTTAATTTGTGTCTAGAGTTGTGTTGTGATATCTTCCAGTGAGTCCCTGATCTTGGTCGTACACATTTGCGTGCATGTTTAGTGTACGGACTAATCGGGGGTGTCACAAGTTGGTATCAGAGCCAACTGCATGTAGGAATCCCTGACGGTGTACTAGAGTAGGGGTACCCTAGTATCTCGAACTTGTGCACGGGCAGTCGCAGCATCCCGCAGCAAGGCTTGCCGGGTGACCGCCAAAGTCCTCCGTGGTTCGTTTGGAGCCATTCCAGAACAAAGTATTCAAGCCAAGGAGACAAGGCCTCGGTAAGAGGAGCTTGCCGGGAAGGCCAACCAAGGCGACTCAAGGAACTTGCCGCGACGCGTCACACGTCCCGGCAAGGCTCGGTGAGCGGCAAGCTCCCGGACGCGACAAGACGACGACCGCGGCAAGGCGCTTGCCGCGGCAAGCTACCACTCCGTACCCGCGCTCCAGCACATCCACCAACGTGTCGCTATGGGACCATTCCAGGCGTACGTTGCGGGAGGCTGTGCAGCCACGGTGCGCAGTGGCAAGCGGTGCTGACAAGATTGCCATCGTGGCGAGCGGTGGCGTCCCTGACGGTCCCTTTTTGCACTATTTGGGCGACGCAGACGGGCATTCAATGCCCTTGTACCCTGCCGTCAGGGTTAGGTATGATACACTGTACAGGTAGTTGTACCAACCGCAACACCTTTTCCATTTTTACCCTTGTCTACGTTGCCACCTGTCGGTGACCCCTTGAGCATATAAAAGGAGGCCCATGCGCAACGTAGAGGAAGGGAAGAAGGAGAACACTCTTGCTCAGTCTCGTTAGCTGCTGGTGTGTACTGTAGCACTCGGCGCTCCCGAGCAAGAACTCAATACAAACCACAAAGCAGGAGTAGGGTTTTACGCATCCGTGCAGCCGGAACCTGGGTAAACTGCTCGTGTGTTTCGCCTTGATCTGCTCTTCGTGCGATCTTCGCCCCCGCCGAACCGAAAGGGGCTCGGTCCGCCGGTCCCCATAGGTGCTCGTGGATCAGTTTCCCCGACATCTTTGGCGCGCCAGGTAGGGGGCGTCGAGGTTGTGTGAACCTGATCCGGCTTTCACACGAGCTAGATCTTCATCGTCTTCATCAACATGCCGCCGATGAAGAAGGCTTCGGAGGCGGCTGCTCCGTCCGCGCCGAACCCACCACCGCCGGAGCAAACGGCCGGTAGGGTAGACGCCGGCGAAAGAACGGGCGTCGACGAGGGAGCTCACGGTGCTGCCAGGTCCAAGGACAAGGCTGCGCTGCCCATCGGCAGCGTAGCCGGCTCCCACAACGACCGGGCCCACTCCAAGACCTCGGCGTCCGTACATGCACCGTACCCATCTCAGGAGGTGCGGGACCGGCAGCGTCATGGTTCTCACGGTACCATATGTTTGCTGGACCAAGATCGAGCTGGTGGATCTCGGAGTGCTCAAGACCAGCATGCACGCCAACATGCTGGCACGAGCGAGGCACGGTCGCCTGGACGGGATACTGCTCCTTCTAACATAGTTAGAAGTCCGAGCCTATCCCGCTCCTCGCACCGTTCGCCACCGCCACCCGCCACTTCAGCAGAAGCTTTGGTGCGAGCTCAACTGCTCCTGGACTACCCTCCAACGGCAGACAAGATCGACGACTGGAGGGCCACCATTCAGAGTCTCATCGGCTTCGCCAACGGCGGCACTCCACGGCAGCCGAGTACATCGCAGCCACGGCAAGTCAGCCAGGCACGAGCCGGTGGCGACAAGACCGGTGGGGGTGCAACCACCGTGCACTCTCCACCCCGAAGGCCAAGATCGCCGACTCGCCGGATCCACCTCGACAGCGAGTCCACCGCGTCATTGGATCCACGAGCTCGTCGCGATCAGTACCAAGTTCTTCACGAACGACAGCAAGAAGACACTCGTACTCGCATCGAGCGCCGAAGAGAAGCGCGGCGTCAATCGGACCAGCGCGCTGGGCCCTCTGTCGACATGCATGCGCCAGGGGAACCAGGCGACTTGCCGTACGCGGTAGGTTGCCCTGCGTTTACTCGTGAGCTGCGGCAAGTCCAGTGGCCTACACGAAGAATTTCAAGCCAGACGTACCAGAGAAGTACGAGGGCAAGTCGCATCCGTCGGAGTTCCTCAGCATCTACACCATCATGGTGCAAGCTGCCGGGGGGCGGGACGACAAGATCCTTGCCAACTACTTCCCGCTGGTGCTCAAGCCCAACGTCAGATCCTGGCTCATGCACCTGCCGGACAACTCCATATCCTCCTGGGCAGACCTATGCCATCAGTTTGTCGGCGCCTTTACAGGCGACCACAAACCTCTTGGCCAAGAGAGTGACCTTCATCTTCTCACCCAGAAGGAAGGAGAGCCCCTGCGCAAGTACATTCAGAGATTCAGCCATGTACAGCACAACATCCCAGATGTCCACCCTGCCGCGGTCATCAGCGCGTTCCATCAGAACGTGCGTAACTGCAGGATGCGGGAGGAGATGGTGATGTGCAAGATCAGAGACGTCAGTGAGCTGTATGCCCTGGCCAACAAGTGTGCACGTGCTGAGGAAGGGAGGAAACTCCCCGGAGAGAATACAGGAGCAGGAGTATCTGACAGCGAGGATGCTGCCCCGGCAAAGAAAAACCGGCGGCGGAACAACAGGAAGAATAAAGGCAAAGATGTGCTAGTCATTGAGCAGTCCGGCAACGAAGGTGGCGCCAAGAAAGCCAAAGCTGGTAGCTCCGGCAAGGAGATTGCCGCATGCACCAACTGTCAGGCTGTGGCGGTCGCCGACAAGCAGGACGACACCAACAAGCAGTACTGCAAGATCCACCGCACCAAGGGCCATGACCTCCAGCGCTGCAAGAAGGTCGAGCAGGTTGTCGAGCAGCAAAAGGCTGAATACGAGCGACGCGACAAGGAGAAGGCCCAAGGAGGTGCTGAAAGATCCGGCCAGAAGCGCACCGGCCGGGGAGGACGTCGCGGCAAGGCCAAGCAGCGGCAAGGAGATATACCTCCCCGCGGCCACGACAAGGATGAAGATGACGACGACGATGAAGACATGGATGATGTCGAGACCAGTGAGCAGGAGTTCCAGAAAGCCACAGAGGTCTTGTGCGTTGATGGCGGTGCTTCTCTGCGTACTTCACACCGCCAACTCAAGCAGTGGGTGCGGGAAGTCAATGCGGCAGAACCACCTGTCGAGTCACGCAAGCTTCCGAAATGGTCCAGCACGCCTATCATCTTTGATATTGAGGACCACCCTGATCGAACAACTGCGGTCGGGTGTTTGTCGATGTTGGTTTCACCAACTATCCGCAACCTCAAGGTCACTAAGATGCTAGTTGACGGCGGGGCCGGCTTGAACCTGATCTCCTCCGCTGTGCTCCAGAAACTCCAGATCCCTGACAGCGAGCTTGAAGAGACCGACACGTTCCAAGGAATCAACCCGGGAAGGAGCAAGCCGAAGGGGAAGATCACGTTGTCGGTGACATTTGGCAGCGAGTTGAACTTTAGGACTGAGAGGGTCACTTTTGACATTGCCGATTTTCCATTGCCTTACAATGGGATACTCGGCCGTCCAGCACTCGGCAAGTTCATGGCAGCCTCTCACTACGCATACAACATGCTGAAGATGCCAGGCCCGATAAGTGTCATCTCTGTCCCTGGCAACAAGAAGGATGCTCTTATCTGCGCCGACAAGATCTACCGGGAAGCAGCAGCCGCAACAGACCGCAAGTCACCTGCCGTTGAAGCTCACGGGGGGAAGAAGACCAAGTCCGGCAAGAGTTCTGATGCCCACTCCGGCAAGCGCACCTCTTCGGAGTGCTGCGCTACCGTCGAGGACGCACCATCGAGCTCCACCGGCAAGTGTAAGAAGACAATGGCAGCTTCGCTAGAGACCAAGAAGGTGTCCGCCAAGGAGGACGGCACTGGTGGTACCTTCACCATCAGTGCCACTCTCGACCCTAAATAGGAAAGCGCGCTCATTGCTTTCCTGCCGGCGAACGTCGACGTGTTTGCATGGCAACCATCTTGCCGTCTGTCCTCATGTGCGGCCCGTCAAGCAGAAGGTCAGGAAGCAAGCAGTGGAGCGCCAAGAATTCATCGCAGAAGAGATCAAGAAGTTGGAAGCAGCAGGCCTTGTCAGAGGAGTGCTCCATCTTACGTGGTTGGCCAATCCTGTAGTCGTGCGCAAGGCAAACGGGAAATGGAGGCTTTGTATCAACTTTACCGATGTTAACAAAGCTTGTCCCAAAGACCCATTTCCCATGCTGCGCATTGACCAGATTGTTGACTCCACGGCAGGATGTGACTTGCTTTCATTTCTTGACGCATACTCAGGATACCATCAGATCTTCATGGCAGAAGAGGATGAGGAGAAGACCGCATTCATCACTCCATGTGGCACGTACTGTTTCATACGGATGCCTTTCGGTTTAAAGAATGCTGGTTCAACATTTGCAAGGGTAGTCCATGTCGCTTTTGAGCCACAAATACACAGAAATGTGGAAGCCTACATGGATGACATAGTGGTCAAGAGCAAGGACAAGGCAACTCTGATTCAAGATTTAGACGAGACCTTTGCAAATCTGCGCAAAATCAGCCTCAAGCTCAACCCCAAGAAGTGTGTGTTTGGAGTCCCTTCCGACAAGCTTCTCGGGTTCTTCGTGTCTCAGCGGGGAATTGAAGCCAATCCCGACAAGATCAAGGCCATTGAGCAGATTGAAGCACCAAAGCGCGTCAAGGATGTACAAAGACTTGCCGGTTGCGTGGCTGCTCTCAGCAGGTTTATGTCTAAGTCTGCTGAGCGCGCCCTGCCGTTTTTCAAAATATTGAAAAAGGCAGGTCCAATGAAATGGACTCCGGAAGCGGAGGCTGCGCTGCAAGACTTGAAGAGATACCTGTCCTCCACTCCAACACTTGTCGCACCTAAGCCACAAGAGAAGTTGCTGCTGTATATAGCGGCAACCAATCAAGTGGTTAGTGCTGCGTTAGTAGCGGAGAGGGAGGCAGATGATGAGCCAGCAACCACGGCAGGCGCATCCAGCGAGAAGCAGGGGGCTTCCCCGACAAGCTCTGGTCCCGACAAAGGTGGATCTGCGCAGGCGCGCGAGGAGATACAAAAGAGAATGGTGCAGCGCCCAGTTTACTTTGTCAGCTCCCTTCTGCAGGGGGCTAGGTCAAGGTACTCTGGTGTGCAGAAATTGCTTTTCGGCCTTCTCATGGCCTCAAGAAAGCTGCTCCATTACTTCCAAGCACATGAGATCACAGTTGTCACTCGCTTTCCATTGAAGAGGATACTGCAGAATCCAGAAGCAACAGGCATGATTGTTGAGTGGGCGCTTGAACTGTCAAGCTTTGGCCTCAAATTTGAGAGCACTTCAACTATACAAAGCAGAGCATTGGAAGAATTCATAGCAGAGTGGACGCCAACACCAGATGAAGAAATTCCAGAAACAAGCATCCCCGTCAAGGAAGCAAGCAAAGAGTGGCTGATGTACTTTATGGTGCATTCTCGCTGCAAGGCGCTGGTGCTGGCGTGCTGCTTGTTGCACCCACCGGAGAGCACCTCAAGTACGTAGTCCAGATGCACTTTCCCAAGGAGCAAGCAACAAACAATACCGCCGAGTATGAAGGTTTGCTTGCCGGTCTCAGGATCGCGGCATACCTTGGGATCAAGAAGCTCATTGTCAGGGGTGACTCATATTTTGTCGTCCGCCAAGTGAACAAGAGTTATCAGAGTCCGTTGATGGAAACCTATGTTTATGAAGTGAGAAAGCTAGAAGAGCAATTTGACGGCCTACAGATGGAGCATGTTCCAAGAGCTCAGAACGACATTGTCGATGGCCTGTCGAAGTGCGCCGCACTTAAGTTACCTGTGGAACCAGGGATCTTTGTGCTCAAGCTGACTCAACCGTCTGTAACGCCATCAACTGGACAAAGCAAGAAGAGGAAGTTAATTTCTGGTGACTATTTTCCGGCAGAGCTTCCCAAAGTCGCCGCCAAGAAGGTCCCCAAGATTAACACCAAGAGTGCTGAGGTGCACTCTGCTCTGGCAAGCCCTAGGGTTTGTTCCGTTGAAGCAGACGCTCCCGACAAGTTTTGCTCCGGCAAGCTTGCCGGGGAACATCAAGCTCCGGCTGAGCTGCAGGTTCTCGCCGTAGAAGCGGATGTTCCCGCAGCAGCAGATGTGCCTTTTGTCCTTGTTGTCGAGCCACAAGCTCCAGCATGGGCACAACAGATTGTCCTTTTCCTTCAGACAGGAGAACTTCCCAAAGAGCAAGATGAAGCGGAAAGAGTAGCCCGGCAGTCAAGTATGTACCAGTTTGTCGACAACACACTGTACAGAAGAAGACTCAATGGTGTGAAATTGAAGTGTATTCACCGGGAAGACGGACAAAAGCTGTTGGCAGAGATACATGGAGGCATATGTGGTCACTACATTGGCGCAAGAGCACTTGCCGGCAAAGCATTCAGGCAAGGTTTCTTTTGGCCAACAGCCCTCCAGGATGCAACTGCACAAGTAACCAAGTGTGAAGCATGCCAGTTCCATTCCAAGCAGATACACCAGCCAGCTCAAGCTCTCCAGATGATCCCTTTATCCTGGCCATTTTCGGTCTGGGGGCTCGACATCCTCGGCCCTTTTCCCCGAGCAGTCGGGGGCTTTGAGTACTTGTACATTGCAATCGACAAGTTCACAAAGTGGCCGGAAGTGGAAGCAGTGAAGAAGGTGACAGCACAGTCAGCAGTCAAGTTCTTCAGGTCGATTGTTTGCCGCTTCGGGATCCCTAACAGGATCATCACCGACAACGGTACGCAATTCACGAGCCGCACCTTCATGCAGTACGCCCAAGATCTTGGCGCCAAGGTCTGCTTCGCTTCTGTTGCTCACCCGAGAAGCAACGGTCAAGCGTAGAGGGCAAATACTGAAGTGCTGTGTGGGCTCAAGACCAGGACTTTCGACAGGCTGCACAAGTGCGGAAGAAACTGGATTGAGGAGCTGCCGGTGGTTCTTTGGTCGATCAGGACGACACCAAATCGAGCCACTGGCCAGACACCTTTCGCTCTAGTCTATGGAGCAGAGGCAGTTCTCCCCATGGAACTCGTATATGGGTCACCTCGAGTGCTCGCTTATGATGAGCTTGTGCAAGAGCAGCTGCGACAAGATGACGCGCGGCTCCTTGAGGAAGACCGTCTTCAGGCTGCTGTTCGAGCTGCTCGCTACCAGCAAGCTTTGCGCCGCTACCATAGCCGCAAAGTTAACGCCAGAAGTCTCGAGGAAGGCGACCTTGTTCTTCGGCGCGTTCAGTCCGCCAAGAATTCCAACAAGTTAACGCCAAAGTGGGAAGGCCCTTACCGGGTGAAACGAGTCACTAGGCCTGGCGCTGTCCGCCTTGAGACCGAAGATGGCGTTCCGGTGAGCAACTCCTGGAACATTGAACATCTTCGTAAGTTTTACCCGTAAGGCGCGGTTGCCGGAACCAGTTCCGGCAACCACCTTTTGTACAAGTCTTGCCGCTGTTGCATGTAATTCTTTGTACAAAGCTGGGCGTAGACCCCGTGCATAAGTAAAGCTCATGTGCTCCGCACATCTTGATAATCTCATGCTTTCTATTTTTTGCATGTGTTATCTGACACATTGTGCAGCACCTACCCCCGGTAAGCAATAACAAGCCGTAAGGCTCCATATCGTCATTTTCTCTTCTTTCTTTTTCTCAAGGAAAGAAAGGTTCCCTCACCCACAAGTTTGCTGGGAGGAAAGGAGAAGATAATGGTATGGACCAGGCGTTGTTCAAGAAAGTTTCGCCTTACCGGGGAGCAAACAACAGAAAAGCTAAGTTGCCAAAGTTTGAGCAATCAGATTTTTTAAATTTTTAAGTTATCTTCCTTGAACGACCGTGCTTTGTATGGAAAACCTGTGCGCGGAGGAACCAACTCGTAGCTAGTTGCGCCCTTACTTTGTTTCGAGTCCGCTCAACAACTTAAGTGAGCTGCGACTAGTTGCGACAAGGTTTCTTGTCGGTAACGGCACCGCCGGCAGGCTGCTGACGTCCCACACTCAGCGCTCGCGGCTAAGGTGCCTGCGCCGGCAAGTTCCCTAAAAGCGTAGGGCAAAAACATACAAAGGAAGGAATCAAGTAAAGGAAATAACATTGCAATCACTACGCAAAATAGAGTTATATTACAAGGTAGCTTGTCGCAGCTCTAACAGATTGTTCTCATAACATGACCAGCAGCGACAAGAAAAGAAGAAAACGGGCGGCCTAGTCTACGCGATCGCCCTCAACCCTCTTGATCCCGCTCACCTTGTCCACAATGGGTGCGACAAGGGCCTTGAGCGCTTCCAGATCAGCATCCGGCGGCGGGGTCTTGAGGACATTGGTGAGGTTGAGGCCCGGGTTGCGGAAGGCTACCTTCACCAACATCTTTTGAAGAGCTCCCGCGCAGATCTTGCGCGACTCGTCGGCCAGCTGCTTTGGGATTTTCTCCCGGAGTCGCTGGAGGGTCGTCGCCACGCCTTTGAAGAACAAGGTGAGCTTGGCGCTGGGTTGGAGGTTCTCATCGGAGGGATACCCGAGATACTCCATCCCCAGCTGCGCCAGCTCCCTGTCAATGTCTGCGGAAGCATTCACGAGACCCTCCGTCCAGTGTTCCACGTTCCCTCTAAAAGTGTTCTGGGCGGCAGCAGCACTCGCCAGCAGCGCCTTATCGGCCTTGATCTCCTCCTTCAAGGCCACCTCCTGCTCCCTGGTGCCGTCCAGCGTCTTGGTCAAAGTGGTCAGCTTCAACTCAAGATCTGCGTTGGAGTCCTCGGTGGCGGCAAGCTCCTTGCCCTTCTCGGTGAGACAAACCTGCAGCTCTGAGTTGCTGTAGGCGTCCTTCTCCCGCTCACGCTTGAGCTCGGCAAGCTCTTCGCCGCTCGCCATGAGATCGGCCTCCAGCCGTGCCACCTTCGTCTCCAGCTCCTTCTTGGTGGCCTCGGTAGCTGCGGCAGCATCCTCTGCTTGCTTGAGGACTCTGCCGAATGATTTCTCGCGCGCGGTAAGCTCCTCCTCGTGGCTGTCAAGGTTGATCTTCCGCTGCACCAGCTCGCCCTCCTGCGCAGACAGCTTCTCGGCGGCAAGCCGCTGTTGTTCTTTGACTTCAGCCATCTCAAGGAAGAAGGCCTTCTGCTCCTCGGAGAGTTGCTCCCGCTCCTCTGCCAGGGACCGGAGAGCTTCCTGGTTGAGACCCCGAAGCTCCTCCGCGCGCTTCTCGATGTCCGCTCCCGCCTTCGCGACAAGCGCCTCTCGGGACTCCAGCTTGGCTTGCCAGGCGCGGTAGAGCGACACCAGCTTCCGCAGCAGCCGCTCCTCCTCAGGCTCGTCGCTGCTGCTGCTCGGCGCATCAACCAACGTCAGCCCAGCGGAGGCGAGCACTTCTCCATCAAAGCTCTCTCCTTCGACCGGAGCCCTGGAGCTTGACGCCCAGGGGAGGTAGAGGAAGACATTTTCGCCGGCCTTCAAGTAGACGCCTGGCTGGGGCTCTTCGGAGCCTGGCGCTGCGGCAGCGGCGGAGGGATCGGCGGTCGGCGTAGCGCCTGGCGCTCCTGCGGCCTCAGGGCCGTCAGTACGATCGCCAGACCCCTCACCAGCTTTTGCGGCGGCAGCTTTGGCAGCCTCTTCGCCGGCGGGATCATCAACGCCGGCTGCTTCTTCGGTGGCAGCGGCGTCGTCGGTATTGCCGCGCGTGTTCTCCTCGCCAGCGACCTCGGTCTCCATCGGCTCCGTAGCAGATGGGTCTGACAGCCGGAAAAGGGAGAAGAATCAAGCAAATATCCAAAAAGAAGATCAAAAGAAGAAGAACCCGAGGGAAGTTTTGAAGCAAGAGGATTACCTGTACCGGGTTCTGCACTCTCCCTTGCTGGAGAACTCCCCCTTGCCGGAGAACTCTCACTTGCCGGAGAACTCTCCCTTGGCGGCATAGTCGAAGCAGATGGCATGTCGGGGGCGGTCTCCGGGCGCTCCTGGTGTGGCTGCTCTGCTCCTACACAAATCAACCATCAGATGTCAGCAAAGAAAGAGCATCCATGCGCGCCTAACGACGGAAAGCGAACCATATGCTTACGCTGGGGGCTTCTCTAGAGAATAGTTGCCGGGTCCGGCAAGGTGGTCTCGGGCGCACCCTCTTCTGTTGTGGTGGGTTCGTCCTTGACGATAATCACCGGGAGCTTGGCTCTCTTCGCCGCTCTCTGGGCCAGAGTCCTAAAAAGGAATAAGTTCAGAGTAAAGCAAATAAGATACAAGACGAAATGGCAGGAATTGAAGAACTATAAGTACAGCGAGGAATCTTACTCTTCTTCTTCCTCGTCGGAGCTGAGCGCGGAGAAGTCAAAGTCCGGCTCACGTCCGGCGCGAGGAGGCGGAGGAGTAGGTTCCCTTGGCTGCTTGGCGGGAGCAGTGGCGGTGGTCCGAGACGACCCCGCTCCGGCTGCCGCTGCGGCGGGAGAAGCGGTGGTCCAGGAGGACCCCGCTCCAGTTGCCGCAGCAGCGTGAGGTGCTCCCGCGGCAACAATACCTGCCGCGGTGGAGCGTGTCACACGGCGCCGCGACTGTCGACTCGTCTGCCGCTCCGCTACGTCCCTAGCCTTGCGGAGACGCCTTCTTGGTGGAGCTGGGGGCTCCGCTTGCGGCGAGCTGTCTGAGGATGAGGAGGAAGAGGAGTCGATCTCCAATGAGCCGCTCGTATCCTCGGCGGGCTCGCTCGACTCGACGTCATGCCCGGCAAGCTCTTCCTCGCCGGCAAGCTCCTCTCGCTCGGCACGGCTTGCCGCCTCTGCTGGTTCTGCCTCCTCCATGGTGAATCCAAACTCGCCCGCGGCTGTGGCTGCTGCCGCCTCTTCCAGCCTAGTGGCGATGTGTTTCATCTCCGCATCGGTGGTGGTGCGAGTGAGGCTCTTCTGTTAGTCGGAGCGGACCAGCACTTCTACCAAGCCGTCAAAGAACTCATGCACGACGTCGTCTGCGGGCTCTTGCCAAGTTGGGACAATTCCATGCGAGTCGCACAGAGGCATCATTGCACGGATGCGGTCGAGCGCGGAGTTGTTGCACAGCGGAACGACATCCTTCGGAAACCTGAACACTTCGGGATCTTGAGGGTCATACTTGAACAGCTCCTGGAGCATCGCGTTAAGTTCCAGAACAGTGAAGTTGAAGTTGAGGCCCGGGCGCAGCCTCATGATGTCCGCCGCATTCTTGAATTTCCAGGCGGGTCTCCTCCTCTCCTGCAGGGGGGCGATGCGGCGTCGAAGAAAATCTGCACCAACAGCGCCTACAGTGAGCCCGGCAAGCCTAAGACGTTGGATCCGGGTGACGGCAATCTTCAGCCTATCGTCTTCCGGGGCCACGTTGCTCCAATCGCTGCCGCGCGCTACTGGTGCTTGGCGCCGGGCGGTAAACGGCTGCGGGTTCTCCTCGACAATCCAGCACCAGTTTGCTCTCCATTCCTCCCACTTGCCGCGGAACTCTCCCTCCAGATAAGCGTCCTCCTTGCCGGCCCTCGAGATCCAGGCGATTCCACCGGATAAAGGCTCTCCTCTCTCAACTCGGGGCATAAAGAAGTGGCGAAAAAGGGCTACATTTGGATAGACTCCGATAAAGTTTTCGCAGAGATGTGCGAAAGCTGCCATGGTCAGAACGGCATTGGGGGTGAAGTCAAGGAGGCGGAACCCGCAGGTGTTCATAATATCGCAGAAAAACTCAGAGAAAGGCGGACAGAGCCCGCAGTAGAAGAACAAGGCGAAGAAGGGATATCCATTTGGAGCCATTTTCCAAGCGACGGCTAGAAGTACCTTCGTGCGCGGGTGCGCCCGCGTCTCCGTCGACCAGAAGAGGTAGTAATACTCCCTCAGCTCCCTCGTGGCGAGCTTGGGGGGAGGGGGAGATTGCCCGCTCCTTTTGCAGCGCCGCGAGCCGCTGCGCCTCGGCCGACTTCACAACCTTCCCCTTTTCGGCTTTCGGAGCCATGGCAGAAGTGGTGAGGGAGGTCGACGGCGTTGGTGGTGCTGGTGGCGGTGGGGGGCAGAGCGCTGCTCTCTTTCAGTTTTGGGAAGAAGGGGGAGTAGCAGAGAAATAGCAACCGGCGAATCGACGAACTGCCCCTGCTTCCCCTGCTTATAAGGAGGAAGGGGGCGGACGTTCCGCCTTTCCGAATAAAGAAACCACCCATGATCTCTCCCACGACGCCGCATTCAACGCGCGTCGTTCGGGGAGGGCGCGGT
Source organism: Secale cereale (assembly GCA_902687465.1). Lineage (NCBI taxonomy): Eukaryota > Viridiplantae > Streptophyta > Magnoliopsida > Poales > Poaceae > Secale > Secale cereale. The sequence goes on from LR738713.1 coordinate 401,643,560, forward strand.
GGATACGGAGAGAGATACGGCGTAACCCAGGCCGCGTGTTCCCGTGTCCTGTTTTGGGCCTGGCCCAACAGCGCTCGGCATCGTGTATGGCCCAGGCCCGGGGGCTCCTGTCGGTGTACTAGAGTAGGGGCACCCTAGTATCCCGAACTTGTGCACGGGCAGTCGCAGCATCCCGTGGCAAGGCTTGCCGGGTGACCGCCAAAGTCCTCCGTGGTTCCTTTGGAGCCATTCAAGAACAAAGTATTCAAGCCAAGGAGACAAGGCCCCGGCAAGAGGAGCTTGCCAGGAAGGCCAACCAAGGCGACTCAAGGAACTTGCCGCGACGCGCCACGCGTCCCTGCAAGGCTCGGTGAGCGGCAAGCTCCCGGACGCGACAAGACGACGACCGCGGCAAGGCGCTTGCCGCGGCAAGCTACCACACCGTACCCGCGCTCCAGCACATCCACCAACGTGTCGCTATGGGACCATTCCAGGCGTACGTGGCGGGAGGCTGTGCAGCCAGCGGTGCGCGGTGGCAAGCGGTGCTGACAAGATTGCCATCGTGGCGAGCGGTGGCGTCCCTGACGGTCCCTTTTTGCACTATTTGGGCGACGCAGAAGGGCATTCAATGCCCTTGTCCCCTGCCGTCAGGGTTAGGTATGATACACTGTACAGGTAGTTGTACCAACCGCAACACCTTTCCATTTTTACCCTTGTCTACGTTGCCACCTGTCGGTGACCCCTTGAGCATATAAAAGGAGGCCCATGCGCAACGTAGAGGAAGGGAGGAAACAGAACACTCTCGCTCGGTCTCGTTAGCTGTTGGTGTGTACTGTAGCACTCGGCGCTCCCGAGCAAGAACTCAATACAAACCACAAAGCAGGAGTAGGGTTTTACGCATCCGTGCGGCCCGAACCTGGGTAAACTGCTCGTGTGTTTCGCCTCGATCTGCTCTTCGTGCGATCTCCGCCCCCGCCGAACCGAAAGGGGCTCGGTCCGCCGGTCCCCATAGGTGCTCGTGGATCAGTTCCCCGACAATCCCCTTTCCAACTCCTTGGCCGAAGTTGAGTCTTGTCTTTGAAAAACAAATTTACTAAGTTGTTGTGTGGCTTACGGGCCCACAACACCAATGGGTGGTGCTAGGATCTTTTATTGCTTGTCTATGCTCTGGGAGTCTGATCTCTCTCCTATTCGGGTTAAAAGATTTTACTAACTCTGACTCTAGGTTCTCGTAACTATTTCTCCCGGAGAGCCCTCATTCCGGAAGATCACCTGCTTCGTCAGAAGATTCTGAGGATATCTCTCGATTTTTTTTCGAGACCCTTGTGGTCATCGCCTTTGCAATTTGCTGCCACCGATATATCCCACCGATATAACACTATGGATATCTGCTTGTACTCGTCATTCTCATGATCATTCCTCGTCGCTCTTGATGTTACAAGATGCCTTGAAATATTCTCCGTTGTCCTGAGAATCCTTTGAGTCTATTGTCTTGCAGTTTTATTTCGCATGAAAACCCTTACGGTTATGTCCTCACAATTATCGAGCATCCGTTCTTCTCAATTTTTCATGTGTCTAACAAAATTCTTCGGAATACTTTTCGATCTTTCGAAAATTTTCTGCAGCCTATTACGCTTTAAATTCTTGCCTGCTTGCATTATGGTTAATTCCATATGACTAGTAGTCTTCGTTAACATCCCTTGTCTTAGCCATTTCGAGCCTATTGATTCAATATGTGCGTATGCATGCAGTCATCGGGTTATCCTATTTAAAATTATCCCTCCGACTCAGACGTCATTCCGGACATGAGTTGGTTCTCGGCAATTCAAACCTTTATTGATTGTCCAACTAAGTGTTTTCAACTTGTCCATCCTTGATCAGAGCGTCTGCTTCTGATCCTTCATTTTGGAAACCATAATTTCTTCCTATTTAAGCATCAGACTAATCAGGTGATTCTTGAATCTGATGCCTCTCAATTCTTTCTTCCTCTGAGTGAGTGCCGATACTCACGCCAGCTTCGATGTGGGTCGCCCGATCCATTGTTGGGTTGTTATCCGATAGCGTCTTTCATATTCAATCACCTTGTGAGTTCTTCCCCTGATACATAATGCCTTTGGTAAATTATCCTCTGCTTGGCCAACCATGCTCTGCTTTCGAGCTTGTGTTTTTACTTTTGAAACTTGAGGTATATGTTACTAAGATGCCCGATGGGTTGAACCTATGCCTTCCCCTAATCTGTGAGAACCCGAAAGTTTTCACAAGTCATACTCTTTCGGTGTTCTACCGGATAAAATTCCAACCCTACACTTTTATCAAAGCGAGGGGTGAATGAAATGATATGCATTAATGAAGTGGGAGTCGACCTTGAACTTTGTGCTCATGCCCATGAAAATGATGTAGATCGTCTTAGAAGCTTCTTGCAAGATGATTATCCAGATGTATGGTTCTTTCAGTATTCTTGAATTGATTCCTTATAGTTATGGTTCCGACCATGCTGTCCTGATTTGATATATCTGATGGGAATTCATTCCAGTGCCTCGTCTATTTTTGGCAAGGTTGAAGTATCTACTGTCATAGGTCGATGACCCGGTTCTACTTCTATCAAGTTCTACCTTCAAGTATTACCCTCTGGTATCTCGAAGATGTCTTGCCATTGCACCACATCTTACTAACTTTGTTGAAATAATGTCTTTCCTTGCCGTAATCACTCTACGGGTTTGGGTTAGTGTCAACCGAGGACATCGACGAGTGAAATTATTCCACACTACAATTCAAATACCCCTAGTACTTTACTGGGAAATTCTGAACTCAGTCTGGTCATTCCTAAACTATCGGATGCATGCTGGTCTTGCTATCTTTGACTGTGCTACCTCGTCCTTCTATGGTGCACAAATTCTTCAGTGTGTGAGCACGACTTACGTCGAGCTTTCAACATCATGTTGCTTGTCTTGAAAGGCAACGTTGGTTCCGAGCTTGCATCTTATATATTGATACTATAACTTGCCACTTCGTCATTCCCTTGCTTGTTGTCATTGTTGTTTGATTGCATCCTCTTGAAACCTCCCAACAAATGTGTCGGATCACCTTCAACACTTTGACTTCTTTTGAGATGTCAACTGTGTTCGTGATGAGAAATACCCTCCTTGCCCTCGATGATTTTTATTATCATCGACAACACCCTTGACTTCCTTTCAGCGCGAACTTGTCCACATTATAATTACAACTTGCTCTCCAGCTAGTGTTGTGTTCTACATTGAAGTATTACAGTCTTTTATGTTGAGAATGTTGTAGGGATTGCTCCACCTCTTAGAAATTCTTGGTATGAAGATACTTCTCATCATCACCATTCTTCCTTGGTCCCCGTGTTGTTTTCAACCGGAATACCAATATGCTAAAGATGCTGCTTGAATTCTGTACTTCTAGCAACCCTATTGCTTCGACCGACTGTTCGTTCTTAGACTGTTGGTTATTGAATCGTCACTCTAACATTGATCTTGCTTCCTAAGGTCATATTTAGGGCACACTTTCAACTAATGATTAATGGTGTATGTTTTCCTCGAGCATACAACATTATATCATTTGAATTGACAAGTGTCATCTTCTTGTTCACATTATTTTGGAAATCCATCCGTTTGGAATTCTCGATGAATTGTCGCTGAGCCCATTAGTCACCTTCTCATCCTATCCTTGGTTTAATGATGGACTAATGTTTCGTGAACACGCTACCATAGTTCATTTCCCGAGAATCTTGCAATGTCATTTCATCGATTTGTGTTGCACCTTTTCTTCTCGAACATCCCGAGTCTGAGGTATCATGACACCAATCGGATCTGAATCTCGGTCAGATATGATGGTTGGGACAACTTTCCAAGAGTTATAATGTTGGTACTTTGATGGCCCGGTAATATGATGTCATGCCTAGCACCCTGGCTGGAGGACCCATCATTATAATTTCTTTTGCAAGGATAGCCATTCTTCTAGGAGGAAATTATAAGACTTATTTTATAAGTTGCTTCTGATGGATCATTTGTGTATCCAAAGTCTGGCCCTTGATTGATACACCATATCATTGCTACCTCGAAGCATGGCTATGATACCCCGCTCATCAACAAGAACATTGGAGGCATGATGCTAAATGTTTCTTGGTCAGTTATCCAAACACCGTAGTATGGGTAACATCTTGATTAATCCTTGCCTCTTTAACTGAATGGTTGTGTACTTGCTCTCCTACCCTGTATGTCGTGTTCTGCTTGCCCATGGGAAGGATATACTCCTAATAATTGTGTGTAATCACAATTTTCCTTTCAATTTGTTTGTTTAAACCTTTCTTTGATCTACATATAATCTAAGCAGTAATAATTTTCTGCTTAGGTAAACAACTTGGTGTTCAACTCTGTTAGTAAGAACCCATTACTATTGTTCATAACATTCCGGTAACCACCGATGGACGAGAACTTTGCCTATTGGTCCGCCTCGTTCAACGAGCAAGAAACTGGTTCTCTTCGTTCCCCGTCCTTGGTACCGACATTATTGCCGACATAGCTGACAAGCTATCCACTGACACGCCTCCCTGTCGCAGCTGTCCAAGATGTCACCACCCTTCCTACTTTCAAACCACATGGTGGGCCCATAACCCACAGGTCCACTGGATCGAAACCTGACTCTTCTTTACAACCCGGATTCTAATGTATCCTTTGCACCTAGCTTTGTAGGTGATTCACGAGCTAAATTCTATACCATTATTCGTCCTGGAATCAAACACCATGTTATTCTCGTTGTTCAAGCCCCCGTTCCAGCTTCTGTCTAGGCATCGAATGATTGCCTACCCATTTGAAACTTTGGTACCACCGTATATTGCACTCAACGAATACACTAAAATACAACTCGTGGGCTACCTCGAGTATTTCCCATTGAGTTCACCGTCAGATACCCACCTTTGTGGAGTTGCGTTCTTTCGGAGTTTTTCCCCCTGGTCGCGTTCGTAGGACGATAGAGATCCCGAAGAAAGGATGACGACATGATCACGATGACTTAAAGTAGAGAAATGAAGACATCAACGAAAAGGATCAACATCTTCGAAAGGGCAGTCAAGACCGAGAAGACTCATTAGGTTTTCGCTACCAGCACTCCCCCCTTACTCCACCGCTTAAATCTCTGGACGAGATTTCTTGTAGTGGAGGAGATTTGTAACACCCCGGGAATCATGATACTGTAATCTCACCCTAACGATGCCATGTCACCATGCTTACTAAGCTAATTATCACTTGATGAAAAACCAAAGTCAAATTCAAATTCAAATCATAAGTGAAATAAATAAATCCACAAACATGAAAAATAAAATGTTCAAAGTGTTGCTATTAACCCCTGTGTAATTTTCATGGTGTATCCAACATGTTATAAACTGGTTAAGTGCTCTAAAACATTTAAATCAGAGTGCAAAACTATATTTTAAATGATTTTGTAAAATTATTTAAATCCTAAAGCTAAGTTAACTATGTGTTGAACTTTTTATGATAGTGGAATAAATAATAACAGTATTTGTGATGCTAGTTTTGTATTTCATAAAACTATACTACTTTTGAAAAATAAAAGAAAACATAAAGGTTAAAAGAAAACAACTCAAATAAAAGAAAAGGAAAGAGGCCCCCCTAACCCCTGGCCTTAGCCCACCCGAGCGGCCTAGCCGGCCCAGCTTCCCCCTCGGTCGGCTTCCACCTCGCTACAGGGGAAGCCGACCGAGCGGGCGCGTGCTCCCGCCGAACCACGTCGCCGACAACGACGTGAGAGGGGATAAGGGCGCCCCTTCGGCGCCTCGGTCTCCCTTCCCCCCCACTACCGCCGCACCCACTCGCCCACTTGCCTGCTCTCTCCCTCTCTCCCGCAACACCTGATGGCGCCGTCGCCGCTTCGTCGTCAACCTCGCGCTCCCCGTCCTCCCCGTCGAATATCCTAGTGTCCACCGGCTTCCCCGTCGTCGCCTACATCCATCGCGGGAACTCGCTCGACCGGAGCCGCCCCGAATCGTCGTCATTAACCCCGTTCATGCTGCCGGCCACCGAAGATCCTCCCCGTCGATTCACTCGACCTCGTCCCTCTCCGGCTACCTTGACCCCGCCACGCGTTCGCTGTTAGTTCCGCCTCCCTTTCCCCCATTTCCTCATCGCCGCGCGTGCCCCTAGCTATATTTCGCGGAGCTCCGGCTCCGCCGTCGCCGCATCGCGTCATCACCATGGCCTGAGCCCACTTTAGTCGATGCCGAGCACGGCATCGCGCGCCAGACCTTCTCAGGAGGCCGACGAGCCCCTTTGGCTGCCTGATAGGATCCGCAGGCTAGCGCTCGTGCGGGCCGTGCCTCCGGTCGCCGCTCGGCTCGCCGCTGACGCCGGTGCGGTCCACCTTCGGCCATCCCGCATCCTTCTCTGGATGCGCTCGAGCGAGAGCTACCGTATGGTGCCCTCAGCGGGCAAATCGATGGCCGCAGCGCAAGTCCGGTGCTCCTCCGCCGCGGCAAATGGTCGCCGGCTTGCCCAGAGCGTCGCCGCCGTTAATTGGGTGACGTGGGCGTCGTTAGCCCCTAACCACTACTATGAGAGCCACTGACCCGTGGGCCCAAGGCCATTAGGCTTAATTTAGGTTAGACTAATTAAATAGCCCGCTGTGACACTGACATGTGGACCCCAACAGTTTGTTAAGTTAATTAAAAAATCTATGTAAACCTTATTAGTCACTGAGCCGATAACATGTGGGCCCCGCTGTCCAGTTTGACCAGTCAAACTGCTGACTAGGTTGGCCCGGTCAATGACGTGTGGTCCCCACCAGCCCTGTTGACTGGTCAGCTTTGACCTTTGACCTGCTGACCGAGCACACCCTGGCCCCACTGTCAGTCCAACACAGCCACTGCTTGGGTACACTTTTGGGTGTATCTAGCTTTTAGCCTTTTATTTCCGATTTAATTTAAATTCTACAAAATGTTTAAAACTTTGAAATTTAATAGAAAATAAACCGTAACTCCGATGAAAATACATTGTACATGAAAGTTGCTCAGAACGACGAGACGAATCCGAATACGCGGTTCGTTCATCCACCACACATCTCTATCATACCGAACATGCAACATTTCCCTCCGTTTCAACTGCCCAAAAATGCCTAACACCGGGAATACTTTCCCGGATGTTATTCCTCTTCGCCTGTATCATCGAGCACCGCGTTAGGTCACACGTAGCACCGCCTTTTGCCTTGTTATGCTTTGTGATGCTATTGTTTGCTCTGTTATTTATTTGTTTCCCCCTTCGTTGCTTATTTTCGGTAGACTCCGGTACAGTGATAGACCCTGAGACCATTGATGCTTCGGTGTTCGACTACGGCTACGCTTTCGAAGATTCCTTTTGTCTGCAGAGCTTCCAGGCAAGCCCCCCCCCCCCCTTTGATCACCAGATATCGCCTATTCTTCTTTCTACTGCTTGCATTAGAGTAGTGTAGCATGTTACTGTTCGGTTACTCCTATTCTGTTGCATAGCCTGTCATTGCTGCTACAACTGTTGATACATGTACCTGTCATCCTAATGCTTAGTATAGTATGCTAGTATTCCATCAGTGGCCCTTCATTCTTGTCCGTCTACCATGCTATACTATCGGGCTGTGATCACCTTGGGTGGTGATCACGGGTAAATACTATACTCATACTTTACATGGCACATGGTGTGACTAAAGTCGGGTCGGCTCATTGAGTACCCGCAAGTGATTCGATGTGGGGGCTAAAAGGACAGGTGGCTCCATCCAGGCAGTGGTGGGCCTGAGTTCCCAAAGGCCCCCGAGTGGATCTTTGTGTCGGAGCGACAGGGGCAGGTTGAGACACCCAGTCGAGAGGTGGCCTTCTTGACGTCGTGGTATCAGCCGAAGCCTTCTTGACGTCAGCGACTGAGCGGCGCGCGTCGGGTTGGACTGCGTAACGTAACTTCCTTAGTAATGAAGGTTGCTAGGTCTGCTCACCAGCCGCCCTCACAACGTGTAGGTGTGCATTGGGCGATGGGCCCGGACCCCTGTGTGCTTAGGACATAGACCGACGTGCTGACCTCTCTGTCGTGCTTAGGTAGGGCTGCGACGTGTTGATCTTTCGAGGCCGGGTATGACCCTGGAAAGTGTGTCCGGCCAAATGGGATCAAGCGTGCTGGGTTATGTGGTGCACCCCTGCAGGGAAGTTAATCTATTCGAATAGCCGTGTCCCTCGGTAAAAGGACGACCCGGAGTTGTACTCTGACCTCATGACAACTAGAACCGGATACTTAATAAAACACACCCAGGTAAGTTCCAGATATAACTCGGTGGTCGCTCTCTCATAGGGTGATGTGCGGGAGGATCGCCGAGCAGGTTTATGCTATACGTTGTTACTTGGTGAACTTACCATCTATTCTATTCTACTGCTGCAAGACGGAGGCAGCGAGATGCGAGGATACTTGTTACTTCCAGCTACTCTCATCTACTACTGCAAGATGCAGGTGGCCAGAAGCGTAGTCTTCGATTGGATTAGCTATCCCCCTCTTATTCTGGCATTCTGCAGTTTAACCCACATATATTACCCCTTTACACAGATACCATTGCATATGTAGTGTAGATCCTTGCTTGCGAGTACTTTGGATGAGTACTCACGGTTGCTTTGCTCCCCTTTTTCCCCCTTCTGTTCCTTCTTCTCGGATGACGCAACCAGATGATGGAGTCCAGGAGCCAGAGGATCCCGATGATGTTTCTACGTGTAGATCGGCTTCGAGGAGTAGTTAGGAGGTCCCAGGCAGGAGGCCTTGCCTTTTTGATCGTTGTTAATTTTGTGCTAGCCTTCTTAAGGCAAACTTGTTTAACTTATGTCTGTACTCAGATATTATTGCTTCCGCTGACTCTTGTGTAACCGAGCTTTTGTATTCGAGCCCTCGAGGCCCCTGGCTTGTAATATAAAGCTTGTATTATTTTAATTTGTGTCTAGAGTTGTGTTGTGATATCTTCCAGTGAGTCCCTGATCTTGGTCGTACACATTTGCGTGCATGTTTAGTGTATGGACAAATCGGGGGTGTCACACTAGCTCAGAGCGACCGGTTTACCTTGCATTGCCAGCCTAGAGACCTTGTCTTATGGCAACACACAAAATCTTCGTATAGAAAACAACCGCTTTATTGATACTAGCGGATCATAGTTTTACATTACAACAAGTAGCGAGGCCAAGCGGCACACACGGTGCGGCTGGACAATATGTACATTATTTAATGAAAATAAAAGGCCTCGATCATAAAAACTACGCAGCAGTGGAACGACTTCGTAGCGGAACTCCATAGCACAGGGACACCGATGTGGACACGATCTAGACTCGGATGGCACTCCTTTCCATCGAAACTTTCCTGAAATCTGGCATGACACGCCAGGTCAGTACATTGAATGTACTTGCAAGCTTACAGCAAACAAAATCATAATGACAAACAATATCATGATAATTATTCAATTGTTAAAATGCAGCACCATCCGTGAATATGCATACAACTAACATGCTGTGCTCAGATCTTTGTGAAAACAAACCCTCGGTCTAACTTACCCATGGTGATTTTTCTTAATCTATAAACTTGTCCATCTCAACAGGACATAACTCGTGATCTTTCCGGCGATCACAACCCTGACCATACTTGGTCTCAAATCATCTCAGTGGCTCTTCCACCGTTTTTACAGTACAAAAATTTATAACTTAGTGAGCAAAATTTTATTATATGTTGACCCATGGTGTGACTTACTTTTGAGCATATCCGTGACCGTGGACTTGGCTATTGATAGATTAATTACACTCTGCAGAGGTAGTGCACTGTACCCACACCATGGAACCCATGGCTTCGCTTTCCCATTCGGGTGGACCAACGGCATTCCGACAAAACTCTTCCATTGCCATGACACTCTCCCGGCCACTCCGACTCATTCCCCACCGGAATAGTCCTGGGTGGCCCAGTCCCGACCAAAGGCACACCAACCACCGTCGTGGCCAAACAGAAACTGTCCCAAAACGGGGACTCGGTACCGTATATTTAACAACGGGCACGGAAGGTTATGTCTGCTTACCGGGCCAGGGTACCGCATGCCCATAACCTTCCCTACTTGGAGGTACCGACCAGAGGCATGACAATAGACCGAATAAAGACCTTCCCATAAAGGCAAATGTGGTTGCACTGGGAAAAACTCGATTCAGTGGCACCATGACCCGGTCAACAATTTATTCAAGTTGAGTTATTAACGGGTTCAACTTTAAAATAAATAAATAACCGGTGTCATAAAATGCCATGCAAATGCAATATACCAATATGCATTACCATAAATAACTGGGTCAACTTTACCTTACTAAGTGCAATATTATTTTGGTTATGATTTACTTTCAATTAAAAACAGAATATATTCTAGCAAAATTTTACCATAGTTCTTATGCAAGAAAAATAACTTCACATAGCTATTTATATTCATACCCATATTAGTTCTCCATGATCCAAACTTTCTTCTAGCTATCTTAATAGCTTAAACCAACTTTAAACTTTTTGTAAACTAAATATTACAACTAAATACAACAACCAACAGAAAGTAATTAACAAAAATAATTCATATGCATAGATTAAATCATTTATTCAAGTTGGAAAATCACAAATATTGAAATGGCACCATGAAAATGTTGCTGTGGCTTGCCTTAGTGCAAATGAGGTTCACAAGCCTCCTGGTAATCCTCAAGACAAGCTTCACCTTCTGAAAATAATTAAAAGTACAAAAAGAAAATATCAAGATCCATTCAAAAATTCACCAGAAAATCTACACAGCACCAAATAGTCTCTGTTTTGGTGTGCTGCAAGATTTCTTTACAAAGAACACAATGCAAAAAGAATCAATTCCTTTGGACTTATGGTTAAAAAGTTATTGCAGTTTGAAGTGTTCTGGAATATATTTAAATTTGGAATTTAAATAAACAGACTGGAAAAGGGGGTGACGTCGAAGGCGTAAAGGCCCAGGGCGCCACCACTCGTTCCGCTTCGCACGAGTATAGAGAGGCTGACTAGCGGGCCCCGCTAGTCAGGTGAGGGGGAGAGAGGGAGAAGAACAGGGGCGGTCGCGGCCTCGCTGGAGCGCACGCTGGCGATGCGAGCTCCTTGGCCAAGATGGGAGGGATAGATTGACACAGGATGTCGAGGCGCACCTGCCCGTACCCGTAGAGTAGCTAGGGGTGGTCGGACAGCATCGGAAATGGCCTCGCATGCGGAGGCAGAACGGGGTGGTCGCCGGAGTTGAGGAAGACGGTGAGCAACGACGACTCCAGAAGCTCCAACTAGGTGGAACGGCACCACCAGAGAGTGGCGGAGGCTCTGGAAGGGTCGCCCTGGCCTGAGAGGGGCTAGAGCTACCACGACGACCCGAGGGGATCGCCGGCGAGCTCAAGCTCGGGGACGGCGGCCTATGGCCTGCCCGACCGGGCCACGAGGTTCTACGCAGTTGTGGTATGTGTGGGAGTGAAGCTGGGTGCTTGGGAAGGCTGGGAGGGGTCCTATATATAGGCGAGACGAGAGGGGGGATTGGCGCTCCGCCGGCGACACCTGGACGCTGTGCTCGGTGACGAACGGTGATAGTGAGAGGGGGAGAAGGCGACGAGGTTCACGCGGGAGCTGTGGATGCACAGAGACGAGCACAGGGGCGCTGGAATGGCGACAAGCACAGTGCGCACCGCACTGTTGCCTTGGCCGGACCGCGCCCGTGCTCGCTGCGGCGAGCTCCGGCATCGGCGAGTGCGAGTGGGCGCTATAGAGGTCGAGACGAAGATGGTGGCGTGGTTTGGCAAGCTCTGGCAGGCGTGGAAACAAGCACGCGTGAAACAGAGCGCTCGGCGGCATCCAGAGCGCGCCGACAAGCAGCCTGGCATGGTGCACACGCATGGTCACCGCGTGAACTTTGCCTACTGGCCGACTTGGTGCCAAAGATCATGTCTGGCGTGTTGTTCGTGGTAGATATGAGTGTTACCCAAGTTTAGTTTGGGTCCAGACACAGTAGAAAGAAATTCGCACGGCTGGTAAGTTTCTGGATAGAAACTTTGAGAGTTTACTGAGGTAAATTGGCTAAGAGTTGGAGGCTGTGCTTTGGAGGCTAGTCCTAAGTTACTAAGGTAAAGATGCACAAGGAGTTTCAGAAGCAATGGAGCAAGTAAAATGGTAGTTGTTGTAGAAACTACCATTTTTGTCCAGAATAGAAAATAATTTCTTTAGCAAAAATATTCGAAAAAGTGGTGCAATATTTTTGCTCAGGAATGTGTCCTAGGGTCCAAAGAATATTTATGACTTTCCTCAGATTTTCGTGGGCCAGAAAAATTGGGGTTACTTTGGAGCACAATGGGCTTAACTATGGTTTTGGAGGGAAAATTGAATATTTTTCAATAAAGAAAAATATTCCATTAATTATTTTAGGGTGAACCAGAGGGAAAATATGATTTGAGTTGGATATGAGGCACTTGGGTGAAAGCCAAGGGTACCCAAGTGTTTAAGTCCATATGAAAAGATTCAAAAATCCCAAGGTTTGAATTAAATCCAAATAAAACTCAGGCAAATAAAAGAGGGCAAAATTAGGCTGTCAAAAACCTCCCCCACTTAGAATGAATCTCGTCCTCGAGATTCGGTTGCTTGGGAAAACCATTCCGGATAATATGTCTGTAAGAATTCTTCTTGGTCCCAGGTTGCTTCTGACTCGGTGTGATGCTCCCACTGGACCTTATAAAACTTCCTTACTTTACTGCGAGTGACCCTTTCCATCTGATCCACAATTTTGAACGGTCTTTCTTCATACGTTAAATCCTTTGCCAACTCTATGTCGGACATGGCAGTCCTTTTCTCAGGCAGCGATATGCAGCGCCTCAACTGTGAGACATGAAACAGGTTGTGCACATTGGACAATTCCGGGGGCATTTCCAACTGATAAGCAACGGTGCCCACTCGAGAAATAACTGTGAAGGGGCCAATAAATCTTGGTGCCAACTTTCTGCGAGTCTGGATCTCTTGACTCCTTTCATAGGAGTGACTCGGAGGTATACGTGTTCTTCGGGCTCAAAACTTAGCTGTCGGTGTTTTGCATCGTAATAACTCTTTTGTCGAGATTTAGCCAATTGTAATCTATCTCTGATCTCCTTGACTTGTTTCTCAGCTTCCATCATGAGGTCTATTTCGAAGATACGGCTATCTCCAGTCTGAGACCAATTTAACGGGGTATGACACTTGCGGCCATATAAAGCCTCGTACGGTGACATCTTTAGACTGGTTTGGAAACTGTTGTTGTAGGAGAACTCGGCGTAAGGCAGACAATCTTCCCATTTAGATCCTTGGGCCAAGATGCAAGCTCGCAACATATCTTCAAGTATTAGGTTTACCCGCTCTGTCTGTCCATCCGTCTGAGGATGATAAGCAGTACTGTATTTCATGGTTGTCCCCAAGGCTTGATGGAGACGTGACCAGAAATCGGAGGTAAAGAGTGAACCTCAGTCGGAAGTGATGTTAGAGGTACTCCATGCACACTGACTATTCTCGACACATACAAATGTGCAAGTTGGTCTGCTCGATATGTGGTCTTGACCGGGATAAAGTGAGCTACCTTGGTTAGAGTGTCCACTATGACCCATATTGCATCATTGCCTCGCTGAGTCTTGGGTAGTCCTGTGATGAAATCCATGCAGACGTCATCCCATTTCCATTGCGAAACTGGCAGCGGTTGAAGAAGTCTGGCCGGCTTTTGATGTTCTGCCTTTACTTTGTTGCATATGTCGCAACAAGCCACAAAATAGGCAATGTCTTTCTTCATTCCATCCCACCAGAATATTTGACGAAGGTATTCATTCTTTTTGTACCCCCGGGGTGAATAGAGTATGAGGATTCGTGTGCTTCTGACAAGATTTTCTTTTTCAGGTCTGACTGATTTGGTACACAAATCCTTCCACGAAATCGGAGAGTCCCAAAGTGATCCTTTGAGAAATCAGAGGTACGTCCTGCAAGCATATTCTAGGCATGCCTTTGCAGAACCGGATCGTCTGGCTGGGCCTTGCGGATTTCTTCCTCAAGTGTGGGGGTAACTTCCAAAATATTAGCGAGACCAGCCTCAACAAAGTTCAGATGGAGTTGCGCAATCTCCTCTTGAAGTTTAGTGGGCAAAGATTTTAATATGACATTTAGGCTGACCGGCTTTCGACTAAGTGCGTCAGCCACCAAGTTGGCTTTACCCGGGTGGTAATTCATTCCAATATCATAATCCTTAACCATCTCAAGCCACCTTGGCTGATGGAGATTTAAATCTGGCTGAGTAAATATATACTTGAGACTTTTGTGATCGGAAAAAATTTGGCACTTCTTCCCGATGAGATAATGCCTCCATATTTCGAGAGCATGCACCACCGCGGCCAATTCCAGATCATGAGTAGACTAATTTCCATCGTGCAGTCGCAGCTGTCGTGATGCATGTGCAACTACCTTGCCGACTTGCATAAGTACGTAACCAAGTTCTTGTCTGGCTGCATCACAGTATACATCAAAACAACGATAGATGTCTGGAAGAGTTAATATGGGTGCGGTGGTCAGCCGTTTCTTTAGCTCACTAAAACTTTTCTCACAGTCGTTAGTCCATTCAAACTTCTTGTCCTTTTTTAGTAGCTCTGTCATGGGTTTGGCAATCTTAGAGAATCCTTCAATAAATCGACGGTAATATCCAGCCAGTCCAAGGAAACTCCTGATCTGAGATACCGTTGTCGGTGGCAACCAACTGAGCACATCTTTTACCTTGCTTGGGTCTACGTCTATACCCTCGGCGGATAGCGCGTGTCCAAGAAATCCAACTTGGTTGAGCCAAAACTCACATTTACTGAATTGGCGTAAAGCTAATGGTCACGGAGTCGTTGTAACACTGCTCGAAGATGTTCTTTGTGATCCCCTTCACTTTTTGAATATATAAGTATGTCATCGATAAAGACTACCACAAACTTATCGAGGAAATCCATGAATACTTTCTTCATCATGTGCATGAAGAATGCAGGGGCATTAGTCAGACCAAAGGACATAACTGTATATTCATAAAGACCGTATCGAGTGGTAAACGCGGTCTTAGGAATATCTTCCTTTTTAATCTTAAGCTCATGGTATCCGGTCCGTAAGTCAATCTTGGAGAATACCTTGGCCCCACTGAGCTGATCGAACAAGTCATCAATTCTTGGCAGCGGATATTTGTTTTTGATGGTGACATCATTCAACTGACGATAATCCACACACATGCAGAGGCTGCCATCCTTCTTGCTTACAAAGAGTGCAGGTGATCCCCATGGTGAGGAACTGGGACAGATATATCCTTTCTGGAGCATTTCATCAAGCTGGTTCTTTAATTCCACTAATTCTGATGAGGGCATCCTGTAATACTTCTTGTATAACAGTGCGGTTCTGGGTACCAGATCTATTGCAAACTCAAGCTCTCGATCTGGCGGCATGCCTGGCAGTTCTTCTGGAAATACATCAGGAAATTCACTGACCACGGGAATTAATTCCAATTCAGCCACAATAGTGAATATCATTCCCTTCTTTGGTATGCTTCTGCGGGAATGGAATTTTGTAGCCTGCCCTTTTTGACTGGTCAGGGTGACTTCTCGGGTTGCACAGTTTATGAATACTTGATATTGGGTCAGCCAATTCATGCCCGAAATAACGTCCAACTGTACCTACTCGATGAGTATCAAGGAAGTTGGAAAGCTTATTCCGTTGATATTGATTTCCAAGTCACGGTAGACCAGATTACTCTTGATTAAAGATCCCGTGGTTTGTACCAGCATATTTTTGCCCAAAAGAGAACAAGAAAATGTGTCTTGGGCAACAAAACTCCGAGAAATAAAAGAGTGGGAAGCCCCCGAGTCAAATAAAATTATTGCAGGTATGCTATTAACAAAAAACATACCAATGACTACTTCGGGGTTTTCTTGGGCTTCATATGCGGAGAGGTGATGGACGTGCCCGGCGATGTTTTAATGGTTCGGGTATGACCCCATAAAGTTGATTTGTGGTCAGAATAAGGCGTTCGCCTTGCTGTTCTTGGGGCACTGCATGGAATAGTGTCCATTTTGCCCACAACTGAAACAAGAATTGTTGCGCTGACGCTCCTCGTGTACTGGGTTGGTGACAACATTCTTGACTTGGGTAGTGGTCTTGTTAACATTCTGTTGCCAATTGGGCTTGTATTCCACCTGAGTTTGCTGCCAGGTTCGAGCCTTCTGCACTGGTTGCCCTTCTTTCATTGGTTCAAACTTGCACTTGTGCTTGTTATTAGCAGGCCGGTTGTCCAGTATGAGCTTGTGTTCTCTTTCCGCAATGAAAGCTTTATTCACCAAAGTTTGGAAGTCTGGAAAATCGAGCATGCTGAGGGTGCACCTGGTTTGCGAGTTTAATCCTCCAAGAAATTTGTCATTCTTTCTTTCTTCAGTGGCCATGTCATATAGGGAGTAACGGGCCAGGTGGTTGAATTTCTGCAAATATACACCCACAGACAGATTTCCTTGGGTGAGTGCAAGAAATTCACGCTGCTTGGTTTTCATAATTCCAGTAGGGATGTGATATTTTCGGAACTGATCCTCGAATTTTGACCAGGTGAGTTCTTCAGCAGCAGGCCACATGGCTTTTGCATTTTCCCACCATATGGCAGCAGCGCCTTCAAGATAGTGAGTTGCATATGGAACTTTTTCCTCTTCTGCAGTACGGACAATCTCAAGCTTCCTTTCAATGGTCTGTAACCAATCGTCGACATCCAAAGGGTCAACAACCTGACAGAAACTGGGAGGCTGAGTTCTCTGAAAATCTGATAGCTTGGAGTGATGATCGTTCTGATTCCCATTCAGACCAACCATAGCTTGAACACTTTTTAATATCTCAAGAAGATCATTACTTCTTCTTTCCTCAAACATTAGCAGAATCTGCTCAGTGGTAGGCGGATTTGGCGGTGGAGGCGGTGGTATGTACGGCTCGGGTGAGTGTCCTGCCTGTCGAGCGGAGCAACGAACAGAAACATCCTCGTGAGCACTGCTACTGTTGCCTCCCCGCGTCATCCTATTATGGATTTTTTCCAAGAAAACGCAACCAAGATGAGAAACATTCAAAAGAAATAAATGGGGAAAAGCAAGCAAAAAAACTCGAGGGAAAACAAAATTGCGAAGAGAGACAGCGAGTAAAAGAAATACAGCTCCAGCATAATTATACAGGGACTCATACATGAAAAGTAATTAACATGCCCGGTTCCACTACACTCATACATGAAACGAAACCTCATGACACGTACAACTACATTCGTACATCAGCTTGACAACTGCGAATACTCTGGAGCTCTACTGCTCTGCGGATGCTGCGGGGTCCTCCCCTGAAGTGGACTCGGATCCTGAACTGACGATGTTAACTGAAATATCCGGGTTAAAGGTAACACGGCGATGCTGTCTCGGAGGCTCTCCTTCCGGGGCGGGAGTAGGGTGGATCATAGGAGCTACAGGGGTAGTGAGAAGTGATACCCACTCAGCAGGGGCACTAAGAGGAACTACATGGGATCGCCGGGAGCTCAAGCTCGGGGACGGCGGCCTGTGGCCTGCTCGGCCAGGCCACGAGGTTCTACGCAGTTGTGGTGTGTGTGGGAGTGGAGCTGGGTGCTAGGGAAGGCTGGGAGGGGTCCTATATATAGGCGAGCTGAGAGGGTGGATCGGGGCTCCACCGGCGACACCTGGACACTGCGCCCGGCGACGAATGGCGTCAGTGAGAGGGGGAGAAGGTGACGGGGTTCACGCGGAGCTATGGACGGACAGAGACGAGCACCGGGGCGCTGGAATGGCAAGGAGGACAGTGCGCACCGCACTATTGCCTTGGTCGGACCGCGCCCGTGCTCGTTGCGGTGAGCTCTGGCGTCGGCGACTGCCAGGGGGCGCTGTAGAGGTCGAGACGAAGATGGTGGCGTGGTTTGGCAAGCTCTGGCAGGCGTGGAAACAAGAACGCGCGAAACAGAGCACCCGGCGGCATCCAGAGCGCGCCTACAAGCAGTCTGGCATGGTGCACACGCGTGGTCACCACCTGAACTTCGCCTATTGGCCGACTTGGTGCCAAAGATCATGGCTGGTGTGTTGTTCGTGGTAGATATGAGTGGTACCCAGGTTTAGTTTGGGTCCAGACGCAGTAGAAAGTAATTCACACAGCTGGTAAGTTTCTGGACGGAAACTTTGAGAGTTTACTGAGGTAAATTGGCTAAGAGTTGGAGGCTGTGCTTGGGAGGCTAGTCCTAAGTTACTAAGGTAAAGATGCACAAGGAGTTTCAAAAGCAATGGAGCAAGTAAAATGGTAGTTGCTGTAGAAACTACCATTTCTGTCCAGAATAGAAAAGAATTTCTATAGCAAAAATATTCCAAAAAGTGGTGCAATATTTTTTCTCAGGAATGTGTCCTAGGGTCCAAAGAATATTTATGAATTTCCTCAGATTTTTGTGGGCCAGAAAAATTGGAGTTGCTTTGGAGCACAATTGGCTTAATTAGGGTTTTGGAGGGAAAACGAATATTTAGCAATAAAGAAAAATATTCCATTAATTATTTTAGGGTGAACCAGAGGGAAAAGATGATTTGAGTTGGATATGAGGCATTTGGGGTGAAATCCAAGGGTACCCAAGTGTTTAAGTCCATATGAAAAGATTCAAAAATCCCAAGGTTCAAATTAAATCCAAATAAAACTCAGGCATATAAAAGAGGGCAAAAATCAGGCTGTCACATAGCCACCAGGTAAAGCACCAGGGGCTCTTGAGGTTTGGGTGCCACCATTACCAGTGGGTTAGTGAGGTATTTCTTGGGGTCTTCGAATGCTGCATCAGCCTCAGGGGTCCACTCGAATGGGCCCTTCCTTTTCATCAGTTTGAAGAAGGGGAGGGGTTGCTCCCCCAGCTTGGAGATGAAACGCCCGAGTGACGCTGCACAACCTGCCAGCTTTTGCATCTCTTTGAGGGTCTTCGGCGGACTCATCTTTTCTATGGCCTTGACCTTCTCAGGGTTGGCCTCGATCCCTCTGTGCGACACCAGGAAGCCCAACAGCTTACCTAACGGAACACCGAACACACACTTTTCCGGGTTGAGCCGCATATCTACCTTACGCAGGCTGGCGAAGGTTTCTTCCAAATCTTCGATGAGGGTCTTGGCCTCCTCAGACTTCACCACGATGTCATCAACGTATGCTTAGCGTTCCTACCAAGCTGCTCTCCTAGAGCGATATGCATCAACCGCTGCAAGGTTGCTCCTGCATTCCGCAACCCGAACGGTATACAAGTGTAGCAGTATACTCTGCATGGGGTGACGAAGGCAGACTTCTCGGCATCTTGCACTGCCATCTTGATTTGGTGGTAGCCTCAGAAGGCATCTAGGAAGCACAGTAGGTCACACTCGGCGATGGAGTCGACAATCTGGTTAATGCGAGGCAGAGGAAACGGGTCTTGTGGGCAGGCCTTGTTGAGGTTGGTGAAGTCGACACACATGCGCTCTTTTCTACCTTTCTTGGGTATAATGATGGGGTTTGCCAGCCACTCCGGGTACTGGACCTCACGGATGACACCCGCCGCTTCTAGCTTGCGAGTCTCTTGTACGATGAAGGACTATTTTTCTATAGATTGGCGCTGGGCCTTCTGCTTCATAGGGCGCACGTTGGGGCATACGTTCAGGTCTTGTTCAATCACCCCCTCGGGACTCCCGCCAGGTCCTTGGGTTCCCACGCGAACACCTCCTTGTTAGCGCGCAGGAATCCGCCTGTGGTGAAGGTGGCGCCTGACATCCCGTCTTCATCCACCAGTACCTGCATTGTCTCGGCTCGGTCTTGGGAGAAAAGCTGCTTCTTCTTCGCCGGTGCAGCCTCCTTGGCTCCTGGGGCAGCCCCGTCGGCCCGATGTGCCGCCGCAGTGGCCCGGAAGGCGAGCTTGAGGGCCACCAGAGCTTCCTTGGCGTCTCTCGCCACGATGAGCACACCGCTGCTCCCCGACATCTTCATGAGGTTGTAGGCCGGATGGGTCGCAACCATGAGCTGAGCCAGGGTGGGATACCCGAGGGTGGCATTGTACGGGAGGCCGAAACGGCCGATGTCGAAGTCGATCAGCTCAGTATGTTAGTTGTCGCGGGTGCCGAAGGTGACCGGGAGGCGGATCTGCCCTAGAGGGCTGGCGGAACCGCTGCCGACTCCGGAGAAGGGCTTGGTGGGATGTAGCCGCTCGAGAGGCACGTGGAGCAGGCTAAAAGCTTATACCGAGAGCATGTTGAGGCCAGCCCCACCATCGACGAGGGTCTTGGTGACTGCCACGTTGTAGATGGTGGGTGTGCAAAGCATTGGGAGAGCGCCTCAGCCCGCAGCGGAAGCGGGGTGGTCACCTGAGTCGAAGGTGAGGTCAGTCTTGGGCGCTGCCCATCTGTGAGGGGGGCCCGGCGTACGGAGGCGACGCTAATCTGTCGGAAGAACTGCTTGACATGGCGGTCGAAGGGCGGCGCTTGAGAGCTGCCGAGGAGAGCTGCGATGACATGGGGGACCGGCGCCGCAAAGCGCGCGGTGAAGAGGCCGCACAGCTCCTCCCAGGATGCTACAGATGACTCTAGTAAGCTGAGAAACCAGGCACGTGGAACACTGGTGAGCGCCAGGGGGAGCCAGTTGGCCATGACCTTGCTGCCGTTGCCGGCCGCTGAATCGACCTCCTCGTAGGCCTGGAGGAAGACGGTCGGATCTGCCGCCCCGTCGTAATAGGGCGGTAGATCTTTCCTAAACCTTGATGGCCAGTGCACCTGTCACAAGGCGGGGGTGAAGGCTCGGTGGCCCGCTACGTCGCCGCGCGCGCCTACCGAGCCGGTCAAAGAAGAGGCGCCCGCCATGAGAGCCTGGCGGATGGAGAGCGGGGTCGACGGAGAGGCAAAACTTCAGTGCACCCCTAGCTGGCGCACCAAATGTCGGATCTTGGTTTCCAGCAAAACCCTTGAGGTTCGAACACTAGGGTGCGCACGAAAATCTCTCCTTTCCGCTCTAGCTCGCTCTTGCACCGATTCATAGGACTAACTCGTCGAACTCGAAGAACAAAGGACACAAGGATTTATACTGGTTCGTGCCACCGTTGTGGTGTAATACCCTACTCCAGTGTGGTGTGGTGGATTGCCTTATAGGCTGAGGAAGAACTAGTACATGGGAAGAACAGACTCCTAAGGAGAAGTGTCATTGTGCTTGGAGAGTGCGAGAGTGATCTTGATGATCTGATCCCTCATCCTAGGTTTTGGGTGGCTCTAGATGAGATGCCCCATCTGGTGGTGGCTAGTCCTAATTATAGAGGCCCGAGTCCTCTTCCCAAATATTGAGCGGGAAGGGATCCCACAACAGCCAATTTTGAAGGGGGGCAGCTAGTACAAGCTATCCTGACAAAAGGTAGTCTTCGCCTGCCAAAGGCTCTGGTGGTGACGCTACCGTGGGCTCCACGATGACCTCTGCTCTGCCGTCCTGCTAGTCTTGGTCTTATTGCACCGATATTGAAACCTTTGCCTGATGCCTCAGGACTCCTCGCCTGCGCGTGCCCATTTAGCTCCAAAGAGGAAACTCGCACCCTGCGTCCGCTGGCGCCCGCCTGGCCTTGGTCGTCACGGCTCACGTCACGGGAACCTTGCGAGGTGCCCCCCGCCTTGATATATCTGCTCCTCGGGATCTAGTCTAGTGAGGCCGCCCCAGGGGAGGTCTTGCGTCATCCGCCTCGCGAAGCTCGGCCCCTCACAATGGTCTTGAGTGGTTGCTGATGAGGTTGGGCGAGCCACGCCCCGGGCCGCAGGTAGGCAAGTCTGGGTACCCCCGTTCCCAGGATGCTGACACACTTCATAATCCTCGCATGATTATCCAATTCTTCAAGGTCACACCATTTTCTTCACTTTGAAAATCTTCAAAAAGTCTTCAGAAATCCAAAGTCTTGAGTTGAAGACATTCATTTTGAGGGGTCGACTTTTTCTGTAAATATCAAACTCCTCATAGACTTATAGACTTGTGTACCCTCACAGACGCATTAGTCCCTTAACCTATAAGTCTTCAATACACCAGAATCACTACGGGGCACTAGATGCACTTACAGATACATAGTATACGGGTTTTTGAACTGGGAATTTATGTCCCTCTTCATCTCGTTCGACGACGAGCACTGCACTCACTACCTGATGAGTGGTGGAGATGTAAAGAAGCATTGGCTTGCCAACATCTGGAGCGGCTAGGATTGTGTTACCTACTAATAAGTTTTTTATTTCCTCTAGTCTGGCCGTGGCCACATCCGTCCATTCAAAGTTGTCTATGCACCGCAGCAGTCTACAAAACGGTAGTGTTTTCCCCCTAATCTGGAGATAAAGCGGCTCAAGGCCGCTACACAACCTGCTAGCTTTTGCACTTGTTTCAGATTGGTTGGCATAGTTAGCTGTGATAGGGCCTAGATTTTAGCTGGGTTCGCTTTGATTCCTCTATGGGAAACGATGAACCCTAATAGCTTTCTAGCCAGAACGCCAAAGATGAATTTTTCCGGATTGAGCCGTATGTCATATGTTTGTTACCGAACGTAAGGCGGAGATCATCCACCAAGGTTGCGATGTGTTTGGTCTTGACGACTACATCGTCAACATATGCCTCCACTGTCTTGCCAATTTGTTTTTCTAAGCATGTTTGAATCATGCGTTGATATGTGGCACCAGCGTTTTTGAGTCCAAATGGCATGGCGTTAAAGCAAAAGGGGCCGTAGGGAGTGATGAATGCCATAGCGGCCTAATCGGATTCGTTCATTTTTATTTGATGGTATCCGGAGTAGGTGTCAAGGAAGCACAACGAGTCATGTCTTGCGGTTGCATCAATAATTTGATCAATGCGGGGTAGAGGAAATGGATCCTTAGGACAGGCCTTGTTTAGGTCCGTGAAGTCGACGCAAAGGCGCCAGGATTTCTCCTTCTTTGGCAACATGACCAGGTTGGCGAGCTAGTCTGGGTGTTTGATTTCCCTTATGAATCCAGCTTCAAATAGCTTGGCTAGCTCTTCCCCCATAGCCTGTCTTTTGGGTTCAGAAAATCGTCGTAATGACTGCTTGACTGGCTTGAACCCTTTGATAATGTTGAGGCTGTGTTCGGCCAGCTTGTGTGGGATTCCTGGCATATCTGAAGAAAGCCAAGCGAATATGTCCCAATTTTCGGGGAGGAAGGCGCGTAAAGCGCTGTCTACCGTCAGATCCAGCTGTGCCCCAATAGATTGCGTTTTATTAGTGTCCGTTGGGAGCACTTGGAATTTCACAATTTCATCTGTTGGCTTAAAGGAGGTTGATTTCGATCGTTTGTCAAGGACTACGTCGTCCCTATCTACCGTAGATCGTAAGGTGG
Source organism: Secale cereale (assembly GCA_902687465.1). NCBI lineage: Eukaryota > Viridiplantae > Streptophyta > Magnoliopsida > Poales > Poaceae > Secale > Secale cereale. The sequence continues at coordinate 401,666,961 of LR738713.1, forward strand.
TTAATTCTTCTGTCGCGAGGGCTTCAGATAATGCCTCTAGGGCTAAGGATGTGGTTTTGTTCTCGGCGCGGAGTGCTCTATCCGGATCATTTGCAGCTGTGATTATTCCATTGGGCCCTGTCATCTTAAGCTTCATGTACCCGTAATGGGGTATAGCCTGAAAGCGTGAGAAAGTGTCCCACTCTAAAAGGGCGTGGTATCCGCTATTAAAGGGGACAATGTGGAAGAACAGTTCCTCTGACCTGTAGTTCTCGGGTGTACCGAATACTACATCGAACTTAATGCTTCCCGAACACTGGGCTTCCCCGCTGGGGCTGATTCGTCGAAAGTTTGTATTACTTTGTTCAATGAGGGATTTTTCAACCTGCATTTTTGCAAGCGTGTCCTCATATATGGGGTTCAAGGTTGAGTCTCCTGCCTCCGTCCATGAGTACTTGAGTGAGGCGGAAGCCATCTACTATGGGGTTCAGTACGAGAGCGGCTGTGGCTCGGACCGACCGGACTCGTGGTTCGTCTTCGGGAGAAAAGGTGATTACCGTTTCGTTCCATGGGCTTGCGATGTTGATTTGATTGACCTCTGCAAGTTCGTGTTTTGCTCTCTTGCGCTGGTTATTTGAGGAGAACGTCTCTAAGACGGTGAAGACATCGAGGCCTTTCTCCCCCGGTGTTGCGGTGCTGAGGATTGATTCACCACTCTTTGCTACCTGCCGGAGTACCCAACATGTTCTAAGGCAATGGGTAGGGGTATTGTCCGGGGTGGCATGTATTTGGCAAGGTTGATCCAATAGTTCATCCAGAAGGGACCTGTGCCTTGTGAAAGGTCTGTTTTTCTTGCCATTGCGTTGTTTTATCGGACATCCTATCAGAGTATGTCTGTCTCGCCTTATCGGTGTGTGGTCCGAAGATGGACTGTTCCAGAGGTGTACTCTGGGATTTTCAAGTGTTTTCCATGGCACAATACTTTCATACCAAGTGTGACCGTTCTGCAAAGCTCTGTATTAGATGGCGGTTGAGGGCGTTCAAGACTCCCTCGTCCGTAAAATTGCGGTGATATATGGGCACCATATTGTCGTTGCAGCAGTCCTTAATCTTGTTTTAAACAAGTAGGAATCTGGCCCAGAAGTGATGACCTGTTTCCTGGGGCCGATGCCGTATATACGTGAGGTCATATATGTCGGGTAGTCCGCATTTACTTGGAGAGTGCGTTCTGTGGTGGGTGGGTGTGGATAAATTTAAGTCCTGACCCAACATAGTGTCTGGGGTTTGCACAACCTCCAGTGTGGACGATCTGGGCCCGGCAGGGTCTGGATATTTCACGGGCCCAACGTCAGTCCCAGAGCTCGAAGGGCACGGTGCACCACCTGTCAGAGGTGCCTTCGGCTCGATGGGTTCAGAGATCCGAATAGTGCCAGTCTCCGTTTGGAGAGGTGATGTATTCTCAGCTCGATCCTCAATTTCCACCACCAGGTGAGCGGTCGGAGTGGAATTGATTTCCTGACCGGATTTAAGTCCGATCTGATCATCTGACGATGAAATCCTCAAGGCGGCGATGTGATCCAGCAGCTCGTTTAAAGACGAGGAATCCGTCGGGGTCGCGTCATCGGGGAGGTCGGAGCCAACGTAGGAGTGGTGCTTGATGGGCGCGGGAAGTGCTGCCGGCCTAGAGGCCAGGCGGGCGCATATAGTGAACCCGCCGAGCTGGAGGATCTGGCCCAAGGCCAGGTTGTTTCCGAGGGTAATCTCGTCGTTGATGACGATACGAGCCATCGATCGCTTTTTGTGAGCGCACAGTGGAGCTCTCAATGAAAGCACCATTGTCGGTGTCAAAACCGGCAGATCTCGGGTAGGGGGCCCAAGCTGTACGTCTTAGGTCGATGGTGATAGGAGACAGGGGACACGATGTTTACCCAGGTTCAGGCCCTTTCGATCGAGGTAATACCCTACTTCCTGCTTGATTGATCTTGAAGAATATGGTTATAAGAGTTGATCTACCTCGAGATCGTAATGGTTAAACCCTAAAAGTCTAGCCAATGAGATTGCTATGATTCTGCTATTGTCTCTACGGACTAAACCCCTCGGCTTATATACATGTCGGAGGGGGACTAGGGTTACAAAGGTTACTTGGGGAGGAACGAATCATTACATCCGGACATCTTTATTGCCTTACTACACATATTGGAGTCCTAACCGAATACGGGGAAGGGCCTTCCGCTTCTATCTTCATGGCCCATCAATCTGGCCCAACATCAATGGTTCGGACGCCTGAGTACCCCTAAATACAGGACTCCCTCAGACACCACTGCCACGGGAGGGTAGGACAAAAGATGTCATACAAGTTCTTTTCATAAGCATGTATGACTATTTACGGAATGCATGCCTACATTATATTTATGAGCTGGAGCTAGTGTCGTATCGCCCTAGGTTGTAACTGTCACATGATGAATATCATCTAACAAATTGTCGATCCAGTGCCTACAATTTTCCTACATATTGATCTTGCTAAGTTACTAATGCTTCTGTTATTGTTGCCACTTCTACTATCACTATTACTGTGACTATTGTTGTTACCACTACTATAAAAACTATCATACTACTGTGCTACTGATCACTTTGCTGCCAATAATTAATCTCCAGGTGTGATTGAATTGACAACTTAGTTGCTAATACTTTCAAATATTCTTTGGCTCCCCTTGTGTCGAGTCTATAAATTTGGGTTGAATACTCTACCCTCGAAAACTGTTGCGATCCCCTATACTTGTGGGTTAGAGTCCAATTTCCTCCTTTTCCTGGCCATCATCGAATGGGATACTGAGGGTTGTTTTGTGTAGTGCACTTTGACAAATGATCATCAATGTTGTTCTCGGCACGGGGCACGTGCTTTGTTTGCAATCCATCAAAGTGCTCCTCCAACTTCTTTACTTCCTCTACATACGCCTTCGTCAATGGGCTTTGATTATCCTTATTGACTTGCTTCACCATGAGCTACGAGTCTCCACGGATGATTAAATTCTTGTTTCGCAATTCCACTGTCATTCTGAGCACGGCAAGAAGCCCTTCATACTCAGCAGTGTTATTGGTGGCATCGTCCCCAGGAAAATGCATTTGAACCACGTACTTGAGATGCTCTCCGGTGGGTGCAACAAGGAGCATGCCAAACCCAGCGCCCTATAGCGAGAAAGCACCATCAAAATACATGGTCCATTCTTGAGGTGCTTCCTTGCCGGGGATAATTGTCTCTGGTATCTCTTCATCTGGAGTGGGCGGGCATTCTGCAATGAACTCCGCTAAATCTCTACTTTGAATGGTTGAGGTACTTTCATACTTCATGCCAAAGCTCGACAGCTCTAGTGTCCATTCAACTATCCTTCTAGTGGCTTCGGGGTTCCTCAAAATGTGCTTAAGTGGGAAACGGGTGAGAACCGCGATCTCATGGGCTTGGAAATAGTGGCATAGCTTCCTTGAGCCCTTGACAAGGCCAAAGATCGGCTTTTGCACCCCATAGTACAATGACCTAGCCCCTTGTAATAGGGAGCTGATAAAGTACACCGGATGCTGCACCACTTTCTTCCTTGTCGCGGTCTTGGAACTGCCTTGGCTAACTTGCTCTGCTTTCTCCTGATTTGTGTCTGATCCTGCCGTGACTAACTCAGTTTCACCTTCGGGAGGAACAGATGCCGCAACCGCTTCTTCATCCGTTTCCCGCTGCGCCACCAGCGCTGCACTAACCACTTGGTTCGTTGCCACTAAATATAGCAGCAGCTCTTGTAGTCTAGGAGCAACCAAGGTGGGAGCAGAGGAAATGTATGCTTTTAGGTCTCGCAGTGTTGCTTCTGCCTTTGGGGTCCACTTCATTGGCCCTGCCTTTTCAGGATTTTGAAGAAAGACAAGGCACGCTCGGCAGACTTGGAAATGAACCTACTCAATGCGACAACACATCCAGTCCGGTGCCTCACATCCTTGATAGTGCCGGGTGCTTGAATCTGCTCAGTTGCCTTGATCTTGTCGGGATTGGCCTCTATCCCTCGACGGGACACAAAGAAACCTAGTAGCTTGCTGGAGGGTACACCGAACACACACTTCTCAGGGTTTAACTTCAGGTTGATCTTGCACAAATTCCCAAAGGTCTCTTCGAAATCTTGAATGAGTGTTGATCTATCCTTAGTTTTGACCACTATGTCATCCATGTAAGCCTCCACATTTATGTGCAATTGGGGTTCAAAACCAATTTGTACTGCTCTTGCAAAAGTGGATACAGCGTTCTTCAACCCAAAAGGCATTCGTACAAAGCAATACGTCCAACATGGAGTTATGAATGTGGTCTTCTCTTCGTCTTCCTTAGGCATGAATATATGATGGTACCCGGAGTATGCATCCAGAAAGGAAAGCAGATCACACCCGGAAGTGGAATCCACAATCTGGCCAATGCGCGGTAGAGGAAAACGGTCCTTTGGGCATGCCTTGTTCAGGCATATGAAGTCTATGAAGAGCCTCCATTTCCCATTTTCCTTGCGCACTACCACTGGGTTTGCTAACCATGTTGGATGCAAAACTCCCCTGACCAAACCAACTACTTCAAGTTTCTTGATTTCTTCAGCAAGGAACTGCTGCCGTTCCAAAGCTTGCTTTTCGACCTTCTGGTTGACGGGTCGGGCATGAGGGCAGACAGCAAGGTGGTGCTCGATTACCTCCCTGGGAACGCCGGGGATGTCCGATGATTGCCAAGCAAACACATCGACATTCGCCTGTGGGAAGGCAATGAGCGCGCTTTCCTATTTGTCATCAAGGGTGGCACTGGTGGTGAATGTACCGTCGGCGCCATCCTCCCTTTCCAGGACCTTCTTCACAGCAGGTGAAGCATGCTACCTCTTGAGCTTGCATTGTATTCGCTCGAAGAGGAAAGGGAGATGCAGCACAGTAGCGTAAGTATTTCCCTCAGTTTTTGAGAACCAAGGTATCAATCCAGTAGGAGACCATGCGCCATCCCTCGCACCTGCACAAACAAATAAGAACTTCGCAGCCAAAGCGATAAGGGGTTGTCAATCCCTTTACGGTCACTTACGAGAGTGAGATTTGATAGAGATGATAGTTTATATTTTTGGTATTTTTGGTTTAGTAAAGCAGCAAATAAAAGTGGTAAAAGTAAAGTAGATGTAGATTGATATGTTGAGAATAGACCCGGGGGCCATAGTTTTCTCTAGTGGATTCTCTCATGATAGCGATATTCTACGGTGGGTAAACAAATTACTATCGAGCAATTGAGAGAAAAGCGAATAATTATGGAGACTATCTAGGCATGATCATTGTATATAGGTATCACGTCCGAGACAAGTAGACCAAAACGATTCTGCATCTACTACTATTACTCCACACATCGACTGCTATCAAGCATGCATCTAGTGTATTGAGTTCATACGAACAGAGTAACACCTTAAGAAAGATGACATGATGTAGAGGGATAAACTCAAGCAATATGATGAAAACCCCATCTTTTTATCATCGATGGCAACAATACAATACATGCCTTGCTGCCCCTATTGTCACTAGGAAAGGACACCGCAAGATTGAACCAAAAGCCAAGCACTTCTCCCATTGCAAGAACTATAGATCTACTAGGCCAAACCAAACAAATAATTTGAAGAGACTTGCAAGGATATTATGAGCACACATAAAAATTTCAAAGAAGAACCAAATATCTTTCATAGATAACCTTGATCATAAACTCACAATTCATCGGATCTCGACAAACACACAGCAAAAAGAGATTACATCGAATAGATCTCCTCAAAGATCAAGGAGAACTTTGTATTGAGATCCAGAGAGAGAGAGAAGAATCCATCTAGATACTAGCTATGGACCCAAAGGTTTGTGGTAAACTACTCACAACTCATGGTGAGGGCGATGATGATGATGATGAAGGCCTCCGTGATGGATCCCCCTCCCGGAACAGGCTCCCAGATGGGATCTCCACGGGAACAGAAGCTACGACGGTGGAATTAGGGTTTTCTCTCTGCGTATGGAGTTTCTGGGGTCCGTGGGAAGAAGGAGGGCACTGGGGGCCACATTGGCCAGCCTCGAGGCAGGGGGGCGCACCCTGAGAAGGGGGGCATGCCCCCACCCTCGAGGGCAGTCCTTCTGTCCCCTGACTTGGTCCTGAAGTTTCCCGTGCGTGATTTTCTCCAAAAATATCTCTCGCAAAGGTTTCATTCCGTTTGGACTCTGTTTGATATTCTTTTTCTGCAAAACCCTGAATTAGGCAAAAAAACAGCAATCTGGACTAGGCCTTTGGGTTAGTAGGTTAGTCCCAAAAATGATATGAAAGTGAATGATAAAGCCCATTAAACATCCAAGACTTTATAAATAATAGCATGTAACAATCAAAAATTATAGATACGTTGGAGACGTATCAAGCATCCCCAAGCTTAATTCATGCTCATCCTCGAGTAGGTAAATGATAAGAAAGTATTTTTGATGTGGAATGCTAACCAATATAGTTTTTCAATGTAATTCTCTTAATTGTGGCATGAATGTTCAGATCTGAAAGATTCAAGATAAAAGTCTATATTGACATCAGAAATAACAATACTTCAAGCAGTACTAACAAAGCAATCATGTCTTCTCAAAATACTATGGCTAAAGAAAGTTATCCCTACAAAATCTTATAGTCTGGCTATGCTCCCTCTTCATCACACAAAATATTCATATCATGCACAACCCCGATTTCATCCAAGCATTTGTTTTCATACTCTATCTTTTTAAACCTTTCAACTTTCACGCAATACATGAGCGTGAGCCATGTATATAGCAATATGGGTGGAAGAGAGGTGGTTGTGGAGAAGATAAAAAGGAGGGAGATAGTCTCACATCGACTAGGCGTATCAACGGGCTATGGAGATGCCCATCAATAGATATCAATGTGAGTGAGTAGGGATTGCCATGCAACGGATGCACTAGAGCTAAATATGAATGAAAGCTCAACAAAAGAAACTAGTGGGTTTGCATCCAACTTGCTTGCTCACGAAGACCTAGGGCATTTGAGGAAGCCCATCGTTGGATATACAAGCCAAGTTCTATAATGAAAAATTCCCACTAGCATATGAAAGTGACTAAACATGAGACTCTCTACAATGAAGAACATGGTGCTACTTTGAAGCACAAGTGTGGAAAGAGATAGTAGCAATTGTCCCCCACCCCCCTTTTTGGACCTTTCTTTTTTTCTTTGGCCCTTTTTTTGCGGAGGGCCTTATAGATTTAGCCTTTCCTCCCATGGGACAATGCTCTAATAATGATGATCATCACACTTTCATTACAACTCGATATTACAACTCGATACTACAACAACAAAGTATGACTCTATATGAATGCCTCCGGTGGTGTACCGGTATGTGCAATTGTAGCGACCGGACCTCAAACAGTCTGATCTCCATGCATCAGTGTCATCCCTAGATCAGTAATGCTGACACACATGGTACTCGAAGGATATATAACAGAGTAGCAATCACACACTTATTACATCGATAGTCCAACGATGAATTTATTACAAAAATCATGGCTAAAGGCCATCTAACACGATAACAGCGGAAGGCTTGGAAGATAAGTGAGTCCATCAACTCCAGCGGCATCACTGAGTATAGAACCACGACCTAAAAGGGCATCTTACTCGTTGTCTGAAAAGTCTGCAACATGAAACGTTGCAGCCCGAGAAACGGGTCAGCACATGGAATAAGCTGGCAAGATAACACAAGAGATGCAAGGAAAGTAAAGCTATACTATATGCAATATGGCTGGTGGAAAGCTCTATGGTTAAGTTTTTGCGTAAAGCCAATTTTTCCCTACTTCAAAGGAATGTATTTTAATTAACTATCATGGTAGTTGAAACATCGTTGAGAAGATAGACATCCTCTCAACCCCAATTAAAAGTAATCATTAAACCCAACAAAATTAAATTAGAGTAACAAGTTGAGATGCACATGAAAATCCAGATACCAGATACTCAAGATGTCCATAACCGGGGAGACGGCTAATCATGATCAGTTTGTACACTCTGCAGAGGTTTGTGCACTTTCCCCACAAGACTCGATCGCCTCCGTTTGGTTTCTCGCACTGCATGGTGTTTGAGAAACGGATGACCGAGACATAGTCTTTCAGAAGCGCTAGCACCTTACGATCGGGCGGATCGTACCAACCTACATCCCCTACATCTGCTAGTCCACCACTGTAAGAGTTCGCACAACTTACTCATACTATGCTAGAGCCCATAATAGCATTGTGGTTGCACACGGAAGTTTCTAGTATGAATAATCTCATGATCCCTTTGAGCCTGGGTGGCGGTCCAAAAGAAAAACAGGCAATCCTGGAATACCCAAGTGCCTCAATCCACCCAGATGTGTATTAAAGTTGCCACCTTAAGTTGAATCATTAATTAAACAATCTCACATCTGTAATGGATTTCACTCACCCAATCCACGTCTACGAGCATAGCATGTCTTATCAACAAACGTAGAAGTAACTCCCAGGGGTTTGAATGTAATGCAGGTAATAGGTACTACCTCAATCTACTTCCCAATCCCACAAGTTAATTGATCCTACTCATGCAATGTGTGACGGTTTTGACTAATGCAATGAAAATTGGGTAATTAGAAAGCATGATCAAAGTGTTACTTGCCTTGTTGATGATCCGCAAAACCTAGAGACTCAAAGTAGCAAGCGGCGCACTCCGGGTACTCTATCGCAATCAAACAACAAGCATACAATAAGTACTTAACTAATGCACGGGTAAAACTCAAATAAGAGATCTAACCAGAAAGTTCAACTTAAGAACTCCGGTTTGCAAAAAGAATCAACTCAAAAGAAGCAACGAAACTCAAACTGCAAAAGAAGCGAGCTCCGAATTACTAGTTGGCCTAAAGTCAAATTTTATAGTAGCCAAAACTTTGTTCAAGTTGATCTAACGTAAAGAGGGCTTCGAGACGAAGATCTGGGATTTTGAATCACCTGATTCCGACTCTCGAGCGAAAAGAAAAACGCAAATCAAGATCAGGGCAGAAATCGTGATCGAAAAAATCGCGGATAAAATACCCCGAAAAAGAAAAACGACGAACGAACGTTCGCTGTCTGCAATTAACTAACGAAAACCGTTCGTTAAAACGAACGTACGGACGAACGTCCGCTATTTAACTAAACCGGCGAAAAACTGATCTAAACCGAAAAAAACAGATCTAGGTTTTTTTTATAAAACCGATCTGATCCTTTAAAGAAAAAAAACCGAGGCGGCTTCTACCTCGAGTCCGGCGGGCGGCGGGGCGGCGGGTCCGGCGAGTGGCGGCGGCGGCGGAGAGGGGCGGCGGCAGCGAGGGGCGGCGGCGGCGGCGTCGGCGGCGGGGCGCTGGTGGCGGTGCGGCGGCGAGGCGCGGCGCGGCTTAGGGCTAGGGTTTGCGCGGGCGGGCTGGCTGGCAAAAACGGGCCGGCCTGGGCGCTATATAAAGCCCGGAGTCCTGGGCTAAAACGACTCCTAGTCGGTTCCTTTTTTTTAAATAGATTCCCTGCGCAATAAAACTAACGAAAGAAATATCAAACGGAACCCAAAATTCCCGAAATAAATTTTCACCGTCCTCTAATAATATTTAGGACAAAGTGAACATTTTTCCCGGACCTAAATGCAATTTTGAAAAACGCGTATTTTCCTATGCAAATAAATCCGAAAATAAATCCAGAAAAATACCAAAAGTGATTTTAATATTTTTCCTCCAATATTTCTATTATTTTGGAGAAGTCATATTATCTCCGCTCATTTATTTTATTAAGAAATAGCTTTAGGAGGGAAAAATAATTAGAATCACACTGTCCTCGTACCGGTATTCGAGCGAACTCAAATACGAAACGGTAAAATCCCCAACTCTCTCCGTAGGTCCTTGAGTTGCTTAGAATTTCGAGGAACTCCATGAACAAAATGCAAAAATATGCAAATGCAATTATGATCTATTTATAACATTTTTCCAAATTGAAAATTTGGGATGTTACAAACCTACCCCCTTAGAATGAATCTCGCCCTCGAGATTCGGCTTAGCTAGAGAACAGGTGTGGGTGGTCCTTGAAAACTTGATAACCTTGCTACGGGTAACTCTACTCGAAAATTCAAGAATCTTAACGGGCTTCTCCTCGCAGGTCAGGTCACTGTCCAACTGAATTGGTTCCAGGGGTACCGTGTCTCTAAGCGGTATATCGGCCATCTCCGCGTGGCACTTCTTCAGTTGCGAAACGTGAAACACGTCGTGCACTCCTGACAATCCTTCGGGCAACTCCAACTTATAGGCAACCTCTCCCATGCGTTCCAAAACACGGTAAGGTCTCACAAATCTAGGGGATAAGTTCCCTTTAACTCCGAAACGTTTAACTCCTCGTAGAGGCGATACTCTCAAGTATGCTCTGTCTCCGATCTCATAGTCTATCTCCTTGCGCTTCGAGCCGGCGTAAATCTTCTGCCTGGACTGAGCTACCTTCAGTCTATCTCGGATTAACTTCACCTTCTCCTCAGACTCTTTGATTAAGTCTGGTCCAAATAGCTGTCGGTCTCCAACTTCGTCCCATGACAACGGTGTTCGGCATCTCCTTCCATATAATGCCTCGAATAGCGCCATCTTCATACTGGCCTGGTAACTATTGTTGTATGAGAACTCCGCGTAAGGCGAGTTGTCATCCCAACTAGATCCATAATCTAATGCACAGGCTCTCAACATATCTTCCAGAATCTGATTGACTCTCTCCGTCTGTCCATCTGTCTGCGGATGAAACGCTGTGCTAAACTCTGGCCTGGTACCCAAAGTTTCATGTAACTGATTCCAGAACTTCGAGGTAAACTGAGTTCCTCTATCAGATACAATACTCCTCGGAACTCCATGCAGACATACAATTCTGGTCATGTATATCTTTGCCAACTTCGCACTGGTATATGTGGTTTTCACCGGAATAAAGTGGGCTACCTTCGTCAATCGGTCTACTACTACCCAGATTGAGTCATACCCTGCTTTGGTCCTGGGCAATCCGGTGATAAAATCCATACCAAGCTTCTCCCACTTCCATTCGGGAATTGGCATAGGTTGTAGCAATCCTGCTGGCTTCTGATGTTCTGCCTTTATTCTTTGGCATACATCGCAAACGGCTACATACTCCGCAATATCCTTCTTCATACCGGTCCACCAGAAAGTATCCTTCAAATCCAAATACATCTTAGTATTTCCTGGGTGAATCGAGTATGGTGAATCATGGGCCTCCTGTAAAATCAACTTCCTAATCTCCGGGTCATTGGGCACATAGATTCGATCCTCAAACAATAAGGTGTCGTGCTCATCCTCACGAAAACCTTTAGCTTTTCCTTTTCTCATCCTCTCCTTTATATCGACAATCTCCTTGTCAGCTTTCTGAGCTTCTCTGATTTTATCCATCAAGGTAGACTGGATTTCTAGTGTTGCTACATAGCCTCTCGGAACTATCTCCAAACGTAGTTCTCGTAGGTCCTCGGCTAACTCCTTTGGAAACTCTTCCATCATTAGGGTATTGACATGGCTCTTACGGCTTAGCGCATCCGCTACTACGTTAGCCTTTCCGGGATGGTAATGCAATCTCATGTCATAATCCTTAATGAGTTCCAGCCATCTCCTTTGCCTAAGATTCAACTCCTTCTGAGTGAATATATACTTCAGACTCTTATGGTCCGTATATACATCACAATGGTTTCCTATGAGAAAATGTCTCCACGTCTTCAACGCATGCACTACGGCTGCTAACTCCAAATCGTGGGTGGCATAGTTCATCTCATGAGGTTTCAGTTGTCGTGAAGCGTACGAAACAACTCTTCCTTCCTGCATAAGAACTGCTCCAAGTCCTCGACGTGAAGCGTTGCAGTACACCTCATAATCCTTATGTTGATCTGGCAGAATCAACACAGGGGATGATACCAACCTTTTCTTCAACTCCTGGAAACTAGTCTCACATTCTTCGGTCCAACGGAACTTGGTTTCCTTCTTCAACAACTCCGTCATTGGCTTAGCAATCTTCCAGAAATTCTCGATAAATCTCAGGTAGTATCCTGCGAGTCCAAGAAAACTCCGGATCTCTCCAACGGTTGTCGGTGCTTCCCAATTGGTCACAGTCTCCACCTTGGCGGGATCTACTGCTATTCCTTCTCCGGATATAACATGTCCGAGGAATCCGACTTCCTTCAACCAAAACTCACATTTGCTAAACTTGGCATACAACTGATGCTCTCTAAGCTTCTCTAATACCAAACGCAAATGTTATTCATGCTCCTCTTCATCCTTCGAGAAGATCAAAATATCATCTATGAACACTACGACGAACTTATCCAAATACTCCATAAACACTTTGTTCATCAGGTTCATAAAGTAGGCCGGTGCGTTTGTCAGACCAAACGACATAACGGTATACTCATACAACCCATACCTAGTGGTAAAGGCCATCTTAGGGATATCTTGCTCTCGAATCTTCAATTGATGGTACCCTGATCGCAGATCGATCTTAGAAAAGACCTTAGCTCCTTGCAATCTATCGAACAGATTATTGATCATCGGCAACGGGTACGTGTTCTTGATCGTTACTTCATACAATCCTCGGTAATCAATAGCCATTCTTAACGATCCATCCTTCTTCTCCACTAGAAGTACTGGCGAACCCCAAGGCGAAGAACTTGGGCGTATGAATCCTTTGTCCAGTAACTCCTTAATCTGCTTCTTAATTTCCTCCAAATCCTTTGCGGGCATCCTATATGGTCTCTTAGAAATTGGTCCGGTGCCTGGCAAAAGTTCAATCAAAAACTCTATATCTCTATCCGGTGGCATGCCATGTAACTCCTCTGGAAACACATCCGGATAATCCTTCACTACTGGCACTTCCTCCTGTACAACTCCTGACAGGGAATTTAATCCACTCCTCTTTGACTCATGCCGGGATACATACTTGATCCTTCTTCCTTCTGGCGTAGTAAGCAAAATGGTCTTACTGGCACATTCAATATTCCCTTCATACTTAGATAACCAATCCATTCCTAATATCACATCCAGTCCTTGTGACTCCAATACTATTAGGTCCTAACGGAAAATGTAATTACCAATCCTTAAGGGCAACTGATCACACCATGACTTAGCCATATACTCTTCTCCTGGTGAGGTTACTAACATGGGCGATCTAAGGGCTTGGGTCGGCAGGTTATACTTATCCACGAATCCCCTTGAATTGTATGAATGCGATGCGCTAGTATCGAAAAGAACGAGTGCAGTAAAGGTCTTAACTAAGAACTTACCTATGACTTCATCTGGTTGCTCCTCTACTTCTTCCATAGTCACGTGGTTCACTTGGCCTTTGTTGAACGGGTTGGGCTTCTTCCCGGCGCTTCCATTGCCGTTCCCATTCTTAACTTCTGGGCATTCATTAGCATAATGTCCAGTCTTCCCGCACTTGTAACAAGTGACATGGCTAAAATCCCTCTTGGTGGGTGTGGACAGTGCAGGGCGGTTCTGGTTTCCATTGGTTCCATTCCCACTCCCATTACCATTGCCATTCTTGGTGCCATTGTGGTTGTGTGAGCTACTCCCTCCATGGGTATGCTGAAACTGTCCTACTTCTTTAGGGGTAAAGCGAGGCTTCTGCTGAGCTCCAGAATTATACTTCCCTTGCCCATACTTCCTCTTGCGACTCTCAATCTGTTGATACTTCCTTTCAATCATCAGGGCTCGGTCAACCAATTCCTGATAGTTATTGAAAGTTGCCACCATCAGCTGTACACTCATCTCATCATTCAGCCCTTCCATAAATCTCTCCTGCTTCTTGGCATCTGTAGCCACATCATCTGGGGCATAACGAGATAGGGTACTAAACTCATCCACGTACTGAGCCACAGTACGGTTTCCTTGGCGCAAGTTGCGAAACTCCTGCTTCTTCATACTCATTGCTCCAGCTGAGACATGGGCGGTACGAAAAGCTTGCTGAAACTGATCCCAAGTCACATTGGCAACGGGGTAAGTGGCTGTGTAATTCTCCCACCATGCTGCGGCTGGTCCAGACAACTGGTGTGCGGCAAATCGCACCTTCTCAGCCTCCGAGCAATTGGCGGTGGTCAAATCCCTTCCAATCTTGCGTAGCCAGTCATCAGCCACAATTGGTTCGATGCTGCTAGCAAACACAGGTGGTTGCAACCTTAAGAAACGTGTCAGGTTGTCCACAAGTGGTGGTGGTGGAGGGTTGTTGTTGTTGTTCTGGTTGTTCTGGGTGTTCTGGACAAGAAGTTGCATCAGGGTGTTCTGTTGCTGGATCAACTGGGTGAGCTCAGGGGGGAACTCGAATTCGCGTCTTGGAGGCATCTGATGGGTGTAGAGGGAAGAGATTAGAATAGAATAGAGGTCTAAGGGAAAATCACTACCCATATGCACATGAGACAAACACACAATCATATCACACCAATCAATTTCAAACAAGGTCTTACAAATCTAGCGATCGTTACAAAAGTGCTCTAAATCTAATACTTGGTGGTAAACTACTAGTCATAGGGTGGTCATCTAAAAATATTGATCGGCAGAGGATTCCATAATATCTGCCCCAGCTTCATCTTCATAATCTTCATCCTTGTTATCCTCAGCTTCCGAATCCGTATCATCTATAATGATATAGTCTTCCGGTGGAATCTCCTTGGGTTCTTCTTCCTCGTCTTCTTCTCCCATGAGTATCCCTAATTTCCGAGTCAAATCGTCATTCTTCTCCACAAGTATCTTCATCTCCTCCTCATATCCGTCGCGTGTAGACTTGAGTTCTTCTTCTAGATCCAAATTCCTATTTAGGGCCTTCTTCAAATCTATCATCCCAACACATATCTGGTGCTCTTGGCGACGAATGTGGTGGTTCAACTCCTGGATGAATGCTGCAATGGATATACCCTTCCTAGTGCTGATCATATCCCAATTCTCATCTCGGTGTCCACAAATCTGATAGATGGTGTCCTTTAACTCCTGCTTGTAGACTTCTCCAATCCTTCCCATAGCAATGTGGGCTGCCATACTCCTTCCTAGGCTCCATGTAGGTGCATTAAAGAAAAATGCTATGAGTGGGGTGACGGGTGCATACGTCCTTCCTGGAACTTGGGCTTGAATCAACCAACGCTCCTCCTCAGGTAGAGTGGCATTGTAGGTTCCAGTGAAACTTGGTAATCCAATGTGTATATATCCGGTGACCTCCTTCAGGTGTCGTCCAAAAGGTGTATCATCATCCGGTTGCATGAACTTGTGCTTTGCTTCCACCATCCTAAAGAATAGAAAAGATGAGGAGTCAGAAGAGAGAAGAGTGAATAGTGTTCTAGGGCTTGTCTTAGTGGTCGTGTCCTACAGTCAGCGTGTGCTCAGATACCATCTTTGTAGCGACCAGACCTCAAACAGTCTGATCTCCATGCATCAGTGTCATCCCTGGATCAGTAATGCTGACACGCATGGTACTCGAAGGATTTATAACAGAGTAGCAATCACACACTTATTACATCGATAGTCCAACGATGAATTTATTACAAAAATCATTGCCAAAGGCCATCTAACACGATAACAGCGGAAGGCTTGGAAGATAAGTGAGTCCATCAACTCCAGCGGCATCACTGAGTATAGAACCACGACCTAAAAGGGCATCTTACTCGTCGTCTGAAAAGTCTGCAACATGAAACGTTGCAGCCCGAGAAACGGGTCAGCACATGGAATATGTTGGCAAGGTAACACAAGAGATGCAAGGAAAGTAAAGCTATACTATATGCAATATGGCTGGTGGAAAGCTCTATGGTTAAGTTTTTGCGTAAAGCCAATTTTTCCCTACTTCAAAGGAATGTATTTTAATTAACTATCATGGTAGTTGAAACATCGTTGAGAAGATAGACATCCTCTCAACCCCAATTAAAAGTAATCATTAAACCCAACAAAATTAAATTAGAGTAACATGTTGAGATGCACATGAAAATCCAGATACCAGCTACTCAAGATGTCCATAACTGGGGACACGGCTAATCATGATCAGTTTGTACACTCTGCAGAGGTTTGTGCACTTTCCCCACAAGACTCGATCGCCTCCGTTTGGTTTCTCGCACTGCATGGTGTTTGAGAAACGGATGACCGAGACATAGTCTTTCAAAAGCGCTAGCACCTTATGATCGGGCGGACCGTACCAACCTACATCCCCTACATCTGCTAGTCCACCACTGTAAGAGTTCGCACAACTTACTCATACTATGCTAGAGCCCATAATAGCATTGTGGTTGCACACGGAAGTTTCTAGTATGAATAATCTCATGATCCCTTTGAGCCTGGGTGGCGGTCCAAAAGAAAAACAGGCAATCCTGGAATACCTAAGTGCCTCAATCCACCCAGATGTGTATTAAAGTTGCCACCTTAAGTTGAACCATTAATTAAACAATCTCACATCTGTCATGGATTTCACTCACCCAATCCACGTCTACGAGCATAGCATGTCCTATCAGCAAACGTAGAAGTAACTCCCAGGGGTTTGAATGTAATGCAGGTAATAGGTACTACCTCAATCTACTTCCCAATCCCACAAGTTAATTGATCCTACATATGCAATGTGTGAGGGTTTTGACTAATTCAATGAAAACTTGGTAATTGGAAAGCATGATCAAAGTGTTACTTGCCTTGCTGATGGTCCGCAAAACCTAGAGACTCAAAGTAGCAAGCGGCGCACTCCGGGTAGTCTATCGCAACCAAACAACAAGCATACAATAAGTACTTAACTAGTGCACGGGTAAAACTCAAATAAGAGATCTAACCAAAATGTTCAACTTAAGAACTCCGGTTTGCAAAAAGAATCAACTCGAAAGAAGCAACGAAACTCAAACTGCAAAAGAAACGAGCTCCGAATTACTAGTTGGCCTAAAGTCAAATTTTACAGTAGCCAAAACTTTGTTCAAGTTGATCTAACTTAAAGAGGGCTTCGAGACGAAGATCTGGGATTTTGAATCACCTGATTCCGACTCTCGAGCGAAATGAAAAACGCAAAACAAGATCAGGGCACAAATCGTGATCGGAAAAATCGCGGATAAAATACCCCGAAAAAGAAAAACGACGAACAGGCTAACGAACGAACGTTCGCTGTCTGCGATTAACTAATGAAAATCGTTCGTTAAAACGAACGTACGGATGAACGTCCGCTATTTAACTAAATCGGCGAAAAACCGATCTAAACCGAAAAAAACAGATCTATGGTTTTTTTTTATAAAACCGATCTGATCCTTTAAAGAAAAAAAACCGAGGCGGCTTCTACCTCGAGTCCGGCGGGCGGCGGCTCCGGCAAGGGGCGGCGGGGCAGCGGGTCCGGCGAGGGGCGGCGGCATCGGCGAGGGGCGGCGGCGGCGGCGTCGGCGTCGACGGCGGGCGCGGGTGGCGGCGCGGCGGCGGATGCGGCAGCGGCGGCGGCGAGGCGCGGCGCGGCTTAGGGCTAGGGTTTGCGCGGGTGGGCTGGCTGGCGAAAACGGGCCGGCCTGGGCGCTATATAAAGCCCAGAGTCCTGGGCTAAAACTACTCCTAGTCGGTTCCTTTTTTTAAATAGATTCCTGGCGCAATAAAACTAACGAAAGAAATATCAAACGGACTCCAAAGTTCCCGAAATAAATATTCACCATCCTCTAATAATATTTAGGACAAAGTGAAAAAATTTCCCGAACCTAAATGCAATTTTGGAAAACGCGTATTATTCCTATGCAAATAAATCCGAAAATAAATCCAGAAAAATACCAAAAGTGATTTTAATATTTTTCCTCCAATATTTCTATTATTTTGGGGAAGTCATATTATCTCCGCTCATTTATTTTATTTAGAAATAGTTTTAGGAGGGAAAAATAATTAGAATCAAAATGTCCTCGTACCGGTATTCGAGCGAACTCAAATACGAAACAGTAAAATCCCCAACTCTCTCCGTAGGTCCTTGAGTTGCTTAGAATTTCGAGGAACTCCACGAACAAAATGCAAAAATATGCAAATGCAATTATGATCTATGTATAACATACCAAATTGAAAATTTGGGATGTTACAGCAATGAAACAAGACTGACATGTATAAAAAGATTATGTATCGTGGCCTCGCCACAAATACGATGTCAACTACATGATCATGCAATGGCAATATGACAATATGAAGCGTGTCATATGAACGGGACGGTGGAAAGTTGCATGGAAATATATCTCGGAATGGCTATGGAAATGCCATGATAGGTAGGTATGGTGGCTGTTTTGAGGAACAATATGGTGGCTGTTTTGAGGAAGGATATATAGTGGTTTTATGGTACCGGCGAAAGTTGCGCGGTACAAGAGAGGCTAGCAATGGTGTATGGGTGAGAGTGCGTATAATCCATGGACTCAACATTAGTCATAAGAACTCATATACTTATTGCAAAAATCTACGAGTCATCAAAACAAAGCAATCAACACATGCTCCTAGGGGGGAGGTTGGTAGGACTTAACCATCGCGCGCCCTCGACATCCACACAAAGGTTGCCACTCTACAAATACCTCATGCTCAAACTTCGTCACATAGCGGTTCACCATACGTGCATGATACGGGAATCACTAACCTTAACACAAGTATTTCTCAATTTCATAATAACTCCACTAGCATGACTCTAATATCACTATCCTCATGTCTCAAAACAATTATCAAGCATCAAACATCTCTTTGTATTCAATGCACTTGGTGTGAAATTTTTTACTACATTGACATTGAAGACTAGTTTCTTTAGCCTAAACACTTTACCATGCTGATCTAAAAGACTCTCAAATAGATGTAAGTGAAGCATGAGAGTTTAACAATTTCTACAAAATACTACCACCACCGTGCTCTAAAAGATAAAAGTGAAGCGCTAGAGCAAAATCTATTCAACTCAAAAGATATAAGTGAATCACTTAGAGTGTTCTCATAATTTCTAGGCCATATTTAAATCTCTCAAATAGGTGTGTCCAGCAAGGATGATTTTGGAAAACTAACAAGCAAAGACTCAAATTATACAAGACGTTCCAAGCAAAACACATAACATGTTACGAATAAAAATATAGCTTCAAGTATAGTTACCGGAGGATGAAGACGAAAGAGGGGATGCCTTCCCGGGGCATCCCCAAGCTTAGGCTTTTGATTATATTGAATTTACTTGGGGTGCCATGGGCATCCTTAAGCTTAGGCCTTTGCTACTCCTTGTTCCATAGTCCATCAAAGCAATACTCAAAACTTGAAAACTTCACAACACAAAACTTAGACAAAAATTCTCGTGAGCTCCTTTAGTATAAGAAGGCAAACCACTACTCAAAGCTACAACCATGAATTCATTATTTGTTTATATTGGTGTTAAATCTACTGTACTCCAACTTCTCTATGGTTTATATCCTCCAATATTACTCATAGATGTATCGGAATAAGCAAACAACACACGAAAAACAGAATCTGTCAATGACAGAATAGTCTGTAGTAATCTGAAGGGTTCGCCTACTTCTGGAACTCCAAGAAATTCAAACTAAATTGGTAAATTTGCGCAATTTGTCTACCAATCATCATAAATAATAATCAACTAAAAATCGCGCTCCAGTAAAAACCCAAGACTACTTTAGCGAGCGCTAACGATTCTGTTTTTCACAGCAAGATCATATAAACTTCACACAAGACTTCCCAAAAGTTCTACTTGGCACAAACACTAAACAAAACATGAAACCACATCTAATCAGAGGCTAGATTCAATATTTATTCCCTAACAGCAGAAAAAACAAAAAACAAAAAATTGGGTTGCCTCCCAACAAGCGCTATCGTTTTACGCCCCTAGCTAGGCACGATACAAGATAGATCTAGGTATTGCTATCCTTGGAAGGCAATTCTTTAATTAAGCACTTGTGATTCTTGGGCACTTGTTTGTCCCTATGAATAATCAAACTCTTGGGCAAGAAATCAAGAAATGCTAAAGTGTCAAAAGGGTCTCTTGCAAAAGTAAGAAAATTAGGGTGAACACTTATGGATTTGAGATCCGCAACTCTAGAAGTTTCACCCTTGTCTTTAGGGACATACATGAACTTAGATAATTTAGTGGAGGTATTTGGAGTAGTTTTTATAGAGGAAAGAGCGGAACCCACATTAGTGATAACATCCTCAAGCTTATTGATTCTAGTAGAATCCTGATCTAGCTTTTCTTTAACTATGGGCTCTTTTTCCTTAAGATTTTTCAGAACAACTCCTACCTTGAATCCATATTGGGTGATTTCATTAGGAATTTTTCTTTCCAACTTTTCTACCAATTCTACCATAGCAACTTTTTTTTCAATGATTTCCAACCTTTGCATAACATGCTCCAAAGTTCAAACGGTCCCATTAACCATAAGAGGTGGTGAGCCAAATAATTCAGTTATAGCCTTATAAGAATCAACGGTGTGGCTACCCAAAAAATTCCCTCCAGTAATAGTATCTAAGATAAATCTATTCCACGGAGTTACGTCAACATATAAATTGCGAAGAAGCAAGGAAGTGGAAAGCTTCCTATTAGATATATCTTAAGCATTGCAAATTCTATACGAGGCATCTTTTAAGTTTTCTCCCTCCCTTTGTTTAAAGTTGAAGACCTCACTCTCGGGAGTGGTGATAATGATAGGTGTGCTAGACATGATGACAAGCAAGCAAGCAACACTCACAAGCAAACAAGAAGCAAGCGAACGATAAACACACGCCGGAAGACGGGCGAACGAGAGGCAAATAAATGTAATGCGAAGGATAAGGGTTTGTGATAGGTACTTGGTATATGACTTTTGCGGAAGCCTCCCCGGCAACGGCGCCAGAAATTATTCTTGCTACCTCTTGAGATTGCGTTGTATTCCCTCGAAGAGGAAAGGGAGATGCAGCACAGTAGCGTAAGTATTTCCCTCCATTTTTTAGAACCAAGGTATCAATCCAGTAGAAGACCACGCGCCAGTCCCTCGCACCTGCACAAACAAATAAGTACTTCGCAGCCAACGCGATAAGGGGTTGTCAATCCATTTATGGTCACTTACGAGAGGTAGATCTGATAGAGATGATAGTTTATATTTGTGGTATTTTGGTTTAGTAAAACAGCAAATAAAACCGGTAAACGTAAAGTAGATGTAGATTGATATGTTGAGAATAGACCCGGGGGGCCATAGTTTTCTCTAGTGGCTTCTCTCATGATAGCGATATTCTACGGCGGGTAAACAAATTACTCTCGAGCAATTGATAGAAAAGCGAATAATTATGAGACTATCTAGGCATGATCATTGTATATAGGCATCACGTCCGAGACAAGTAGACCGAAACGATTCTACATTTACTACTATTACTCCACACATCGACCGCTATCCAGCATGCATCTAGTGTATTGAGTTCATACAAACATAGTAACGCCTTAAGAAAGATGACATGGTGTAGAGGGATAAACTCAAGCAATATGATGAAAACCCCATTTTTTATCCTCGATGGCAACAATACAATACGTGCCTTGCTGCCCCTACTGTCACTGGGAAAGGACACCGCAAGATTGAACCCAAAGCCAAGCACTTCTCCCATTACAAGAACTATAGATCTAGTAGGCCAAACCAAACAAATAATTTGAAGAGACTTGCAAGGATATTATGAGCACACATAAAAAGTTCAGAGAAGAACCAAATATCTTTCATAGATAACCTTGATCATAAACTCACAATTCATCGGATCTCGACAAACACACAGCAAAAAGAGATTACATCGAATAGATCTCCTCGAAGATCAAGGAGAACTTTGTATTGAGATCCAGAGAGAGAGAGAAGAAGCCATCTAGATACTAGCTATGGACCCGAACGTCTGTGGTAAAGTACTCACAACTCATTGAGAGGGCGATGATGATGATGATGATGAAGGCCTCCGTGATGGATCCCCCTCCCGAAACAGGCTCCAAGGTGGGATCTCCACGGGAACAGAAGCTACGGCGGTGGAATTAGGGTTTTCTCTTTGCGTATGGAGTTTCTGGGGTCCATGGATATATATAGGAAGAAGGAGGGCACCGGGGGCCACACGGTCCAGCCTCGAGGCAGGGGGGCGCCCCCCCCCACCCTCGAGGGCAGGCCTTCTGCCTCCTGATTTGGTCCTAAAGTTTCGCGTGCTTGATTTTCTCAAAAAAATCTCTCGCGAAGGTTTCATTCCGTTTGGACTCCGTTTGATATTCTTTTTCTGCAAAACCCTGAAATAGGCAAAAAACTACAATCTGGACTGGGCCTTTGGGTTAGTAGATTAGTCCCAAAAATGATATAAAAGTGAATGGTAAATCCCATTAAACATCCAAGACTTCATAAATAATAACATGGAACAATAAAAAATTATAGATACGTTGGAGATGTATCAAAAAAACCCTACGCTTCTTACTAGTGGAACTTTCCGGCAAATCATCAACACGAGCAGCGCACTCCGGAGAGGCGCGCTTCCGAGATTCTTTGCCGGCATCTCTGCTAGCCTTATTCCCCTTCTTTGCTTCCTTGGCGGGAGTTGTTACTTCTGTAGCCTCAGCTGCTACCGCATATCGGTACATCTTTTCCACACATATGATCGCATCTTTCTTGCCTGATGGGATGAAAATGACGCCCATCGGCTCCAGCATCTTCAAAGTGTCGTAAGCGTAGTGAGATGCTGCCATGAACTTCTCCAGGGCTGGGCGGCCAAGGATCCCGTTATATGGCAGAGGAAGATCCATAACATCAAATAGAACCCTCTCTGTCCGGTAATTCAGTTCTCCACCAAATGTTCCCGGCAGCGTTATTTTTCCCTTAGGTGGGCTCCTGCCAGGGTTAGTTCCTTGGAATGTGCCAGTAACCTTGAGCTCCTTATCAGGTATCTGCAGTTTGCTAACCACCTTGGGATACATGAAATTTTGTTCAGCCCAGTCGTCAAATAACATATGTGTGACTTTGAGGTTGTGGATTGTTGGTGTGACCAACAACGACAAACATCCTACCGCGGTTGTGCGGTCGGAGTGATCATGTTCATCAAATATGATAGACATGCGGGACCATTTGAGCGGCTTTCGGGAATCAGCAGCTGGTTCCACGGCATTAACCTCATGTGCCCACTATTTGAGCTGGCGATGAGAGGAGTGCAGGGACCCTCCCCCGTCGATGAACATGGCTTCAATTGCCTTATGGAATTCCTGCTCGGTAGTTTCTTCCTCATCTTCTTCAGCACTTTCACCATCACCTTCTTTCTTCTCACGGCCTCTGGCGGGTTTTTATTTTTGCTGAGGGGTCTTGCCGCGGTGGCCCGATCTATTGCCACGACCCTTTCCTTCTTGGTCTCTCTCTTTGTCGAGCTTATCATACTCAGCCTTTTGCTTGTAGACAAGTTGCTCAACTTGGTGGCATTCTTGGAGATCATGACCCTTAGTGGGGTGGATTTTGAAGTATGGCCCATCGGTCTTCCTAGCTTTCTCTGCCACCGCAGCCTCCCGGTAGTTAGCACACGTGGCAGCTTCCTTGCCGGGGGCTTTAGTTTTGGCCTTCTTTCCGGCGCTAAGATGGCTAGAGCTCTAAACGACTAATACCGACTTCTCCTTGCGTTTCTTGTTGTGCTTCCGGCTCCTCCTCTTCGGCTTGGTGGCTTTGTCATTGTCCTCTGAATCAACTTCGATGCCATCCTCCTCTTCGGGGAGTCGCCTTCCTTCCTCAGCCCGAGCACATTTGTCCACCAAGGTATACAACTCATTGACAGTCTTGGGCAGCCTGATCTTGATCTTAGAACGGATCGTTCTGTTGCGCACGTTTGAGTGGAACGCGACAATCACAGCTACTGGGTGTATCTCTGGAATGTTCTGGTGCACTCGACTAAATCTCTACATATATTTCCGCAAGCTTGCTCCTTCCTTCTATGAAACGTCATGCAAATCACTGGGCCGCCCTGGTTCTTGGTGGCCGCCCGTGATGGCCCAACAAATTCATTGCATAGGTCAGCCCATGACGAAATGGAATTTTCTCGCAGGTGCATCAGCGACGACCTCATGTTTGACTTGAGTGCCAAAGGGAAGTAGTTGGCAAACACCTTCTCATCTCTGCCTCTAGCAGCTTGACCAACAATTGTGTAGATGCTCAAGAACTCTTCTGGTTCAGCTTTCCATATTATTTTTCTGGTAGCTATGGCTCGAAGATGCGGACAGATGGCCTCCGGACTTGCCGCACCTCGCGAGTGAAGGCAGGGCACCCGACCTCGAAAGGTAAGTACCCGCCATCACTAGGCGCGGGTTCATCGACGTCTGGACCATTGCATCTCTCATAGTGATGGTGGGTCTCTCGGTGCCGCTCAATAGTGACACGCGCATCTTCCCTTCGCTGATCATCTAGGACCTGCCGCTAATCTCGACGCGCTCGTGGGACAGACGAGGCCATCGATTGTTTGTCGGGTTTGTGGTCGCGGGGTTCTTGTTGCTGCCACTGGGTTTGCTGCGGCGGAGGAGACTGCATCGTTGGCGCGGCCCCATCCACACGGCGAGCAGCCCGGGCTGCTGTCGTCGCCCGTGGGTCTTGTGATGGCTCAACCTACCAATATTTCTCGGCCCCGGCGAAGCCGATCAGACTCTAGATGGTGGCTCTACACTCATCCATTTGATTTGCTGCAGGTGGAAATCTCAACAGGAGTTGGGCCCGTGCCATGGCTTCCATGGATGTGCTCGGCATAGCCGAAGAAGCAGATCGCGATGTCGCTCGGCTCCTGGCAGCACCAGTATGGGCGTCGCCACGTTGTTGCCGTCGCAAACCGGTTGCCAAGACGGGTTGATGATGAACGGGTCGTGCTCGGGGAATTGCATCCCCGTTTAGCGCTTAGTCTTGTTCGGCTAGCTCCGGGGGAGCTGCACACCCAGCGGCCGCGCCTGTGGTGGGCGCGGCTGGACGATCACGACTCGCACCAGAGCGGGTGTCATTGTTGTATTTGCGCTCGTCATCATGGTGGGGAGGTTGGTTTGAGTGTCCCCCACCTGGTGACATTGCTGGTTTTTACCCATGTCCGGGTAGCTGTGAGGCGTAAAACCCTAGTCCTGCTTTTGGTGGATTGAATGGAAGGACACCAAGAACACGCAGTGCTCTAGCCCGGCAAGGTGGTGTCGGGGAGAGCAACTACGCGCGTACAAGTGTTTGTGTGTGTGTGCCTGAATCCTTTCCTCGTCTTCCTTGGACCTCCTTTTATAGCTAAAGGGGTGAACATAGTGGCAAAACAATCTTTATCTCATGATTAGATGGCTAACAGTGCTATCGTACCTAAGTATATCAGTTAGGACAAAGCGCATTAAATGTGCGGCTAGCTTTCATGCTGAGGGTGCAGCCCGGCAAGCCTGTCGCACCACTTAATCATCTTCTGCTTGTCTGCTTGACACACCTCTGGACGGGTGTCATATGGGGGTAATATGTCTTCCAAATGGCTGCCACGTGCTTAATGGAAGCCACTTAGTCACTTGAGAGCTCAACACCACATCGATAACTGACTTGCGTCGCAATGCGGTGGAGCGGTGGTGCCTTGGCTGGGAGATTTGCCCTTGGCAGACCTGGCAAGCCTGTCGAGGAAATCATGGTTTTGCTCTTGGGGTGGCCTCGACCCGGCCAGGCTCTCCTGCACGGCAAGGGAGGCTCTCCCAAGGTGATGCTCTATCATCTTGGTTTTCTTGGTCTTCTTGATCCGCTCTTTGATCTCACAAAGAGCTACTCCTCTGGCTGGGCCTCGACCCATAAGTTGTTGATGGTCATGCGATGCGAGAACACCTGTGTATAAGTCCGGGTAGCAAACGCGAATGTTTGTTTCACCGACAGATACCCATGATACTATTCCATTGCCTGCACCTGCATTGTTTGATTCTATTGCCAGGGGCAGATATAGGATCATGCGAGATGATATCATTGCCTACCGAAACGCCCAGGCAGTTGAAGAGGAGGAGCCTCAAGATTTGGACACCCAGGTGCCACCACCACAGCACTTTGATAAGGGACCGGGCGGCTACTACGGATGGTGATTGCCAAGCTAGGCCAAAATCCTAAGCTTGGGGGAGTATGTGTTCCTCACAGACATTACATTCGTGCTCACACTTTTCATCCCAGTTGCCGGTGTTTACACTTTTTCATTATACTATCCATGTTAGATTTATTTTTCTTGCTTTCTTTTTACGTGTTTGGAAAACTTTGAGAAAACCCAAAAATATTTCCTGTTTCTTTTCGGTTTTCTTTCTAGTTTAATTAGTTGTAGTATTAAAAGAAAACCGAGAAAAAAATCTTGATTCTTCTCTTTGTTTGTTGGGAGCTCTCCAGTGTAAATAATTTTTCTAGTTTTTGTTTCCTTTCTTTAATTTGCCTTCTTCAAGAAAAACTATTAACTCCAAAAATATTTTAGTGTGTGTCTCTGAATTTCTTTTCTGATTTTTGATTCATACCAAGGAGAAGACCACGACGAAAATGTTGAGTGGCTCTCATATGCATTATCTTTGATCTAACAAAGAGCCCAAATTGCCTTGTCTTCTCCTTTTTGAATATAATGATTGCAGATTCTAGCTTATTCCACGACACTCTTGCACTATTATTATTTTCTTATCATTCGGTCATGCAAGTGAAAGGCAGTAATGATGATATTTGATGAAATGACTGAGGCAGAGAGAAATGGATATGAACTCAAATTGTTCCGTTTTTGTAAATATGTTTAACCTAGTACCGATGATTCGGCTCATTATGATAAGAAATGTTTGCAATGACAATTGGAGATTATAGTTTCTCATGCCATGCTTAAGTAGCTAGAAGTGGATAATGATTTGTCTTGGATATCAACATGCATCAAAATGATTGTGATATGGTATGATGACATTGTATCCTCCTCTCAATGTTTCAAGTGGCTTGACTTGGCATATGTTCATGCATGTAGTGGAATCAAAACCAACATAGCCTCTATGATATTTATGTTCATGGTGTCCATATCTTACTCATGCTAGTATTCAATGTTTATTATGAGTAATACATGTTCATGACCATTTTCGCTCTCTAGCTAGCCGCTTCCCATCCTATTTGCTAGCCCTCACATGTACTAAGCGGAAATACTGCTTGTGCATCAAAATCCTTAAACCAAAGTTATTCCAGATGAGTCCACCATATCTACCTATATGCGGTATTACCCTACCGTTCTATGTAAATTTACATGTGCCACCTCTAAATTTCAATTGAACATCTGTTTTAGTGTGCCTGGATTGTTCATTGAGCGATTGGAGGTAGTCGGTATCCTCCATGCTAAGCGGGTTATTCTCACGATGAGTGTTTATTCACTCGTCCTTGCACGAGAAGGGTGGTAATAGGGATTCCAAGTCCCGAAATCAAAATGATTTTTTTTTACAAATAATCAAACAAAACTCCCATGGAGTAAGCCTTTATTTTATCACTTGGGAATTGCCACTAATGTGTTTAGCATGGAAGATATTGATAACTTTTGGTCGTGACGTAAACAGGAAGGGTGCATTTCCCAAAATTTCATTTATCTTTGATTTAAGCTTCGAGCTCTAGCACCGCTGCAAATCACTGCTTCCCTCTGCGAAGGGACTATCTATTTACTTTTATGTTGAGTCATCACCTTCTCAAACAAGCACCGGATCTCAGAGCACTATTGTCATCCTCATGCATTGTGTGTAGTTAATGTTGGGTGTGAGCAGGACTGGACTTTTCCACCATGAATTACAATGTTTAGTCGCTGCTTGAACTTTGGAGGTGCTCTGCATTTATGTTTTGCGATCTCAGAAGAGCTAGCGTACCACTGGTGTCATATTATATCATGGTTGTTTTGACAAAGTGTTGTCATTTGAGATATCTTATTGATGTTTTCTAGTTGCTTATGCTATTGATATGAGTTAATATAATTTTTAAGAGTTATTGTTGACATGGTTAGTCATGATCTTTGCTGAAAACCTAGGTGCCACTTAAGCTTATTTATGTAAACAAGAGCAAAAGAGTTCGTATAAGTTTTTCTTTTTCACTTTCAGTTTGT
Organism: Secale cereale; assembly: GCA_902687465.1. NCBI lineage: Eukaryota > Viridiplantae > Streptophyta > Magnoliopsida > Poales > Poaceae > Secale > Secale cereale. The sequence goes on from LR738713.1 coordinate 401,695,007, forward strand.
CAACTGAATTGCTTGAGGACAAGCAAAGGTTTAAGCTTGGGGAAATTGATACGGCTCCGTCGTATCTACTTTTCCTAATGCTTTTCCTCTTGTTTTGGACTCTAATTTGCATGATTTGAATGAAACTAACCCGAACTGACGCTAATTTCAGTAGAACTACCATGGTGTTGTTTTTGTGCAAAAATAAAAGTTCTCAGAATGGAACGAAACTTTTTGGAGATTTATTTCAGAATAAAAGAAAAATACTTGAGCCAAGAACCACCGGAGGGGGGCCCCTGGGTGAGCACAACCCACTAGGGCACCCCCCTCCAGGCGCGCCCATGTGGGTTGTGCCCACCTGGTGGACCCGCTGACCCTGACTCCGACTCCTTAAATACCTAAATTTGGAGAGACAAATTAAGAAGGAAGAATTATCTCGTTTTGTGATACGAAGCCGCTGCCACCTCCTGTTCTTCATCGGAGGCCATATCTGAAGTCCGTTTGGGGCTCCGGAGAGGGGGGGGGGGGCTTCCTCAAATCCCTCCTTATACCTTCCTCAAAACAGCCACCATACCTACCTATTATGCCATTTCCATAGCCATTCCAAAATAAATTGCCATGTAACTCCACTGTTCCGTTTATTATGACACACTTCATCATTGTCATATGGCTTTGCATGATCATGTAGTTGACATAGTATTTGTGGCAAGGCCACCTTTCATATTTTTCATACATGTCACTCTTGGTCATTGCACATCCCGGGACACCGCCGAAGGCATTCATATAGAGTCATATCTTTGTTCTAGTATCGAGTTGTAATATAAAGTTGTAAGTAAATAAAAGTGTATGATCATCATTATTAGAACATTGTCCCATGTGAGGTTATAAAAAATAAAAGAGTCCAAAGAAGCCCGAATAAAATGAAAGAGGCCAAAGAAGCCCACCAAAAAATGAGGTCAAAGAACCCAAAATAAAAAAATAAAAAAAGGAAAAAAGATGAGAGAAAAAAAGAGAAGGGACAATGTTACTATCCTTTTCCACACTTGTGCTTCATCATAGCACCATGTTCTTCATGATAGAGAGTCTCCTATGTTGTCACTTTCATATATCACTAGTGGGAATTTTCCGTTATAGAACTTGGCTTGTATATTCCAACGATGGGCTTCCTCAAATGCCCTAGGTCTTCACGAGCAAGCAAGTTGATGCACACCGACTAGTTGTCTTTTTGAGCTTTCATACACTTATAGCTCTAGTGCATCCATTACGTGGCAATCCCTACTCACTCACATTGATATCTATTGATGGACATCTCCATAGTCCATTGATTTGCCTAGTTGATGTGAGACTTTCTCCCACCTTTTCTCTATTACCACCTCCACTCCACCCATAATGCTATGTCCATGGCTCGTGCTCATATATTGCGTGAAGAGTTGAAAAGTTTGAAAGACTAGAGCATGAAAGCAATTGCTTGGATGACTCCAGGATGGGCATGAGGGGTGCTTTATGTCAAGAAAAGGGAGCATAAGGACTATATGATTTGTAGGGATAACATTCTTTAGCCATGTTATTTTTGAAGCTTTATAGTTTTCTTTTGCTATGATTAAAGTATTATTGTTTTGATATTGAGAAACTTTATTTTGAGTCTTATGGATCTAAACATTCATGCCATAATAAAGAATATTACATTGATAAATATGTTGGGTAGCATTCCACATCAAAAATTCTGTTTTTATCATTTACCTACTCGAGGACAAGCGGGAATTAAGTTTGGGGATGCTTGATACGTCTCCATCGTATCTATAATTTTTTATTGTTCCATGCTATTATATTATCTATTTTAGATGTTTTATATGCATTTATATGCTATTTTATATGATTTTTGGGACTAACTTATCAACCCAAAGCCCAGTGCCAGTTTTTGTTTTTTTTCTTGTTTTTGAGTTTCGCAGAAAAGGAATATCAAACGGCGTCCAAACGGAATGAAACTTTTTGGAGATTTTGCTTGCACCAGAAGACATCAGATGGACTTGGAGTACACGTCATGGGAACCACGAGGAAGCCACAAGGGTGGGGGCGCCCCCAGGGGGGTAGGGTGCGCCCCCTACCTTGTGGGCCCCTCGTGCCTCCCCGACCGACTTCTTTTGCCTATAAATACAAATATATTCCAGAAACATCAGAACATCCATCGAAACCAATTTTACACCGTCGTAACCTTCTGTTCTCGTGAGATCCCATCTGGAGGCCTATTCGCGTACTCTGCCGGAGGGGAATCAACCACGGAGGGCATCTACATCAACCCTATTGCCCTTCCGATTAAGTGTGAGTAGTTTACCACAGACCTACATGTCCATAGCTAGTAGCTAGATGACTTCGTCTCTCTCTCTCTTTGATCTTCAATGCCATGTTCTCCTCGTTGTTCTTGGAGATGTATCTGATGTAATCTTCTTTTGCGGTGTGTTTGTCAAGATCTGATGAATTGTGGGTTTATGATGAGATTATCTATGAATAATATTTGAGTTTCTTCTGAATTCTTTTATGCACAATCTTATATCTTAGTAATTCTCTTCGAACTATTGGTTTTGTTTGGCCAACTAGATTGATAATTCTTGCAATGGGATAAGTGCTTTGCTTTGGGTTCAATCTTGCGGTGCTCAATCCCAGTGATAGTAGGGGACATGACAAATATTGTATTGTTGCCATTGAGGATAAAAAGATGGGGTTTTCATCATATTGCTTGAGTTAATTCCTCTACATCATGTCATCTAGCTTAAGGCGTTACTCCGTTCCTATGAACTTGATACTCTAGATGCAGGCAGGAGTCCGTCGATGTGTCGAGTAATAGTAGTAGATGCAGGCAGGAGTCAGTCTACTTGTCTCGAACACGATGCTTATATTCATGATCATTGCCATAGACATCGTTATAATTATTCAATTTTCTATCAATTGCTTGATAGTAATTCGTTCACCCACCGTAAACTTGCTATCATGAGAGAAGCCACTAGTGAAACCAATGGCCCCCGGGTCTCTTTTATATCTTATAAGTTTAAGATCTACTATCTTGCAATCTTTTACTTTTCAATCAATAAACCAAAAACCCAAAAAATATTTACTTTTTTTTCTATCTCTATCGGATCTCACTTTTGCAAATAACCTAGAAGGGATTGACAACCCCTTTATAGCGTTGGGTGCAAGTTGTTAATTGTTTGTGGAGGTATTTGGCGGCTTGTGTGTTATCTCCTACTGGATTGATACCTTGGTTCTCAACAAACTGGGCGAAATACTTACTTCAATTTGCTGTATCACCCTTTCCTCTTCATTGGAAACACCAACGTTACCTCAGGAAAGCAGCGAGGAAGCACTGAACAAGACTCTTAAGAGATCAGCATGAATATACAGTGAAATGTGTTAATCTATTTTTCATGCTTAGATGAATAACAATGCCATAAATGTTGCACACAAGTAAGATGAGGGTACAAACTATCTGGCCTCCATCCATAGGAGTGAGCATCATGTGCTGACTTGTTGATGGCCCTGCAGTTGTTGTGGCTGTCACAGTTAGGCAGACACATTCGATGCAGGGAACTGTTGAGTGGGGACTATAGCTCCCTTCTGGTGTATGCTTCCCTTGTTGGAGCAGCTGCGGTGAGAAGGAAGACAGTGTGACTAAAGATGCAGAAAAGGCAAAATGTTAAGAACGACACATATCTCTAATCTGAAGGAATACCCTAAGAGATCAACAGTAACGTACGAGAGTGGTCGCACGTCTGTTGACTAAAAACTAAAATGGGGTCACACAATTTTATTTTATTTTGGTATTGTTTGATCTACGTCGAACGGCTTGATGGCCGTCTTATGCCTCCCGGCTGAGCGAGCGACCACCGGCAGAGGAGCCTACCTCCATCGTCCCTAGCCGCGAGAACTCCAACCAAAACCCAACTCCCCGCCCGACTGCACTATCGTGGTTGTGCCGCCCCCGACTAATCCATAAAGACTAATCGTCTTCCAGATCTGGCGGCGGCAGTACCTTCAACCCACACAATTCTAAGATGTCCACCTAAGCGCTGCTTTTGTAGCGAACTTGTGCCCCCACACCCTTACATTAGACACCAGCCAACCAGCAGCCTAGGTGCTCCGCCTCCTCGAGGGGTGCTGCTTCCCATTTGGAATCGATTGGCCCAGGATAAAAATTCAGACAACTGACGCCTAAATAAAGTGATTTCAGATGAGTGTACGACCTATCTTGCGGCCCGGTGAAGTAGGCAGCTCCAGCTGCCGAGTCGGTGAGGCCGGCGCGGTTGCGGTGGCTACCGGCGACAGGAAAGCAGAGATGTCACGACAGTCTACGGCTACGGGGAAGCAGTGTCGGGGCCCTGGACGCATCAGAAGTTGGAGCCACTCTGGCGCCGTGCACAATGATGGGGGTGAATTGGCTCCGGTACGGTTCATGCGACCGTCGTCGAGGCAGCTCCGGCAGCATGGAGGAAGAGGCCCACGGGCCCGTGCACGACGGTGAACGGACAGTGTCTCCGGCATTGGGTAGGAGGCCGGCTGTGAATTTGGTGCGGTGGGGGCGCCATGGTGGAGGGACTAAGGTTTCACGGCTGTGGAGAAGGGAGCTTCCGGGGAAAAGGTGGTTTGGTGCCCACTGTCGGTGTCAAAACCGGCAGATCTCGGGTAGGGGGTCCCGAACTATGCGTCTGAGGATTGATGGTAATAGGATACTAGGGACACGATGTTTACCTAGGTTCGGGCCCTCTCGATCGAGGTAATACCCTACTTCTTGTTTGATTGATCTTGTTGAATATGGGATTACAAGAGTTGATCTACCTCGAGATCGTAGTGGCTAAACCCTAAAAGTCTAGCCTATGCGATTGTTATGATTCTGTTGTTTCTACGGACTAAACCCTCGGGTTTATATATGCACTGGAGGGACCTAGGGTTTGTACATGACCATCTTGCAGAGGAATGAAAGTGTTACACCCAAACTCTAAACTTGCTATTTTACACACATGGGAGTCCTATCCGGATACGGGAGATAGTCTTCGTCGATAATCTTCAGGGCCCACCAGTTCGGCCCATAACGAGATATCCGGCCACCTAAGGACCCCTTAATTGAGGACTCCCTCAGTAGCCCCTGAACCAGTCTCCGATGACGATGAGTTCGGCTCGCGTACTGTCTTCGGTATTGCAAGGCGGGTTCCTCCTCCCAAACACATTTGAAGCAATATTCCCTACAAAATGGTGCTATGTCCGGCTCTGCATGGTTAGTACAACCCTTAGCCTCGAAGGGAAGGTATCGAAAAAAAGGATGACAACCCTTCAGCGAAGCATCACGTCTGTCGCTTTAATATATATCGAACCATTTTCTTGGCCCTGGTTTCGCGTTTCGAGGTATATCCCCATTGGCACCTCTTGTCAAAGCATAGATCATGCCAGCTTATTAAGGGATCCTTATCAATGTGACGTGAGCATCTTAACCGCGCCTTACGCACGACCTCGTTGGGAATCGGCAAGATTTACGGCTGGAGTGGGGGGCGTTTAGAATTCAGCGCTTATAAAAGGACTCAAATCTTTCCCATTATCCCCACGCTTTCCTCAAGCTCTAGCTCTCTAATCTTCTCAGCCCCAGCGCCCTCATCTCTTGCGCTCGCAACCCTCGTCTCCCCAACCAGCGCCCACTTCCCAGCCATGGCTGGATCCGGTTCTAAGGGCAAGTGGGAGGCTTCCACGATCATGGAGAAGACTGTGAAGAATCTCCGGAGTGTGGGCTATCTTGCCGACGACATCGCGCATCGGGTCCCCGAAAAGGACCAAGTGATCCCCGTCCCTAAGGCGGGTGAGAGGGTTGTCTTCCTCTCTCACTTTATCCGGGGGCTGGGATTCTCTCTCCACCCCTTTGTATGGGGCCTCTTATTTTTCTATGGGCTAGATTTCCATGATCTAGCCCCGAACTCAATTTTCCACATATCCGCTTTTATAGTGGTATGTGAGGCGTTCCTCCACGTTCCCCCACACTTCGGCCTATGGCTCAAAACTTTCAATGTGAAGCCGAAGGTGGTTGACAGGAAGCACGTGGAGTGCAGATGAGCCATGGTGAGCAAGCTCCCCAATGCCACCTGGCCAAAGGGGGCCTTTGTGGAAACGAACAAGATCTGGCAGCAGGAGTGGTTTTACATCACTAAGCTGTGCGATACCAAGTGGGCTGCGGCGACCGCATTCAGATCTGGACCCCCGGAGAGGCTAACCTCTTCAACCGAAAAGAGTCTGGACTTGGTGTCTCAACCATAGGTGCTAGCCCTCCAAAACCGCATCTCTGGCGTGATTGCCAAGGGCACCCTCCTCACAAATGTGATTCAGGTAATGCTCGCCCGCCTCGGCCTTCCCTGCCAATGCAGGGACTCCTATATAAGGGAGTTCATTCCAAAAGGTCCCCGACCCTTGAAGCGTCTCTTCGACACCACACACGAAGAAATCTGGAAGTATCTATTCAAGGCCCAGAAGGGATGGTCGGCGGAGAGCGCGGACAAGGGCTTCAGCACCGTGCTCACTACCTCGGAGGTAATCAGAATTTCCGTCGAATACATTCCCTGTCCATACTTCAATTATAACAGGAGTGAGAATTTCTGCGTTCGATCTAGGCCTGGGCAAAAAAGGCGGAGCGGAACAAGTGTTCGGCTCCATTACCCGAAGACCCAGAGACGCCCCAGCTGACGGCAATGCTGGTTCCGCCGCCGTATAAGGCGCCGGAGAAGAAGACCAATAAGAAGGGAAAGGAGGTCAAGAGCAAGCCCCGCCCTATAGGTCCCATGGACACAGGGTCCGGGGAAACTGGCTCCCACCTCTCTCCCGAAGAAGAAGAGGAGGAGGAAGAAGATGAAGACGACTCCCCCGTCCTAACAAAGGGGAGGAAAAGAGTGGCCCCTGCTGACGCAAGCAAAGCCGTGCCCAGGAAGAAACTAAATCTTCCTGATAGTTCGGACTCAGCGTCCGAACAGAACTATCGGGTTCAGCCCAGGATTAAGCCCCTGGTCGAATCGTAAGTATTTAGACGATAACTGCTTGTGTTCTGATAATTTTTCCGTTTCAACATCTAATATTTATTATGCCTTTATATAGTCGTCTGCATGACATCCCCGCGGCTTCACTGTCATCGGGGAATTCTCTACCGTCTGGAGAGATGGAGAGTGATACGCCTCTACGGGGCTCATCGCCCATTATGGGGGATACCAAGGTATCCTCTCTACAAACTCCCCCTGTTCTAGCAGGTGTGAGTGGGGTGGACGAAAGGGCGCCCAAGGTCAATCCCTTGGCCGATGTCGACCAAGGGGGAGCGATCCCCATGGTGACCAAAGACGGAGGACCCAAGCAATACGGGGCCCCGCGGAACACTATTCCGGAGCCGAGCGTGGCCCCGAAATCAGGAAATCAACCCCCCCCCCCCGGGTGTTCGGGGAGGGAGCACCACACTCTGATGAGTGCGGGCATGGAGAAAATTCAGTCCGTTAAAGGCGGACTGAACAAAGCCTTCAACAGCCTACTAACAGGCTTTGAGGTATTCAATGTAATGTTCTTTAAAGATAACTTTTTGTTTTAAATATATATATATACAGACAGTAGCCCATGATGCTTTGGTTGATTCTGAACGGAATCAGACGAAGTATCCATGTTATTGCATATGGTAGAGCTGAACTGTGTACTTTGTGCCTGAACATGCTTCTCTAGTTGCGGCATCTGTCTGAGCTGCAGAGGTTTCCGAGTTAAATCGAAAGCTTAAACTAGCTGATGAGGAGCTCGACCGCATCAACAAGTGTTTTGATGAAAAGCAAGGTATGCGGCTTTGAAGAAATTGAAATTTTAACACACTATATGTGTGAGCGTGAGCTTATTTGCGTTATATGCGTTGTGAAACAGCTAACGCAACTACGATCAAGGCACTTAAGGGTGAGCTTGCGACGACCAAGGAAGAGGCCAGAGCGAGCAAGGCAACCGCTGATAAAGCGGCTGCCGACCTGGAGGCCGAGAAGGCCGTGTGTCAACAACACGAGTCTCGAGTGATCGAAGTCGAGCTCAAGCTGCAAGATGTCATTCGCAAATGCGAGGTATTGGAGCAGACGACTTCGGAACAAGCATCCGAACTCACTGCGGTAGTTAATACTGCCAAGGAGGAGTGGACTGAGTCACGCAGTGCTCAAAAAGAGATAAAACAAACACGTCAAATAACAGCTGGTAAGATTTTTCTCTTGCAGAGCATCTTCGGAGGACAGAGGTATCTTGGGCCGACACGATTGTGGAGTTCTCCAGGCGTGTTTGCAGATCTTCCGAGGAGCATTGCCAACGCCACCCATTTGAAAGCATAAGTGCTCCCTGGGTGATTTGGGTAATCAATGTCAACATATCTCTCGTTGGACTAATGCTTTCATCTAGTATATTTCAGACAGGTTCAACAAATGGAGTGGCATGGACTAGAGGATGTGGAACCCCTTCAAGATGATAAGGACAATGGATTGGCTCAAGCTCAAAGCCCAGGACTCTACATTTTCTATTTTAGTGATCCAAGATCACATTGAGTCCATAAGAAAGCCAATACTATTACAAGGGGATGAGGTGTTGCTTAATGGCTAGCTTGCTCAAAGTGCTTAGTGATATGCTCCAAAACCCTCAGCAACTTACTCACATCCACATATGTCCCAAACCAAAAGTCAAACTCGGCCCCACCAAAACTTTCTATCCGGCGCCACCGAGTTCATTTGACATAGCCACTGCCAGAAACCATAATCAGTCCGGTCTCACCGATAGGGATCTCGGTCTCACCAAGATGCGAATGTAAACTCTCTTTTTTCCTATTTGAAACATTTCGGTCTAACCGAGATGTGAGAATCTGTTTCACCGAGCTAACATTGCAAACTCTCGGTTGCGTTTTTGTAAAATTTCGGTCTCACCGAAATGAGCGAATCAGTCCCATCGAGTTTGCCTGACCAACTCTCTGGTTTGCTTATTACCAAAATCGGTCCCATCGAGTTTGTGTAATCGGTCTCACCGAGATTACGTTATGCCCTAACCCTAATTAAAACGGTCCTATCGAGTTGATCATACCGGTCCCACCGAAATTCCTAACGGTTACATTATGAACTGAATCGGTCCGACTGAGTTTCATGATTCGGTCCCACCGAGTTTGGTAAATTGTGTGTAACGGTTAGACTTTGTGTGTAGGATATATATACCCCTCCACCCACTCTTCATACATGGAGAGAGCCATCAGAACATACCTACACTTCCATTACTCATTGTTCTGAGAGAGAACCACCTACTCATGTGTTGAGACCAAGATATTCCATTCCTACCATATGAATCTTGATCTCCAGCCTTCCCCAAGTTGCTTTCCACTCAAATCATCTTTCCACCAAATCAAATCCTATGAAAGAGAGTTGAGTGTTGGGGAGACTATCATTTGAAGCACAAGAGAAAACAGTTCATCATCAACACACCGTCTATTACCTTTTGGAGAGTGGTGTCTCCTAGATTGGTTAGGTGTCACTTAGGAGCCTCCGACAAGATTGTGCACTACAAAAAATACACTTTCATGATGATACCTGTTTGTCACAGTAGGTCACGTTTTCTGTCATGCATGTACATCCATGACGATTTTATGACCGAACAAGATAGTCATACCTATGCTGTTGTCGAAGTGTTCCATGACATTACCAAAATTATCATCACGGAAGTGTCCACTTCCATGACGATAAATTGTGCGTCACAGAAGTGCTTTCATCAAGGGTGACCGACACGTGGCCTCCACCGTAACGGAATGCCGTTAAGCTATTGGGTCCGGTTTTGGATCCGATAACCCGCTAACATCCCCGACCAATGGGGATTTTCCACGTGTAAAATCATCATTGGCTGGAGGAAACACGTGTCGGCTCACCGTTGGGACAGATGTCATTCACTCATTGGACCCAAAGCGCCTATGATACACCGACATGTGGCACGGCCCAACAGAGGCCCATTCCTATGAAAAGGCCGGCCCGTTTGACTTGGTCAAAAGGTGGCGGGCCGGCCCACGGCAAGCCTGTTAATGGCCTGTTCGCACATAGCCTATTTACAGCCCGCTAACCCAGGACCCGTTTACGGCCTGTCCAAATTAGGCCCAGTAGCGTCATTTGGGCCGTCCAATATAATTCCGGCCAGTTTTAACTTCCAGCCCATGTATGGTCCATGAAGTCTTTCGGCCCATATGAGGCCCTTATTACTCTCGGCCCATTAACGACCCGTGTTAAAACTGGCCTGTAATGAACAGTGTATCACTTTATACCCATTAACAGTCCATTATTCAGTTGGGCCCTTTCCAGCCCATGTTATCTTTTGGCCTTCTCAGGGCCCACTTATTCTTGGGCTCATTTCCAGCATTCGTTTCCTTTAGGCCCATTACTGGCATTTTCTGCTTGTGTGCCAAATACAACCCGTGGTTAAAGTCGGCCCGTTTGTGGCCCGTTAATACGTTGGGCCATTTTCATAGCATCATCAAATACGGCCCATTTATTCTTGGACTCATTTCCAGCATTCGTTTACTTTCGGCCCGTTACTGTCATTTTTTACTTGTGGGCCAAATACATCACGTGGTTACAGTCGGCCCGTTTGTGGCCCGTTAATATGTTGGGCCGTTTTCATAGCATCATCAAATACGGCCTATTAACGACGGCCCGTTATGGTTGGCCCATGAACAGACGATTTCAACTCTAGCCCATTTACGGCCATAATGTGGTCTGTTATTGGCCCATGTTTGGCCAACCGATCATACGGCGCGTAGAAGGCCCATTGATGATACGGCCTGTAGAAGGCCCATTAATGATAAGACCCGTAGAAGGCCCATTGTGTCAATGACCTGTAGAAGGCCCATTGTTTCTACGGCCCGTAGAAGGCCCATTGTTTCTATGGCCCGTAGGAGGCCCATGTTAACTACAGTAAATATGTAGCCCATTGTTAATGTGGCCTAGTTTTAAAAATATGTTATTCCAGCCACTAGCAAACCACGGAAAAAGAACAACACTGACTACAAGAAAACAAATAAACGAGACAATAATGAAATAAATAAGCAAGCAATTAACGCTAGCCTATTACCACTATTACACATATTACATCCACTAAGCATCAAAGTTCGCCATCAGTGCAAATATAGGGAACAAAGCAGCATATTACATACACTGGCCATCAAAATTGGCCAACAGTGCAAATAAACGCGGCAGCAAAACATGAGCATAACTGAAACAACTTCAGAAGAGCTCAAGAAATGTGGTATCCACCATGCTAGCAATAAGCTTAGCAAGCTTATTAGCTTTGTCCTGTTTGGCGCTAAAATCCTCCAACGCTTGCTGTTGCACCAGAAAGTATGCATCTGAATGCTTTAGGGACTTCCGCAGTCCTTCCGCTTCTTATCGCAGCACAGCTGATCGATGTCTTTCAGCTTGTAGTTGAGACTCAAGAAACCGAACTGATTCAGACAGTGAGTTTGAATAGCTTGTGCAAGCGGTACTGGCCAGTAACTCCAACACTAAACCAAGACAGGACTTTTAGGTTGTCTCACTATCTTCGAGATAGTCTTCCTTTGCTGTTTTATCAGCTTTGTTGGAGACCAACAAGGATGTGTCAGTTTCCTGAACCTTATCTGCATTACTTCCTTTACCATTGCTTAATAAGGCACTCTTCCCTAATATTATGTCGGCATTCTAAAAGAAGAAACAAGCAGACACATAATAGTTTAGCATGTACTAGTATATGAAATTCATTTTGGTGAACCAGTTCATTAGTAAGGTGGATAGGGTTAAACTACCAAGTCTTCTATTGCCAAGTACTAGTACATAATAGAAGCATCAAACAAATATATATATATGCCCTATGGTCACTGAATTATCTTGCCAAATCAAAATAGAGATACGGTTCAAATCATATAGGTTCAAGACAAAGCAGCAGTGAAAGAATACAAAGCGTGGGAAACTACACGGCACAACAAGATTTCATATGGGTACCACGGTCTACCTGTACAACAACACTATTTGCTTTGTTGTGATGCTAGTAATGTGTATGATATAAGAAGTCAACTATATACACAATTGAAATTGAAATCAACAGAGCTATTGATAAGAGCAAGCCTGTTAAAGAAACATGTGTGAACATACCTGCTGTGCCATTGGAGTTTTGATTGGATCCTTCAATTTAAAAATAACGTTTGTATGAGTAAATACAGTGATACAATAGCAAAGTAGTATGCACGATAGCAATCATAGTTAAAAAAGGCGCCCCTAAGCGTGCGCTTAAGCATGCCTAGGCTCTAGGCGTTGGTGAAACGCATTGCGCATAACTACGCATAAGAATGCGCTTTGGTTAGTAAAGCGCAAGGCGGTGGCAAAACGCACAATTAACGCCTAACGCTTTTTGGAACTATGATAGCAATGGAATCTTAAATTAGAAAAATTGTTCTTCAGGTTTAGGCACTTGTTCAACATGAACAGACTACAGTAAGACGCAAGAATATAATACTTAAAAAGAGAAAATGAGCTCATAGACCTTTCCACATTCTTGGTTCGGGACCAGTACAGAACAAGGCATTCCCAGTCATCGTCCAGTAAATGTGTCTCAGGAGAACATAAGGAAATTTGATGAGTTTCTTTGCCGATGAAGTACATTTTCTTCAGGTAGTTCCGATACTGCCACCAAACATTCTTGAAGATAGCAGAGGTATTAGCACAGGTTACCTCATCCCGAGTTTCCAAATCGGTCCTTCTCTATAGAGAAAAATGGGAAAATTTGCTGTATTATAACCATCATGGAGGTAGGATGTATGGGACAAAGCAAAGTAATTATCATGAATAACATTACTTACACATAACTCCAGGACAAACACCTGCAACTAGCATTTTCCTTCATCTTCAGTATAATATTTCCAAGATGGGAATATACGCACATACGATTTAACAACATCAAATGCGATAGATGCTAAAGTACGACTAGCTGGTTGTTCTTCCACCACAGGAATATGCGTACTAACTGGTGGAGTTGGGGTTCGTTGTGGTAGTACTGGCCCTTTGGGCACTGGAGCTGCCTTACTAACTGCTCTTGTTTGGGAGCTATGTGGTGGAGATGGTGTTGTGTCAACAGGAACTGGGTTACTATCTGCTGGGGTTGGGGTTAGATTGGGTGAAGCTGGTTCTCTGTCCATCACAGTAGGGGTACAATCTGCGAGAGTTTGGGTTATGTGTGGTGGGGTTGGTTCTCGTGCATGTACAATCGGGGTGCTATCTCCACCAAGAGGTAGCACTGTTTTATTTGAAGACCGTGTTTTTAGTCCGCTAGATGCTGGCATCACCCGCTCCAATTCAAATGGTTGATAAACATGAAACATAGTTGAATGTACAAACATTGTATGAGAGACAGATGCAATAGACAGTGTGAAAAAAAGAGGACATGAAATAGTTGACATGTATATTGTTTAACTAAAATGGATAGCATGACCTAATTTCACATATATGATGTCTATCTAAACTGGATAGCATAGCATAATATAACACAAGGATATGATGAATACCTAAAACGCCGTGCCAAGTTAGAGCATACACCTCGGTGGGGGGATAGGACTGGTCATCTGTCTCTGAATCCATCTCTGAGGAGCTATCGGGACCCAAAAAGAGATCTTCTTCGACAGGTAGCACTGTCTGCTCTAAAGGCCTTGTTTTCACTCCAGATTTTTCAATCTCCCACCCAAATGGCTGATTCACAGGAAGAGTAGTTTAATGTACAAACATTGTCGACAAATGGATATGTAATGAATAAAAGTATGGGCAAGATATCGTTCAAATATATGATGCCTGGTTAAACAGGATGGCATTGCACACATATATTATGGCTTGCTAAAAGACATGAGACTACATAATTCCCATATATGATATAGAAACTAAACAGGTGGCAACAGAACATGTCTAAACTAAGCAGATGACATATATGATGTCAAAAGTAGGCACTGCAAGGCAACATATGCATGATATGACTAACATCATCATGTCAAAGTAGAGCAAACACATTGTGGGGTAAATAGGAGTGGTCAGCGGCGTCTGAATCCACCTCAGGACAGATATCTTCCTCTAGATTACAATCTGGAGATGGGTGGGGAGGGTTTTCCATTGAACCCACCATGGAGTGATGTCTGCATGACATTGTATTGTCGTGCAAAACTCTTCTCTTTTTCTCTACATGTTCAGCATGACTATGTACAATATCTGACATGCATACAAAAAAAATATGGTGAGATTATGTAAGGTGAGCATGCAGAAATTTAGAGTGATGGTAACAACCAGTGGATGGATCCAAAAACAATGATAGCAGGCTGATGATTGCTTTAATTTAATAAAAAAGACATATGATGATTGCTTTACTATTTGTTTCCCACCCAAGATGAACAACATAGGCATACCCTAGGTGAACCAGTTATTAGATAGCGATACTATTCATTGCTTCCTCGATATGTGCCCCACGACTAATTTAGAACTCAAGTTTGAACATTAATTTGGACCTGACTTGGAGTCCAAGAGGTGAACAGGACGATAAAGTAGCATGTAATTTTAAGCAATGCATAACATAAGAAGAATCAAAAGAGTGCAACCTCTCTTATGGACCCATGTACTCCTCAGGTTCATCTGTTGAGTCAATGATGGTGATGCTGTTGCGATGGCTGCCGCGGCAGGGAAGGAGATCTGAGGCGGCGAAAGACGGTCAGGAGTCATGATGTCTGGTTTGGTGAATGTTTCTGTCAATGGAGCACCTCAAGTGAGGTGGACAACGTCGCGGCAGGAGCAGGACAAACCACACAAAGTTCCCTTCCAAACCTACCTGTAACTGAAGTAATTCTGTAAGGGCTCATTTGGCTTGCATGATTCTAAAAACGCAGGGATAAGGACAACACCAGAATAGGATAGGAATGCACATGGTAAACAAAGCATTTGAAAACACAGGATTTCTGTCAACTTGGGTGTTTGGTTTACAGGAATTGGACGAGCAGAGGAATGCAAAGAAACATGGCCAAAATAAAGTGAAAACATATGGAAGCGTGTACAGTTAGAATGTTATTCTTCCACTAATGCAGTTGGTCTTGTTTTCATGCATGGGATTTTGAAAAGTAGGTCCGGGTGGATGTTTTGCTTCATTCCTTTCAACAAAATGCATGAATAATTGAATAGTAGAGTGCCATTGGAAAATTCCCTATTGCTATGTTTTTCCATCGAACCAAAATAGCCCTAATGGACCGACATGAATGTATAGTAATAAGTGATGCAACGAGTGTACAACCTCTTTGCCGTAGCCATGTCAACCTCAGCATCATTGGGTTGGTCGCTGAAGCAGTTGAGGCAGAGGTGGCTGTCAGAGGTGTGGAAGAAGATCCGAGGAATCTGTAGATGGTGTCGAGGGCACTACTCTGTTGTGATGGTTTGTTCTGTCGTTGGAGTAGCCTCGGTTAGCCGTAAGACGTCAAGGCTGAAGCAGCACAAGACAGACATCGTCAATCTCAAGTAGGATTTTGATAGCATCTCCAATAGATGATGTAAAATACACGTAAAATTTACATCACCAAAAACCATCTGACTACAACAGATGAGGTAAAAACCGTTGACTCTGAACTTAACTGTCGAAACTGAAATTTACTGTGGAATCTGAATGTTACTGTTGAAACTGAACGCAGTGGTAGCAAAGAGGCACTTGACATGTAGTTTAGGGAGGGCATGCAATTCATCTTCAACCTGCACCCCCCTGAGCCGCCAGCCACCAACGGCCGAACCGCCGGCCCCTGCGCCGCCTCGCTGCCCCGAAACAACTCCCCACCACCGGTCCGCCGCCGCCCCGGCCAGCCCTATAGGCCCCCCACCCCCACCCTGAACCCTAAGATAGATAGTGGGGTACCTCTCCGGTGAGCCCCCGTCCCCGCTGCGGGTGGTTCTTCCTTAACTCCAGCGAGCCCCCCACACCCTGAAAATCGACAGACCCAAAAGTCAATTCAGTCGACTGAAGTGTAGCTAAATCGAAGAAGAGCAGCAGCACAAGTGAGGGGGAGAGCAGCAGCAGCAGCAGCAGCGCGAGCGACAGCCGGAGCAGCAGTAGCTGGGCGAGTGAGCGATCGAGCGAGAGCCGGAGCAGAAGCAGCTGGGCGAGCGAGCGATCGAGCGAGAGCCGGAGCAGCAGCAGCAGCGCGAGCAAGCGAGAGCCGGTGCAGCAGCAGTAGATCCGGCCGATATGGATGCCACCTCTGATGGGGCCTCGCACTGGGGGAGAGCCGCCGTGGAGATGTGACCCGCGGCACCGTCTTCAAGGTAGCCGCTCCAAGGGGGTGTGGGATGGAGCACAGTCGGCGCCGGGAGGTCGAGCTAAGGAGAAGGTGCGATGCGATGAGTGTGCAACCTCTTTGGTGGCACCGAGTAGGCCTGGGCTTCGTTCGAGGAGTCGTTGAGGATGCTGCGGTCCCGGTGGAGTAGGTTAAGGCAGCGATATGGGGATGGAGCAGCCGCGATAGACGAGGCTAGCGTCGGAGCAGCTCCTTGTAGGTGGAGGACGGGGCGGCTGAACCGGTGGGACGACGAGACGGATGACGGATCCTCATCCGGGGAGGTGGACGAGGGACGTCGAGCTGTTGCGGTGGACGACGTCGTCGGGGAAGATTCTCCGGCGGGGCAGCGGTGATGTGGCGGACGGAGGAGGGTGGGGTTTCGCGGCTGGAGCGGAGAGGTTATGGCGGCCTCATATTTACAATGGCAAAAAGGAGGCGATGGAGACGCGCTTGTCCAAAATGTAGGGTGTGTTACAGAAGTACCCCCCACCGATTTGAACTAGCTGACCTTTCGGCTCAGGGTTAGAAGGGGGATTTCGCGTGCCGGGATTTGGCTGCTGGAGGGAGTTTTCGCGCGCGTTGTAATTTCGGGATAGCAAGGCGCGGGTTGTGAAGGCGCCATTTTTGGGAGCACGATATCTGAATGTGTGGGGCGCGGGTTGAATTTTAGGGACAAGCCTAACGTGTAATATAGTACTTGTACATACCAAATCAATTTGCACTTCCCTCAACCAAAAAGAAAACGAAAAAATTAAAACTATTCACACCACAGAAAGAGAGAGTCTTGCCCCATTTTACTATAAAAATTCTATTTAAAGCTACTCATACCAACAATTTAGTGCAATTATATGCTATTCGGTAGTATGAATCCATGTTATGTCCAATTAAATTTTTTCTCTTGCTATATAATGCATGTTACCTACTCATACCAACATTTTAGCGCATTCCAAATGTCTATACTACCACTGCAATTCGAATTGAATTTGAATTCGTTTCTCTATTTCAATAACAATCTACAATCATGATTGTTGCCAACTTCAACCATCATTCGTGTATTACCTTAATAACACACCACATGATTACTACACAGATAGATCTGAACTATGTGTACTACATGAACTCGAATTCTATTTTTTGAATACACTTGATGTTGATTCCAAATAATAGTACATTTGATGTACTAACTATATATTCATAATCTAAACCATGTTCCATACGTGTACACGGTGTTTATCACACATAATATAGTGCCCCGCCCCCTACATTATGACAAGTATTTAGACCTGAGCTGCAAAAGCCACACATTAGCCCAAATTATGATCAATGTTCTATATGTTATACGTAGTACTAGCACGATGCACATGCATTCCACAGAACATCAACATGATCAAGGGGAGGCCTCATTTGCAAATATGGAGAGGGGTGTGGGTATCTTTTTTCAGAATTGCCATAGTTTCTTTCCTATCCGTCAGATATAAATCGGACGGCCTATATTGTAGGATGGCACCATCATCAACAACTCCGTTTTTTATAAGAGTAGAGATAAAATATATTATATGTAGTATAACATGTTCATAACCACACCATGTGTATCACCGTTATATATATTCGCACATGCGTCGTTTAAGACACTATGATAAATTCTTAAAATATCCGAATTTGCTTTTTATAATGAAGTATGATCTCTATTCGTCTTTTAGACCCACACAATCCTCTTATCTTTGTAGCTAGCTAGCGCTAACTTTCTCTCGTGCATGCAGACGCCCGCATCCCTCTCATCCTCACTCAGCATTCTCTAGCTCCATCCCGCAAATTCGTCTTTTCACTTTAGGTCGTTCACCCACGGTGTGTGTAGGCTCCCCAGCTCCTTCTTTACGGCACACATCGATCGATATGCCTCTCTAGCCAGGTGTGCTAGCACAAAACACAAGCTTCCCCTCTTCTCTTATCACCGTCCATGCCTCACTCCCACCACTCTCTTCATCGATCTCGTACTCGCACACTCCTCCCCCCTCAATATAGTATGACTCTCGCACCACCTCCTAGATGCATCCCTCTCTCTCTATCCTTATCCCCGTGCCTCATTTGCTTCTAACACACACATGCATGTATACCGATCGATCTCCCAACATATACCTAGGTCGACTTTAACTATTCCACCCCCCCCCATCGATCGACGTACCTCACAAGTTATATCTCTCCTTTCTCTAACAAAGGACGATTGATCTTCCTATGTAGTTATGTCTGCTTACCACATCCATATCGCCCCCCATCATTCGTGCATGCCTCCTGACCCATATCTCACACGCACTTGCACAGACAGTCAGCCATCCCCACTCTTATTGATATTGCAGGCGTGCCCTCCGGTTGTCTAGCAAGCCTATCCCACCATTTGTTAGAAGCAACTCCACTACCACCCCCTCCAACACTCTAGCTCTGTCTCTCTCCCAACCTTATTCCTCTCCTACAAATATGCATGGATGCCGATCGATCTCCCTTAATACATGAGGTAGATCAATCTCCCTTAATACATGAGGTAGGCCTCTCTCCTCCTCCACACATATACCAGCCATTGTACCTCTATAGTTAATTAGGCCTCCCTTCCCTCCCCCACCACACACCGATAGTCGAGCGATGTAGGTAGGTATCCATGCCATAGAGACAAACTGCACCTGTCCCCTCCCACGTTCCAGTAGGCCATCCACTCTATATCTTTGACGTGGGCACACACAAATTCAATGGCACTCTTTATCGATCGCGCACGCGCACACACACACATCATCCCTCTCTTCGATTCTATGGACACCTTAAGCCGATGATACCTCCACTCGCTTCTCGTGGATCGCCCCCTTTGTATATATGACATATCGAGGAGTCTATTTCACACACATTGCATATGTTACATTTTTTGATTGACCCCATCCCTTCACCCAAAAAAAACTCTCACGAACCCACACACTATATCTCTCTACGTTTGTCTCTCTCTCACACAACCCAACATTGGTGGTGTATGTATACAAGAAGAGAATAGGTGCACCGTGCACGTACTCACGCTTTGTACCCAGCCACACCCACGCGGGTACACGGTGGAGCTCATTTCTGTATGAAATGGCAGCCCACATGCTAATTTGAACACATGTAGCAGGTGTTTACCTACGGAGGTCGTGTACCATGCGTGCACGAAGCAAAGCTCATGCGTTGGCGTGTTATTTTTAAATAAAGTTATATCGCTCAATGGCACGTACATAGAATATAAAACAATTTTTATGGAGGAAAAGGTCGTCTGCTCCACTATATATAATGGAGCATGCCTGCCTGGTTTGTCCCTCTTCAGAGTATCTCACACAAGGCTGCGGTGGCCTCTCTTTCTTTCTCTCACCGTTAGTCACTGATCCAGCCGCATCCCGTCCGCCGGTGGCGAAAGGGAGGACGTGCATTGTTTCTTCGTTCGACGACGAAGAGGCAGCACGTCTCGATCTGTGGTACACGTCGTTCTCTCTAACCAAGCTCCAACGTGGTAGGGCCTACGCCACCTGCTCGCTGCCGTAGTATGGGCAGATTTCACCCGCCGTCGCTCACCTAGTTACATCCCGACGACATCCAGGTATCCCCTCCGGCCTTGCTCCACTGCACGTCTTCCCACGTCGCTGCATGTGGATCTTCCATAGTTCTTTGCCCAAAACGTAGCTCGTCCGGCGTACTTTTCATATTGCAATCTCGTCCTCACACTGTTTTAGACAAACACAACCGTGTTGTTATCTTCCCTTAGGTAAAGGAATATGCTTCTTTTTTGTTGTCGCATGTGTCCTCAACTGTTATTGGCCAGTAATTGTTTCCTTTCTACCTCTTTTTTGCAAACAGGGCTATCCATTTCACCTCGTTGCTATTGCGACCTTTTGGTGAACTACACATATCATTTTTTTCTTAAAAGTGTTTTGTGCAGTTCTACCAAAATGTCACACGGGCGACTGCACAAAGGGAGATTGGTTTTGCTCTATCCTCCTCATCCAACTCCGAGCCTAATCTTCTCCAACTAGTTAGCCTTAAGAGAGACCGCAAAGGTGACCAACTTCTATTTTTGTGTTTATTGTTTCATCAGCAGTCCTGTATTATCGTAATCACACTTAATATCTTTGGAACAGGGACGCTCAGCTCTATTTTAGTGGAACTGCACAAAATGATCGGAATGTTGCATGCTCCAGACAGCTACTTTTTTCCCAACATGCCTTGTTGATTAAGACAGAGCTGGGGGGACACTGCTGCCAATGAAAGCATGGATCAATTTTAATTTAACACCTTCTCACAACTTTGTCTTCAGTTGTGATGTAAATATTAGCTCTGATTAGCAAGGAAGTTAGTTTTTTGTTGTTTCCGAAAGAGCATCGATGGCAAGACACATGAAACAAAAGCTGAAAGCTCACACCATTGTACAATTTCATGTCGTTGGAAAATTATTTGTATAGTACGTCAATTATATAAACAAATGCTGGAAGCTTGATAGCATTGCCAGAAGCCTCTTCGGCATCCGGGTCCATGTGCCATGCACAAAATTATACTCCTTCGTTCCTAAATATTTGTCTTTTTACAAATTTTAAATGGGCATATTTTAGAGTGTAAATTCACTCATTTTGCCTCGTATGTGTACTCCCTCCGTTCCTAAATATTTGTCTTTCTAGAGATTTCAACAAGTGACTACACACGGAGCAAAATGCGTGAATCTACACTCTAAAATATGTCTATATACATCCGTATGTAGTAGTCCATTTGAATCTCTAAAAAGACAAATATTTGAGTAGTAACTCGTTGAAATCTCTAGAAAGACAAATACTCCAGAGTATATTTAAGAACCAAGGGGGTAGTGCACAGCCGCATGGGAGACTCAGACAGGTCGTTGCGCCGCATTAATAGTGAGTAATGAGCAGTCAAATCATAAGCCCCACCTTTCCCATTGTAAGTTGCTCGGAGGAAGCAACCATCAATAGCTCTTCTTTGAATCCGCTCATACTACTCCATCCGTCACTATTTATAGAGCGCGCTTCAGAAAAAGAGAAAATCTCTGGGACCAAGGAGACTAGCGAACGGCCTGAAAAATAGCATTGGTAGTTATAGCACGGCGTCTATTACTAGAGGAAATAATGTGTACACACATGCATGCAGTGCTTCCACCCCGGGTACACACATGTATGCACTTACTCCACTCTGTAGTACTACATCGAGAGAAAATTGCGGTTACCACGCCCTAATTAATTGAGCATTAAACCAAACGCGTCTAAAGTCTCTCTGGTGGTGGAAATGCATTGAGAGAAATGCATCATAATGAATCGCGCCCTGTAAACTATGACGGGGGGAGGAGTATCATGAAGGTGCAAAACCAAGTACGCATACGGCCAGTCGGTCAACGCACCTCCTCTTGGCATATCACTGACATGTGGGACCGGAGTGTGAGCAAACCGATCTCAATTGACGGCAAAATGGCCAACCCGCTGTTCCTTGAGGGAGACGAGGAGCGAGAACACACAGACGGGCTCGCAAGGAGGCCAAGATATATTCGAGCATGGTTGATCGATATCATCATTACATGTTGGGCTGCCGTTTTCCGCCCTTCTCCGGAATAAATGTGTACTTTATCAGAGATTAAAGAAAAATAAGAGTACAGAGGCTCCATAATGCGGTTCTAGTAGTAGTACTACTCGTACTACTAAACCTTGCGCTTGGCTCTTCGCCCCTTCGTGAAGTCGAACAATGATGGTACTCCGCTTGTTCGGTACTACAATGTATGCCTCTGGAAATCTGATACCGAATGAACTGATGCATGTCCACCGCCTGGGCGTGGGTACGTTGCATTAGTCAAAAGGCGTAAGCGAGCTTAACCTTGTCCTGCAAGCTTCTCCTCGTTCTGCGAGTTGACGGGACACACCAACAAGTAGTGCTAGTCCATACTCCCTCCTTTCTGGTTAATATGGCTTAATCTTTTTCTGCGGGTAAATGAGAGAGCGTTATTCATATATAAGCATTCTCAGGATGATCAGCCAAGACACTGGTCACTAGGAAGCGAGGTACCCCCCCCCCCCCAAAAAAAAAGAAGTAGGAAGCGAGGTGTTTCATCAAGCCAGCTCTCGGCCACATTCAAAGTGCAGCAAGCACGGTTCGCACAAAGATGCGCCACAAGGTTTGCTGACTTGTTTACATGTTGAATAACAAAAAAAAGAGGAAATATTACCGAGCGCTCCTATTTGTAACAGGATATGAGCCAGAATTAAGCGAGAATTGTGGCGAGTGTTCCATGCAATCAACTTCCGTTATCACATGCGAGAACCCTCGAAGAGAACCAAATGTGTTGAAGATTGCTTTATCACATTTTAAAAACATAATAAGAGTGCAGACGCTCCTCCATCCGGTTCCTAGTGTACCTCTATAGACTACTATAAACTTTGCGCTTGGCTGTTCGCCTCTTCGTGAAGTGCAACAATAATAGTACTACTAGTATAGTGTATGCTTCTGGCAATCTGACACCGAATTAACTGTTGCACGTCCACCGCCTGAGTGAAGGATAGCTTGCATTAGTCAAAAGTTTCTCCTTGTCCTATGAGCCACCGCGCGCAAGCTTCTCCCGTCATGCAAGCTTCTCCTCGTTCGGCAAGTTGACGGGACGCAACAAAGTAATGCTAGTCCACACTGCCTCCTCTCCGGTTAATATGGCTTAATTTCAAACGAGATAAATACACTGTCTGTCACTGTATATTTGTAAAAATACGGTCAGTGGACTTCATAATATGCTCATTGCACTTAATATATACATTTTCCGTCTTTATACGGTCACTAGCTCACCCTGGCTGAGTATGTGTGTGCATGCACGTGTAGGTTGAGAACTTGAGTGTGACCGTGTGTGTTCCGTCGTGTGCTCGGACATGCATGCATTAGGGCGTCGTGCGCGTTTTTGAGTCCATGTGTACGTGTGACTGTTGCATACACGTAGGGGGAGTACGTGTAGGGGGCACTAAAGGAGCAGTCAAATCACTCAGTAAGTTAGTCAGAAAAAGCAATCATCATTTCACCCTTCAATGACGGCCCTAGTGACAGGTGGCGTCGCTCTGGCCGCGCATGAATGCGACACTGACCGTTTCGGGCGGGAAGCACGCGCGGGTGATGAAGAGGGTTCGGGTTGGTCAGGAGCGGCCGTGGCAGCGGTCCGGACGCCCGCAAACAAGAGATGATGTACGTTAATATTGCCGCGTATATAATTAACAACGTAAATAATGTGCTAGTTGGACAAATATGATTGGAGATGGAGATGGAAATTGAATTTTACGTAAACACGAATATGCATGTCTATGTCTATGTGTGTGTGCGCGACGACTCTCGCGACCTGGAAGCCGGGGCGTGTTTTTTATCGAGTTTTCTTTCTTGGTACGTTAAAAAATTATCCGTCAGTTTTCGTTTCTTTTCTTCGGGAACGCGCGTATTCTATTTAAAACCACTGCTATGGAGAGATTGTTTTACTCCATTATAGCCTCTTGTTTGATAGAGTTCCCGCGTATCGCTCTCTCACCCTCTCCATATCAAAACAAGATGACAGTGTCCACACTATCTCTCTCCTCACCGATGGTCAAAGATCCGACTGAACCCCGTCCGCTACAGGAGGTGAGGAGGTGCAGCGTTGATGCTATCGCCGTCGGCGATGGATGAAGCCGATGTGCACCATCCTCTTGGAGCCGGCGCTGGCGCGGACGAACGTCCTCCGCGCCCTTGTTCGCTGCCGTCATGTGGGCAGATCCCGCACGCCCGCCTAAGCGACATCTCGCCCACCTGAGGTATAACTTCTTGTACTGGTCCAGCTTCCCTGGTCGTTGCATGCGGGTTTTCTTCTCTGCGACTACTCCCTAGCTTCCCATGTATAGTAGCTAGGGTTCGTCGGCTAGTCCAACATCACTTACTACTATTATAGAGGAAATGCCACTCAAAAAGTTGTCTTGATTTATGCCTCGGTGGAGGTATACATGTTGTTTCGAAAAAAAGTACGTGGTGGTTGTGCGGTCATTGTCCATATGCTCATATTGCTGCTGCTAATCTAATACTATCACTGGTTAAATGAAGACATACTTTTTTTCTCGGGTATCCTGGTTTAGTTCCCATCAAGATAATCATGATGCTTCTGTTTGTTGGTGCACTTTTCATATTTCTTATTGACAATTGAGATGTCGTTGTTAATCTTGCAAAAGAAAGTAACAACACTATATCCCTTTTTTATATTTTTGGAAACAACGATGCGTATCTCCATACCCGGGCATGTCTTCCTCAATTTTAGTGGAACTGCACAAAATTGGATGGCCATTGTTGTTCCGCCTCACTGTCCTCTGCCACGTGGTTCTTCCTCCTCGAGCTTGACTACTGAGAAGACACAGACCACAGTGAGGATTTGTAGAACTTCATAGGTGCCTCACCCAAACTTGATGCCAAATGGATGATGCATCACCACGATGACCTATCGATGCTCATGGTTGCGCCTCATGGTTGCGTCGGCTGGTGAAGCTGATCGATTTTCAATGAAAAACAAGCTGTCTTCCATCAGTCCTCTTTGCTTGTTACCCACAAAAATGATATCCTTTGTCAGTTCACCTTGGTTGCGTTGGAGACGATGTCGTCTTTCACGTTGGTGCAATTTTATCACACAATTGGCTATGAACCAAATGTTTCCTCGAAGAAGGATCGACGTTGGTACTAAGAGCATAATTTTTTTATTTGTTTCTAAGCCTTCTCACAACTTTGTCTCCCACTCCCCTGTAATTTTATTTGTCCAGCTGTTAACTTTGATTAAAAAATGGTGTGGACTAAAAACCCGGATGGATGTACTAGCCCTCCACTTGTATTTACTCTGCATATTAGATTTGACTGAAGTCAAACTTTGTGAAGTTTGACCAAGTTTAGGCCGAACACAACAAACCATAATTATTAGAGAGGGAAAACTATACATACTCTCAAACCTTTCCGATAATTGAAATTAAAATTCTTTATTTGTACACACTCTCACACGTTTCCGATAATTTGGCGCATGTGTGGTTGTTCACTTAAGGGAGGGTAGTGTACCGCACGTGAAGGACAGGAAGTGCGACCAGGATGCGTGGATCATTAGTTCATCGGAAGTACGTAGTAGTTTTCTTCACTGGTACGTTAATTAAATAGTTTCGTTTCGCACTTACACAATTTAAAACGATTGTTATGGAGAGAATAAGAAAACCACTCCATTATATATTAGTCGTATACACGAGTATTATATGGACACAGCTTCATTGACTTCAGCGCACCTGCCTTTGGGTTATGACAGGTGGGCCCAAAATGTGGCTGGCCCACCTGTCATATAGCCGAAAGCAGGTGCAGTTAAGGCACCGGAGCTCAGTCCGTACTACACTGTATATATAAGCGGGAGCCTCAGCGCTTGTTCGCTAGGGTTTGCACTCTCCACACTCTCGCCGCACTACACACACACACACACACACACATATATATATATATATATATATATATATATATATATATATATATATATATATATATATATATATATATATATATATATATATATATATATATATATATATATATATATATATATATATGTATATATATATATATATATATATATATAGGACTCCTATTATGTACTCCTGGGAGTATATACTCCCATCCTCAATATACCTCATATACACATTAATTATACCTCTTTATCATTCTCAATATACTTTATTAAATATTCTAAGAAACCACAATACGAGTTTTGTTGAAAAATTATCATCTGCGACGTACTTTTTGTAATATACCTTTTTTCA